>JAOTOM010005088.1:0-600000 GCA_034440615.1 Ashinkailepas kermadecensis
ATATATGGCCCATGAACGGCGCTTGGCATCGCGAATGATGCGGCGGGTTCTCGCACGTTCGCGGTTACGGATGTATCAATTGTCTTGATCGGGATGTCGTAAATAATTTATAAATGCTCGTTTTCTTATCGCAATGGCTTTGAAAATTTATTGACACCACCAAGGTACTGGTTTCCTTTTTGTGAATGGTTTTGTAAGTGGAATAGTCGTGGAAGCTGCCTCGAAAAGTGTATTTGTAATTGAGTTGATGTTTTCGACGGGAGAAATGTTGGGGTTGTATTGCATATAAGAAAGTTCCTCAAATGTTGTCCAATCGGCTTTTGAAATTTTCCAGCGGGGAATAAAACTGGACGTGGTGTCAGTCGCCGTTGAAAAAGTGGGTGTTAACTTGATGGGGTAGTGGTCGCTGTCGTGGATGTCGGTTTATATGGTCCAATCAAAGTCGTTTGCCAGGGTGGGGGAACAAATATATAAATAAATGGCTGTTGCTGTATTATGTCCAAGGTTGAAAAAGTTGGTTCTCCGGTGTTAAGTATTACTAAATTGTGCCGGTCTAAAATTTGTTCAATGATGTGGCCACGAGTGCCTCCTAGTGTACGTGCTTGATCCCAGGCTGGACTGTGCATTAAAGTATCCGAGTAATATGAAAGGGTTCTTGAAATGTGCTATAAGGTTTTCTAAATGTGTCAAAATATTTGTGTTGTCGGTGTGTAGTGGAATATAGATGGAACACACATCTATATTCCTACCATGTAAACGCAATGTACAAGCTACGGCTTGTAATTGTGTATTAAGTGTAATTTGTGTATGTGTTAAATCTGCGTGTAAAGAAAGCATACGACCTTCAATATACCAGGAGGTGCTGAGTTGACATGAAAAGTAACGTTAAGGATTATACTTTATTACTCAACGTTTCGGCCAGGGGCCATCGTCAGGAGTGATATAAAAATGTCAAGTTTAACAATTGAAAAAAAAGCACGCCAGAAAAAAGCGTGCAAAAGACACGTGGAATGCAGAAAAGCCTCCTCAGTGGTGCAGACACTTAAAGAAACTCCAAACCAGAAACAAACTATGTCAAGATAGAATCCTCTGAGGAAGCCCGAGCCGATGGTCCATATACATATCGATACATACACTCACGCACATATATAGACATAGATCCAATATAACGCGTAATACATAAAATATAATTTATGTTTATGTAATTTAAGTGATATACCAAGACGTAACACGCAAACGACGTCTTGGTATATCACCTTAAATTACATAAACATAAATTATATTTTATGTATTACGCGTTATATTGGATCTATGTCTATATATGTGCGTGAGTGTTTGTATCGATATGTATATGGACCATCGGCTCGGGCTTCCTCAGAGGATTCTATCTTGACATAGTTTGTTTCTGGTTTGGAGATTCTTTAAGTGTCTGCACCACTGAGGAGGCTTTTCTGCATTCCACGTGTCTTTTGCACGCTTTTTTCTGGCGTGTTTTTTTTCCAATTGTTAAACTTGACATTTTTATATCACTCCTGACGATGGCCCCTGGCCGAAACGTTGAGTAATAAAGTATAATCCTTAACGTTACTTTTCATGTCAACTCAGCACCTCCTGGTATATTGAAGGTCGTATGCTTTCTTTACACGCAATATCTAAAACCCAGGAGCATCTAAGAGCCATTCTTCGTTGCATTAAACTATGTGTTAAATCATTGTTTATGTAAAGTGCTGTACCGCCACTGCGATGTGCTCCGCGGACCTCGTCGTGACAATACAGTGAATAATTGAAAAGGTTAAAGTTGTATATATCATTAGGTAAGAACCATGTTTCTTGGAGTGCTATGAGAATAGGTGAGAATACTGAAAAAAAATTTCATTTCGGCCCATTTGGAGATCAGGCTGCGGCAATTTCATTGTATAAGTGTGGACATCGGGAAGAAAAGTGTTAGTGTTTGTCTGCACCTTTCGGTGCATGTCGGAGCCAGGAGTGTAGTTCTGGCGGACATGTGTGTTGGGTGCGGGCGGTGGCGGTGTTTCCGCCATAGCCGTCCGGCCGACCGGTGACCTTGGCGGCCGGTTCACGGCGGCCGGCCACTGCCGCGGGGGTTGCCCGCCGGCTGGGAGTCGGTCGGGTCACTTGGTCGCCGGCCGGCGCTGGTCGCGCCGGGCTCGATCGGCGGCCCGCTGACGGG
Organism: Ashinkailepas kermadecensis; assembly: GCA_034440615.1. Taxonomy (NCBI): domain Eukaryota; kingdom Metazoa; phylum Arthropoda; class Thecostraca; family Neolepadidae; genus Ashinkailepas; species Ashinkailepas kermadecensis. Next base: position 2,192 of record JAOTOM010005088.1, read on the forward strand.
GAGCGATAATTTGCTCCCGCAGCTGAATGACTGCGGGGCCTGTCAGTCCTCGCTGGAGTGGTCCGCTTGTTGGGAGCCGGAGTGGTTTGTGTATTGGGAGCCAGGGTGGTTTGTGTCGTTGTGGTCAGTGGTGTGAGTTTTTTTGGTGGAGCTAATCCGGGGGAATCATGTCTGTTTGAATAGAAGTAGAAGTGGTGCTGCCGCGAGGGGTGGAGGGAGCGACGGTGGCCGCCTGGGCGTAAGTTTTGGTCGAGGGGGAGGTGGCCTCCACAGATCTCCGAGCCTGGGGGTAGGACACCCCGGTCGTGGCCTTGACGGCGCACACTTCCTTCTCTTTGCGCCACACTGGGCATTGATTGGAAGTGGTGAGGTGATCGGATGTGTTACAGCTGAGGCAGTGGGCAGGCTTGGAGCAGGTGGAATCAGGATGTGGTGGTTCTCCGCACTTGGGGCAGCGGGCTGATTGGCGACAAGTTTTACTGCCATGGCCGAAGCACTGGCAATTAAAACAGCGGAGAGGATTTGGAATAAATACGCGGACTTGGAATCGGATGTAGCCGGCGAGGAGGGTCTTTGGGAGAGTTGTAGAATTGAAGGTAAGGACAAGGAGGCTTGTATCTCGTTTCTGGCCGTCTTTAAATGAGGTAATGCGGTGGACGTGGGTCACCCCCTCCGGCCTGAGCTCCGTCTGGATATCCGCTTCGGACATGAAGCGGAGCTCCGGCGCGAAGATGGTGCCCTTGGTGGTGTTGCGGTTTGAATGTAGGGTAATGGTGACGGATTTACCACAAAATGTGATGGTACGGAGGAGGGCTTTGGTATGGGCTCGGGTTTGGGTTTTAATGACGAGGGTTCCGTTGGCAGGGGCATCGATGTCAGGATTGGTTAAGGAGCAGATGGCGAGGAGTTGCTTGGTCGGCCAGAGAACGTTAACACGCGCACTGGAGGGGGGGGGCGAAATCCGCCCACCCCTCCGGTTTTTCACAAATAACTGCAAATTTTACCGGTCGATATACGCGATTTTCGGTGTACCTGCTTAGAAATGAACGGCGCGTCGTTTAAAGCAAGAAAAATTGAAATCGGCCGAAAAATATTCAAGTTAGGGGCCGCTAAAGTCAAAAAATGTTATAGCGCCAGACCACAAAAATCGGCGCTGATGCGCTTCCAGTATACTGACAAAAGGGAAGTGTTCTAGGCAACACTAGCGACTTGTTTGATGCATATTGATATGCTGTATAGTTTCAAGGTCATGTTAGGTCACCAAGGTCAAGTCAGGTCAAGTTCATGACAGGTTAATGGAACCAAACTTGATCAACTGGAATGTTGCCATAAATGCACTGCTGGTTGTCATTTGTACTGTTTGTCATTGCGTTTCCATACTTTATTCATGTACTTCACTCCCTTCTTCACGAAGCCGATTGCTCCGAGCTGCCCGACGGAGCAGTCGGGCGGGCGGCCGGTTCCGGTAACTGGAACAGGTAACTGACCTGATAAAGTGGTGCTATATAGGTGACCTGAGGTCAAATGTTGGGTCTAGCATCGGCATTGCATCATTAGTAATGTCCAAAACATCATTGATGCCCATTTTTGAGCATTTAAACACAATCACAGCGTTCCATAACGATGACAAGCCAAGCCACGCAAAACCGGAAAATTTTGCCAATCTGACCTCATTTGACCTTGAAGATATTGACCTAAGGTCACAAAAATTGCACACAATAGAGTTCACTACAGTGCCCATCCACCCTGCCAATTTCGTTCCTCCAGCTTTACTAGGAGCCGAGATCTTAGGGGGGCGGAATCCGCCCCCCCCCCCTCCAGTGCGCGTAATTCTCAGAGGCCCTCCAGGGCGCGTGTTTTAATACGGCGGAAGGAAACGGATTCCTCGACAGGCTTGACACTGTCGAGGTGGGGTTCGATGGTTTGGATGGGTTCAGGTGGAGAGGGCGTGGTCTGGTTCGAGCATGGGTCAGCGGCGTGGAGGGTGATGGTCTGGTTCTGATTGAGAGACGAGGTCGTGGTCTTGGGACGAGCAGGGGTCGGTGAGGTACAGAGGGCTTCCATGGCGTCATACAAAGGGATAGTCCGGTACGGGTCATCAATGGTTGTATCAAGTGGGGGAGCATCAGGGGCCGAGCCCGGGGTCGTGCGATGGTCGTCAGGTGTAGCTAATGGTGGAAATTCTGTTTCGGAGTCCGGTGGCGAGCTGGGGTCGGTGTCCTTCTTCCGTTTTTCCCCATCGCGGGGGAAAAACCTATCTAACAAAATATAAATAAACGCGAAGAACACACAGAAAACAGAGAACAAAAGTACGCCGATAAAAAACAGGTGGGGTGACGGGTGTCACCCCACTGGGAAACGAAAATACGAAAGGAGCGACGGGTGTCACCCCACCAAAATGAAAAATAAACTGCAATATCCAGCAGTCACTCTGACCAGAAATGGCACTGCGGAGTGTTCAGTGAGCTTTGGCAGGTATATATGGCTCAAATAGTACTGAACACACCATGACTGCTGAGATGTAAACTTACGAGATGAAAGTTGTAGAGCGTATGAAGACCGGTTAATATGTAAGCTGAAGTATCTGTTGTCACTGCTGCCTCCTGGAATATCAGAACTTGGGACTTGAGATGAGAGACTGAGATGTTGTATGAAGATGTGACTGTTGTATGACAAGATGTATGAATATGTGGGATGGCCTGGTGAATTGTCTGTTAAGCAGTTGAAGCCGTCTGTCATTTAAAGGCACTATCGTACTAATTAGACTATCACGCTGCACTATTGAAACCTGTATTATTATCGCCATTTAATTGCTAATGAAAGACGCCAATATAAGTGTTGGATTTGAGGTGCCTGTCAAGATGTTTGGATCAGAGCTCTGGGATTGAAATACAGAGCCATTGAAACATCACAGGAGACTTTAATATCGCCAACGTCGAGGTCCATAGTTCTATCACCGTGCCAAGGAAGTTTTGCCCCCAGCCATAAGTGAAATGCTGATAAATGCAGGGGGACAAGAACTTCGTTACACCGCCAACGAATATGGGTGCGCCATGGCAATTGGAGGGTATCCGATACTCCTCATCTGACCGCTACAGCATCAGGAAAATGAGATGAAAAGCCGTGTCTATGCTTTCCAACTTACATCCACCCATTTTTATATTCCCAAAATACTTAAAACTTGCTGAATGTCAGCACACTTCTCTGCCCTGTATGGTCCAAACCAAGATGGCGACGTGAAGACTCGTGAGGGTGTGTTGGAAGCCAGACAATACTGGGCAGGACAAACCGAGATGACAATGTCGACACTATTGAGGGTGTGTTGGAAGCCAGACCATACTGAGCTGGACGAACTAAGCGCCAGAGGGACGTGTCTCCTCCAATAGTACGCAAGGTGCAACACCTGAGCGGCCGCTGCCGCCGACAGTGTTGGGCCTGCTGACCGGCGGCAGCTGCAGCTGGGCGTCTGGACGGGGCAGCTGCAGCTGGGCGTCTGGACGGGGCAGCTGCAGCTGGCCAACTGACCTCTTGTGACTCGCCGACGGCCGCCCTGCTGCGCCGGAAACTATCGAACTCCAGCTGCCGCGGCCACCGGCTCTCCAGCGGGTTGCTGTGCACCAGGAACGCCGCCAGCATCACCCACACCATCGATATGACGCCTGCGGCAGTCAGGGGCGGATCCAGGAGTTGTCATGGGGAGCACTCGTCTGTCGGTGGGGAGGGGGGGGGGGCAGCCACTGAAAAAGTACCTGGTGGGACCTGGGCTGAAAATCCGAGCGGGAGGGGGGGGGATTCGCTTGGCGAAATATGCTCATAACATAACAGTAGTGTCCTGAACAGTATTCTGGATGGCCGAGTGGTTAGAGCGTTGAACTCTGGGTACGAAGGTCCCGGGTTCAACGCTCGCACCGTTCAGGCATTTCCCAATACCGCGCGTCGCCGGCGAAACAGTGTGGGCGGCGCCGATTAGCCGTGATTGCATAAAGTGCGTCGTGAACCACCAATAAAAAGAGCATCGCCCAGTTTTGGGGCCGCGGTAGTTCAGTCGATCGGGTGTTGGACTCTTGATCGCAAGATCGTGGGTTCGAATCCCGCAGCCGGCGGGATCACCGAGTCGACCCGTGACCAATCGGCGTGATCACCGAGTCGACCCGTGACCAATCGGCGGGATCACCGAGTCGACCCGCGACCAATCGGCGGGAGAGGTTGGCGACGCCACATGGCGTAGCAGTTAAATGTGTCGCAAAAGAACCCAAGGTTCTTCTCACTGCCCAGCTCCAGGTCGCGGTGGCTCAGTCGGTAGGAGGTCGGACTCTCGATCGTAAGAGCGTGGTTTCGAACACCACAACTGGTGGGATTACCGCTACCAGCCGCGACCAATCGGCCTGGGAGGTTGGCGTTTTATATAACGCAGCAGTCGGATGCGTCTTAGAAGAACCAAAATATCACGACTTTTAGTGGTAATGCTTTTATATGTGGCATGTATGCTCAGTGAAGACATGCTATGCCTGCCTAATCAATCACTTCTCGTTAGTGTACGCTTATATCTGTGTCAAACGTTCAAATATTTTGCTTCCTTTATCCAACTGTGCTGCTTGCTTCCAGTCGTATACATAGAATGTCTTGCAAATATGCTGGAGCTGAGCTCAAATTTCTTAATTATGCAGTAATGTTTCCGAAGTTGAGACTCAATGCGCAATGTGAGGACCTGGCTAATACTAATGCCTAGCAACAAATATACCAATGAATAAATCCGTAAATTACCCACCAACGATTAATGGCAAGCGAGCACATCAAGAGGGATCACAAGCCGTCCTATTCACACACTGCTGTTGACTTGTCACTGCCTACACACAGCCAAACAGCTCACCGGCGGTGTAGAAGACGGCGGGCCAGCCGAGCGAGGACTGACAGAGGGCGCTGCTCAGGGGAAACGTGACGGTCGTGCCGAAGTAGAAGCCGGACCAGCTGATGCCGAACAGGGTGACGTACTCGCCCGGCAGCGCCCAGCGGCGACACAGGCTCGGTATGGACGGCACTATCAGGCACTGCCGACACGGCCGGCCTCGCTCAGCAACATCAGCTCTCGCACGTACCCGGTGGGACGAGCTGACACGGGGCATGATACCTCGGACCAGGAGCGTGTTGCATCCTGACCCTGGACGTGGTACATCCTGACCCTGGACGTGGTACATCCTGACCCTGAGCGTGATGCATCCTGACCCTGAGCGTGGTACATCCTGACACTGGACGTGATGCGTCCTGATCCTGGACGTGGTACATCCTGACCCTGAGCGTGATGCATCCTGACCCTGAGCGTGATGCATCCTGACCCTGGACGTGGTACATCCTGACCCTGAGCGTGATGCATCCTGACCCTGAGCGTGGTACATCCTGACACTGGACGTGATGCGTCCTGATCCTGGACGTGACATATCCTGACATCGAGCGTGATGCATCCTGATCCTGGACGCGATACATCCTGACCCTGAGCGTGTTGCATCCTGACCCTGGACGTGGTACATCCTGACCCTGGACGTGGTACATCCTGACCCTGGACGTGGTACATCCTGACCCTGAGCGTGATGCATCCTGACCCTGGACGTGGTACATCCTGACCCTGAGCGTGATGCATCCTGACCCTGGACGTGGTACATCCTGACCCTGAGACGTGATACATCCTGACCCTGGAGCGTGATGCATCCTGACCCTGAGCGTGGTACATCCTGACACTGGACGTGGTACATCCTGACACTGGACGTGATGCATCCTGACCCTGAGCGTGTTGCATCCTGACCCTGGACGTGGTACATCCTGACACTGGACGTGGTACATCCTGACCCTGAGCGTGATGCATCCTGACCCTGAGCGTGGTACATCCTGACACTGGACGTGGTACATCCTGACCCTGAGCGTGATGCATCCTGACCCTGAGCGTGGTACATCCTGACACTGGACGTGATGCATCCTGATCCTGGACGTGACATATCCTGACATCGAGCGTGATGCATCCTGATCCTGGACGTGACATATCCTGACATCGAGCGTGATACATCCTGATCCTGGACGCGATACATCCTGACCCTGGACGCGATACATCCTGGCCCTGGGCGCGATGCCTCCTCACCTTGAACGTAATACCTCCTGACCTGGGACGCGATGACCTTGATGGGACGTGATTTTTCTGACGAGGAACGAGCAATGTTTTTTTACGAAACGCATGTTGTCTTTTGAGAGGATCGGATGACCTTCTACGGTGGACATGCCCTTTACGATGACTGTTTGATGACGTGCAAGTGTCAGCTCTGGCGATAAATATCTAATATCTCCAAGATATTTTGAGAGAGCTGTGATTCCTTGTTATAATTCATTATTTTAGAGTAACGGGTAGTCATTTGATGTAAAATAAACAGCGTGTCTTTTTATTAGCGTGAAGAGAGAAATGTAGTCATTTTGGAGGACAAATATTTTTTCTAATGAAAAAAACATGATCTTTTGAGTTAAAAATGTAATCTTTTAGTAGACACATGAGTTCTTTTGAGATAGAAACCAGACGTTTTGAGAGCGATGGGTAGTATTTTGAGACAGAAATACGATCCTTTTGCAGGTAAAATGTGGTCTTGTAGCAGATACGTGTGGCAATTCGAAAGAGTTCACATGATACCATGATGCTGGACACGACCAATAACGAATAGACATTCGACATGGGCGTGTAAGTCGTACCCTTCTGACGGTGGGCCCTCAGGATATTTTGTGGGAAGAGGGAGAGGAGGGAAGGGAACTTTCAAGTTGATTTGCAAAATTAACCTTCTTCAAGGAAAAAATGCATCACTTTAAATGAGCAATGTAACCAACTTGGCTTCTTCTAAAACATTTCCCCTCCCCCTTCCCCATCCGTCATTGGCGTCGTGGAGTCAGTCCGAGCATGCCCCCAGGCTAATTTGACGGACGTGCGTCGCCACGGCGGGAAGGTGGGATGGGTCTGCGCAAAACGTTGCGACATTAAAATTACACATGCGGTGTTGCGTGAAAACTTGGCCCCAGCAACCTCCACCCCTCGTCCCATCCAAAATGCCGTGGCGGCGCCCGTCACGGTTACAGTGGTCCCCTTTCGTCGAATGAGCAGACTATGCATGCGTACACCCAATGCAACCACCTGAAGGCAATACTGACAACATTATTTGAAAGTATAGATGCCGCATGTACATACGCAATAATTTAACTACATTACGAATCCATAAAAATACGCCGTTAAAAATCCTCAAAGATGTTGTCCCTGTGACGGTCTCCAATTGTGTAGCATGCCATGGTTAAAACCAGACCTCTGAATGAGCTGCCGTGAGCTATGTTTGGCCAATTTGATGTTGATGCCTGCCAAGATATCGAACTGAAAACGCAGGAGGCGGAAAGGGGGCAGGGCACCGTGGCACGATGCCCCTCTTAAATCCAGAAATGTAAAATTGACCAAGTGGCGTTGACTGAAAAAAAATCGGGTCTATATCCGAACATCTATTGCTCATAGCCTCTAACGGTTCAAAACATCTAGGAATCAAAGGGACTTAGCATTCAAATACTCTAAATTCGGATATTTGATTCCGTATGGAGGAAATTCAGAACTTATAATGTTGCAAACATCTAGGTGTCTATTCCTTGGAGACCAAAGTATCTAAAGGCTCAAAAACACGAGCGATCAAAAGCTCTAGGCCTTCAAAACCTCGTAGGTATATAGAGAGAGAGAGAGAGAGAGAGAGAGAGAGAGAGAGAGAGAGAGAGAGAGAGAGAGAGAGAGAGAGAGAGAGACAGAGACAGAGACAGAGACAGAGACAGAGACAGAGACAGAGACAGAGACAGAGACAGAGACAGAGACAGAGACAGAGACAGAGACAGAGACAGAGACAGAGACAGAGACAGAGACAGAGACAGAGACAGAGACAGAGACAGAGACAGAGACAGAGACAGAGACAGAGACAGAGACAGAGACAGAGACAGAGACAGAGACAGAGACAGAGACAGAGAGACAGAGACAGAGACAGAGACAGAGACAGAGACAGAGACAGAGACAGAGACAGAGACAGAGACAGAGACAGAGACAGAGACAGAGACAGAGACAGAGACAGAGACAGAGACAGAGACAGAGACAGAGACAGAGACAGAGACAGAGACAGAGACAGAGACAGAGACAGAGACAGAGACAGAGACAGAGACAGAGACAGAGACAGAGACAGAGACAGAGACAGAGACAGAGACAGAGACAGAGACAGAGACAGAGACAGAGACAGAGACAGAGACAGAGACAGAGACAGAGACAGAGACGAGAGACAGAGACAGAGACAGAGACAGAGACAGAGACAGAGACAGAGACAGAGAGAGAGAGAGAGAGAGAGAGAGAGAGAGAGAGAGAGAGAGAGAGAGAGGTGCCACGTAGCACGATGTCGCCAAGTGGAAGAAATGCTTACATTTGTTGCTCCAAGTACTGCTCGAGCGACGATGAGCAGGTCACTGTTCAGCCTGGTCAGGGCTGGGGTGACCAGGCACGTCAGTCCTCCCACCAGCATACCGGCTCTGATCACGTGGGCAGCACCGAACCTGTCGGGTGGCACGCCACATGTGTGCTCTGGTTAAGTGGGCTGCACTGAACCTGTCGGGTGGCACGCTACATGTGAGGTCACGTGGGCAGCACTGAACCTGTCGGGTGGCACGCTACATGTGAGGTCACGTGGGCAGCACCGAACCTGTCGGGTGGCACGCTACATGTGAGGTCACGTGGGCAGCACCGAACCTGTCGGGTGGCACGCTACATGTGAGGTCACGTGGGCAGCACCGAACCTGTCGGGTGGCACGCTACATGTGAGCTCTGGTCACGTGGGCAGCACTGAACCTGTCGGGTGGCACGCTACATGTGAGCTTTGGTCACGTAGGCAGCACCGAACCTGTCGGGCGGCACGCTATATGTGTGCTCTGGTCACGTGGGCAGCACCGAACCTGTCGGGCGGCACGCTACATGTGAGCTCTGGTCACGTGGGCAGCACTGAACCTGTCGGGTGGCACGCTACATGTGAGGTCACGTGGGCAGCACCGAACCTGTCGGGTGGCACGCTACATGTGAGGTCACGTGGGCAGCACCGAACCTGTCGGGTGGCACGCTACATGTGAGGTCACGTGGGCAGCACCGAACCTGTCGGGTGGCACGCTACATGTGAGCTCTGGTCACGTGGGCAGCACCGAACCTGTCGGGTGGCACGCTACATGTGAGCTCTGGTCACGTGGGCAGCACTGAACCTGTCGGGTGGCACGCTACATGTGAGCTTTGGTCACGTAGGCAGCACCGAACCTGTCGGGCGGCACGCTATATGTGTGCTCTGGTCACGTGGGCAGCACCGAACCTGTCGGGTGGCACGCTACATGTGAGCTCTGGTCACGTGGGCAGCACCGAAACTGTCGCGCGACGTGCTACCATGCTACACAGAGGGGCAGCCAAGGAGAGGGACCAACTTATCAACCAAAATTACGCTATACAAATTTGGAAGCTTTGATGCGCTTCGCGGGCCGAAAGCGTTCTCTGTTTCCTTACATTTTTTTGTCGGGTGGGGGCAGGGGTCGGGCACCGCCCTTCAGAAAATCCTGACTGCGCCACTGATGCTTCTGCTATATGTATGCTCTGGTCCGGTGGGCAGCAACGAATTTGTCAGGTGACATGTTGCCATGCTACATGTGCGATCTGGCCATGTAGACAGTAATGAACCTATCTGGCAACCAGAAATTCTGCAATGTTTACCCGAGGTCGGGCGTATTAGAGAAGCAGAGCAAGTCAGGAGAACAAAGTAAGGTGAGGAACATTGTTATACTCATTACTCTCCCAGCCTGCTTTTCGTTCCCGCTGATCACTTTATGGGCAAGAAAGTCCAACAACTTGGGCACGGAAACGATAAGCTAAGATAGTATATTTGATACAGAGATATAACATAAGATAAGATAAGAAATGGTGCTATGAAAGGACGCAGTGTGAAATGGGGCGGTATGAAATAAGATAGGCCGATATATCGGAGCAGAAGTAGAAGGGAATATAAAGTAAGTTACTAGAGATGTTGTGATGAGTAACATAACCTCATGCATATAACAATTTCATTCATTCCAGGCGTTTTATTTCGTTCATTTCCTCAGTAGATGCATTTCACATGCTTTGGTCTTTTAAAAATATCATATCTCCAGTACATTAAATCCAGTGAAATCCTGGTTAAAGCTGCCTCTCTTCGAATACGCTTGCGCCGTGCAACCTAAAGGGGGTCAAGGCGAGTGCTACATGATCATCACTGATCTGCCCTATTGCCGACACTGCTTCATCTTCACATGCTTTTGGTGCATGAGCATTTGGTAAAGTGGGGACATGGTTCGTACATGGTACCAGCTGCTGTGTTATCAGCTGATGTGTTGCCAGCTGCTGTGTTACCAGCTGGTGTGCTACCAGCTGTTGTGCTACCAGCTGCTGTGTTGCCAGCTACTGTGTTAACAGCTGCTGTGTTACCAGTTGCTGTGCTGCCAACTGCTGTGTTACCAGCTCCAATGTTACCCGCTGCTGTGTTACAGTTGCTGTGTTACCAGCTGATGTGCTACCAGCTGATGTGTTACCAGCCACTATGTTACCAGCTGCTGTGTTACCAGCAGATCTGTTACCAGCCGTTGTGTTACCAGCTGCTGTGTTACCAGCTGTTGTGTCACCAGTTGCTGTGTTACCATCTGCTGTGTTACCAGCTGCTGTGTTACCAGCTGCTGTGTTACCAGCTGCTGTGTTACCAGCTGCTGTGTTACCAGCTGCTGTGCTAACAGCTGCTGTGTTACCAGCTGCTGTGCTACCGGCTGCAGTGTTCGGACTCTATCGCCAGACATCATCCAAAGCCGGGTCTTTCGTCACAACGACATGTGAAAGTAGCACAGACAGGATGGACAGAGCGTCGCTATCTGGAGGTTAGATTAGCGAAGGCGCGAGATACGGCTCGGAATTCGACAACGGTGGCTCATCCCACCAACACTGACAGGCCCGTGCGGTAGTGACTGCCTCCCCCAGCTTGCTAAACATGTTGCACATTTTTGCTAAATTACGATCAGAATCAATCAACCAACATGATTACGCCGACTTCGTCGGAACAGGTGGCCATGGGACTGCAATTCGCTCCCGAATTGACCCGCCTGCTGTTATCTGGGTGCAATGTAATGTAATGCATTTCGGATCCTCCCGAGTAGAGTTTTCCAGTTTCCGTTACCGTTGTGCACTGATGTGCAGCACAAATCGCCATCACGAACATGCAGGATAATGACGAGCGACGTTTTAGCGTTGAGGTAAGCGATGTTCCTGAAGCCGAAAGTCGTGGCTCGGACTTGTGCAGCATCCAGACTGATCGAGCGGCGTTTGCTTACTTGTCCACCAGCAAGCCTCCAGGCACCAGAAATAAGACGAACGCGTAATAGTAGGCGGCGACAATCCAGCCCTGATAGGATCTGCTCCAGTCAAACTCGTTCTGGAAGCAGAGAAGTATGATTGGCACTCCTTCAAGAGTTACAGCGAAGGTGCGTTCAGAGCATCGTGGAACTAACGGAGGCGGATACGGAATGCGTAAGGGAGCATGCCCGTCATGGAAAGGTGGCACCCCTCCAGACGTATGTCCCCACCCTTCATGAAAATTCCAGAATTCGCCCCTAATAGCTGGTGACTTTTTCACTATAAGCCATATATGTTCGGTATTAGAGTATTCTTGAAGCCCTTTAGAGGATTCTTGAATCCCGTGAGTATTGTTCTTCTTTTTGATAATTTTTTGGATAATTTGTTTGATAATATTTTTTCCGTATTCTTGAATCCCTTGAAGCCAACTAAGAACGCATGCAAAAACGTGCCCAAATTGCAATGACAGCATTGCGCTAGAGCAGACCATTGAAAACGGCTGGTACGGCCTCTTGACTAGCGAGAACTAGAGTAAGTTCGCGATGGAGCAGTAGTGGCTGCTGGTTTATGACGAACCTTTCCGCTACGCATATCATTTGTTAAGGTATTGACAATTAAGCATGCATAGAATGCGCTGCACGTGCGAACGAAGAATACAGTCTACACACCTGCATGCTGATTAGTGCCGCAGAGACGATGTGCCTGGTCTGTCAGCTGCATGCTTATTAGTGTCACAGGGGTGAAATTCCTCCTGGTCTGCCAGCTGCATACTGATTAGTGCCGCAGAGGTGATCTGCCTGGTCTGTCAGATGCATGCCGATTAGTGCCGCAGAGGTGAAGTGCCTCCTGGTCCGTCAGCTGCATGCTGATAAGTGCCGCAGAGGCGATGTGCCTCCTGGTTTGTCAGTCGGCTGCATGGCTTCCGACATTACAGGGGTGGAGTTGCAAGTCTCCGATGATGTGGTGTGTGCAAATGCTTGTATGCAATGACCTGATTCAAAGTAGGGCCCTTGCATTATGCATCATGGCGCCTCGATGAATATACAAATAGGGAAAGCGTCCGTTATGCTGCATAGCTTCCACCCAAGGTTATTCCATCTCCTGCAGAGACTTGCCAAAATTTGCGTGAAAGGGATACGTAGGGTGGCAGGAAGGCGCAGAAAATTAGCATTTCGGTTCAGGGTATAGCGAAAGTCGTCACAAAAATCTTAATATGGAGGTTTTAATAGATTTGTTACCGGAATGGTGGTTGGAAATTAGTTTGGCAGCATCCAAATGTCAATAAAAACCTTTCATTTTGATGTTTCCGTTGGGAAACGGGGACAGACAAGACGGGATGAAATTGAAGACGTTATACAATTCTGAGTAAACCAAGCAACAGAAGTCACTAGATTTGCATGTGGAAAGCAAGAACGAAATACAGAAGGAGAGCTATCGTTGTCATGCTCGGAGCTACGTGCCTTATTGTGCGTACCTTAACACGCGCACTGGAGGGGGGGGGGCGGCGAAATCCGCGCACCCCACCAGTTTTTGGTACATAACTCCAGATTTTACCGGTCGATATACGCCATATTTTGCGTACCTGCTTAGAAATGACCGGCGCGTCGTTTGAAGAAAGAGAAATGGAAATAGGCCGATTTTTTTTCGAGTTAGGGGCGAAAAAATCGTAGCGCCAGACCACAAAAATCGGCGCAGATGCGCTTCCCGTATATCCGCAAAAGGGAAGTGTTCTTGGCAACACTAGCGACTTGTTTGATGTATATTGATATGCTATATAGTTTCAAGGTCATGTTAGGTCATCGAGGTCAAGTCAGGTCCAGTTCATGACAGGTTAATGGAACCAAACTTGGTCAACTGGAATGTTGTCATAAATTGCACTACTGTTTGTCATTTGTACTGTTTGGCATTACGTTTCCATACTTTATTCATGTACTTCACTCCTTTCTTCGCGAAGCCGATTGCGCCGAGCCGCCCGACGGAGCAGTCGGGCGGGCGGCCCGGTTCCGGTAACTGGAACAGGTAACTGACCTGATATAGTGCTGCTATATAGGTGACCTGAGGTAAAATGTCCGGTCTAGCATCTGTATTGCATCATTAGTAATGTCCAAAACATCATTGATGCACATTTTGGAGCATTTAAACACAATCACAGCGATCCATAACAATGACAAGCCAAGCCACGCAAAAGAAGAAAATTTCGACAAATGTGACCTCATTTGACCTTGAAGATAGTGACCTAAGGTCATGGAATTTGCACACACTACCGTATCCATCCACCCTGCGAATTTCGTTCCTCTAGCTTTAATAGGAGCCGAGATCTTAGGGGGGCGGAATCCGCCCCCCCCCAGTGCGCGTAATTTTCAGAGGCCCTCCAGGGCGCGTGTTAAGCCTTGCAGTGAGGGATTTTCCACCTCACCCAGTGTGGGAGGAGATCGATATCTCTCCACCCACGAAATGGTGTTCTAATCAAGACAGTGATGCGGTAAACGTCAGCGCGTAACTGCTTCCGTGAACTTTAATGTTACTTTAGCGCTTTTCTGGATATATTTTCGTTGACCTTCCAGAGCAGTTCAAGCAGGTCAATGTCGAGGTGCAGTGAGTCATCCGTCTTCGCCGTAGTCTCCGGGCCCTGATCGTAAAATTAATGGGATATCGTTCTTCAATATTGATGATAGGCAAACTGAAAACTTCGGATGTTTTGACAGCGGACGCAGAGTACTCTATTTTTTCGTGTCATCATGTAAAATCCTCTCTCTGCGTGTTCGCAGCGGATCAACTGTTTTTACAATCATGCTGAATCATCGAAAATAACTCCGCCGGAAACACAAATTAGACAGTTGAACTGTTGTTAAATTAGACAATAATTGCACAAGAAATCGACAGGCTATGGTCTTCAGCATTTTGAACGAAATGTTTACTGTGTAATACATAATTTCACTCCTATTTTCCACTTTAAGCGTGAAACCGAATGCTGAAGTTTTGATTTATTTACATTGCAATCAATGGATATCTTTATACCTTTCTACAGGGCTTACCTTCGCCCCACCAAGACATTCACATACCTGGCGAAGTGTGAGGCCATCACCAGTCCATTATGAGCTCATCATCAGCTTATTGTAATCCCATCACCAGCTTATTATGAGCCCATACAGAGTCCATTACGATTCCGTCACCAACCTATTATGATCCCATGGCCAGCCCAGCCCATCACCAGCCCATCATGAGCCCATCACCAGCCCATTATGATGCCATCACCAGCCCATTATGATCCCATCAGCAACCCATTATGATCCCATAACCAACCTATTATGAGACCATCACCAGCCTATCATGAGACCATTATCAGCATATTGTGAGCCCATCACCAGCCTAGTGTGAGACAATCAGCAGTCCAGTGTGAGATCATCACCAGCCCATTATGAGCTCATCATCAGCCTATTGTGAGCCCATCACCAGCCCATTGTGAGCCCATCACCAGCCCATTGTGAGCCCATCACCAGCCTATTATGAGACCATCACCAGCCTATCATGAGTCCATCACCAGCCTATTATGAGACCATCACCAGCCTATCATGAGTCCATTATCAGCATATTGTGAGCCCATCACCAGCCTAGTGTGAGACAATCAGCAGTCCAGTGTGAGATCATCACCAGCCCATTATGAGCTCATCATCAGCCTATTGTGAGCCCATCACCAGCCCATTGTGAGCCCATCACCAGCCTATTATGAGACCATCACCAGCCTATCATGAGTCCATCACCAGCCTATTATGAGCCCATCACCAGCCCAGTGTGAGCCAGTTGCCAGCCCAGTGTGAACCCACCACCAGCCCAGTGTGAGTCCCGTCGCAGGCCCAGGATCGCAGGCTCACCGTAGAGCTGCGATCGGTGGCGTTGTCAGCCGGCTCCCGCACCATGCAGAGGAACACGATGTTGATGTTGAAGCGGATCATCAGCGTGATCAGCATGGCCAGCAGCAGCATGACGGCAATGCCGAGCCGAAATGATGGGAAGAGCGGCGCCTCCTGGCGAGCTGCCTTCGCCGTGGTGTTGCAGCTGTCGGCTGTCAATGTGTGCGTATGTTTATTTAGTGGACACATCGAGCACAATGACGGTTGTGAAGCTGCTGCTACGTGTTCTCGTACATAAATTACAATAATGCAAGGCAGCAGAGATTCCACTGGAAGGCCTGTGCATACACACAGCATGCAAGGGTGGCGCCGGGCCTGGTATAAATATGGGTCATTTGTCTAGAATTATCAGTTCCTCCTTAATAACGAATGAACAAATCATTAATAAAGAGGGGTATACATATATATATATATATAGATGGATTATTGATGGATATTATGAATGCATCGATGTGCGTGATGGAACAAAAATTGTACTGAAATGGGTGATGATCTCGTATCAAATTGTTGTTCACTATTAGACTAGACACTTCTGGATTTGCACAGTAAATGGTAAACTTAACCTCATCCTCTGCCTTAGTTGGTATGCATTTTTTATAGGCGCCCAAGAGAGCTTTCCACCGTGTTTGTACATACGCAGAAAGCTTACCCCTTGGCTGTTAAATGTTGTTTACTTTTATTGGCATTGCATACAACAAAAAATGCACAAGAAAAAGTAAATAACACCTTGCTATGAAGCGGGTATGTCTGTAGACATACACGCTACACATCCACAGTATGCTGCACACACACACGAACTCTGCAGCCAGCATGCTAGAGGTACATACAAGGGCACTGCAGCACACATCACTGAATCTCTCCACTTCCGCAACAATAAACCTATATACATTTAACTCGAACATAGCATCAAGGACCCTCACATAACTACGCCGACACAATACCGCCAACACTTCCACTCTGTCTACACTCAATGGATTCAGCTATTGGTGTTGCTGTTGAGCGATTTGTGTTGGATTCCCAAAGCCTTTGCACTTGTAGCTGTTGACTGAAACTCAATTTGTTAAAATATATGTTACCAATTTGCATGACTGAATATAATTCCATCTGTGTGCTCCCATAATTGTACAGAGTCGTTGGCAGCCTGGAGCAGTTCTAAACACTGACGGCGGAACCTAAGGCGCTCTGGGGTTCCGAGCTCCATCTCCTTGTGTGAACAGGGTGGGGCTCAGCTCCCCGGCCGGGGGCCAAGAGCATCTTGCCAATTTCGATATGTAAATACTCGGCGAGATTTTTAAAAGAAATAATTGAACCAGAAGATTCACCCTATGACATTCAGCATGTTCCCCTCACGGGTATCACTTTGCAAAATTGATTGGGGGGGGGGGGAATTTATGTTTTTGATGATATTTTTATCCGGAGTGGGGCGCCATTGCTTGAAAAGAACTCGTTGAACTGGGTGATGCGCTCGAGCGTTTTGCAAGTGCTCTCAATAGGCTTAATGGTTAAACTTCGGTTGGATTGGGGGGGGAAGAAAATCAATGATTGGGGGACAAATTAATCATTGGGAGGCCAGATGCCCCCCTTAGCGCACACAGAGTGACACCACTGTTCCCTTGCCTTAATTTGAATAATAAGAGAACTGCAGTCCGCAGTTTTCATATCCTCTGCCGCCAAATACCTGTCAGCAAATCTGACGCGCCCAGATTCATTGGCAGCACAATTCCTACAAGAAAGTAAATTTTGGAAGGTCTGATGAAGATTCAACCCATGATACCTGTCATGATATTGACTAAATCGAAGCTTTTTGTACGTGAACGAAAGTAAAAAATGACACGATAATTCACTCGGATATTGATGAATACGTTTCGCCATCAGTGAATTTGGGTTAGTTTTTTGTGCTAAACGTTACACAATTAAATTAGACCAACGCTTTGGAATGCAATACAAATATCCGTAGCACTCGGAACCTTAGGTTCCGCCGCCATAATCATGTAGCCCCATGATTTGTCGAATAGTTATAGGTAGATTTCATAGCGAACAAGCTGTTGGTTTAACATAGGTCAGATGATGTTGTTTTGTTTCACTTTTGTAGGATGAGTTTGTAGCATTATGCAACTTGTAGCTGCAATTGCAAGACTTAACCGTAAATAAACTTCCGTTCGGAACACTGTCGAGGAGACTTAATTCCATTGTATTTTTTCTTGTAGAATTTGCAACTTCTGTATTGGGCATTTATGCAATTTTTTTCACGTGTGGATACCTGTGGTAGACCACCAACTGTGCCTCAGGACAACTAGCACCCATCTAAGCATAGGCAACTGAAACAGGCAGAGGCGTACCGAAGGGGGGAGTGCAAGAGGAAATTGCCACCACAGGTGATGGCCCCCAAAGAATCGCACCGGGGCCCGACAAAATCAAACTAGTCAACACAAAAAAAAATCGCGCTGGAGCTAAAAAAATCGGATCAGAACCTGGAACAAATCAACCCCGGGCCTGACAAATAACACCATAGGTCCCAAAAATCGCGTATGTGCTCATAGGGCGTGCCGGGGCCCTGAAAACATTACCGAGGCCACAATAAGTCGTGCGGAGGCTCTAACATGTCTCGCCGGGGGCCTGAAAAATCGAGCAAGGGCCACGAAAAAAATCGCGCCGACGCTCAGAAAAGAACTCGGGCTCGGAAAAAAGTAATAAGAGGTTAAAAAATACCGCGCCGGGCCTCCAAAAATTGCGCTGGTACCAAAGAAGTTCCAGTCGGGGCATACAAATATTATAGGGGGTTACACAATGCGTAGAGGATCCAAACGAGCGTGAAGGGACCTCGAAAAAACCACGTGTCGCCGGCTGCTGCTGGCGACACGTGCTGGCGACACGTGCTGGCGACACGTGCTGGCGTATCCGGTCGGGTCAGCTGGGGCAACATGGTGGTGACTCCGAGCCGGTGAGGGAATACGGCCGGTCGGCCCCTCCACCACTCCGAAATGGAATCCAAAATTGCTTTCAAATACGACGTGCGGCGTAAAGTTTAGCACTAACATGTACCCTGATGCGGTACAAAATCGCAGTCCCCCCTTCCCCGCCGGTCGACGGTTGACATCGTTCAGACAACATGTTCCGCTCCCCTGCTCCCTCCCCCGCCCCACCCCTCGGTCATCGGCTGAGATCTCTCGGACTAAAATGTTTACACCCCTACCCCCTCCGATCGTCGGCCGGAGACTATGTTTCCCCTCCCACACCCCAAAAAAACTGACGGCTGATTCCAGCAGTGTCCCGAGGATTGAGGACTGTGTCACGAGGACTGTGTCAGCTCTTAATACGTGATCAGCCGACGCTCGAAATCGTCTCAGGAGGTGTGTGCTCGCGCTAGTGCTCGTCAGTCAAGCGACATACGCCGCAGTGGAACACAATGAAGGGGCATCATACAGCGTTGGATTATTTTACCCCAAAAATGAACAAAGGATTCGGATCACGGTGGGTAATAAACATTTTGCACGTGTACAAACCCACTCGTCGCTTGCTGAAAATGTGCTTAGTGGTTCACGAGGCTCGATGAGCGCACGTGATAACCACTCATGGAGCCTTTTCACACGATCGTGCTATTCCTTCGTAGGTGGGCAGCACCGGACAGCAGTGCAGTGTGCAGCATCGGATTCCTTCGCAAGTGGGCAGAGGGGGCCGCGCAGAGGCGATCGCTGTCCCGATGGCTAACATCACCGTCATCTTCGCCACGTTACAGAAGGAGTTCCATCACAGCGACCTGCTACTTCCCGAGTTTCGCCAAGCCAGCGACTCAGCCCTGGGAGAGCTGAAGACAATGCAGTCTCGGCCGCGCGCGGGTGGTCGAGAGGATCAGCTGATGTCGCAGTCATGCCGGACACCAGAGACACCAGGCGGACCGCTGCCGGCCTCCAGACGTGTGCCGAGAAGCCAGGTCAATGCAACGTGTGCGTCTCATAACGACGTTCGTGAGAAAATACTGTCGGCGGCCACCCAGGTCCTATCCGATCGACTGAAGGTCGAAGAAGGTGCCATGCGCAAGACAGTGGAGGATCTGCTAGGGGCTGGCGATGCAGTAGAATTCGTCACAGTAGGAAAAGGACTCGTGGCGGATGAGGTTGGTGAAGAAATGCCCAGTAGTTTCACCACTGATGTGTTTAATTCGTGGCCCCGAAAATGAACAGGATAGCATGCAAGTGGGAGCTTGTTGAAATGTTCTGTAGCAGGATAGTGTAGCGAATGGACTGCTGGGAGCATTCCTGTGCCTATCACCTAATAGTATGGCTACTGTGCGTGCGGTTTCACATTACAATATCGTGCGATCAAGGCATAGGCTCTCCATGTCAAATGGAGCTGAAAACATCCACCTGCTGGTAGCTGTAAACGAGGTGGAAACCCTTCGTTTGGAACCCACTTCCGGCTCTCTTCGTTTGTCTTTTTTTTCGAAATCGCAGGTGGCGGACCCCCGCGCCGAGCCTAGCTACGTACAAGCGGCAGGAGTTCGTTCGCAAACTTTCTCGAACAACTGGGAGTACGTGATGTCTCCGGCGCGGTTATGTAATGGGAATCGGTATCAGTTGTGCATCGGTTTGCTCTCACAACTACCGCTGTCGTTCCGAGTGATGTGCCCAGTGCATGACATGTGCGCGCTTAGAATTGATATGTTGATACATCTGTGGCTAGTTTAGGCATTTCGCATTTTGTGGTTTTAATATTGGACGTTGTGAATCGGTGATTCACTGAAATACGACTGATATGCAAGCACAGCAGTGCAGCGGTAACTCAGTCACAAACAAAAATTGACAGGTCTCTATTGTTGGAGTTGGACACTCAGTCGCAATTGATTAAAATGGGCCCCTGGGTAGAACGGGATGGCATCTTTTCTTGTAATGTTCGTGCCTTCCAATTTGGAAGCTAATTTCCCAAAAATTTGGAAGCGAACTTCCAAAAATTTGGAAGCTAACTTCCAAAACAGGCTGGGTAGGAAAGTTCAATACTTCCAAATCGGAAGTTGACTTATAAATATTGGAATTGAACTTCCAAAACAGCTCGGATAGGAATATAACCTGACCGAACCTAACCTCCAATTTTTGGGAAGTTAGGTTCCAATTTTGAAGATGAAAGTTAGATGGAATTGGCTCAATAAGGGCCCTGCAAATATGGCACTTGTCATGTACACCTGATACACGAAAGTTCCTCCAAGGCCTGAAAAGAGCACATAGGGGTCAGATCAGGTCAGGGACCGTTATGACTCACTCCCCACTAACTTGTGTTCTAAGCAAGATAGAGATACGGTAAGCGGCATGAAGAAGCTCCATCCTTGAACTTTCATAGTTACTCGAACTCTTTCACTATCTCCTTTGGTTGACCTTCCAGGTCAGGTCAAACACGTCAATGTTGGGGTGCAGTCAGTCACACAGTTTCGCCGTAGTTTTCGAAACCTGGTAGCAGAGTTCAAAATAGCTTCGCACTCACGAACCATGGTGCGCAGCACAATTGATATGTGGGAGATAGTTCAGGTAGCAATTTTCCACATTGAATAAAATAAAGCATTCGGTATGCAGGCGCCAGCATGGTTTTTATTGCTGTATTTCCTTGGTGGCACATAACAATGCGTCCGTACCAGTAGTACACTAAATTACTTCAGATCACGGAACCAGTGCATCAGCTACTAACATTGATGACACCTCGCATGGCACAAGACATGACACCTCACACATTTTTGTCAGGCCTTGAATCCAATCATTGCTTTTGTATTAGAGAAGGACACGACACACACTGCGCGAACGCCATCCTCGGGTAATTTGTATGTAACATGCACATTTCAATGCAAAGAAGGGAATGCAATTAGTTGCGTTGGATAGTTCTCATTATTTTAGTTGGATAATTCCTGAATCTGCCCACCTATATGTCAGTGTTTGCAATTAATCTGGCCGTTTCCTTCTTTTTACCACACAAACATGATAGTGCTGGGTACACAGCTGCAACTATCGTGATAGTGCTGGGTACACAGTTGCAACTATCGTGATAGTGCTGGGTACACAGGCACTGGCGGATCTAGCCCACCGGTTTGGGGGGGGGGCCAACTTTCAGTTTACGGCGTCAGCCTGAGGGGGAGGCTGACCAAACAATTATAACAAAATACCTGTAAAATTGGAGATTATTTCACCCAGAACGCTATTTTTTAACCTCAGCAAAGGTTACTACATTTTAATTCAGTTTACTTTTGTTGGTTTGGGGGGGGGGCAAAAGACACTATGCCCCCCCCCATTTAAAGCGCTGGGGGGGGGGGCATGGCCGGAATGCCCCCCCCCCTGGATCCGCCAGTGTACACAGGTGCAACTATCGTGCTCACCTGCTACCTGAGAAACCTGCGACCCTTCACGCTTGTGCTCCTGGAGAGGCTCCAACGCGTTAATGGCCATTTTTTGTGACGGCGATTCGCGAGATGCTGTGGAGGACAGACGAAGCAGATGAAGTTCGAAACAGTTCAAAGATAAGAGGTATGCAGTGGCTGGCCGTGAAGCTGGTGGTGACGAACAGTTGGACTGACAAAAGATGAAGACGGCTCACGGTGATGAAAAGTTGAGCGGAACAAGTTCAGGTGACCGATACCGGGGTGGAAGTATATTGACGCTACTCTCAACCACACTCAGTCAGCATTTTCAGTATTGCCAGGGCGGGGGAAAATGGACAATTTCTACTCTCCCTCCGAAGGTCAGATCCCCGCACTGGGGATCGGGAGCAAGCGCCCCAACCTCTGCCACCACAGAGGTCCAGGATTTCAGAAGTGAAAGTGGCGCGGTACCCTAAAATTGCCCGCACTAAACAATTTGGAATTGTAAACAGAATACGCTATCAAAGAAAAAGTGGACGGATCCTCCCCTCCCGCGGATCCCGGCACCCACATCTCATGTGCCCATGCTCATGAACATTCATCTACTTTCTTTTCTGTGCCCATAGAGGTGCAACCAAAAATGTCGTGGGAGAGCCGGAAATTTCTTTTTTGAGGTAGCCTCGAAGCGCTTTTCGCAACTACATGAAACATGTCTTGACCTCCGATTTCCTTCAATTTATTTTGGAATCAGCCTTTTTCATTGTATTTTGGTGTGCCTCCAATTTTCTTCATATTTTACTTCGGCAATCAGGTCACGGGCCCACCTGCCACCCTTGGTTGTATTGATGGTTTGCATTTCACACTGACCACATTCTGGCTGGCGATATATTTTGTCACTCCCCTTTCGTTTCACGTGGTCAGTTATATGAATGTCACGCAAAACGTTTGGAATTCCGCTCCATTAAACATAGCATCGAAAGTTGGCATGGTACTTCCGGTGACAGGGAATATAAACTGCTACATTTTCTGGCCCATCGGTGTTTTGCGCTTATCATACCAAGGTAGCAAAACGTGGTAATTGATTTATCGTGCGTAGCAGACTCGAAAATGTCGTGATCTCTGTCTGGCTGAAAAACGAACACGATTTTTTCCTTCAATATTAATGGCAAGCAAACCGATAACTTAGTTTATCAGAAATGATACGTGTGAAGGTCAAGGCCACCGACCCCGTCAAGGTCAAGTACCTGGAAATATGTGATGGACTCTTGACGATGACAATCTTCGAACAAAGGTCGTTTAGGAAAGGTAATGTGTGATATGGAAGCAAACTGAATGTTTTTCTCCCTTTTTGAAGATCCCTTCCCCCACCCAAGAAAAATCCAAACATTTTCCATTTCGGAACATTGTCCAATAATATTCTTCAATAATACAATTTTCACATCGAATTTAGGGACCCCGGACATGATATGGGATGATTTACATCAGGTATGAACTCAGCGTCGAAAAGTGCCCTGGTTTGGTCATTTATTTTCCGTCACAGTAGGTAGTCAGTAGTTTATCCTCCAGAGCGCTTACAATGCCTATACCCTGGACAGATGTAAGGTCCTACCCCAGTAATCTGACCGGATATTGACGTGAAGCGTTGGATACCAGGGTGGGAATTAAGGCACTTCTTAAGAGATTTTATCTCTGAAAACATTTTTGCACTCCGGGTTCATGCTGGATAGGATGGGCTTCACATGTACTCCGACACAAATGTGGGAACAAAGATATCAATAAAAACAAACACAGAACGACACCCCAAAAACCGCTGGTTATTCCACTCACGGTCACCACTCAAACTAATCACTTTTTGTAGCAGTCAGCAGCCGGACCACAGCTTCACACACTCCATCAATCTCAACCATCGGAATTGCCGACAACAACGCGTCAACAGCAACCCTGCAAGATGATGCGCATGTGCACTGAGAACACTGTTCTCCGGCTCTGGAGCCGCGTCTCGGAAAACCTGTGTTCCTGCCAACCATATAGTGGGAAAGTTTGACAGTTTTAAGAGACGTCCTCCGGAGTCCCGGAGGCCACCGATCAGAATTGGCTGCGTTAGCGTTTTCTGTTCTGAAATCTGTCTGTCAACCAATAAGTGCAAGGTATTTTTTATATGACGTCATAACCATTAGCAACTTTGAACACATGGCTAACAGTGTCATACTGTAAACACAAGACCTTGACTGATCCTTTGCTTTGATCACATCCAACTGTGGCGTGTGCGGTAGCGAAGTTGCGTTCGTATTACGTGGGAAATTGGCTGCGTAGGTAGGTATGCGCTCTGAGCTGAGGGTGAAGTGTGAAGTATTTTTGTTTGTTTCTCATATGGTTAGCCTTGTACTGAGACCAACAGTGAAAGGAAAGCGCATTTCTCCTGTGAGTTATGAGAAACGAAACAGTGCTGATTATTACGGGTCACTGCCGGGCGGTGCCATCCATTGTTCACTTCTTTGTTCCTATGTTTTGGCATTTAATTTGACCAAAAATGAGAATGATATTACTTATGCATATTATGTAGGTACTGATTTAGGATTTTCCGGTCGGTAACTGGTAAACAGATTCCATGCATACAAAAATAATGTCCATGAAAATGTACTCCGGAAGAAATCGGTATGCACTCCGACTCCCAACCCGGAAAGTAAGTTTCCCACTCTGTTGGATACCCTTAGTGGGCCTAATTTCCCAGCACATACACTCTGATTTTTCCGAAATATTTATTAGCTACCAAATTATATCGTCATAGAAAAACATTCTTCTCGTTAAAAACTTCACTTCATATAGATATCTGTTACCACGTGGCACATTTTGTTTTTGCATTTTGTCTTGTCATTTAAATATATACACCTGTATTTCGATTTTGACTGCATCTTCTATTGTTTGTTCATGACAAATATTTAATACATCTAAACCCCGTATTCAGACGAGGTCATGATCTAACCTTGACCAGCCTCAGTTCCGGTATGAACAGATATTTGAACCCAATTTTTTAACACAATGTGCACTCATCAATTCTGGGAAGATATGCCAAGCCTCAAACCCATAGTTTGAACAATCCAGGAGTTGGCTCATATTTTTTATATAGATAAGGTTAAAATGTTCCCCCTCGGGACTGCGAGAATTAATGGAAATTCATTGTGGCCCAACTTCGATCCGAACTAGTACCATCAGCAAAGGCTATTTGCGGTATCTTCGGTCGAACCTATGAAATTAGAGTTTGTCGGATAGTCAAGGGTCGACTTGCATTCATAGCAACCAAGGGCGCTGCCAAGATTTTCTTAAGGAGAGCCCAATACCCAAAAAAATTAAGAAACAAGGACCGCCACAGTTGTAGACTTCTGAAAAGTATTGGGAGGACACAATGTATTCGGGCCCAAATGGATTTTGGAGGCATACCACACAGGATCCCACGTTAAAAGTTGGAATAATTCGGGGGTACAACCAACAATGGGATGGGGGGGAATAGTGTCTTCCCAAAGGCATACAAAGCTATACCCTTGAAGACCGCTTTCGGCGCGCCTCGTGAGCCGAAAGTTTCTGGTTTTGCGTGGCGAAAGCCTCTAAATTGCTTGCTTGATCTAGTGTAATTTTGGTTCCTAAGGGGCAGAGCAATTTCTTCCCCCCCCCCCTTGATTGCGCCTCTGAAAACAGCTTAAATATCGCCATCGAAAGTTTCAGCCGAATGATCTTGAGTCAGTATGAACGTATGCCACTTCAACGCTGTGGCCGCGTGCCGACGGCAGCACAAACAGCGCACCACATCAACGAGGCGCACAGCACGCCACGCCCAGGGGGCGGTACCCTACCTGTTTGTCGCTCCGGCACTGGCATGGTCACACAGTGTGCGGTACGCTCCGGTATACCTCCCGTCACCACCTGCCGCCTCAACGTGTCAGCGCGCACTGAGACGACGCAATCACAGAGAGACGGTCGCCACGGGCGCGCCGGTCAGAGGCGCGTCTGGGATGGCGGAGATTGGGATGGCGGGGGTGGGTGGGGGGGGGGGGGGCTGTCCGGAGGCCGTTGCTGCGATTGAAAGTACAATGGGGGTGAATTTGAAATGCAAGGTACTTTGGAGCACCGCTTCGAACACATCGAACATTCAGGTAACATCGTGTCGATACATATCTCGATTTGCTCAGGTAGGTCGGTACTTACATGGGCAAGGCTATCAATCTGAAGTTAGTCCGTAGAACCCAGTGGAATATATCGACGTGAGCTGAGACAAGCGCGCTACAACAGACAGTGGTCGACTTCAGTGCTGATCTGATCAAAGGCTGGCTTGGCTCATTGAGCCACCTGGTGATCAGACAACTTGTCGAGGGGAAAGATTGTCCGACATGGAGTCTCCACTTTGGTTTCTTATGGTGTACACACACTATATACATGGCAAAGATTTCATGATTGAACATCCTGCGAAGCATGTTCTTCTTCACGCAAGTATCTTCTTCTTCTTTTTACTTCTGCATCTTCACGCCCTTCCTATCGAGTGATTCGCGGCCGCGAATTCGATTGACCTGACCTAGCCTAGCGTAACCTAACCTAACCTAACCTACCATAACCTAACCTTGCTCACACGATGTGGGTAGCCCGATTTGTCTGGTCCACGGGTGCCACACTGGACCGCGCCTTCCCCGACTCGCCGTCCGAGTGACACCCTGGGCGGCGGCTCTGCGCCTCGAGAACACCGATAGTGATCATTCAGTGAGCGGCACAGGTCTAAGCCAGTGTTCACGTGATCTGCATTGCGCCAGCACGCCAGTGGCCGTGCAGTTGCGGCACATTCTGCCGCACGTGACTCTGCGCTGCCAGAAGAAGGGAACTGCAGACCAAGGACGCGACTACACGGACGCCTGCAGGCCGGGCCGCGCCGAGTGTTGCGGGCGCGGCGAGCCCGCCTCTCAGAGCGCTGATCCAGTTACACGCCCTGCGCGTCATCCTGCACGTCGTGCGGCCAGCCGAGCGGCCCTGGCCCCGTCAGCCATGCTGATCCGGCGACCGATGGGGGAGGGGGATTTTAGATTCGTGCCGGACCATAAAGGTCATTTGCGCCGCCTTAACCCTTTGCCTGCCGGAGTGTGTAAATCGAGTAACTTTCTGGCCAAACTCAGCCTGCGGCAATCGTGTAATTATCTGTAATTGCTTCCACCCCTGGAGTGGGTGCGACTGGGCGCCTTGTCAAGGGCCGGTGATCGATGGGTTGGCGGCACCTTTCATGGCGTGCCTGACTGGTGCGGCCAGAAATCCATCGCATCCTTTGGACGGGGATAATTAGGATTGTGTTCAAGCATGATTCTCATTGCAAAATCATGCTTATCTTCCGTTTATGCTTGGGTAAGATGCATCCAGCTCATCAAGGCCTGTCATTTGATATGAAGCATGATACCAATAATCTGGTGTACGCATTCATGCTCTCCACGTTGTGTACTTGCTTTCCGACTTGCTGATGTTGGGTATGCAATGATAGGTCTCAACCAGAAATGGCCAAAACATATGTACCTCAGAATAATTAAGTTGTTGTGAACACGATAATAACTACAATATTACCATTTAACTTCCCATAACATATCCATGGTCTCGAGTTGTGCCCACTCACCCTATTATTTCAGGGGTCCGGTTTGTTCTGGCTGAATTGGAGAAAGACAAATATATTGGGTCTCCAGAATTGTTCTGGGGCTCCTAAAAATTACGCCGGCGGCTCCAAAAAGTGGGACCGAACCCCTGAAGATACCGTTGGGCCCCAGAAAAAGTTGCGCAGGGACCCCGAAAATCACGCTGGGGCCTCAAACGGTCAGGCCGGACCCCTGGAAATCACGCAGGGGATCCAAGAAGTATCGCCGAGGCCCCAGAAAATGACGCTGTGGCTAAAAGAAAGACTGACCAGGCCACTGAAAATCACGCTGGGGTCCAAAAGGTTGGGACGAACCACCGGAAAATCGCGCTGTGGTCCCCAAAAAGTCGAACCGGGTACCCTGAAAATTACACTTGGGGCCCCATAGGTTCGCATCTGCGCTCCTAAAAATCATGCTGGATGCCCAAAAAGTCGCGCTGGGGACCTTGATAATCACGATGGGGGCCAACAAGGCTGGACCCCTAAAAATCACGTCGGGGTCCAAAAGATCGTGTCGGGCCCCTGAAAATCGTACTGGGGCTCACAAAAAGTAGAACCTGGGTTCATGATAATCACGCTGGGGCTGCAAAAAGTTCGCGCCTGGGCCATGAAAATCACGTTGGGGGCCAACAAATGTCGTGCCAGGTTCTTGAAAATCGCGACGGGGACCCCAAAAGGTCGGGCCTGGGCCCCTGAAAATCACTCTGAGCCTGGCGGTACCAAAAAGTCGCGCCCGGTCCTCTAAAAATCACGCTAGGGGTTTGACAGGTCGCACCAGGGACCCAAGAGTCTCATCGGGACCACCCAAGAAAATGAAGCCGGGAAAATGAGAGAGAAAAAAGTATAACGTGGAAAATCATTCCGGGGCTTAACAAATAGCTTCAAAAGCCTCCAAAACGTGTCAGGCCACGAAAAACGTGTTGAGGCCACTAAAACTCGCAATAGAGATCCCAACAAATGAAGACGGGGCCCAAAGATTGCACCTAGACCCAAAAAAGTCGCATCGCGGCCATTGAAAGTCACACTGGGGGCCCAAAACGTCCTGCCGGAGCCCAAAAGGTCGAAGCCGGCTTCCAAAATATCAATCCCTACACGGAACGTCACTCTGCGGCTAGAATAGCTGCGTGAAAGACCCTAAAACGAGTCGGGCCCCGGAAAAGAAGCGTGCTGGGGCAGGACAAAGATGCATCGGGAGCCCCGAGAATCGTACCGGGACCTACAAATATCGCGCATGGGACTTACAAAAAATAGAACTCGACCCCAAAAATAGCAAAGGGACTTATAATCGAATCTACTCGAGCACAGAAAAAAAATCCGAACAGACCCTGAAAAATAATTCTTGGAAGGCTTTCTTTTTGCTACATTGAAGGGTGCCATCGGCTGAAGAAAAACTCGTTGAGGAGCCGCAGTTGTGTACCAAAGACGAAAATGTCCCCCGCCTCCTGAAGGCGTGGGCTGACAAGAATCGCGCCGGGTCCCCAAAAAATAGTTCTTGGGCTCCATAAATTCGTGTCGGGGCCCCGATAATTCGCGTAGGGGGCTGTACATAAATACAGCTGGCACCAAACAAAATTGCACCGGGCCGAAAATTTCCGCCGAAATTCTGAAAAATATATGTCCGAGTCAGGGAAATCTCTCCGGAGCCATAAACATACCACCAGATGCCTTTAAAAAATCAGAAGGCACCAAAAATTGCGTGGAACCCAGAAAGCTGGCTTCAGATCCTGCCGGAATTACGCGCTTGGGCCCGAAAAGTCGCGCCGGGACGCCGAGAAATTACACCAGAGACTCTAAGATCGTGCTAGATCTCACAAATGTGCGTCGGGACACCCAATTAAATACAGCGGGACCCTAAGAATACAACGGGAGGCCGAAAATGCACCGGGCCCTCCAAAGTGGACCGAGTTTCGCAAGTTGCGGCAGGTCCCTAAAACATGCGCTGCAGCTCTAAATAAACACACCGGGAGCTTTAGAAAGACACCATGGAGTCCATAAAAGCACACCGGGGCCATGAGACCGAATCTGGCCTCAAGAACAGGCTGGGACCTCAAAGCACCACATGGCCCTAAAAAGGAACAAAAAGACTGGACACTAAATATACACATCGTGATCTTCAAAAACGCGCCGGTACTTCAAAAAAATATCGTCGGTGCACGAAAAGCAGCACAACTTAAAAAAAGAGCCGGATCTCCAAAATATACCAGGCCCTTAATAAACATTGGCTGGAGCCCTAAAACACATCCGTAGACGACGAAAAATGCAACGGGTCCAAAAAAGGACTCATGGGTAGGACCACGGTTCGTTAGCGAATCTGGGGGCGCATTTAACCAAAGAGATGCAGTGTAACGAACCTCAGCGGGTATCCAGATTTATTGACCACCAGCAAATGTGGGAAGAAGAGAACTAACCAGCGAATTAAATTCATCGCACTTTCCAAGGGAACTCCATACCAAGCATTTCACACATCAAATATGGCACAAGACTATCATGTGGAAGCAATTGGCAAAACGTAGGAGGTCTAGCAGAAACCGGAAAATCGTGAAAATCACGAAGTGTGGCGAATGTTACGAATGCGCGAGGCGGGTGTACAAGTGCAGAAACGTTGGCGTTTTGGCGATCAAGCGTCATGAGCCGAAATGCCTTAAATTGGAAAATTTTACATTTACAAGTGATTTGTTACCGGTGTAATTCAGCAGTGTCGGGTGATTTACCAAGGGACACCAAGGGTTACAGTTGAAATCCGGTGACTCAGAGACGATGGTGGTGGATTGGGCCCTTCCACAGGAAATTAGGTTGGTCACTAATAATTTTATTAAAAAATATAAAATGTGTCCATTTGAAACATAGTGATATAAATCCGTGGATTTATTTTAATGGGGATAGTTGGGCCCCCTCCAAATCGGTTCCCCTAGCGCGAATCCTAGGTACTCCACTAAATATATATATATATATATATATATATATATATATATATATATATATATATATATATATATATATATATATATATATATATATATATAATATATATATATATATATATATATATATATATATATATATATATATATATATATATATATATATATATATATATATATATATATATATATATATATATATATATATATATATATATATATATATATATATATATATATATATATATATATATATATAAATACATATATATATCCTTCGTTCTGGGCTCGATTGCTTACCGCCTTGCCATCGTGCCATACCTGGAGGACAGCCCGACCGCCAGCCTCGCCAAGGAAATCAGGGCCCTCCGACCGCCGAGCCGGCGCGAGGGTATCAGGTGGCAGACGGGAGGGGAGGTCTGACAGGCGATCACTCTTTCGAGACAGGTCAACGGGAAGCCCGCCGGTGACTCAGAGTTACACACTTGCGGAAGGACAGCCGCAAATCGGCAGACCAGTGGCAGTGAAAGGGTTAATTCTTCCGGCGACCGAACATCGCACCGGAGATCGCCTCAGCGACCGCGTGGCTGGATCGGAGCAGCGCCCCGGTCCACGGACAGGTGTGGGGCGCCTGCACCTGTACCTGCACCTGCACCCGCCAATCCGACGAGGCCCCCTGTCGTATGCACCGGGGTGGCAGAGGCGCGTCCAGACGCCGCGGACGAGGGGGAGGAACGAACCGTCTCCGTTACGGCGACATGCGTGACAAGAAAAAAAAACTGGCTACAGGACAATTAAACGTGCAGTCTACCAGTCCAAGCTACCGGACATTCGTTCTGACGTCTTTCAAGTGTTCGGAATTGACATCGTGACACTGCGAGGCCTGGCTTACGACTGGTGTGCCGGGTCGGTTGTTGACTGTGTATGGCTGGCCACAAGCTGTTTCGGCGCCACCGTCCAACCGACTTGGAATTCCCCAAGGCAGGCAGGTGTGGCCGAGCTGGTGTGTGGACACCTGGTTTGCGAATTGTTGCCGACGTCTATCACTTTGTTGTTGGCTCTAATTTGGAAATTGTTTGGGTGCTAATACGTGTCGGCAAGCATCAGTCCGTGCTGGTAGCTTGCGCTTGCCGTGTGCCTAACAAACCCGTCGGCCAGCTGGCAGCTGATCAGACGACATGGAATGTCAGACGCAGTTCATGCCGGCTAATTATCCCCGAGCCACACTGGGATTACCCGGTGACTTCAGCAGCTGTTTGCTGGAAGCCTAACGAAATGCCAGCGACCACCTGCTGCTCCGATTGTTTACCGTGCACGATCTGCGTCTTACCAACTGTGTCCAGCCCACCTACCGACCAGCCAACTCTGCTGCAATGTCCGAACTGGGTGTGCCGAGCAGGTGTGACGCGGCGCCATTATGGCGGCCTGCCAACTTTACACGCGTGATTATGCGCCTTGATTTCCAAGGTGTGTCCACCGGTTCGAGCTTGCAACGTCGTTGAATTAGGAAGGTTTTATATTGAGGAATTTGACCACCATCTGCTCCGAACCGATTGGACACCAGTGCAATTTGTAGATACACCTGAACTTAAGTGGCATGCATTTCAGCAGATATTCCTGTATCAGTTGGATTCGGTTGCCCCACTTCGACATGCACGTGCCAGTCAGCACACAACCACACCTCCGGCTTCAGAAACACATCAGCTACTGCAGCGCCGCCGGGCGGCCCTGACGGCAAACTGCCGCGCCGAGTACAAGCGAGTGAACCGGCCGTGTCGCGCTGCCAGCCGCAGCGACCGCCGGGAGCTGTACGAACACGAGATGGCCCTGGGAGATCGCGGTGGCCTGTGGCGCGTGCTGCAGCCTGTGATGGGGCGTGAGCAGCAGCAGTGCGAGGCGCTCACCATCACACCCGACGCGCTGAATGATTACTATGCCACAGTAGGCCCCAGTACAGCCGCCAGCATGCCAGCAACGACCGCACCGGTGCCGACACGTCCACCCCGTGTCACAACAGGCACATTCAGGGTGCAAACAGTCGACATTGATGTGCACGCGACGCTGGTGTCGATAAAACCATCCAACCCCACCGGCATCGACGGCATTAGCATGTCCATGTTTCATAAATTCGCCTTTGGGGACGAGTGGTCTAGGGGTAAGATGCTTGTCTCGCAATCGAAAGATTGTGGGTTCGAATCTCACCTGTCGCTACTCTTCGCCCGCGACCAATCGGCGTGAGAGGTTGGCGACGCTATATGACTCAACGGTCGATGTGTCGTAAAACCAATAACCATAAATTCGTCTTCGGACTTGGTCACCTCCTCATGGACACTAGCGGATCCAGGGAGGGGCCATTCCGGCCATGGCCCCCCGAAGCGCTTAAAAGGGGGGCCATAGTGTCTTTTGGCCCCCCTAAACCAAAAGAAGTAAACTAAATTAAAATACTGTAACCTTTGCCGAGGTTAAAAAATAGCGTCTGAATGAAAGAATCTCCAATTTTAAAGGTATTTTTAATAATTGTTTGGAGGCCAATATGGTAGCATAGTAGATTCTGACACACATCGAGGGTTCCATGCTGCTCAAATTCTGCTTACAGCAAGAGTTGACAAAATCGGATCCACCAGTATGTACACGTGCACGAACGTTGACGTGGTACATACAAGACGTTGAACGTGAACGTGAACGTTTTGGTAAACAAGAACAAAAATCCGGTAATTTAGAAACGGTGCAGGTAAGCCCCTACACTGGAAATTATGTTATCATGAATTATTCTTTTTTAAAATTAAACACCTTGGACCACCCAAATAGTGGTCGAAATCCGGTACTTTTAACCAAAAATAGTGGGAGAATGGGCACCCTCCAAATCCGTTCGAACCCTCCCCTGATGCAATTCCTAGGTACGCCACTGGGGGAGGGGGAGGGGGGCTGACGCCGAAAACCGAAAGTTGCCCCCCCCCAACCGGTGGGCTAGATCCGCCAGTGCTCATGGATATAGTCAACTCCAGCCTAGCCAGTGGCATTGCTCCGCAAGCGTGGAAACACGATCTCGTTATAACAATTCCGAAGGGCAAGGCATTCCGAACGAGTAGTTCAGGAACCGCTGTCTGGTTATCTGGAAGTAACAGAATTACTATATGACGTCCAGCATGGTTACAAAAAAAATAAAAATATCTCGAGAATCAGCTCTTCCCGACATTGCCAAAGCGTGTCAGGCTATGGAAAGCGGTGAAATCTGTCTTCTTAACGGAAATCTCTCTTCTTGTCATCTCATTGGATCTCTGAAGATGCTTCGATGTAGTGCCCCACGAAAAATTACTCGAAAAAAAGTTATTTATACGGTGTGGCTGCTATTTGGTTCCGCAACTACTTAGTCGGTCGCTCCCACCACGTTCAGATGCGTGGAGCTCATGGTGTACCACTGATCTCCATAACAAGAGACAACTCAACCATGGTTTTCCAAGGTGGAGCTCTGAGTTGTGCTTTATATGTGCGGCGCAGGGGCTCTTCTTGGCGAGTCAGAACCTCCTCTGTCAGGCCGGAGGCCCTATTTTCGAACAGCTTGCCCCCCCCCCCCCCATCAGGCTCGGGACCATTGTACGATTTGGGCCCCATCCGTCCGCCATTGGGCCTTTTCTGACGATCAAAGTCCTCTCGGGCTACTAGGGGCTCCTCCATCGTTTCAGGGGCCCACTTTGGCGACCCGGAGCTTTTCCCAGCAGACCGGAGGCCCCTTTTCGAAAGTGCTGGCTCTCCATCAGACCATGGGCTCTTTCTTCGGATCGGACCCCATCGTCAGCCCAGGGGCCCTTCACAATGGCTCTGGGCCCTGTCCGTCCGCCCGGGGCCCTTCCAACGATCCGGGTGCCCCTGCGTCGAGCTTGGAAGCCCTTCGCGTTGTCCGAGTCTACGACGTTGGACACCTGCCCGAGGGCCCTCTCCGTTGACTCTTGATCGGCCCGGAACCTTTTCGTCATCCCGGGGTCTCTTTCGTTAGTTCAGGGGCCCTTCCGGGGCTCCCCTGAAAGGCCCCTTCGAGCCCTTCATGGGACGACTGGCCCTCCCCCTTGTTAACGCTACCGAGAGAAGAACATTTTTTTAACTTCCTACCTGTGGTGATTTTCCTGCACTGTACACAAGCTCCTTCATTTTTAGTGAAAAATTCGCCGATCTGGACCAAATTCTACATTTCCGTGCATATTTTTTCGCCGTCAACCACTCGCAGGGGCGTAGGATCCTATTCAGTTCAGGGACCTCCAGCCCCCGCCCCTCCCCCTACTTCGGAAGTCAAGGTCATGAAAAATTCAAGCAGTGCAAACATCAAGGAAGCCAATATGCACAGTCAAGATACAGTATGCAATACATGAACAATGGCAATATAAATAGCCACAGATATATGCCACTCATTAGTCAGCACACATAGATATGCACTCATGTGATAGATAGATATGCATATATGCACTCATGATTCCATGGGATGTGAGGCAGAGAAGTGAGATCGATGAACACTTGGCAATGCGTTGAACAGCAGGGTTCAGGGCATCCTGAAAAAAACATGTGTTTAAGGTGCAACACTTACACCTATATTAGTATATCACAAATGATATAACATATATTTAAACACATCACAAGAAGCACTATCGAATGTCGAAGGTGCAGCTTTGGACAGTTGACTTTCTGACCACAGGCCGGCAATATGGATCAAAACGAAAGTACAGCTAGGCTTCATGTTGTTTTGGGGTTATTGCCCAGTCAAGCAGAATGTGGGCGATTACCTACGCGAACCATTCAACCTACAAGGTACTACAGATATATAGTCAATGAAGTCTTAGAACTCCAAACATCATGACAAAATAAACATCAAAGCACCACACGTTCACAGTTGGAACTCGGGCCACAGAGGATCAAACTAAATGGATGGTCAAATGGATATGAGGTCCAGTTCATGGGTATCACAACATTTTTAGTGGCCTTCGATCTAAGTCATTCGGCCAAAGGAGAAGACTGTTACTTGACCTACCGGATTTCCCACAACCTACGGGCCCAGAAGACCCCCGCTCTCTAGGCGCCGACTAAAATCCCATTCGAACCCCATCGACAAGTTCGAGCAAGTTGAGGTGAGGAAAAGTCAGTGCCGGGCCGATAAGTGCCTCGGGGTCCATGGAGCCTGGCGGGTTCAGACACCAGATTACATGCTTTACGTTAAGAAGGTAGGTTGTAACCAAACGCAAAACAAGGGGAGACGATGCCTAGTGCACAACCGAGAGGGAAAGAAGATTGCCTGGTTCATCGCATAGACGAAAATAACATCTGTGCTCCCCGCAGTCTGAGGACACGCATTGCCAGAAATTAAGTCATATTGTGAGATTTTGCATTACAGGACATAGGTACTATGCACATGGTGTAGTCATCTCGACAAACATTTGGAAAGCATTTTGGACGGCAGGTTGCGAAAACTGCCGCAACCGAAGGGCGGTGCTGAAGTCATTTCATATCACAATTCCAGGTACAGATATTATATATGATGTGGTCTGCTAAGCATTATCATCTTCTGATACCATGGTGCTGCAATCGATATCGCTTGTATGGGTTTCCGGGCTGTATTAGGTGTCCCACAACTTAAACGAAACGTTAAACGTTAATTCACTTATGAGTGCACTATTTGGTCAACATTGAGCTTCAATAACTGAAACGATATTCTAATTGGCAGGCGTCCATGACAAATTTAGACATTGTACCGTGCTAGTTTAGACATCTCACACCTAACAAAAAAAAGACATTATTTTAACACTGAGTTTCTGACGTCATCCTCGATTTAAGCTGATCTCCACGGAGGGTCGCCTTGCTGCGGTTGTTTAAGCGGCCATCACTATTTGATCTAAATACTATTTGGTTCATCACATGAGCAAAGTTACGTCAGTGGACACAAAGCTGAAAGGCATTCCTTGATTTCACTTAAAGTTTGGATTTCGAAACCAGTCTGCACCACGGCGGGTAGCTTGGCTATAATGCTAATGTTTTAGTCCTGTTAGTGTAAGAGAATATAGATATATATATATATATATATATATATATATATATATATATATATATATATATATATATATATATATATGAATGCATTGGCCGCGGAGGGGAATAAAGGGATTGTTGAACGCATACTTTTGCTGTACCCCATATTTACTCTATCCATTTCTTCTCCGCTGCTCCTCCTGTCAGTCACTGCCGAACATGTAGCACCTGTCCCCGCTAATGCCGTCATAGAGTTTTTATGCTTCTACCTAATATATTTACATTTATGTACACTGCACGGCATTACGACCTATAAACACATTTTTCCACGTGAAACCGCCCGCTGACACCTAGTGGTGTTGGTGTAGACGGTCCCGCGTCTGCTCTGCTTGTCGGAGACTGTTTGCGACCTGTACACTTTGGCATTGTGCCAAGGTCGTCCAGATACCAATCGTTATCGATGCATCGTACTGAAGACATACCGGAAGCCAGATAGATAATACGCCTCCACTCAACGGACTGACTGCGTGACACAATATGTTCATTGTCCGTAGAAAGTTCAAAACAGTCAGAGCTTGCGTCGTGCAGATGGTCGAGAATCAGACAGATAAGGCTTACGCTGTACTGATGGTCGATCTTACTGGATAGCGCAGTCTGCCGACGCAGAAGAAAGCGGTTGTTCGCACGAGCAGCAAACACACACACACCAATGCAGTCTGTCTGGTAGTCACGGGAGCAAATACAGGACGGCTCGTTCTAGGTGTTCGAAGCTTACCTAACTACTGGTCGGCGGGGGTCCTGTATATATACGGTCTGCGCGAGTGACGCGAGGACGAGAGAGGGCATGACGTGGAGGTCGAAGCTATTTGCGATACGAAGTGCAATACGTGGGATTGGTATCCATGGACAAATAAATATAGCAAGTGTCACGTTGGAGGGATGTTTTTGCGTGGTGGCAAGCTGAGGCTGACTCAGATAAAACGCTATGTAGTATGGTGTTGGTGTGTAATTTAGTTTTGGTGAAATAAATCGAGCGAAATCCGTGCAGGTGATTCCAACTCAGGGTGACAAGACTTGACAATGTTTTCGTGGTGGCGGACTGAAGCTGACACATAGTGATGCAATAGGAAAGACACGCGTCGGTCCAGGTCACATTGCTCAAGGTCCAGCGCGCGAGCCGGCTGGCAAGAAGGAATAAACAGTTCCGTGTGGCGAACGCCGAGAATGGTCGGTGGAGTGAGGAACAGTTCTGACGTATTGGAACATGCTACAGAACACGGTATGGCATAGCTAACCGTTACACACGAACCAGTAGCCATCTCACACATATTCTATTCTAGTACGCGACACACTGCCCCTCCCCCGAATGTATTCTACTTGGTCCCCCCCCCCCCGCCATAAGACGAGTCGTTCCTTTCAGCAGAGTTGGATTAGGTGGATGACGCAGTAGCTGAGCAATATAAATATATAAATTAGGCTGGTCCGGCACGGTTTGGAGAAGATGAAAGAATGCCAGACAGACGACACTCACAAGTCAGATGGTGGTCGCCCTCCAGCCGTCCGTCACTTTCCACTCTTCTCCGTCCGGCACTTTACTGCACAACTATTACGTCTGCCTCCATGTCTCGATCTCTCTTTCTGTGACTCGCAGTCACAGAAAGAGAGATCACTCTCTCAGTGATTCTCTTGTCCGAGCCTTGGTCCTACTGTCTGTGACTGTCCAATGAGTGTCTCTCCTCGTGAATCTTCAATTTTTGTTGACATTTTTATCTCCACCCCGTGAAGTTTTCACCCGTCACTAGGCTCAGAGTAAAAAGTCCGCGTGCTGATTGGTCGGCAGTGCGCCATCATAAATTTTAATTTTCTTGCGGCCATGCCTCTCCGATGCCGCCTGGGTTCTTCGTGGCGTTGTTCTTCTGGAGCTGGTGGCGATCTGAAATTTTCCACGCTCTGCTGTCACTAATTTCAGTGTCTGCAGGGCAGGCCTTTCCCTCCTCCCCCCCCCCCCCCCCCTCTGGTTGCTGTCGGCGCAAGTGTGTGAGATGGCGCAACGGACCGCAGTAAACGAGGTGCTTAACACGCGCCCTGGAGGGCCTCTGAAAATTACACGCACTGGAGGGGGGGGGGGGGCTGATTCCGCCACCCTAAGATCTCGGCTACTATTAAAGCTGGAGTAACAAAATTATTAGGGTAGATTGGTACGGTAGTGAACCCTATTGTGTTAAAATTTCATGACCTTAGGTCAATATCTTCAAGGTTAAATTAGGTCACATATGTAAAAATTGTATTGTATTGTCTTGCGTGGCTTGGCTTGTCATTGTCATGGATCGCTGTGATTGTGTTTAAATACTCGAAAATGGGCATCAATGATGTTTTTGACATTACTAATGATGCAATACAGATGCTAGACCCGGCATTTGACCTCAGGTCACCTATATAGCAGCACTTTATCAGGTCAGTTACCTGTTCCAGTTACCGCAACCGGGCCGCCCGCCCGACTGCTCCGTTGGGCAGCTCGGCGCAATTGGCTTCGCGAAGAAAGGAGTAAAGTACATGAATAAAGTATGGAAACGCTTAGGTTGATCCCTAGGTTGATTAACACAGGGCCGAACCCCTCCCAAACGGTTCTTGCGATCATGTACCCACTGAACCGCCCCCTACCCTCCCCTTCCCCTCCCATTTTAAAAGTCTTAAAATATGTCCTTATCTTCCGTGCATGCAGTGCAATATAGGGGGCGAATCCCTCACTGCTGCTGTGGGGAAGCCATTGGCTCCTTTCCCTCCCCTGCCAGGTTCCAGTGCCCAGTCCTTCCGTCACGTACCTACATTTGGACTATAATCATTGTCAATAATGCTCTTCCGTTGCTTTCATGACGTCATACAGATATCGGAAACGACCTGTTTCGCCTGGGTAAGTAAGTGAGCCTTAATTCAGTGATTGTATACATCATGAACACAATATCGTGGTATCTTTACAGAAGATAGGGAGTTATCGAGCTGGCTGCTGGCTTGTGCGATTCCCGAGTGTACAGAGCATGCGTATGTTTTATGCCCTCAGCAATATACCTATGAACGACATTCACCGTGATTTGTTGCTCTGTCAATGTAAACGTTCGAATTGAGATAGGGGCCTACCACGGGAAAGAAGCTCTTGAAACAGGAGCCCAATTTGGTAAGATTAAAATGCACTGTCTATCAATGCTGTGGTGTATAAATTATTGTTGTCTTGAAGATGTTACAACAAATTCGAGGTATTCAACTCAGCAACATGATTTAAACCCTTGCCTTTGAGTTAGATAGGTATCTACCTACCTACCTACCTACCTAGGTACCTGGGGGAAGTACCTAGGTATCTGAGCATGTTCCGTTTACCGAACATCTACCTTTGGACGTCTCCGATGTCACGTTCAGCACATAAATAGCAAGGCGATGGTGGAATTCATGAATGATGGACATTTCTCTACCCAAATACCTATGGAGGTCAAATTGCATAGTTCTACTGATTCGTTGTGTACTGAGCTAGTGGAGTCTGTGGTTGCCATTTTAGGCTTCCAAGAGCAGTCAGCTTAAGAAAACAGTAAGGAAGTGATTTCTGATATTTTTGTTGGCAATTACAAAAGTATTTTAGTGGCTACCAATCAGAGTCGGGTGTTGGTAAAGATTACCACCTAACCTAGACTAAGATAATGTAGCATAATATATAAAATGTCATAGCATAATATAATCTAACCTGACCTAACCTAACCGGAAAACCAGAATCCCAATTTAAAAAAAAATTATTAGGGTTGGGAGTCTGAGTGCATACTGATCTCTTCCAGAGCACATTTTCATGGACATTATTTTTTGTATGCATGGAATCTGTTTACCAGTAACCAACTGGAAAAACCTAAATTAGTACCTACATAATATGCATAATAATATTCTCATTTTTGGTCAAATCAAATGTCAAAACATAGGAACAAAGAAGTGAACAATGGAGGTATTTTTTTCTTAAAAGGTGTTGGGAATTTCAGGATTTTTTTCTTCGGAATACCATGTTTATGAACGTGATTCTGAAGATGCGATCATTCGTTTTCTACGTAAATGCTTATGTCTCAGTTAATCTTAGCGACAATATCTATAGTGCGCCATATATGCCACACCGCTGTTATTTGTTGCATAATTTATCCATCCCTCACCTGGCACTTCTCAGACATGATTAAAGGGACATTCAACACTTCATGCAGTTGATTCAACACTTTTTCACATAGAAAATGCTTAATTTCCACCTCATTGCCACATAGATGACATGCCGATACTACTCCACCAGAATGCCCAAAAAAAACTAAGCAGAGCACGGCTTGAGGCCGTGTGTACGGATGACGTCACAATAAATATTACGCTTGTTTTTAAATTACAATATGAGTTTATATTTGTTTAGATAAGAGTAGATTGTATTACGTTAGGTTAGGTTAGGTTTTCCTATTTAATTATGAATTATACTATTTGTTGGAAGTTGTGAGGCAAGACGAGACTGAGCAGAAGCCGGCTGCCCTCTGAGCTGTGCTGCATGTTTATATATCGCCTTGGCCGTGCTGTATGTTTAGTTTTTTTTGGCATTGTGGTGGAATAGTAGGGTGTCATCTATGTGGCAAAGAGGCGGAAATTAAGCATTTTCAACGTAAAAAAGTGTTGAATCAACTGCTTGAAGTGTTGAATGTCCCTTTAATCACGTCTGAGAAGTGCCAGGTGAGGGATGGATAAATTATGCAACAAAGAGCAGCAGTGTGGCATATATGGCGCATTATAGATATTATCGCTAAGATTAACCGAGAGACGTAAGCATTTACGGAGAAAACGAATGATCGCATCTTCCGAATCACGTTCATAAACATATTAGTCTGCAAACAAAAAAATACAAGAACATAAACCTTTTAACCAGAAACCAAGAACCTTTTAAGACAAATTTACCACAATGGATAGCACCACCTGGCAGTGACTCGTAATAATCAGCACCGTTTTGTTTCTCATAACTCACAGGAGCAATGTGCTTTCCTTTCACTGTTGGTCTCAGTACAAGGCTAGCCATATGAAAAACAAACAAATAATACTTCACACTTCACCCTCAGCTCAGAGCGCATACCTGCCTACACAGCCAATTTCCCATGTAATAAGAATGCAACTCCGCTACCTCACACACCACAGTTGGATGTGATCAAAGCAAAGGATCAGTCAAGGTCTTGTGTTTGCAGTATGACACTGTTAACCATGTGTTCAAAGTTGCTAATGGTTATGACATCATATAAAAAATACCTTGCATTAATTGGTTGACAGACAGATTTCAGAACAGAAAATGCTAATCCAGCCAATTCTGATAGGTGGCCTCCGGGACTCCAGAGGACGTCTCTTAAAACTGTCAAATTTTCCCACTATGGGTGGCAAGAACACATGCTTCCTGAGACATGGCCCCAGAGCTGGAGAACATTGTACTCAGTGTGCATGCACACCATCTTTCAAGTGCTGTTGGTGCATTGTTGTCAGCAATTCTGGTGGTTGAGATTGATAGGAATGTGTGAAGCCGTGGTCCAGCTGCTGACTGCTACAAAAAGTGGTTAGTTTGAGTGGTCACCATAAGTGGAATAACCAGCATTTTTTTGGGTGTCATTCTGTGTTTGTTTTTATTGAGATCTTTGTTCCCACATTTGTGTCGGAGTACATGTGAAGCCCATCCTATCCGGTATGAACCCGGAGTGCAAACATGT
Source organism: Ashinkailepas kermadecensis (assembly GCA_034440615.1). Taxonomy (NCBI): domain Eukaryota; kingdom Metazoa; phylum Arthropoda; class Thecostraca; family Neolepadidae; genus Ashinkailepas; species Ashinkailepas kermadecensis. The sequence goes on from JAOTOM010005088.1 coordinate 44,195, forward strand.
TTTCAGAGAAATCTCTTAGAAGGGCCTTAATTCCCACCCTGCTACCAATAACCTGTACCACAACAGCTACAGTGAAGCAATCCTACACAACCAGAGTGGGAAACTTACTTCCTGGGTTGGGAGTCTGAGTGCATACCGACATCTTCCAGAGTACATTTTCATGGACATATTATTTTTTAATACATGGAATCTGTTTACTGATAACCAACATGAAAAGACTATGTAGTCAGTGCCTACGTAAGATGCATATGTAATATGCATTGTCATTTTTGGTCAATTCAAATGTCAAAGCATAGGAACAAAGAAGTGAACAATGGATGGAACTGCTGGCAGCAAGTCATGATAATCAGCACAGCTTCGACTCTCATAGCTCACAGGAGCAATGTACTTCCCTTTCACTGTTGGTTCCAGTACAAGGCGAGCGATGTGAAAAACAAACAAAAAAATACTTCACGCTTAACCTCAGCTCAGAGAGCATACCTACCTATGCAGCCAATTCCATATGGAACACGAATCCAACTCAGCTACTGCACACGCCACTCCACGCCACAGTCAGATGTGATAGCGGTGCCCAATGCAAAGGATCAGTCAAGGTCTTGTGTTTGTGGCATGACACTGTTAACAATGTGTTCAAAGTTGCTAATGGTTATGTCATGTAAAAAAATACCTTACATGGATTGGTCGAAAGGCAGATTTCAGAACAGAAAACAATAATGCAGCCAATTCTGATCGGCAGCCTCAGGGGCTCTGGAGGACTTCTCTTAAAACTGTCAAATTTTCCCACTATATGGGTGACGTGAACGGAGGTTTTCGGAGACGCGGCTTCAGGGTCGGAGTAACCGGAGAACACTGCACTCAGTGCACTGGCGCCGTCTTGCAAGCGCTGTTGGTGTGTCGTCCGTTTCAGGTGGTTGAGATTGGGTTAGTGTGTTAAGCTGTGGTCCTGTTGCTGACTGCTACAAAAAGTGGTTAGTTTGATTGGTAACTGTAAGTGGAATAACCAGTGTTTATGTGGGTGTGGTGTGTTTGTTTTTATTCATATCTTTGTTCCCATATTTGTGTCGGAGTACATGTGAAGCCCATCCTATCCAGTATGAACTTGGAGTGCAAATATGTTTTCAGAGATGAAATCTCTGAAGAAGTGTCTTAATTCCAACCCTGTAGACAACCACATTTTTGTGTTTGGGATATGGCACACCACTACAAAATAATTATCTGTTTTAAAGTTGCTCTTTGCAAGTGGTTAGAGGATTTTCATAGAAAGAAACTGTTTGAATATGGATAGCTTGTTCATTTTTGTGTTCAGTAAACATAGTACAATTACTGGTTCAGCCATACAGAAGCAGCAGTAGTTATTTATTGCATGTCTTAAGTGTTCTGAAAACCCCCTCTTCCCCTACCTACCCAGGTACCATATCTAGCTGACCAAGGAAGCACAACTGAAGATTATGCAGCACCACTCTTAGCATTGTTAAAATTATTGCCAGAATATCTTTTAACCTTATGCTCATTGTAACTAAAGGAGATAAATTAGGCCAAAATGAGCTGTATATTTTGACAAGTCATTTCAAAAGTCTTTCAAAAGTCATTGTTTGAAGATGATAAAATGCTAACTTTGTGCTTTATCTTGTTTTGGGATTTTTAAAACATTGCAGAATGCCATGTTTATGAATGTGATTCTGAAGATGCAGCCACTCATTTTTGAAGCTCATACTTACCTTTCAGTTGAAGATATGGAGCATTCCTATTCTGTGTCATCCATGCTGCACTGCTGTTTTTGGGTATTATTGCAGTTTAGGGTAACCACAAGGCAAGTTTTACACACATTTTACCTCCATGAAGCATACAAAGCGGTTAGGTTTGGTTAAGTTAAGCTAGGTTAGGCTTTTGTTGTAAGTTAGAAAATCCAAAACAAATTTAGGAAATTTTTCCCCAAAATTATTTGGAACATTTTTTAATGAAGAGTTTTTTTTTTTCTTTAAAAAAAAAAACAACAACTCAGGCTAGGATAGGCTATGTTAGGTTTTTTTCAGCTAAAAAATTTACATAAATAATTGTTTGGGAATTTTCCATTAGAACAATTGTTTTCATGCATAGAAAGTTAGGTTAGGTTACATTAGGATATGTTGCATGCTTTTTATTTTGAATGCTACTTTTTATGCTATACTACCCAACCCAAGCCCCTTTTGGGTGTTACTTTGCATTCCAACTCAAAAGTATGCATTTGCAGAGGAAATGAGTTGTCATGTCATGTTAAACATGTTCACAAGTATTGCATTGGCAAACAAAATTCCAATAAATCAGAAATTACCTTAAACTGCAAATTTACCATTATCTGTGTCATAATTTATCCACCCTTTGCCTGTGCCTTCTCAGATGTGATCAAGAGGAAATTCAACACTTCTAAAATGCATTGTTTCTTTTGCCACATATCTTGTGCACACTTATTAGCCTAACACAAATGTGGGTGGAAGCTCCATATGGCCAGGACATGGCATGCAGATGACATCATGACCTGGATATTGCTTTTATTTTTTACATTACAATATTAGTTTATATTAGTGTAGGTTATATTATATTTGATTAGGTTCGACTTTCCGATTTAAGTATTATATCTGTAAGATTTACTGCTTCCTCTTAATAATTTCAAGAAATACAATGCGATTAGCTTAGCTTAGATCAGATTGGACTTGATTACGTTTGCTTGGGTTAGGCTAGGTTATGTTTTCCTATTTAATTGTCATATCTTTAAAATTACTGGGTTGTACTTGATAATTTCAAGAAATGCAATGATCAGTCATAATTAAATAGGAAAACCTAACATAACCTAACCTAGCATAATTTAACATGCGCACTGGAGGGAGGGGGGGGGGGGCGAAATCCGCCCACCCCTCCGGTTTTTCGTAGATAACTGCGGATTTTACCGGTCGATATACGCGATGTTCTGCGTATTTGGGTATTTGGGTAATCTTAAGGTATCACCCCTCATGTGTTCCATGATCCCAGTTGCAACATCACACACATTTATAGCATGTAACATGTAACATGTAAAGCAGCAACGAACAAAACCCAGGGTATTTGCCAACTTTGTCTGGAGGTTAAGGTTTGTGCAAATAGGATTGTTTTCAGCATAATTAGTTTCAGAATGAGTTTCGTGATGTGGTTTGAAGTAACCTAGCGAACGCGTGATATACCTCAACATTCGCCCGTGCAGACGGAGTTTTATGCAATTCCACCAGTGTTTTTCGCGCCCACAGAAAAAGGCGGGCATTAGCTTAACCACCCGCTTGATATGGCTGGATTTACATCCTTTGCTTCATGGTATTCTACATTTTAAAATGTCCTATCTGGTCACTGAACCATCTCACGTGAGGGAACATGCCAGGCCATTTTTCGCTGAAATGATGCATGATCGGCTCATTTATTGCCTTCGAATGGTCATCGTTGCATTTCATAGGTTGATAGAACTCGCATGACGTGCTTGCATAGACCAGCGGCCTTTCCAAGATCATTCTAGGTCATTGACCCAACTTCACCTGATATGGCCTTGCAGCGTCCGAGTCACTCAGGGGTGACGCGGGCACTAAATTTGGCATCCATTTATACCTCCAGGTACAAAAATTGTATTTTTAGCGCCATTTCGTACGCTTCCGAAGTGCGATCATCACTTGGATTTGATCTGATCTTGGTTTGTGGGTCCTATATGATCTGCAGTTGATGCACCCCGAAACTACAATAACTGGTTTGTGGGTCGAAAGTTAACATAACACGCTACCCTACCCCACCCTCTGCACTGTAGGAGGTGGCAAACTGACGAGCACGTGCCAGGGTTAGGTAAGCATTTTCGACAAAAAAAAGTTCACTTTCCGAACGTGTGTCTTCGAGTGAACGAGGCCATGCAGCAGAAGAGCGGCTATTTTTCCGTCGGGATGACACCCGTGCTAGCCGTCAGTTCTGCATCAACCAGACCACTGTGCATTGTCATCTGCCATGCACTGCCGTCATTGTGCTGGGGAGGTGGGTGGGTAGAACTTGCGCGTGACTGTCGCACGTGCAGTGCTCACAGCTCGTGCCACGCCAGCGGGCGGTGACTGACGCGCACTGTGCGCCAGTGATTAATTATTCGTGAAATAGGGTGGAATATACCACCTACTGAACACTGAAGAGACATCCTTCCCAAAGAAGTATCGACGTCGTGCTTCTTGATGTGTTTGCGAAGTCCACAAGCCTCGTTTCTAACGGTGGTTTGTGGGTGAGTGTCATGCTTATGCCCGCCATTACAGATTGTGATACATAAACATCTCGTACCTAACTCGATTTCAAGTAAAGAGTAGACCATGCTATGGTCTACTGTTCAATACAATTGCATTCTTATCGTTGTCCTTAACATCAGCGTCACTATCTTAGGTGTCTCCTAAGATAAATGAAAAAGATGGATATATGAGCACGCTATGGGCTCAAAATTGAGTTTGAAGGATGAATGATATTCTATGATGTTTTATGATATGATATGATATGTTATGATTATGATCTTTATGATATGATCGTTTATAATGATATTCTAAACGATATCGTTTCCATTGGGAAGTTCGTCATCTTACTGCACTCGTTTCGACATCTCGCACCTGACGAAAAACCATTATTTTAACGCAGCTGGGCGCAGACCCGACGTCACAGCGACGTCACAGCGACATCACAGCGACGTCACAGCGACGTCACAGCGACATCATGGGGCGGTGCGCCTCCGCCGTGGCCGTCCTGCTGGCCGCCGTCTCCTGCCGCCCGGCCGCCGCCGACATATACGTCATCAATGACGAAATCAACAGCACCGTCACCGCCATGGAGGACGCGCCGTCGCTGTTCGGCCCCGGCACCACCAGCAGTGGCATATCGGTGAGCACAGCCGACAGGAGCTACGCCTTTTTGGTGCAATAGATGGGAAATGAAGAAAAAGAAAGTTCTGGAAGTCCCCATTTTCGTGGAAAAAATGTACAGGAACAACTTGGGGATTCTTTGGTCGAAGTACCCTTAAACTCAAATAACTAACTAACTAACTTGGGGAGTGTGCCTTTGTTCGCTCAAGGACGTAGTTTTCCCATTGTGCCTGCATATGGAAAGTTTAGAGCGCCCCGATCCCCTCTCCTTCCTTTCTCCCACACCTCACTATTCCGACCCGTATCTCGTCAGCCATCGGCGAAGTGTTCCCTGAGGTTTGGATGGCTGCAGTCGTGATTTGACGATGTATCCCTGATGCCCATGTGCAAGCTTCCATCTTCACCAGCATTTCCTTCGAGGCAGGCGCTGAGGCCAGGTCAACATCTTCTGAGTTGCTGTCGGCTGTAGTCGGTCGATTTCAAATGCCTTTTTCATAGCCATCTCGAAGCGAAGGAAATCATGCGGACTCTCGCAGTTTCTCAAATAGAAATGCATGCAGGACCTCTCAGGCGAACGATTTAATTTGCTAGGACCATGAAATTGCTCACATATTCAGTGTGCAGATTAACTCTGACGGTTAACGTGAAGCAATGGTGCAATGTTTTGGCATATTTGCGGTCATGTGTACTTCAGCCCGTCTGATGGGGCTGTATGTTTAATTTAGAATGTTTGATATTAAAATATTTACTATAGGTGTACATTTCACTGTTGAAAGAGAATGCAGGGTTTTCCATGGTTGATCCAGCCAGAAAAGGCGTTGTCTCATGATAGTCAGTTTGAAAAAAAGTTAAAGAAAGTGAATATTCAGAGACGTGAGGAAAGGTGTCCTTGTGCATTATATCTTTGGTATTCGCTGCGACATCATGCCACGCTACCCAATAGTTTACCTACCCCATTTAGACAAACGTTGTGCAGATGTGTAATGTTTAAGTCGCTACATGACCATTACTGTCGATGCGCCCTAAAGCCCCCCACTGGCAATGCTTGAATCATAAGTGAACCCGGACATTTCGTGGCATCCTTATATGGTGTGGGTGTAATTGCGGCCAACAATAAGTCACCGGGCAAACAACGGGCACGCAGCCCTCGCATAATGTGAACGAAGGCGTAAATTTCACACTTAGCCAAGTTGCACAAATGACCGAAATTGTATTTTCTGCTATGAAATGGACCATGTATTTTGCTTTTCCTGAGGATAAAAATGGTTGAAATGTTTCGTGTGCTTGCCATCCGTTTAGTATTTTGGTGGACAACGTACTTTCCGTGTTTATAAGGAAAACAGCTTGTCCCGTGATGTTCAGTTCAGTACTTTCAGGATACTTTAACCGGGAAAGACAGTAGTGAGAAGTTATTTGTGATGATGAAAGGGAATCAAAGACAATAGTTATCAGTTGGATATCAGTTTTGTTCAAATGCGAATCTTGATATCCATAGGTTGAGTAGTTTCCACCCAAATTTATTAACGTGTGTGCGGTGTACGGTCAAACGGAAGCGTGACGTCACACACGCCATGACACCCGCGTGACACACGTGGCACACGCCATGATACACACACATGACTCACGTCATAACGCTCACGTGACACGCCATGTCACACACGTGTCACACGTCACGACACCCGCCTGACACACGCCACGACACACGTGGCACACGTCATGACACTCGTGGGACGAGTGGTCTAGGGGTAAGATGCTCGTCTCACAATTGAAAGATTGTGGGTTCGAGTCTCACCTGTCGCTATTCTTCGCCCGCGACCAATCGGCGTGAGAGATTGGCGACGCTATGTGGCTCAACGGTCGACGTGTCGTAAAACCAATAACCAACCAACGTCATGGCACTCACGTGGCACACGTCATGACACTCACGTGACACACGTCATCTGCACAGTCGAGAGATTCCTGCGGTAACCACCGACCCGGTCAGGAGAGACGCCCCCCCCGGGGTGGAGGCGTGCACCACCTCCCATTCGTCGACTTAGGGCCAGATGCGAAGCAGTCACCCACATGCGCTGTGTAGGTGTTGTGCCTCAAGCGGGCGCGATCTTGAGAGTGGACCGACGCCATGCAACACCCGATCCTCCAGTGCCTCTCCGTGGCGACACGACTGGTGCCGGGTGGAGGTGGAAGGTGGTGTTGGGCGGAGCCGGACCGGCGAGCCGTGTGTGACCTGACCTCGTGTGCACCGCCGCCTGACAACCCTGCCTGTCTGCGGCGACAGGGTCCGCTGATGGTGAGTCGGCCGATACTGGCGTGCGCGCCGCTGAACGTGGCGCCCCCGGCCGGCTCGGACCGGCGCTGGATGCTGCTCATCGAGCGGGGCAACTGCACTTTCGAGGAGAAGGTGTGGAACGCCCAGCGCGCCGGCTTCCGTGCGGCCATCGTGTTCAACGTCAACTCGGACGCCGTCTGTGAGTGACCTGGCCTGTGATGAATTAGGCGTGGAATAGGGTGGAATATGCCACTTTCTAAACACTGAATCGACATCTCTCCCAACGAAGTATCGGCATGATGAGTCTTCGTGATGAGTCTTCATGAAGTGTTCATGTCTAATTTCTAACAGTATCTTGTTGATAAGTGTCATGTTTGTACTCACCACTGGCGATTGTGATGCACGACATCTCTGAGCACAATTCCAGGTAGGAGGATTACCTATGGTGTGGTCTATTATACAATGTCAATTGATGGCGATAGGTATTTTGTATCATTATAGCTAAAATAGTTATCACTAAATTAGGTACCCAAATCAAAGGAAAAGGATGCACATATGAATATACTGTTGGATCAAAATTGTGTTTCAATAACTTATATGTTATGCTAAGCGACATAGTTTACATGGCGAATTTCGACTCCGACTGTGCTCGTTTCGACATATCACACCTAACGAAAAGCATTATTTTAGCACTTGACCTGATAAAGGTGTTGACCAGCCGAGCAGGCCAGGGGAGGTGCCGGACCTTATTCTGGTCTGACCTAGGTGGGTGAAACCGGGCCTGCCCAACCAGACGCACCCAGCCCGAGGTCAGGGCAGACCCGAGCAGGCTGGTCGTGACCGGACCTGACCTGACCTGACCGAGTCTGACCTGACCTGACCTATCTCGGGCAGCGGCAGCCTTGTCTGACGGCCGGTCCGTTTCAGCGGCGATGCACGGCGACGGCTCGAGAGCCATCCACATTCCGTCCTTCTTCGTGGGTCAGAGCAACGGCCTCATGCTGACCCGCTTCACCAACGCGACGCTGTGAGTGCCGCCGAGTGTCTGTGAGTGTCGCCGAGTGTCTGTGAGTGTCGCCGAGTGTCGCCGAGTGTCTGTGAGTGCCGCCGAGTGTCTGTGAGTGTCGCCGAGTGTCTGTGAGTGCCGGTCACGGAGCAAAGTTGTCAGTGTAGGCAGTTCTCGGTGACAGTATCAGCCAAGGAGGACGTTCAGTTCAGTTCAGATGGTTAGATATTGTATTTATCGTTTAATATATCCCATTTTTGCATAAAGCTTAGTCAGTGAGCTTTGTCATGCCATGGAAACATGAGGAAAGGGCAGTCGCCCGTTGTGTCCACTCCCTCCCCCCTCCCCCCCGCGGCCGCTCCCTCCTCACCACCAATCCTTCCTGACGTTTGCACCATCCTAGCCATGAAGCCCGTGGAGTTTGCACTGAAAGAATCGACTTTAGAAATGTGAGTTCCGCTGTCAAATATGTTCGACATTGCCTCAGTGCCACACAGTAATCGATTTGGATGTGCATGCCGACAGTTGATCCTACTTTAAGTCACTGGGATGTGAATGCAGGCCACAGACAAGTGACTTCCGATAGAATGGTCGTGTTTAAGGCAGTGGTGATGATTCGGTCCTGATGAAGCCACTAGTTCTAAGGGCAGCATGCCTATTTTGTGATTGATGGGTGGATAGTGGAGCATTGTTGGTGTCTTAAAATGTACTACGTTTTTCTCATTTACTCACTGTCTGCCAATTCCTTCCTTGTACTATTTGACCATCTAATAAATGGTGTCTTATATTTATGTTGTAAATATAATAAGTGTGTTAGATTTAAGTTGCGAATACGATCTGAAGTGTTAGTTCACGCATTCGATAGTCAATTCGAAGTTTTCCCATGAGTCGTACTGTCCACTCTAGAAGCATGTTGAGTGTCTGGCTCCCGGTGAGAACATGCGGTTTTCAGGTACCACCTGCACATCACCAACAAGTACCCGTTCGACTTCGCTGACTACTTGATCCCGTTTGCGGTAGTGATAGCAGTTTGCTTCATCGTTCTCGTGGGCATCATGGTGAGTTCGGCGGTATAACCGGGGGTGGCGCGCTGCCCCCCCTCCCTCTCAGCTCTTGGCGCTATATAATCGATGCAACCGATGCTCCCCTAAGCCCGGATAACAACGCCCCTTGCCATCCCACGTCGGACAGCCCATCACAGAGTAGACCGGCGGTAGGATGGGCATCGAGATCGTTTTAATATGCTTTTGCTTAGATCGTTCATTGCTTGCGAGATGTAAAGCATGGTTATACACAGTATGCACTTCTTAATTGACACTCCCTATAATTTCAAGCTTCCGAATCATTGTAAGGAGTGTCAATTAAAAGTATGTACTGTGTTTAATATGACCTTGTTTGTATGAGCTGCCTTGCCGTTTGCGTGTATCGGATGACTGTGTGTCGGAGCATTGGTGAACACGTGGCAGTCTGAGAGTTGAGCGGGCTGCCGACGTGTGGCAGGTGTACCGCTGCTACGCCGACCACCGCCGGACGACGCGCCACCGTCTGCCGCGCCGCGCTCTCCAGTCGCTGCCCACGCGCAAGTTCGACCGCGAAACCGACCCGTACGACACGTGCGCCATCTGTCTGGACGATTACGAGGACGGTGTGAAGCTGCGCATCCTGCCCTGCAACCACGGTAACGACACACGGCACGGCTGCATCCCGCCCGGTAGCCACGGCAACGACACACGGCACGGCTGTATCCCGCCCGGTAGCCATGGCAACGGCGCGACACAACTGCATCTCGCCCCGTGGCCGTGATGGCTGGCTCTGGATCAGCTCTTCAGGGAGCCATGTGTCGGTTGTGCGGATAGTAAGCGAGGGTCCAGCAGTCGACCGCACTGTTCGAACCGAATCCGCCGCTGTCATGACTGAGCAACGTGTGAACTAGCTGATTCGTAGCTGATCCGGGACTGATCCGTAGCTGATCCGTAGCTGATCCGGGACTGATCCGTAGCTGATCTGGGACTTACACGTGGCCAGGGCGAGAACAATAGGCTGTTCCTGGATTTTTGGCATCCAGAACACTATCCTCTCCAGAACATTATCCTCTCATTTTCCTCATTTGAAGGTTCCATAATGCTCTCTGACAATGAACTGCTAGGCGATAAAGTTCTAATGATTTACTGAGATTCTGATGTGACGAGTTTGAAGAAAATATCCTCTCCGTATTCAGTTCACGCAAAATTGTCCTCTCCACATCCAGGATTACCAAGTACAAATCCAACCCTGCCCGGGACTGACCCGTGGCTGACCGGGACTGACCCGTGGCTGACCCAGAACTGACCCCCGTAGCTGACGCATGTCCCGTCGCCGGCAGCCTACCACGCCGAGTGCGTGGACCCGTGGCTGACGCGCTCCAAGCGCGTCTGCCCCGTCTGCAAGCGGCGCGTGCTGGCCACCGAGTCCGACTCCGACTCTGACGAGGAGACGCCCGCCGAGCACGAGTGGGAGCCGCTGCTGGAGCCGCGGGCGCGGCGCAGCTACGGCGCCGTCGGAGCTGCAGCCGCAGCCGGGACGGAGGCCGAGGCGGCGACCCCGGCCACGGTGAGGCGTCGTTGCACCCGGTCACATTCGTAATGTAACCCGTGTGTACAGTTGTGGTCATAGATAGCAAGATAAGATGCTCGTGTCACAATCGAAAGGTTGTGGGTTCAGTCTCCCCTCTCCCTCCCCTCCCCCCCCCACCAAAAGGGGGGAGAGATTGGGGACCAAAAAAAAATTAAAAGTTGAAGGTTTAAAAAAAAAAAAAAAAAAAAAAAAAAAAAAAGAGCCGCAGCCACCGTCAAGGTGGCAGATGTAGCTCGTGCGCGATGTGCGAGTAGGTGGCGTCGCGTCTCCAACTGCACGCTTAGTTCCGTTCAATAGTGATGTGGGTAGTCCCGTGCTATTGTCTCTGCCTGGGATGCATCCAGTGAGTGGCGTCATGCACAGGTCAATGCTGCTCCCGAAATCACAGGTTATATTGTGACGGTGATGTGTCATTGTCCACCAAAGATGACGCTACAGATAATTATTATTTCTGTATTCTTTTGCATGTTCTTTCTTGGGTCAGCTATGCTGTCTGCAGCGCATCTTTGAAAAGCGTGGCCGTCACGTCATCTTATAATATCGACACCACGTTGACGACAGGACACTGTATCGCGCCAGCTCTCGAATCCACGTCCCTCGGCCTGACGACCAACCGCCTGGGGCGCTGTAGTGCCTAATCCCTCGGAGTTGTGCTGTACTGCCATCTAGCTCTCTGGCATGATTGCCGCAGAGCTGCCCCCGAGCCTCCGAGTGTGCGGCAGAGCCGTCTGACCGACTGTGGTGATGTTGCAGAGTCGTATGAGACCGTCGCTGCCCCCGGCTCAGCAGGGTGCCGGCAGGATCCAGCCGACCCGCCGATCCCAGCGGGTCAGTAGCCACCGCCACGGCTACTACCGCCGCCACCGTCACCGCCACCGCCACTGTCACCAACACTGCCACCAACACCAACACCGCCATCAATAACGCCACCGCCGCAACCACCACCACCACCACCACAACCACCATTATCATCACCATCATCATCATCATCATCATCATCATCATCATCATCTGGGCGCGAATGATCAACTCTGGTCGAAGCGCCCTAAAGCCAAAATAACTAACTATACTAACATCATCATCATCATCATCATCATCATCATCATCATCGTCATCTCATCGTCATCATCATCATCATCATCATCATCATCGTCATCATCATCATCATCATCATCATCATCATCATCATCATCATCATCATCATCACCATCATACCCCCACTAACCAATGTTGGGCGATGTTACAGTGTACTACTGGACCCATTCTGACCAATATTGGGCATTGGGACAGTGTAACACTGGACTCCCGATGGCCAATGTCCGACGACATTGGTCGGGCGGCTTCACAATATAACACCGGCCCCCTCTAACCAATGTCTGTCGGTGTGACAGTCGAACCGGCGGTCTCGACGCCAACAGCACCGCCGGACTGATCCGCCTCCGCCGTCGTCGGTCACCGTCGTTACCGTCGACTCAGACACGCCGTCCCAGGACCAGCCGCAGCGAGCCCCGTCTGACGGCACCGTGAGTGGAGACCGGAGACGCTGGGTCGAGGCCGAGCGATGTGGCGGCCGATCTCGACCTCATTTGATCCTGAAACCTAGGGGCCGCGGTAGCTCAGTTGGTAGAGCATCGGACTCTTGATCGAAAGATCGTGGGTTCGATTCTCACAATCGACGGAACTTACCGAGTCCACCCGCGACTAATCGGCGTGAGAGGTTGGCGACGCTATATAACCTACCGGTTGAATGCGTCGTAAAAGAACCCAAGGTTCTTCTTCGATCCTGAAACATATGGTCGTGAAATGTACGCTGAAGCGTTCACTACAGCCGTAGTCTACCCTCCCAAATGTGTGCTAGCTTGGGCAGTTTCCGTGATCTTAGGACTGGCAGAATCCCCCTCCGTCGCGTGTTAAGTCAGAAGTCTTCCGTCGCGCGTGTTTAGCAATTATGAAAAAAGTGTATAGTTTTTAGCCAGGGCCCCGCCGCCCATGGAGCTGTTGCTGACCTGAGGCCGGGCTGTGTGTCTGTGTGCAGGCGGGCCCCGCTACTGCTGCTGCTGCTGAAGCTGAAGCTGAAGCTGAGGCTGAGGCTGAGGCTGAGGCTGAGGCTGAAACTACGCCGGAGTCGACGGTGGGCCGACCGGAGCGACAGCGCACGGCGCCCGGCGCGTATCGACGGCTGCACGATCTGCCAGGTGGGTGCCCGGCGCGTATCGACGGCTGCACGATCTGCCAGGTGGGTGGCGGCGCGTATCGACGTCTGCACGATCTGCCAGGTGGGTGCCGTATCGACGGCTGCACGATCTGCCAGGTGGGTGCCGGCGCGTATCGACGGCTGCACGATCTGCCAGGTGGGTGCCGGCGCGTATCGACGGCTGCACGATCTGCCAGGTGGGTGCCGGCGCGTATCGACGGCTGCACGATCTGCCAGGTGGGTGCCGTATCGACGTCTGCACGATCTGCCAGGTGGGTGCCGGCGCGTATCGACGGCTGCACGATCTGCCAGGTGGGTGCCGGCGCGTATCGACGGCTGCACGATCTGCCAGGTGGGTGGCGGCGCGTATCGACGGCTGCACGATCTGCCAGGTGGGTGCCGGCGCGTATCGACGGCTGCACGATCTGCCAGGTGGGTGCCGGCGCGTATCGACGGCTGCACGATCTGCCAGGTGGGTGCCGGCGCGTATCGACGGCTGCACGATGTGCCAGGTGGGTGCCGGCGCGTATCGACGGCTGCACGATCTGCCAGGTGGGTGGCGGCGCGTATCGACGGCTGCAGGATCTGCCAGGTGGGTGCTGGCGCGTATCGACGGCTGCACGATCTGCCAGGTGGGTGGCGGCGCGTATCGACGGCTGCACGATCTGCCAGGTGAGTGCCGGCGCGTATCGACGGCTGCACGATCTGCCAGGTGGGTGCCGGCGCGTATCGACGGCTGCACGATGTGCCAGGTGGGTGCCGGCGCGTATCGACGGCTGCACGATCTGCCAGGTGGGTGGCGGGCGTATCGACGGCTGCGGATCTGCCAGGTGGGTGCCGGCGCGTATCGACGGCTGCACGATCTGCCAGGTGGGTGGCGGCGCGTATCGACGGCTGCACGATCTGCCAGGTGGGTGGCGGCGCGTATCGACGGCTGCACGATCTGCCGGTGAGTGCCGGCGCGTATCGACGGCTGCACGATCTGCCAGGTGGGTGCCGGCGCGTATCGACGGCTGCACGATCTGCCAGGTGGGTGCCGGCGCGTATCGACGGCTGCACGATCTGCCAGGTGGGTGGCGGCGCGTATCGACGGCTGCAGGATCTGCCAGGTGGGTGCTGGCGCGTATCGACGGCTGCACGATCTGCCAGGTGGGTGGCGGCGCGTATCGACGGCTGCACGATCTGCCAGGTGGGTGGCGGCGCGTATCGACGGCTGCACGATCTGCCAGGTGGGTGGCGGCGCGTATCGACGGCTGCACGATCTGCCAGGTGGGTGCCGGCGCGTATCGACGGCTGCACGATCTGCCAGGTGGGTGGCGGCGCGTATCGACGGCTGCAGGATCTGCCAGGTGGGTGCTGGCGCGTATCGACGGCTGCACGATCTGCCAGGTGGGTGCCGGCGCGTATCGACGGCTGCACGATCTGCCAGGTGGGTGGCGGCGCGTATCGACGGCTGCAGATCTGCCAGGTGGGTGCCGGCGCGTATCGACGGCCGCACGATCTGCCGTGGTGGCGGCGCGTATCGACGGCTCGATCTCCGGTGGTGCGGCGCGTATCACGGCTGCACGATCTGCCGGTGGGTGCCGGCGCGTATCGACGGCTGCACGATCTGCCAGGTGGGTGGCGGCGCGTATCGACGGCTGCAGGATCTGCCAGGTGGGTGCCGGCGCGTATCGACGGCCGCACGATCTGCCAGGTGGGTGGCGGCGCGTATCGACGGCTGCAGGATCTGCCAGGTGGTGCGGCGCGTATCGACGGCCGCACGATCTGCCATTCGGCGTATACGGTCATCTTTTGGCGCGTATCGACGGCTGCACGATCTGCCAGGTGGGTGCCGGCGCTGTTGGTCCGCACCGGTCACCGCCGTTCGAGACGGCGCTGCGGTGTGACACGCTGCCAGGCGTCACAGCGCTTCTGGAGGGATGCCATCGCGCGCGTGAGGTTCGGCGGCAGTTTTGGTGTGGTGTCCAGGTCTGCCCGTGGTGTGCTGCGCCTGCGGCCGCCGGAACGCTCTCGGGAGTCGGGGGTCAATCGAATCTGGGTCTGGGTCTCAGGAACGAACTATAGGATGAGAAACGTTTTTCGGTTCCATCACATCGTTACTAGCACCCCCCCCCCCCCCCCCCCCCCCCCCCCCCACACACACACACACACACACACACACACACACACACACACACACACACACACACACACACACACACACACACACAAGATGCTCGCTATCTCTCATGTGGCCTATGGCGTCACGAGCACTGGAGGTTATATGCCGACTGCTTTGGGGCGTCGGTTGTTCGGTGGTTATGTTGCGCGCCTGGTATGGCAGGGGTACAGGGTTCGAATCCCCGCGATGCCCGCGCTTCCTGCCAGGGTGGAAGGCAGGCGACACCGTATGGCCTCACCTGCTCAGTGGGTCGTGAGGGCACAACCAACTAAACTATGCTGACTGCTTTGCAATGGTCATCTTTGGATGCGAGTCGGACTTGTGACGCAATGGTGACGTTGCCGCATCTAATCAATGTAATGGCGACCTGGTGGGAGTGTTGATAACCGCAGAATTCCTCAACGTCTGGATCAGTAACGACAGTATATTACTGTAGCAGCAGTCAAACAGAACAAAGGCAAATCTTGTCGGAGTGGCGCAGTCACGGCGTCGACATCTCGCAGCGAACCCGCCGGCAAACACTCGTCCAGCACCGACGTCAGCTCCACCTGCCGTGGGGAGATCACGTGACTACACCGACGGAAAACCGCATCCAGCTTATTAGTGGCAGCACGCAACACTAATGTTGCGCTTAATGATGATTTAAGCGCCGGCGGGGTTGGGGTGGAAACTTGTGTGCACTTTTGGTGGTGCCAATGAACTATTGAGTTCTTTCGTCATCGAAGGCTGTGCTTTTGATGATGTGGGGTACATGGAACCATGGCGGGGTTACAGTGATGCAGATAAGCATTGGACCTAACCATAGGCACGAGCAGCATCAGTGATCTCTCGAGTCTACTATTTGCGTAAAATAACGTGACGTATGCTATTGAGATGGCAAGACCATCTCGTGGAGGTCTCCTCGACACTCAATGCTGGTGTTGGTGTGATGTTAAGTGGAGGTCCCATCGACACTCACAATGCTGGTGTGGGTGTGATGTTAAGTGGAGGTCCCATCGACACTCACAATGCTGGTGTGGGTGTGATGTTAAGTGGAGGTCCCATCGACACTCACAATGCTGGTGTAGATGTGACGCTACGTGGAGGGCCCATCGACACTCACTATGCTTGTGTGGGTGTGATGTTAAGTGGAGGTCCCATCGACACTCACGATGCTGGTGTGGGTGTGATGTTAAGTGGAGGCCCCATCGACACTCACAATGCTGGTGTGAATGTGATGTTAAGTGGAGGTCCCATCAACACTCACAATGCTGGTGTGGGTGTGATGTTAAGTGGATGTCCTATCGACATTCACATTATTGGCGTAGATGTGACGTTATGTGGAGGTTCCCTCGACACCCAATACTGGTGTAGATGTGGCGTTATGTGCAGCTTTGCCGACTCCTGCCCGACAACGCTGTTGCCCGTCACGTGCTGGTGCGCAGCGACACTGCCGCCGGTGCGACGTGGGGGACGAGTGGTCGAGGGGTAAGATGCTCGCCTCACAATCGAAAGATTGTGGGTTTGAGTCTCACCTGTCGCTACTCTTCGCCCGCGACCAATCGGCGTGAGAGATTGGCGACGCTATATGATGAAACGGTCGACGTGTCGTAAAAACCAATAACCACCACCGCCGGTGCGACGTGACGTGACGTGACGAGAACTGGTGTTCGGCAGAGGAGGACGCCGCCGACGAGCCGGCGTCGCTGGAGCCGGTGGTGGTGGTGGTGTGCCCGGAGCCGGCCGCCGCCGACCGACGCTCGGACGACGACATGGTGTGAGACCGGCCCCGCTCGGGCCCCAGCAGCCGTCTGACCGGCCCACAGCCGTCTGACCGGCCCAAGCCTCTGACCGGCCCGCCCGTCTGACCGGCCCAGCAGCCGTCTGACCGGCCCAGCAGCCTCTGACCGGCCCCAGCAGCCGTCTGACCGGCCCCAGCAGCCGTCTGACCGGCCCCAGCAGCCGTCTGACCGGCCCCGCTCCGGCCCCAGCAGCCGTCTGACCGGCCCAGCAGCCGTCTTACTGGCCGTGCTGACCGTCCCCAGCGACCGTCTGACTGGCCGTGCTGGCCGGCCCTAACAGCCGCCTGACTGGCCGTGCTGTCTGGCCCCAGCAGCCGTCTGTCTGGCCCCAGCAGCCGTCTGTCTGGCCGTGCTGGCCGTCCAGAGCCGCCTGTCCGTCTGCCCCCTGACCACCACTAGCCGGGGTGCCGGCCGATGCATGCTGGCAGGCTCGGTGGGTAGAATAGGTCGTGACTGTGATGATGGGCCTATGCGCCCACGCGAAGCTAATGATGAGGGCGCGCGGCATTAGGCCTGCCTCGGCAGCAAGCGTGGGGATATCCGTGGTCAACAGTATACAGTGAGTTCCGGAAAACGGTGCTGAGCTCGAGAAGTAACTGCATTATCGTAAGCTTAGTCCGAGAAGTAACTACAGCGTTGTCAGCTGAGTCCGAGCAGTGACTGCAGTGTCGTCAGCTGAGTCCGAGCAGTGACTGCAGTGTCGTCAGCCGAGTCCGAGCAGTGACTGCAGTGTCGTCAGCTGAGTCCGAGCAGTGACTGCAGTGTCGTCAGCTGAGTCCGAGCAGTGACTGCAGTGTCGTCAGCTGAGTCCGAGCAGTGACTGCAGTGTCGTCAGCTGAGTCCGAGCAGTGACTGCAGTGTCGTCAGCTGAGTCCGAACAGTGACCGCAGTGTCGTCAGCTGAGGCCGAGCAGTGACTGCAGTGTCGTCAGCTGAGTCCGAGCAGTGACTACATCGGAGAACAATCGGCGGAGAACAGACTGGAACGACCCCATTACCGGGCTTTGACAGCGTGTATGCGCATTGCACTCGGCCGCTGAGCTATGTCTATATTGACACTGGAGTTGTATCCATCTTGGCGGACGGAGATGTTTAATCCGAGTTGGTGCTTGCGTCGTGTGGGCTGTGGTGTGCGAGGTCGTAAGTTTAAGTTGTCGGTGTTGGTGCGCAGCTTAGCAAATCATATTCAGCCATTTATCACGCTTACGACTACCCATGCATCAGAGGTCACAGTATCGCACCACGCCGCTGTCGTTTGGTGAGAAAGGTGTGGTCTATGACGTTTACCCAGGCGGTGCCCGTCAGTGTGTACCTTACCTGCACCATCCACCGCCAGCCGCGCACCGGTCTTCCAGTCGTGCCCGTGAGTTTGTAGCGATCCAAATTAACGTTGGAACACATTTCCGTTGCCCGCAAAAGTTAATAGTGGGATTTTTCGTGGTTCGTCGTGAACACTTATGTATTATCGAATTATGGTATTAGTAATCAGTTGGTCAATTATTGATTTGAAGTTATTTCGTCGGTTCACGACCCGGGTAATGTGAACTCTTCCATGTTCTATGACCACCGAAGAAATATTGTTTTGCATTGTCCTATCCGTTGTTCGAATTGGATTATTTAATTATCTTGACCTTCCTCGAATGACATGCATGTTCCGGTTCTTAATCATCACATCTGCCTCCTCCCTTGGCGTTTGGCTGCCTGGTGACAATCTTCCTTCATTCGCGCACCCCAGCCGGGTGTTGAGGATTGCGGATGGAAGGTTCGGTATGATGTGTTGGTCGTGCGTGTTGGTCACTTAACCCTATTGGTCTTAGCGCTATAGCTCTTGGTGTTAACTTGTTGCCAGACACGCTCGTCCGACCGCTGGCGACAGTGCTGACGGCAGCATTTTACGTTTTACTTGATCCATTGCACTGTTGCGCGCCGCAGAACATCTTCATTGAGGCGCGTTAGTTAGTTTAGGCTATTGTTGCGTATGGGGGCGCGACCAAGTTCGTGGAACTACAGTTCTGCTCTGTTTAATCACTACTGTTATGGATCGCCTACCATGATTTTCGTTGGAATGATAGTGCTGCTGGCGTGCATGGTCGACAGCGTACAATTTGGCACATACAAATATCGTGCGGTGCTTGATGGAAGGTAGTTATATAGAGACATGTTTTAGTGGCCTGTTTTGGTAAAAGAACCCGTGAAATGAATCTGGTCATTTAGCTGCAACCTGTGTGATGGGGTCTTTCAGCGTTTTACTCTGCGCGGATGTGTGCGCATATTGAACAGATAGCGATGTGTTCGAGAGAAGCACACGCGACCGTCCCTGGCGTACCTGTCAAGTGTTATGTTGGTCAACCACCGACACCAATACGGGGTACATAGGCAAGCCTGTGCTGTAGCGATTGAAGCTTTAAGAATAAAGCTGTTTTTGCCGGATATTCTTGATGATCGTGGGCGGATTCTGAGGCGCCCTACTCGCAAATACAAACATACGAGCAGCCTGATCCAGCCGTTGCGTTTTTCTTCGGCCTTAATAACCGATTGGTGTTTGGTGCCCTGTGTTGCTGTGTTTCTAGTTACTGGTTTTCATTCGTCAGACGTGCATCTTGCATTTCAGTTCATACCAGTTTCATCGCGATATTGAATCTGCAGTGCTCTGTTCCAATAATTGTACGGCGGCACTTCCAGCACTGCGTCACCAGGTCACACTGAAGACTTGCAACACTGCGTCACTAGGACACACTGAAGACTTGCAACACTGCGTCACTAGGTCACACTGAAGACTTGCAACACTGCGTCACCAGGTCACACTGAAGACTTGCAACACTGCGTCACTAGGTCACACTGAAGACTTGCAACACTGCGTCACTAGGTCATACTGAAGACTTGCCACACTGCGTCACTAGGTCACACCGAAGACTTGTAACACTGCGTCACTAGGTCACATTGAAGACTTGCCACACTGCGTCACTAGGTCACACTGAAGACTTGCCACACTGCGTCACTAGGTCACACTGAAGACTTGCCACACTGCGTCACTAGGTCACACTGAAGTTACTAGGGGTCACACTGAAGACTTGCCACACTGCGTCACTAGGTCACACTGAAGACTTGCCACACTGCGTCACTAGGTCACACTGAAGACTTGCAACACTGTCACTAGGTCATACTGAAGACTTGCCACACTGCGTCACTAGGTCACACCGAAGACTTGTAACACTGCGTCACTAGGTCACATTGAAGACTTGCCACACTGCGTCACTAGGTCACACTGAAGACTTGCCACACTGCGTCACTAGGTCACACTGAAGACTTGCCACACTGCGTCACTAGGTCACACTGAAGACTGGCAACACTGTCACTAGGTCACATTGAAGACTTGCAACACTGTCACTAGGTCATACTGAAGACTTGCCACACTGCGTCACTAGGTCACACCGAAGACTTGTAACACTGCGTCACCAGGTCACACTGAAGACTTGCAACACTGTGTCACTAGGTCATACTGAAGACTTGCCACACTGCGTCACTAGGTCACACCGAAGACTTGTAACACTGCGTCACTAGGTCACATCGAAGACTTGCAACACTGTGTCACTAGGTCATACTGAAGACTTGCCACACTGCGTCACTAGGACACACCGAAGACTTGCAACACTGTCACTAGGTCACATTGAAGACTTGCAACACTGTGTCACTAGGTCATACTGAAGACTTGCCACACTGCGTCACTAGGTCATACTGAAGACTTGCCACACTAGGTCACACTGAAGACTTGCCACACTGCGTCACTAGGACACACCGAAGACTTGCAACACTGTCACTAGGTCACATTGAAGACTTGCAACACTGTCACTAGGTCACATTGAAGACTTGCCACACTGCGTCACTAGGTCACACTGAAGACTTGCCACACTGCGTCACTAGGACACACCGAAGACTTGCAACACTGTCACTATGTCACATTGAAGACTTGCCACACTGCGTCACTAGGTCACACTGAAGACATGCCACACTGCGTCACTAGGACACACCGAAGACTTGCAACACTGTGTCACAAGGTCACATTGAAGACTTGCCACACTGCGTCACTAGGTCACACTGAAGACTTGCCACACTGCGTCACTAGGACACACCGAAGACTTGCAACACTGTGTCACTAGGTCACATTGAAGACTTGTCACACTAGGTCACACTGAAGACTTGCCACACTGCGTCACTAGGACACACCGAAGACTTGCAACACTGTGTCACTAGGTCACATTGAAGACTTGCCACACTGCGTCACTAGGTCACACTGAAGACTTGCCACACTGCGTCACTAGGACACACCGAAGACTTGCAACACTGTGTCACTAGGTCACATTGAAGACTTGCCACACTGCGTCACTAGGTCACATTGAAGACTTGCAACACTGTCACTAGGTCACATTGAAGACTTGCCACACTGCGTCACTAGGTCACACTGAAGACTTGCCACACTGCGTCACTAGGACACACCGAAGACTTGCAACACTGTGTCACTAGGTCACATTGAAGACTTGCCACACTGCGTCACTAGGTCACACTGAAGACTTGCCACACTGCGTCACTAGGACACACCGAAGACTTGCAACACTGTCACTAGGTCACATTGAAGACTTGCCACACTGCGTCACTAGATCACACTGCAGACTTGCCACACTGAAGACTTGCCACACTGCGTCACTAGGACACATTGAAGACTTGCCACACTGCGTCACTAGGACACACTCAAGACTTGCCACACTGCGTCACTAGGTCACACCGAAGACTTGCCACACTGCGTCACTAGGTCACACTGAAGACTGGCAACACTGCGTCACCAGGTCACACTGAAGACTTGCCACACTGCGTCACTAGGTCACACTGAAGACTGGCAACACTGTGTCACTAGGTCACACTGAAGACTGGCAACACTGCGTCACCAGGTCACACTGAAGACTTGCCACACTGCGTCACTAGGTCACACTGAAGACTGGCAACACTGTGTCACCAGGTCACACCGAAGACTTGCCACACTGTGTCACCAGGTCACACCGAAGACTTGCAACACTGTCACTAGGTCACACTGAAGACTTGCAACACTGTGTCAATAGGTGTCGCCGCGCCCCACTGTCGTCCCTGTCGACAACGGCGTCATGTCAGGTCCTGTGTGCGAGGCACGACATCCTCACAGTCATGGGTGTGCGAAGCGTGCGGAGGGCAGAAGATGCACTCCCCCTCCCCCGCATTTTCCAACTGGGCGGGTTAAATGCTAACCCTATGGAATGGTGTTGCATGAAAAGAATTGGCTTCAGCGTTGTTCACGCTTCCTCCAGTTTTTGGGACTTTCCTCCGCCTTGCCTACAGTCTGTTTCTTGCACTTCCGTGTCCAGCGCCTACATAGGATTGATGGAATCCGCCATTATTATTTAGGGAGTAGCGTGGTGGGGAAGGCAGAATACGCATAAAGCGCTGAATGTTTCGGATATCGCCACAAAATTGAAATGAGTGCGGTGTTGAATCACAATTTGTTCAGCGACTCGGTCTTCAAGATGTCGACCTCGAAGCTCACGGTCCGCTGCTCATATCACACCAGTTCAACGTAGCCCTGAACAACAGTTCGATCGGACGTGTTTTGACAGGCAGAAATGCGCCATAATGGCAAGCGCGCTGTGTGTACGGAGATGTCAGACATTTCGGGAAGCATCGCTATATGGCCGCCCCTGGGGACGAACAACCCGCCAACTTGTGCAGCCTGCGCCGATTCAACAAACGGTTGTATGCACAACGCGCATACACAGTTCCATTAGCTGATTACGCCCTCTTCGGATATTACTTCCCGGACATGCACGTCGCTCTCGTTTGAACGGCTGACAACTCGTAATGGGAACGCGTTAATTGCAGTGGTAATGTTCCACCGTGGTCGGTAAGACAGCAACAGTCGACAGCAGGACCTTCTGCTGTCATTCTGCTGTCATACTGCTGACAGCAGGACCTTCTGCTGTCATACTGCTGACAGCAGAACCTTCTCCTGTCATACTGCTGACAGCAGGGCCTTCTGCTGTCATACTGCTGACAGCAGGACCTTCTGCTGTAATATTGCTGACAGCAAGACCTTCTGCTGTCATATTGCTGACAGCAGGACCTTCTGCTGTCATACCGCTGACAGCAGGACCTTCTGCTGTCATGCTGCTGACAGCAGGACATTCTGATGTCATACTGCTGACAGCAGGACCTTCTGCTGTCATATTGCTGACAGCAGGACCTACTGCTGTCATACTGCTGACATCAGGACCTTCTGGTTTCATATTGCTGACAGCAGGACATTCTGGTGTCATATTGCTGACAGCAGGACCTTCTGCTGTCATACTGCTGACAGCAGGACCTTCTGCTGTCATACTGCTGACAGCAGGACCTTCTGCTGTCATACTGCTGACAGCAGGACCTTCTGCTGTCATACTGCTGACAGCAGGACCTTCTGGTTTCATACTGCTGACAGCAGGACCTTCTGGTTTCATATTGCAGACAGCAGGACCTTCTGGTGTCATATTGCTGACAGCAGGACCTTCTGCTGTAATACTGCTGACAGCAGGACCTGATGCTGTCATACTGCTGACAGCAGGACCTTCTGCTGTCATACTGCTGATAGCAGGACCTTCTGCTGTCATATTGCTGACAGCAGAACCTTCTGCTGTCATACTGCTGACAGCAGGACCTTGTGCTGTCATACTGCTGACAGCAGGACCTGCTGCTGTCATACTGCTGACAGCAGGACCTTCTGCTGTCATACTGCTGACAGCAGGACCTTCTGTTGTCATATTGCTGACAGCAGGACCTTCTGCTGTAATACTGCTGACAGCAGGATCTGCTGCTGTCACATACTGCTGACAGCAGGACCTTCTGCTGTCATACTGCTCACAGCAGGACCTTCTGCTGTCATATTGCTGACAGCAGGACCTTCTGCTGTCATACTGCTGACAGCAGGACCTTCTGCTGTCATACTGCTGACAGCAGGACCTGCTGCTGTCATACTGCTGACAGCAGGACCTTCTGCTGTCATATTGCTGATAGCAGAATCTTCTACTGTCATATTGCTGACAGCAGGACCTTCTGCTGTCATACTGCTGACGCAGGACCTGCTGCTGTCATACTGCTGACAGCAGGACCTACTTCGCTGTTGAGAGGGGCCGGTTGAAGGAAATGAACTTGTTCTTAAGCAAAAGTACACATAAGATAGGTGTACAATGTGTTCTCCGGACCAATCAATTCGCAATTCATATCACTAAAATAATTCTGCAAACAAAACAATCATGACAGGTGATGTGGCAAGTACATCAGTCATTTCGATCATTATACCATACGAAACGTTTTTCGAACCGTTATCAAGTAACAAGAGACGTCCATTCCCCTGTAAAGAAGCCATGTCCTCCCACACGCCGATCCTGAAGAGAGCCAAGTGCCGGTTTCCACCCCACCCCAGCCCGAAATACTTGGGTATTTCGGTATGTGGTGACGCAATACAAAATTAACTATCTTGTACTTTAAACGTCATCAACCATGCAGCAAGCCATTTTTTTTCGTAAAGGAATCGATCACGTTTCAGGTATCATGAGGTAACTGGGGTGGCTCGGTGCGGAAGTCCTGGCTGCTAATTTACCACACCCTGTGCCTGGCACACAAAATACTCTTCCCAAGGGAACTCCGGCCACTGGCTGTACCACACCCTGTGCCTGGCACACAAAATACGTTTCCAAGGGAACTCTGGCCACTGACTGTACCACACCCTGTGCCTGGCACACAAAATACGCTTTCCAAGGGAACTCTGGCCACTGACTGTACCACACCCTGTGCCTGGCACACAAAGAACGCTGTCCAAGGGAACTCTGACTGTTAGCCTTACCATACCTTGTGCCTGACACTCAAAGTATGCTGCCCAAGGGAACTCCGGCTATTGGCCTTACCACACCTTGTGCCTGGCACACAAATTACGCTGCCAAAGGGAGCACAGGTCACTGGCCGCCGGATTCGCTCTTGTGAAAGAGACTCGAGACCGTCCCACCCGGTGCGGCCACGATTTGTGCGTACATAGAATAGTTAGTTTCGCCATGATTTATCACGCCATGACTCTGAAATCCCATTGCGGACTGTGTAATGCGGACGGAACGACAGTATCGGATGCACTTGAGTTGTATTATCAGGTCTTCTGAATCGCGTTGTGAGAGATACAACTAAGACGGCAGACTGGGATCCATCGAATATGTGTCTTAGTTGTGGCTCTGGCAGAGTGTTTCTGTGACTACAACATTATCTTAGTAGTTTTAGACCGCAAGTGATGCTTCACAAACAGCCACCTCATTGGAATATATTTTCTCTTATCGTTGCACGGAAATGAGCAAATAGTGCTAGTGTTTTCGCGGTCTTTGACGCTTAATTCCGCATTCTGAAAACACCATGTTATCATTAACAGGCATTACCACGCTGGTGCTGCTCAACCGGTGCAATTACTGAACGAGACATATTTTCCATCAGAAATTCAGCTGGAAATGTTTTGGTGTCATAAAGACGACAATGGGGCAGTTAAAAGAGGCAGCAGCACACGCACCCAGATATTGCACGGCGAACTGTCATAGCCACCGCACCGTCCAAGCCACAATACGAACAGAATAGCCACTATACATCTGTCCGCAGCAGGGACAGGGGCCGTCTGCAGAAGGGACAGGAGCCGTCTGTAGGAGGCACACAAGCCGCCTGCGGCAGGGACAGGGCCGTCTGCAGCAGGGACAGGAACCAACTGCAGCAGGGACAGGGGCCGTCTGCAGCAGGGACAGGGGCCGTCTGCAGCAGGGACAGGAGCCGTCTGCAGCAGGGACAGGCGCCGTCTGCAGCAGGGACGGGCTGTGTGTTTGGCGGCTATAACAAGCACAGTTTGCAGCAGGGAAGGGCTACGTGTTGGCGGCTGTAGCAAGCACAATCTGCAGCAGGGAAGGGCTGCGTGTTGGCGGCAATAGCAAGCACAGTCTGCAGCAGGGACAGGCGCCCTCTGCAGCAGGGACGGGATACATGTTGGCGGCTGTAGCAAACACAGTCTGCACCAGGGAAGGGCTGTGTGTTGGCGGCTGTAGCAAGCACAGTCTGCAGCAGTAACAGGCCGACGAGCCGGCGGCGCAGCGGCAGAATGTGTGGAAGGAAGCCGGGTCCGCTGTTGGCGGCCGGCGCCACGATCTGTCTGGCGGGCTGCCTCCTGGCCGTCGCCGGGCAGGATGGGCTCGCCTCGCTTCGCTTCGCTCCGACTGGCTCACTGTCTCTCCCGGTCTCAAGGAGCCCAGCCCACTCGACCTTGACCTGCGCAATGGCCTGCGCTCGTAGCGCCACCTGCCGGGCCTTCAAGTGGACGGGTGGGAGAGGTTCGGGTAGGCCATGCCGGCTCTCCGACAAGGAGTGTCCAGTCGGTGTCAGTGTGCCCGGTCCATTGTCTTCTTTCACAACGTACGGCCCGATAGTGTCAGACATCTGCCCGCCCGGTTTCCACCTGTTCCAGAGCACGTGCTACCGCCGGACGCTGACTCCGACGAGGACGGCCCGACTGAAGTGGCGCTGCCGGTCTGTGCCCGGCTGTGCCCAGCCGGTGGCCCCGGCGTCGCTGGAGGAGGTCGAGTTCCCGCTCCACCACAGACGCCCCAACGTCAGCGAGTGGTTCGGCCTGCGCCACAACCCCGCCACGGGCGTCACGTCGCTGCCGTCGCTGCCGTCGCGGCTGCCGTTCGACGTGCCGTTCGCGTTGCCCCACTCCACCAACTTCCTCGCGTGTGTCGTCACAGTGCAGGGCGCGCCGCTGCTCGACACGGACCAGTGCGACAGCCGGCCGGCACGCGGCCACCTGCACCGTGCCGCGCGGTGGCACGGCCTCGTGCTCGGACCCGCAGGCAATGACGCTGGAGGACCGCTGTTATCGGCTGCCCGCGGGCGTCGCAACCCAGCCGGCCGCCGCCGCCGCCTGCCGTCGGCTCGGCTACACCTCCCTGGTGGCCTTCAACACGCACGACGTCTACCAGTGGCTCGTGAAGAAGTTCTTCACAGGCCAGGTGAAGTGCGCCTTGCATATGTGCGCTCGTGCGCTAGTTTAGTCATCAGCATGTCACACAAAGGTGCGAAGTGGTCATTATGACCAAGGGAGTCGCCATCGCTGGGGGCCCTGGGGCCCCGATCCCAGGGTCGGAGGCAGCAATTTGTAATGGGGAAGAGCACATTTCCTCAGAGTGGCGCCTTCGCTGGAAACACTCAGTGAGCGGTGAAGGCGTGCCTTCGA
Source organism: Ashinkailepas kermadecensis (assembly GCA_034440615.1). Taxonomy (NCBI): domain Eukaryota; kingdom Metazoa; phylum Arthropoda; class Thecostraca; family Neolepadidae; genus Ashinkailepas; species Ashinkailepas kermadecensis. The sequence continues at coordinate 71,398 of JAOTOM010005088.1, forward strand.
GCATACTGAACGTGCGGCCTTTCCTCTAAAAGCAGCGACTTTGACCAAAAAATATCCTTTCAACAGGTGGATTGGTGTTTTATGACATATTGTGATTATGGTTAGTGTACTTTAACGCCCAAGTCGAATCAACGTATCACACACCACACAAAGTGGCTTACCCAGATTTCGACCTCCACCATGGGTACCCAGCGACATGTATGTGTGTCGTGGTGTGGCATACAGTGGCACATACAGTGGCCGATCGAAATGGCTGGTTTTCGACTGACTTTGGTGGGCTAAGAGTTATAACTTTGGGGAAAATTCTTCAGATTTGAAGAGCTATCGTTGTGTGCGTCAGTTTAACACACGATTGAACTAAAAAATGTTTTTAGATTTCGAGAAAATGCCACTTTAGTGCAAAATGTATGGAAAATCAGCATTTATAGGGAATTTCATCAGTGCTTCTCCTCTCTTCCTCCCCCCCCAGATTCACAAGTGCCTTCATACTCCTTTGTATTGGAGAGTATAGGGATAGATTCTCGACGTCCGTCTCTGGGTTCGACTGAGCATACCTATCATCGTGCACCGATTAATTTAATTTAAATGTTACATAAAATACCAGACCGTCGTGACACGAATAATGGCGGCATGAGCAGGACTCCATGCATGGGAGTCGCCACCGCTGTGGTCCCTGGGTCTCTGAGTGTGGACCCCACCTACTATTTTTGGTGGGGTCTGATCACACCTGGAAATCTGGTGTGATAAGCTTCTGGAAAATACGGTATCTTCCTGAAGTTTCCCAGTTTCTGTATCAGAGTCTGGTGGATGGATTCGCCCAAACAGTCCCGCCGCGTGTCCGCCTGGCGGGCCTCCGTCGCGGTTAATGCCACCATGGCCCGCGGCATGGGTGTAACCACTGGGGGGGGGACATGTCCCCCCCAAAAAAAATTATGAAAGTAGCGATTTGCCCCCCTCAATTTTTCCGTGTCTCCCCAAGCCTCAGCTACCTGAGCATGATCGCAGCAAAATTATACTTATTCATTTATAAAGTGAAAATATATATGCGAGAGAATCACCAAGAATACTAGAAACCGATCAAGCCAATCAACGGGCTTCACAGGCTATCTGTCGTCACAAAATCTCCGAATGGTAAATCAGCAAACGTTAGAAATTTCTGCTTCCAGACCATTCTTGAATAACATGAACCTTTGCCATCCTGTGTTTTCGCTTCAATGGAAAATTGTGCTTTGCCAGGCAACAAATTTGCATTATCGCAAGGCTGTATTATAGTCTTAGGTTGCAATCCCTGCACATATATTGATATGTCTTGAACAAATTGACTCTGGGTGTCCTTGGGTATCTACAAGACCATGGAGGGGAGTTATGGGCAGCTTTAAGCAAGTCCGTCAAGTTTACGTCGTATTCGTATTCGTATTCAGCGATGTGTTCGCCAGAGGCGTATTTGTATTGGCATCGGCATTCAGCGACGGGTTTATGATCGTTCGAATCAATTACCACAAATGCTTCTGCTTGTACTGAACATGCTGGAAGCAGCTACATAGGTCTCACATTACCACTTTAACGGTCAAGATCCAACGCAAACCGGTTTCTTCGGTTGTTCTTCTCATCCTTTTTCATTTTCACCAAAACCTGCCCACATCTGATATCACTAGCAATAGCCTGTACTGAACCATCGTGTAACATTTCAGACCGGTACATGTCAAGGACAACTTATAGGTCAAAGGTTAGCTTGATTTATTAGATGACGATATTGAAGCGATATCGACCGTACGCGAGGTTCGGTTGCTATCGCTTCAATTTCCATCAAATGGGCGTCATTCGACGTGGCTTGTTATGCGGTACCAGAACGCTAAGCAATCGAATTATTTTTTTCAAGAGCAAAGGCCAAGCTGATCATCCGGTCCGCTCAATTTTCTTTCGTTTTCGCTCAAACCCATCCAAATCTGGTATCAAGCAATAACCAGTGGTGAACACTCGAGTAACATTTCAAACCGGGACATGTCAAGGTCAAAAATTTGATTGAGTTCCTCGATGACCTCGCGTTTCGTCGCTATGGCTTAAATTTGCATTATGTGGGTGTCATTCGACGTGGCTTGCCGTACGGTATCAGAATGTTGAGATATCGAAATAATTTAACAGGGGTCGAAGGTCCACTGTGTGTACAATTATTGAGTGTAAAAGGAATAGGAAGATCAAATCTGTTTTTGTTTGCAGCCTTTGTGATAGCAGGCACTCGTATCCTATATGACTAGGAACTCCCCCAAGAAATCCGTCATAACCTGCTCGGACGGCGCTCTCTTCGCTGTTTTTTTTTCATTTGCACCGCCACATTGCTGTTCCGGACAAATAAAATATATAACTTTCTTTCCTCAAATTGTCCGCTGTCCTCTTCATGGTTCAACGGAAGTTGTCAAATCTGGAATAGAAGCCACACGTGAATACGCGCAATTTTATAACCAGCCTGAGTTCATAACCACGAGAGAGCAATGTTGTAATCAGGGGTTGATCCGATAATTGTCATGGGGGCACTTGTCTGGACGGACGCCATTTCTTTGGAGCGGCGCCACTGCGAAAGCACATGGAGGGGCACCCCTGACTGCAAAATTCGAGGGGGCGGGATGCACTCGGCCCTTCGCGAAGGGGCGACTTTCCTTCCAAGGGTATGCCTTTTGGATACCCTTGGATGAAAAATTTGAGCGGGTACTTTGCGCCTTTTCCCGGTGTGAGAGTCGCTACCTTCACGTGAGGGGCACATGCCCTCAGTTCCACACCCTTTATCCGCCCTGGTTGTCATTGCATCGAAATGTGTCCGCGTAAAACAGGAAAATATGGGCAAGGTTATTGTATGTCAATATTTACTACAATAAACCATCTTCCAATATTTTATGTTTGTCCTGCTAGAAGAGGGCAGCGTTTAACATACTTACAGCATGGCTTGATGGTGATTGTGAAATTGGGCCAGCACATACGACAGAAAGCTAGATGTTCATAGGCAGTGATAAGGAGTGGAAATTGTTAATTTTGGCGGAACATTTTGTGGTAAATTTGCAGTATAAGGTGTTTTTTGGGGGAATTTTTATTTGGAATACCATGGTTATGAAGGTGACTCAGATGATGGGACCACTCATTTTCTGTGCAAATGCTTAGTTTTCAGGTTGTGAGCAAAATAATGCCAAAAAGGTGCTTTGAGTTAGATGAAAAAAAAAAATGCAACATTACCTAACCTAACCTAGCCTAACCTTCCTTTGAAGAAAAAAATTCAAAAAATACAATTAGGAAAATGTCAAGAAATTTATTTTCTGAAAATTCTCAAAATTAGAAAAGAAACCTAACCCAGCCTAACCTAACTTAACCTAAGCTGCTTTTTACGAAAACATTCTTCTTTTTTTAATTTCTTTATTTTGTTTGGAAACTTTTCGGTGTTATTGTGCTATAAGGTGGTAACAAGAAAAGCTTGTACACTAGGGTGTGTCGCCTGAACGGTTTTTCTTATGCATAGTGAAATTATCGTGCAGATCACCTAAAAAAACCATGTGGTCGAAACCAAATCGAAATCAAACAATAAACAAAATATGCGACAGGCCGATAAAGAAACAAATTTGCCGGGCGCCCAGCGTTGAAGTCTCCAGTGATGGCGCTCCGTTGCGATTGGCATCTAATACCACGCGTCGGCCGCCGTCGGAGCGCCGCCGCGGCGCTGTGACGAAAAAGGCGGCAGTCGGTGCTGTGGATGACTTATGAATGGATTCTGGTAATTCAAAAACAGATCAGGGGAGCCGGGATATATCTGATTGTAAAGATTAAACTTCACTGAAGGACTGATCGCTCCACTTTCCTTTGTCTGTGCTCTACCTTTCACAGTGCTATGAATCATCATTCGAATAAATTGCGTACGCACTAACGACACAAAATAGCTTCGCATGCCATACATCCCTGTTTTATTAGTCAATCCAAGTCTCCTGTTCCTTTTCGTTACTCAAGTTTCAAGGGAAACTGGGATTATCAGCAGTAGGGACAACCTATTAACGAGGGCGACACGAGCCGGCGGCGATCGTCGCATGGCGCGGGGGAGGGGCTGGGATGGGGCGGGAGACGGCCGGCGCACGGTGAGGGTAGAGAACACAAAGAGCGAGACAGGGCAGGGGAGGGGAGGGGGAGACAGGGGAGGGGAGGGCCGCCGATACAAGGCAGTCGGCGGCGGAGACCCGGCGGGACGGCCCGAAAAAGAGTGGTTTGGTGTCTGCAAGTTGTGCCCACTGCCTGTGAAGTGTGATATTACCTGCGTCGGTGTGATCGGGGTAAGAGTTCGAACATGAAGACCCGCGCTTCCACCAAAGGGCTTTTGGTTCCTTCTGAACTAAAAACAAACCGACTGCCCACGAGAATTGACGTTCTGAATTACTTGAGTAAAGTGAATAGAGACTCATGCGTTGCGAACAAAAGGTTGAAAGAGAGGCTAGCACCCCATATAAAGTTTGTCGCAGAAAGTGTGATGAAAATGTGGTGCTGCGAAGGAATACCAATTGTTGGGAGGGCCCGAGTCGAACATATGGTTCGAGAATGCCGCGATCGCTACTTGCGATACATGAAAACTGCTGGAAAGAAGTCGGCATCCCCAGGTGTACGTCCGTCCGGTGATGAGTGGTTTGGAAAATTGTTTGATATAGCCCGCTGCAAATGTGCTGATATCGATAGCTGCAAATGTGCGATGGCCGACAAAGTGCCACGAATGGAGTTTCCCTTTGTCCAAGACCAGAGAGGACCTCGCCAAATGCAAATCGGCACCGCAGATATCCGTGAAACCACTCGACGACGCGCCATGGACGAAAGGAGGCGTCTGACCGCCGAGAGAGTCACATCACCACAACCGGGACCTTCTGGAATGGCCCAGCTAGATTCTAATTCAGACCAAGATTCCGCCACAGATTCATCATCGCTCACATCTGTAGTCAATGAGTCAGAGTATATGGTGAACAGTAACACAGACGAACTGCTAAATACGGCTCTAGCAGCAGATCGGTACGGAGTGTCTAATCGTGCGTGTGCTGCGATCATAAACGGTTTCCAAGTGGACATTGGTCGGATCACTTCTGACGATATGGACTGCATAGTGGATAGCAAAAAAGTATGGCGAGCAAGGGATCGGATTAGAAGAGAGGTAGTAGCCCAGAGCCATGAGGATCATGCAGGTCGTGTATCTGGTCTCTACTTCGACGGTAGAAAAGACGACACGCTTATGACAGCCAGTTCAAAGAAGACGGAAGAGCACATTGTGGTTGTATCCGAGCCAGACAGTGCATATTTAGGACATTTTACCCCACAGACTGGGAAAGCGGAGGACATTTTTCAGGACCTGAACGCCGTGGCATATGAGTTTGGTGCGGATGTTTCTGTGCTTGGCTGTGACGGCACGAGAGTTAATACTGGCCAAAAAGGTGGTGTTATCCGTTTGTTTGAGCTCGGACAAAAACGCCCCGTCCACTGGTTTGTGTGCCAACTTCATGCAAATGAACTTAATCTTCGTGCAGTATTTAGCCAGTTAGATGGAGTCACAACAGGACCTAAGTCGTTTAGTGGGCTGATTGGCCGGGCTGCTGCAGGCGCAGTAGAAACCTTGCCAGTGGTCGATTTTGAGCCAATCGATGGCGGAAATGTTTCAGAAATGACGCAGGAGATTCTCAGTGACCTAAGTTCAGATCAGGCTATTCTGTACAGTCTGGCGCGTAGTGTCCAGACGGGCTGTATCTCAGATAGAACTGCGAAAATGAAGATCGGTCCACTAAACCACTCCAGGTGGCTGACTCTGGCGGCGCGAATTCTCCGGCTCTACATATCAACCAAACAGCCATCAGACAGTCTGAGAATGCTAGCGGAGTTCATCGTGTGCCACTATACTCCCATGTGGTTCTGCATCAAGAAGAACTGGAAATGTTCTGACGGTCCTGGCAATGCGCTGCACAGCGTGCAACTTCTCAAAAGTTTGCGACCTGAGATAGCGGCCATGGTGCAGCCGGTAATACAGCGCAACAGCTACTGGTGTCACCCTGAGGCAGTACTGCTAGCAATGGCATGGGGCCAAGATCAAGCCACACGGGAAAGGGCGGTCACTCAAATCCAGCAGTGTCGCAGAACTCAAGTCGATAGTGATACTGACGAAGTGCGGAAGTTCAAGCTTCCAAAAGTGAATATGGGGGCAAACAGCATCATGGAGCTGATTGATTGGTGTAATGAGGCGATAACCGAGCCGCCCTTGACGCAACAACTGTCCGATGATGACTTACTAGACATCATCGCGAGTCCTCTCGAAGTACCGCCATACCCCGTACACAGTCAGACGGTGGAACGGATGGTGAAAGTGGTGACCGAGGCGTCTTTGAAGGTAATTGGTGAAGAGGCACGCCACGGTTACATTGTGGCGAAGTTGAAACACAGGTCAGCAATGCCAGTGCTCAGCAGCAAAAAGGATTTCATGTCGGGTTTTCTGTCGAGCATGTAGACAAGTAGTACAGTTATAAAATGATAGTTCGTACAAAAAATGTGGCCGCTCGTACAAAAGGTGACGTCGCTGTATGCCCGTCTCCTTCGGTTGTAGTGGAACGGAGCATGATGCCGATTTCGCCTGGTCTATTTGTCATAACAATAAGATATCAAGTGTCTCAGAATGATTTAATTGGTCTTCGATGTAAACAGACGAGGAATTTTGAAGATGTTCAAGCTTTCAAAAGTGAAAATATTAGCATTATAGGCCGATAGATCTACTGATTGAAAATGGAACGAACAAGCGACGTAAAGTGAACCTTTCTTTCATGCGTCAGATATCTAGGCAACTTATTAAGCGACTGGTGCTTATCAAAAGCCTTTTACCCCACTAAACACTTTCATTGAGTTTGATTAATGAGCTTCATCACCAGAATCCATTCATCAGTCATCCACAGCACCGACTGCCGCCTTTTTCGTCACAGCGCCGCGGCGGCGCTCCGACGGTGGCCGGACGCGTGGTGTTAGATGCCAATCGCAACGGAGCGCCATCACTGGAGACTTCAACGCCGGGCGCCCGGCAAATTTGTTTCTTTATCGGCCTGTCGCATATTTTGTTTATTGTTTGATTTCGATTTGGTTTCGACCACAGGTTTTTTTTAGGTGATCTGCACGATAATTTCACTGAGCAAAGTGCAATTTCCAAAAAAAGGTCCTTCGTGACACACCCTATTGTACACGCATTTGTCTTCATAAAGCAAACAAATGGGTTAGGTTTGGTTAGATTAGGTTACGTTAGGTTATTTAAGTTAACAAAAATTAGCAATTTTTTAAAATTTTAAAACTACTTTTTTCTCATTTGCACAAGAAATAAGTGGTCCCGTCATCTTAGTCAGCTTCATAAAAATGGTACTCTGAAGAAAATCCCCCACCCCTAAAAAAACACCTTATAATGCAAATTTCCCCATTTTGTCACGAAAGTATCATTTTAACAATGGCAAATCCCAAAACCAGACATTGAAAAAGAAGCGGCTGACATCAAAAAAAAAATTCGGGGGGGGAGCTACCACTCTATCTTGTCCAAACTTACCGCGTCCCTGGTTTGTCCCCCCAAGTTCGAAACCGTGGTTACACCCATGGCCCGCGGTGTGCCCGACGAGTGAGCCCGTCTGCCTCTCATGTTTTTAAAGATGTGCTACGATCGTAAGGGTTGAGCATCTATTGCAATTTACATAACATTTCATATTACAAAATAGCAAACAGGATTTTCCCTTCCTCCATGCTAGTGCTTGGATGAGCATACTGGGAACACCTAGTCCCCCGACAGAGAAGTCGTTCTGGTTTAGTCGACACTTAACCCACTTTCCCTTTTTAAGTTCTTGACCATCAAGTCGGTCACGCTTTTCGCGTCGACAATCGACGACTCACTCGGGAAATAGTCCTCAGGGATTTTTTCCTTAACCAACTGCAAGCTATGCTTAAACACATGATTACAATAACCGCCACGTTCAAACGCTGTTGCACTGATTAGCAAGTCCACTAATTCATCTCTGCTGACACACACCTCTATCTTCACTGTAGGCAAAATACAATCACACTACCAAATCCAGGCTAAGCCGTGATGGGACACTGTTGGACTGGTTGGACAGAAAACCATGTGATGGGATTTGTTGCCCTGTAATGGGACAGTCGGCCCTGTAATGATCCCATCATGACGTCATAATATCACCTGCTCCATCAAGGGATTACCGGTTCCATCACAGGACGACCTATCCCATCACAAGACCATCTGTCCCATCACAGAACCACCAGTCCAGTCACGTGACCACCAGTACCATCACGGGGCCACCAGTCTCATCACAGTCCCACCAGTCCCATCACAGGACCACCAGTCCCATCACAGAACCACCTGCTCCATCACAATCCCACCAGTCCCATCACAGGACCACCAGTCCCATCACAGGACCACCTGCTCCATTACAGTCCCACCAGTCCCATCACAGAACCATTAGTCCCATCACAGTCTGACCAGTCCCATCACAGGACCACCAGTCCCATTACATAACCACCTGCCCCATCAAACGACCACCAGTCTCATCACAGAACCACCAGTCCCATTACAATCTCACCAGTCCCATCACAGGACCACCAGTCCCATTACAGAACCACCTGCCCCAGAAAAAGACCACCAGTCTCATCATAGAACCACCAGTCCCATTACAGTCTCACCAGCCCCATCACAGTCCCACCAGTCCCATCACAGGAACACCTGCTCCACCACAGTCCCACCAGTTCCATCACAGAACCACCAATTCCATCACATGCCACCGGTCCCATCATAGGACCACCAGTTCCATCAAAGGACCACTTGCTCCATCACGACCACCGGTTCCATCACAGAACCACCAGACCCATCACAGGACCATCCGTCCCACCACAGTCCCACCAGTCCCACCACAGTGCACCCTGTGCATGAATCGCTACAGGGCCTCCAAAACCACACGACCGGCATTACCATCATCACAAACTCGGCATTAGTATCATTACAAGCTCGGCATTAGTATCATCACAAGCTCGGCGTTAGTCTCATCACAAGCTCGGCGTTAGTCTCATCACAAGCTCGGCATTAGTATCATCGCAAGCTCGGCATTAGTATCATCACAAGCTCGGCATTAGTATCATCACAAGCTCGGCATTAGCATCATCACAAGCTCGGCATTAGTATCATCACAAGCTCGGCATTAGTATCATCACAAGCTCGGTATTAGTATCATCACAAGCTCGGCATTAGTATCATCACAAGCTCGGCGTTAGTCTCATCACAAGCTCGGCATTAGTATCATCACAAGCTCGGCGTTAGTATCATCACAAGCTCGGTATTAGTATCATCACAAGCTCGGCATTAGTCTCATCACAAGCTCGGCATTAGTATCATCACAAGCCCAGCATTGGTATCATCACAAGCTCATCAGTCTCATTGTCGGATAGCCCATCCCGTCACAGAGGCACTTGTACCATTGTATAATTGCCAAATGGTCATTAGTCCCATCAGAGGGTCATTAATTCCACCAGAAAAGGGTGCCTTTGGTGAACTAGGACACCTTTGAGATAGCTTTTGCTTCGGGGAACATCATTGGTATGTGAGCGGAGGAGCAGGCTTCTTTGGTAAAAGGAGCGCATTCGATACCAAGGCACGTTTGGTGGCAGGAACAGGTCTAAAGAAGGCCACCATGGGGTGGGTCACTTCCCCTTGGAACCTGAAAAACGACCTTGCACCAGCCTCATTGCGCGAGGAGTCATGTTTCCTCCTTGAAGTTTTTTTTCTGATCGAACTCCTCAACAGTTCAGGATATCGCGTTGAAGCTTGGCACACCTTCCGACGATGGATGGGGGTACATTATGTAATAATCTGAGTTCTAGATTCTGTATCCTCGCCAGACCGACCGGCAAATCTACCACGAAGATGAATTTACCAGGTTTAACCCCATCCCTTGTCGGGGGAGGGCTATTGAAAACCCTGCACTGTCTTCCGATCTGCGTAGGTTAGGATAAAATGCAAAGCACCGATCGAAAGCCCTGCTCATGGAGAGCCGAAAAGTATGACACATTTGCATTTTAGCCGTCAGTGAGGTCACCAAAGGTCATATTATGTCGACATACGAATCTCGACATACACCCCTGGAACGAATTTTAAAAGGCATGTCTTGTTTTCCTTCCGGTTTTTTATTTTATCTTTATTTTAAGAACTCACATAATTTCATACATAGATGTTTCATATTGATCATAGTAAAGACGGATCAATGCAGGGTATAGGTCAGCTCGGGTCAGAATCAGGCTTCAAAACTAGCTTCCGAACTATGCATGCTGGAGACACAGAGAAAAAGTATTTGGCTAGCCAACATAACATATAACTACTATCACAGTTTATTTATTCATTTTTGGCCATGCTGATGTCCTCCTCAGGAGTCATAATGTGTCAACTAAGTGGCATGACCGTTACTTTAGGGAATGGCCTGGGAAATATGATTGCATATGCCTCGGGTTCTTTGAATATAACTATTCAAACAAAATGTGTTCGTCTGTTGAACATCCGAAAACCATATGGTCAGGTCTGGACACACCGAATGATTATATAGGTAAATAAAACGATCACTTCAGGGTTCGCCAGAATGTGCATTATTGGAACCTAATTCAATTAAAAGCTCCAACCAGATCAAATAAGTTCAGATCACACAAGGTCATGCCATCTCGGGCCATTGGCTGGCCATACAATGCCATGTCGTTCGACTTGACAGCGCTGAGACCGAAGGTAGAGGACTTCACAACGAACATCACCATTCTGTCTGAGGTGGCATTGTGCATAATATACATGATGCTTGACCTGATGTTATGTCATTGACCTTTGATATATGCCAGCCGGAATGCTTACTGCTTATTCTTTAGCATTTTCTGTATTAAATATTACTAAAATTTTTACCTTATCCACTCCTAACGGTACAAAAACGCCAAAAATGACCTTGACTCAGGTTAGTACCCTTGACCTTACTTAAAGCTTCGATATAGAAATGTATTCCTCTGTATGGATGGGTAGCATGATCATGAAATATCCTCGAATATAATTTCTACACGAAACTTGGCATTAAAATAATTTGTTCTTGAAGTTCATAATTCCACTGTAACCATTCTGTCTGTCCTGTGATGTCTCTTCCACCTTCGGCTACACCCCTGGTAACCGGGCTTCTTCTAGCTTCTTTGGCTCATCCCGTGCTTCTGAAATCCGAAGTATATCCAAGTGATCGACTGTTCCTTGTGGACAGAAGTCAAGTGGTGGCCCACTCGCCGAACTGGCAGCGGCGTGTGTCCGACTGAGACATACAAGGCCGTGACAGCACACACCGGTTTCTCTCACATCACGGCTGCGGGTCACGTGACGCAAAAAAGCAGCCTGTTCTTGAACACTGGCCCGTGGTCACCCTGGTAGACTGTCGCATGAAGCCTAACGGTGAACCAACGCGGTGGATACTGTCAATATCTACAACTGCCAATAACAGCTGTGACGCGGCACAGTCTACCCTCCCAGTGACCGCGCACGGTAAGTCACCCACGGAACATATCGGGTGAGAGAGCGGCACAGTCTACCCTCCCAGTGACCGCACACGGTAAGTCACCCACGGAACATATCGGGTGAGAGAGCGGCACAGTCTACCCTCCCAGTGACCGCACACGGTAAGTCACCCACGGAACATATCGGGTGAGAGAACGGCGCAGTCTACCCTCCCAGTGACCGCACACGGTAAGTCACCCACAGAACATAATCAGGTGAGAGAGCGGCACAGTCTACCCTCCCAGTGACCGCGCACGGTAAGTCACCCACGGAACAGAATCGGGTGAGAGAGCGACCTTATGACACATCTTTGGGGTGTGGGTTAAAGTGACGCCCCACGCTCCGGAGGTCAAAAGAACTTGCTTAATTCAAAGTGGAGGCGAAAGGCTGAAACAAAACAATACAAAACGGTCGGCTCGGTCGGATTGGATTGCTTGTACGAACTTTGTGATGCAAATATAAATGAGCTAATTTATTGGTGCTTTTTCCGCACTTATAGCTGATTTGGCGCCTCTGACACGTTTGGCATGTCATTCCGGAGTGTCTGCATGGCCGGCCTACAGTGCCGCTTCAGTGACGTAATGCGCACCTTCCCGCAACGCAGGCTACAATGGTCGGGCTGCGGATTACCTTGGTTTGTGAAATTGTGTGAACCTTGTGCCAGCCATGAGCTAACTGTCTAACTGTCAGATCTATCAGATTCCAACTGTCAGATCAGATGATGGGTGTATTTTGTCATGAATTGTGAACATGCCGTGATGAGATAAAGACACAAGCGGGTGAAGTCACAAATCAGGAAATGCATGAAGCACAGATAAGTAGGAGGATGTTTGTAAGCGAATCTGACGCTCATAACGTTCCTATTCCGGGCTTGTTTATACTTGGTATAATTTTGTAGTTGCTCTCAGCAAGCTCAAATGAATGTCTGAATTTCTTAAGCCAACACTCTAGGACAGAGGCTACGTAGCAAAAGTCTCCCTGTTTTAAATAATACTTCCTCTGTCAGTCTGATGGTCTGTCTGGCAAAAATATGTCTCGCAGTCCTCTGTCTACCAGTGCATACTCATTCCGCTTGTCTGACAGTCACTCTGTCTGCCAGTGCATACTCCCTCCGCCTGTCTGACAGTCCGCTGTCTGTTTCACAGTCTGTCTGTCTGACAGTGCATCCTCCCCCCGCATGTCTGACAGTCCCTCTGTCTGACAGTCCCCTGCCTGTCGCACAGTCTCTCTGTCTGACAGCGCGTACTCCCTCCGCCTGCCTGACGGTCCCTCTGTCTGACAGTCCCCTGCCTGCCTCACAGTCCATCTGCCCGACCATCCATACTCCCTCCGTCTGCCTGACAGTACCTCTGTCTGACAGTCTCCTGCCTGCCTCACAGTCCATCTGTTCGACAGAGCATGCTCCCTCCGCCTGTCTGACAGTCCCTCTGTCTGACAGTGCATACTCCCTCCGCCTGTATCACAGCTCCTCTGACTGACAGTCCCCTACCTGTCTCAGTCTCTCTGTCTGACAGTGCATCCTCCAACCACCTGTCTCACAGCTCCTCTGTCGGACAGTCCCCTGCCTGTCTCACAGACTCTCTGTCTGACAGTGCATCCTCCCTCCGCCAGTCTAACAGTCACTCTGTCTGACAGTTCCCTGCCTGCCTCACAGTCTCTCTGTCTGATAGTGCATCCTCCCTCCGCCAGTCTGACAGTCACTCTGTCTGACAGTCCCCTGTCTGCCGCACAGTCCCTCTGTCTGACAGTGCATCCTCCCTCCGCCTGTCTGACAGTCCCCTGCTTGTCTCACAGTCCCTCTGTCTGACGGTGCATCCTCCCTCCGCCAGTCTGACAGTCACTCTGTTTGACAGTCCCCTGTCTGTCCCACAGTCCCTCTGTCTGACAGTGCATCCTCCCTCCGCCAGTCTGACAGTCACTCTGTCTGACAGTCCCCTGCCTGCCGCACAGTCTTTCCGTCTGACAGTGCATCCTCCCTCCGCAAGTCTGACAGTCACTCTGTCTGACAGTCCCCTGCCTGCCTCACAGTCCCTCTGTCTGACAGTGCATCCTCCCTCCGCCTGTCTGACAGTCCCCTGCTTGTCTCACAGTCCCTCTGTCTGACGGTGCATCCTCCATCCGCCAGTCTGACAGTCACTCTGTCTGACAGTCCCCTGTCTGTCCCACAGTCCCTCTGTCTGACAGTGTATCCTCCCTCCGCCAGTCTGACAGCCATGTTCTGTCGCAGGCACTCTGGACTGGACTGTCGTACAACAGGACGACCACATGCTGGAAAGGCCCGACAGAATCTGACACCGTCATGCCTTGGCAAAGTCCGATGAACGGGCCTCTGCCAGGCGGGGACATATGCGCAGTCGTGATCAGCGGTGGCCTGAAAGCCACCCAGTGCGTCGAAGAAAACCGCTTCATCTGCATGAAGCTGCTGTAAATCACGATCGACTTAATTTGCTCCTCTCATCTGTTACTTTCACTAATTACTGTCGCCTCACTTCACTTGATCTTATTTACGCCTGACTTGTTTACAACGTAATTTGCTATTGTCAATTGCTGACAAATTATGCAAGCTGCTGTATCCACGCTAGAGCTTGTTAATACGCTTTACAATGTGGTTGGTGCCTACTAGACATCCCAAGCAGTGTGGGTGGTGCCTACTAGGCATGCCAATCTCGATATCGGTACACCGGCATCCCGATATTGAGGTCAATCCAGAATGATGGGATGACACATTCCGGATCCACGGGATCCCACAGTCGAATTAGGCTCCGGATCCATATAATTAATTGCACCTTTGGCTTTTATCCAACAGCCGCAGCAATCTTGAAAGTGGTGGTGTACCTTGTCGTACCGCCCAACATGGTTTGGGCGGTTCGCTTAGCTGACGTTAAAAAAATAGTCCTGCGCCATCGCGGACGTGACAAACCGAGATAATTACCGGGGAGCGCTCTCGTAAATGTATTCGCAATTGGCGTGTATGTTACATGACATGCACATGCAGGGTAATGTAGGCAAGTCAGCGATTGAACATGGAAAGCCAACGCGATAGGTACCTACCTATCTACCACTTCCGACCGGCCAGCGCACTTGCTATCGGGTTTAGCAAAGCCAACGTGATAAATACAATATTTATGGCATACGAAACATTGATAATTTCCCTAGATTACCATAGTGATACGTTGTCCCTCAAATGATCGTTTTTTCATGATGCATCACTGATAATTATCCTTTGGGTTTTAGGCTGCACCAACCCAATTGAGTTACATTGCAATGTTGCATCACTGAGAACCAAGACTACATTACAAGGGAAAGCCGTCCGGTCATTTTATCGACACAAGTCCACGGGCCGTGACGTCACGAGATAATGAACGTACTGGGTGGTACAAAGCTGGACATAGACCGCCGTGTGCAAAACCAACGAAAGCGGAACTTGGGCGTACTCATAATCACCTACCACCACCATTTCGTCACCAGATCAATGCGTCTTTGAGCCGATGTGATATACACCGAACAATTCGTAACTGACACTGTCAAAATCTATATTGGAAGGTCTGCGGCTCGATTTCCGCCGCATTCAACTTTCAAGGTCTCTCTTCGAGCTATATATGACGGTACAGTTAATCTCGATAGACCATGGTCCTGAGGTCTGTTCGTCAGGCACAGGTCTTCCTAATTTTCCTCGGTGAAGACGAAAGTCAGCGAAGTTCCCGCGCCGACCAACGGTGCAGACTTGGGGAGAAAGCATAGAACGACGTTTTGGGATAACCAATACGTTGAGGAGGCGATGGAGACGCTATGTGTGAACCGGGGCTTCGAGTTCTGAGGATTTTTTTTTGTCCCAGTGCACAGTGAAAAAACTCGGAAACTCGGAAAAAACTGGCCAGAAATGCATTTCTCAACTACTTTTTAATGCCATATTTGTGGCGCCATTGCATCAGTAAATGCTTGAAGCATCTCAGTTTTTAGGAAGATTTTCACAACATTTGATATAGTAACAAGTCCATGAACATGGACAACATTACGTGCTGAAAAAAACGATGTGCATGTGTACAAATGTTGTCGGAGTTTGACGACTGATAAAAGTAAGATGCATTCTAAAAACCTGGGCAAGTGAGATATGAAATGATAGCTGAGAACATTCTCAATGCGATGAGCAATTCAAAAAGGTATAGCACGATTCACAATTTGCTATTTTGTATCAAACAACAAGTCATTTCAATAGTCGTTCAACTTTTTAGTACATCCAAGTTCAAATAAGGTTTTAAAAAACGCACAACAGCGCACAACCAGAGACATCTCCCAATGAAATCAGGGATCCTTTGTCTATATGTACCGTAAGTTTCAGCTGTACCTAGCTACTCTAACACCGGTAGTGATCAATTGTATCCCGGCAGGCCTCGGTGCGGTGCGGTGGCCAGCCCGGGCGGCACGGGGAAGTCCGAGCCGGACGCCGCGACGCGCCGGCTGGCGGGGTGTTTTGACCGGGTAACCTGATCTAGCAGTCGCTATGCCAAATACTTCCCTAACTGACGAGGCGACTGAGTCGAGATAGGCCACGCACAGCATTTCCCATGGCAGGGAAGTTGTCCTTGGCTGTAAGGGTCGGGTCAGTGTGGTTTGATTTTGCGTACAGTGAGCATGGAGATGCGCGTCAGCAGATATAAATTAGTAGACTTGTTATCCAGTGAAAAAGCGTTTGGGCGTGAACACTATTATGCTTATGTGTTCAATTATAGTATGCAGTTGGTTATGGAGAAAATCCCTCAGGGGTTATGGAGAAAATCCCTCAGGGCTTTGTCCCGAGTGAGTCCTCGATTGTGGGCATGAAAAAGGCGTCCGACTTGATCGCCAAGAACTTAAAGGAAATTCGACTATGTTAGCGATCCTAGGATAAATTCAGAGGTCAGTTTGCGACTTATCTTTCGGGAAACGAAGTGTTCTCTGTACCCCTGAAGCGTGATGACCACGTCGTGAATGATGATGAAGCCATGACCCGCTTTAATGACGAGGCCGTGGAGGGAGCGCGAAGGCGACCAGCTAGAATCTACGATCATCTCAGCGCGTCGGGCCTCCTCAAGAGTTGCTCAGCAGCACAGTTCTCTGCAGCTCGTGGAGACTGCCAGGCAAACTGCTCGTACTGAGGGCATAGAGGACGTGGCTTTCGTGCTGCGACAGGTGGGGGCATCACCGAATCGATCCAGCAAGATTTACCGGGCTCTCAGAAGCTCTAAAGTGAGCCATCCCGAGTGCGCTTCAGGAGACCGTGCGGTGGCAATATATGTGTAAGTTGGCTTGCCTGTGCACGGCTACCGTATGGTCCGCCGAGTGACGAATGATGCGGCGAAGGCAGACATCCTGCCCGCCTATGGAAAGGTGCATGAGGCCAAGGTAGAGTGCCATCCGGCATCCAGCAGCATCCAATTCACCGAGACGTCAGCTGAGGTGACACTGCAGGCTCTCCTGTATCATACGACGCAGCGGCTGGTGGCATGTCTGCCGTCTGTCGCCCGAACCGACTCAGCTTCAGCTACTCACCAGCCGTCGACGTCATCCAGCACCTACACTTCGGAGGTGCTTCACGTCAAATGGAGATTTGACGGGGCCACAGAGCAATCTGTATAAAAACAGATGGGAGATGGTGATAAAGCTGCAGAACAAAATATGTTCTGTGCCACTCTGGTGCCTTTGCAGCTGACGGTTGGTGGCACTTGCGTCTGAACCAACCCAACGCCGTCTTCAACCCGCTTCAGCCGGCCGTTTCGGATCCAGTACAAGCGCGAGACAGCAGGGGCCTCCCGGAAAGAACGAGACAGTGTTGAATCCGAGATAAGTCTACTGAGGCAGACTTGCGTCACCGCAACAGACGGCACCAGTCTCATAGTGGTGTACAATCTTCAACTCACCATGATTGACGGCAAGGTGTCGAACGCTCTGACCAACACCGGCAGCAGCATGACATGCACCATCTGTGGGTGTACTCCTCGTCAGATGAATGACCTGTCTGCTGCTGCGGCTCGACCTGCCCGCGAGGGTACATGCCAGCTCGGTCTCTCAACTATGCATGCCTGGATACGATGCTTTGGGTGCCTTCTCCACATATCTTACCGACTGAAGGTCACAGTGTGGGCGGTGTCTGGCGAAGAAAACAAGATATTTGTGAAATAAAGGAAGAAGAAATTACAGCGGCAGTTGCGGGAGAGACTGGGTCTTGTCGTGGATCAGCCACGTGCAGGTGGTTCGGCTACGTCTAACGTCTGGAACGCGGCTCGACGTGCCTTCACTCTTCAGCGACCCAGATTCTATCTGTGTGTCATATATTATGGATACGTTTTGGCATAATTTCACCCACTTAGGACAAGGAGATCTTGGATGTATTCTGGGTAGCAATTATTAGACCATATTTACGGTGCAGAATGCTCGCATAGCAAACGCTAACTAATAATTATCCGATATATCAGCGCCCATGGACTTCGCTTATGACGTCATTATGATGTCACCATGCATGGCCGGATGTCAATCTTTTAAAACAAGGTACACTAGGTACTCATGCACGTGTGTGTGCAATGTCAGCTTTCTACCTCAATTGGTTCCCGAGATATTTCGCGGAAGCAAAATTAGGGGAACAGAATGCTCCATTCCCTCTAGCAGGTATGACCTCTGATATTCCTGGGCTAAGCAATCTTTAAGGCAATAGAGATCCTCCATATGTTCTAAATTTGAAGCTCTTTCGATTGAGACCAAAATCGCCCCTGTAACTAGCATACTTTGTCCGCAATGATTTATGGCCAGTCTTTCCCTCGAGATATCACACTGTGCAGTGGAGTGAACAGACAAGAGTCAGATGTCCATTCCCACACCGTGGAGTGAACAGGCAAGAGTCACGAACAGATGCCTATTCCCACATCCGCTGGATGGATAGCCAATTGCAACGCTCTCGGTGGAGGTGGTGGTGGGTGGGAGAGGTCAATTTGACACCCTCCTCTCACATCTCGTGAACTTGTGGAGCTGAGCAACAGCGTCAATATACCATAGGTGGTTACATAGGGAATTATCAAGTATGCATGTTTGAAGTTTTTACGTCATGCCTTCAATGTCCAACGACGTCAAACCCTCCAAAAGTTGCGATTTTTCTGTCCAGCTCACTCTTTCATTCCCTCTGCTACGAAATTCACTGGAGATGGCGCAAGCTTGTACATAGATAGGTATCGCAGAGTTGCATTTTACGCGGCTTCGCATATTTACATTAACAAATTACAAATATTTCCTGCATATATGTTTTCCCAACATTAACTTACGCTGCCGTGCCACATATTACTACACTGTAAAAAAAATGTAGCACCCTGTGAGGTGTTTCCAGCTGTCAAAAACCACTACCCATACGAAGTTTTTCAAACCTCGCATTCGGTACTTTTGCCGATTACCTCACTATACCTACTTTCTGAGCACCCCTGGGATTTCACACCCGGGTACTTTTCAAGGTGAAAGGTGCTTTTAAAACACCCTTCTGGGTACTTGCATAGAGGTGTACTGGTACTTACGCTAGTACCGTATGGGGCGGCTGTCAAAAACCACTCCCCATATAGTGCTAAACCGAAAGGTACTTACTTTAGCACCTATGGTTAGCATGCATTTCCCACGCCGTGGGTTCATTTACCCCCGCGAAACTCGCGAAAACCGCCTCTCTGGGTGTAAAAAAGTAAAATGCAACGCGAATATATATTCGCCCTTTTCAACACACACATTAAACCACCGGCCGTGGCGCGAATCCACCACACACACCGCCTCAACGACAACCCGTCATCTACGTGAGATGAGGAAAATCTGAGCTACACTTCAGATATACAGGGTGTTTCACAATTATTGAAACAAAGTAGCGGCCTTTCAGATCGTCACTAATGACTTTATTCTCTTCTCTTTTCAGATTATTGCTGGGCAATAGTTAGCATTTTTATATATTGAACAAAATATAGTGAAGTCATGTCCTGGACGATGGAGCAGAAGATCCTTTGTGTGAAGACATATACGAAACTAAGTCTTTCAACCCTGTGACACAGGAGTTTCGTATATGTCTTCACACAAAAGATCTTCTGCTCCATCGTCCAGGGCATGACTTCACTATATTTTGTTCAATATATCAAAATGTTAACTATTTCCCAGCAATAATGTGAAAAGAGAAAGAGAATAAAGTCATTAGTGACGATCTGAAAGGCCGCTACTTTGTTTCAACAATTGCTAAACACCCTGTAAAAAAACTCAAGACCTCGGAATTGGTCTTTAAAAAGCGAACGCTTGTCAAAGACCGCTCAGCGTTCTGAGCACAAGTGAAAAACGCTCAGCATAAACGGGGAAAAACTTATCCGAACCCGGCGGCGGAAGGCCACACAACCATCGGCGATGATGCACATGAGGCAAATCCTGCCTTACAAAAACACCACTAGTGACTAGTACAGTCTCTACACGAACAGCTGAGGAACTGAAGTGGGCTGATGCCATATCAGCTGATAGGGAGAGCGTCGAATCCGCCACGCGAGCCGGCCGCACCCGACCTCAGGAGTGTACCTCAAACGACTAAACGTCATCTACGGATGGCGGATCACCAAAGATGGCGGATCGAGGACGAAAGAAAATGGTGGCACAGTGTAAACTTAAACTCTCATTAGCATGCTTTTCCTTTTCATTACCTCACATTAAGAACGCAGGTGGCAGCGGTACCCCTGCAATCGCCCATGACCTCCCCGCAACACCCAGCCAACACCCCACGTACTTCAAATCGCACGCTGCACGGCGCATGCGCGAATCTGGCAGTTCACCCGCGGGCGGAGGTGAAGTGACGGAAAAAGGGTGTAACAAAAGTACCTCACTTTTCATACTTTTTAAAGTATTGTCGGAATACTTGACATGAAAATGATACTTCGAAAACTCCCTCTGTACTTCGAAGAATGCAAGCCTACCACTTTTTACAAAAAGGTGCTAGAATATGCCCCATATTGATACTAGATACGTTTTATGTACCTCCGATTACTCCCTGAGTACTGATTTTTGTTTACAGTGTATAGTGCTGTGTGTGTTATATCTCCTGTTCCATGAATCCTAGCTCCCACAGAAGATATTGATGCGGGATCTGAACCTGAATATGCCGCCAACAAACTGCCTATGATTCAACTTCTATGATTCAAAAGGTTAGCCAAGGTCATTCGAGGTGACCTCAGGTTAGTTACCTTAGATGACCTTGAAGAGATTAACCATTGGTAGGATGTAGCCGGACATCTGAAGTCATTATTTTGCACCATTCCGGGCCAAAGAAGCACATTCAATAATTACCATTTCACCCCTATGTCACTCCGATCCCTGGCAAGCAGGTACTCCACCATACGATTCGGACCATCACTTAGCTTCACATTGGCCCGAATATTCTGAATATACTGTCTGAATATTCGTCACTGGTAGGGAACTGAGTGGTCTACCATACAAGATCCGGGTATTCGGGCCCAAATAATTAGGTGAGGTATTATAGAAGCCGCAGCCGAAAGCTCATAAAAGCTGCCACTATGCACGGTCGCCAGGTTACGGCCTTCACGGCACTCCATGGATGGAGTGTTTTGCTAGATTTTTTGTCTTTTTCTAGTTTTTAGTTTTTCTAGCTCTTAACTAGTTTTTTTGTTTTTTTTTGTCGGGAGGGCATCTCAAGTCCCTCCTCCAGTAATGCCATATCTTACATTGTATTCTACTGGTTATACCTCTGTCCCCCAGTTGGCTCCGAAGATTACCAAGATGAGGATTGCTCATGGTCCCCTTGGCTTATGCAACCCGAAATACTGTATCACAATTAACACGGCATGAAAATAATCACACAGTGATCAGAATGTAAATCGAAAACTAATTTATCTTCAGAATTAATAAGATGGAACTGTGGTCCATTTTGAAAGCATATGTTGCATGCAGGGACCGATCCAAAAGCCTGGCTTGTGTGTGGGCAAATAAAAGATCTCCGAGTTCGAAAAACTCATCAGATTTGAACAGATATCAATTATCGGGTCTCTTTAACACAATATTTATGCCATGCAATGTTCCTAAGTTTCGAGAAAATTACATTTAGTGCAGAATGTCTGCTAAAAATATGTCTCTTGGGAGGCATGATCCCCCCCCCCCCCCTCCTTCGATCCGCCAGAACCAAGTTTTGCTACCTTGAGAACAATCCAACTTGACTGCTCATATCCAAATTATCATAGTTTACTCCAACTCAAAATTCGTCTCGAGGAGTCTCTGACAGCAGTGCAAAACTGGTTAAAAAAAGAACCCTCTGAAAATGAACGCGACAAAAACTGACTTCATCCTTCTTGGCACCAAACAGTCCGTGAAAAGGCATCCACCTTTCAATTTGCTTTTCCTGGCAGCTCTTTCAAGTCTTTCGAAACAATCAACATATTAGGCACACGCCTGGGATCAGCACGTCTCCACAGTTGTGCACCGACGCTACAGCATCCTCATTCCTTTGAACACATTCCGACGCCACTTCACCACCGAAGCTCTCATAACCATCATCAAGGCCCATGTTTTTCCCACATCGTCTATTGCTTGCCTAGTAGGGGTCGAGCAACCTCTCACCAGCTGAATCGGATTCAAAAGTTCATTAACTTTGCAGCACCAGTGCACAGTGTGATAACTGAGGGAAAAAACTGGCCAGAAATGCATTTCTCGACTATTTTTTATGCCATATTTGTGGCGCCATTGCATCAGCAAATGCTTGAAGCACACCTGATCACAGTTCTTAGGAATATTTTCACAAAATTTGATATAGTAACAAGTCCATGAACATGGACAACATTACGTGCGAAAAAAACGATGCGCATGTACATAAATGTTGCAGTGGTGAGCGGTGCACGGCGCCGCGATCACATCACTCCTGTGCTCAAACTACTGGACTGGTCAGCATAGACGAACTTGAATTGGAACGTACCATGGGCGGAACAGGAATTGTCGTGTGGGCACTTGGTCTTTGGAGGGGTGCTAACAACGAAGAGGCGCCTTTTCCTTCCAAGGCGGCTTCTGGCTTTACAATTAGGGTGGGGGGGGTACTCGAGCCTTCCCGGAGGGGAAACACATGCATCGGGGACACATGTACGCAGTCCCCCCACGAATCAGCCCCGAACGTGACTGCACGAAGATGCATCGTGCCCCGAACGACGCCAATGCTCTGCACGCATGCGGTCCATGTCTTCAGGTGATCCGATGTAGCTGTGCGCGACACCCGCCTTACACAGACGGCGCGGCTCCACCTGCCCAGGGTGCGGCTCACCGCCACACAGCGCTCCTTCCCACGTCGAACCGCGTCGGTGTGGAATAAACTCCGTTCACATGGACATCTCTGATGGCCCCTGATCGCCATCAGAACGCTAGACGCGGTCACGCCGGTCATGGGCACGCCCGCGATTCGGTTGGTAATCCAGTTAGTAAAGCTCTTACTGATCCGCGAAGCGTTCGAGCCCAACGCGTTAGATTGTAATCAGGATAATGTTGTTTCGTTTTTCTTTTGTGTGTAATATTGTGATTGCTAACTAATTGACAAATTATTTCAATATATTAATACGTTATATTAACTTCTTTGGTGGAAAATACATCAGATATACATTGGTTTGTGGCATTTATATCCATACATGTGCATTTGTGTTTCACCGGCCACCGCACTCGCCATTACAGCTGCACCAAACTTCGGATATACTCCCGCTGAACGGCGAAAACCAACACCGTAGAAACGATGCTACTAAAAATACTGAAACAACCACTTTCAGCACACCAATATCATCCATCTTTGCCTCCAGGTCCTGAAGACGTAACGACCCCAATTGCAGCCCCACAAGCGACACATCAAGACCGCATACTGGAGCACGCTGCTGCAGAACGCGGGAAGCCCAGCTACTGCGTCGGCAACTGTATCAGCTGTGCAAGAAATGTCTCCACAAATCCGGCGCAGATCCACCATTTTGGCGACAAGCGCTGAGCCTCTCAGCGGCGGATTAGTCATTGATACGCTGGTTATTTTGCCCATTACCGGCCTGCCGCCGGGCCTGATCCGATCCGTCTGTACTCCGCCCGGCCATGGAAGCAGAGCAGACTGTATGTAGTCTGCCCGATGGAACGCTCGCTATCTTGCCCATCACGGGCCTGCCGCCGGGCCTGACCCGATCCGTCTGTACTCCGCCCGGCCATGGAAGCAGAGCAGACTGTAGTCTGCCCGATGGAACGCTCGCTATCTTGCCCATCACGGGCCTGCCGCCGGGCCTGATCCGATCCGTCTGTACTCCGCCCGGCCATGGAAGCAGAGCAGACTGTAGTCTGCCCGATGGAACGCTCGCTATCTTGCCCATCACGGGCCTGCCGCCGGGCCTGATCCGATCCGTCTGTACTCCGCCCGGCCATGGAAGCAGAGCAGACTGTAGCCTGCCCGATGGAACGCTCGCTATCTTGCCCATCACGGGCCTGCCGCCGGGCCTGACCCGATCCGTCTGTACTCCGCCCGGCCATGGAAGCAGAGCAGACTGTATGTAGTCTGCCCGATGCCGCACCGGGCGTCACCATTGTTCGCGGACTTAGGACGGTGATACGAGAACATAGGGCACGTGGGGGTTAGAACGGGTGTATCTGGATCAGAGGCGCAGCCAAGGGAACCCGCCCCCCCCCCCCCTTAGCAACGAAGCATACACAAGATGAAGCAAGAAATGTTGTGATTTTCACCACTCAAGACCACACATTTTCCGCCGAAAGTGCTCTTCGTTTCATGGATCGATAATTTGGTCAGGCCCCCGTAAGAATATCCTGGTTGCGCCCCTGACTGGGATAGGGTGCAATCATAATATATATATGTGTGAGCAAGCTTTGTTAGCACTTTAATGTGATAATGTAGGAGGTCTCTGCCGTCGGAGTGGTGTGGGGTGTATGGGGGAGGGGGCTGTTGTTGCGGTTATCTCTCTTGGGTGAGAAATAGCCGCTGTGTTGTGTGAAAGAAAACCTAAACCAAACTGGGTAAAATATTTCCCTTACTTTTAGGCGCCAGTGTGTTCGTGTTGTGTTTGGTTCCCCACCATCCTTTTCCCCAACCCCAGTTGGCTTGTTGTTGCGTGAACTACCGTTGTTGTTGTTGGTTGAGTTTGGCCAGCCTGACACCATTATGGTGATATCGGCTATTTACGCGAGTATAGATGTGGATTACTTGAGAGCAGTGAGTAGTATATCACGAAGGGTTGAGTCGAAGTAGTGGTCCGGACGGTGCCGGAGTGGGGTAGAGGGTGTTGAGTGGATGGGGAGGGGGGGTCGGTCATCGCCATTCTCAATGGGCATTACAAGAACGCACATACATCACACACTGTTATTGACCTTGTTTGTTTTGTGTTAAAAGAGTCTTTTTTGTTTCACTGTTTTCGCCTTTTGTTTTGCAATGTTTTCCTTCGTTTTCTTTTTATTTTTCATGTCAGTCCCAGGGAACGGTGCAAACACGCATACACCTCCCTGTGACTGTATGTTTGTTGTCTGTTGTTTTTGGTTGTTTGTTTGTTTTGTTTTTTCACGTCATGGGTAGAGTAGGGACAGAGTAGGTGAAGGAGTTGTCAGGACTTTGTTCATTGTCGGTTGGTCTTGGCACGAGTGGATGGTTTGCTGTTGGTAGACGTGGCGTTTGCTTCAATGGTAGATTGTGTTGTTAATGCGTTGGATGATGAAGAGATGCTGTGTGACGTGGCGCAGTTGTCTGACAGGTCTGAGTCTGCGACTGGTCCATATTGGTATTGTTCGTTTTTGCGTGGTGCGTGTGGTAGTGGTGGGAGTTCTTGTGGGCGTGGTGGGGGTGATGGTTTGCGTGTTTCGCGCAGTCGCGTTGGGCGTGGTGCCTGTGTTGAGTGGGTGGGTGTGTTGCGTCGTGGCCTGTTCTGTTTTGGCTCTCGTGGGGTGTTTTGTTTGGTGGGTTGTGACCATAGTGTTACTGTTGGGTCTGGCTGAGTTGCATTGGTGCACTCTGTGGGTTTTGGTGGTTCAGCCGTATGCGAGTGTGTTTGTGTTGGTGTGGACGGCTTTTGGCGACGCGTGCGCTTCGCCGCATACTGGTCGGTGACCCACGACCTTGCCCGCGACTGGGTCCAGCCCTCTGTGTGGACGAGACGGAGGATTCATCTCGTCATCGCAGACCGACAGCCCCTGTCCCGGAAGCCGTGGCCTCCGCCGTATGCGCCGCCGCAGCGCCGCGAGCCGCTCTTACATGTCTCACTGAGATGTGAACCGGCACAGGCGTCGCACGTTGGTGTCGTGGTGTCATGGCACCCTCCCCTCGAGTGTCCGAAGCGCTGACAGAGCTGACAGCGTCGAGGCAAGGGTGTTCGAGGCGTGACTTACATGTCTCACTGAGATGTGAACCGGCACAGGCGTCGCACGTTGGTGTCGTGGTGTCATGGCACCCTCCCCTCGGGTGTCCGAAGCGCTGACAGAGCTGACAGCGTCGACGGAAGGGTGTTCGAGGCGTGACTTACATGTCTCACTGAGATGTGAACCGGCACAGGCGTCGCACGTTGGTGTCGTGGTGTCGTGGCACCCTGCCCTCGAGTGTCCGAAGCGCTGACAGAGCTGACAGCGTCGAGGGAAGGGTGTTCGAGGCGTGACTTTGTACCTAATGTCTCACTGAGATGTGAACCGGCACAGGCGTCGCACGTATTTATATGGTAAAGTCGTGGTGTCATGGGGCCCCTCCCTCGAGTGTCCGAAGCGCTGTACAGATGCTGACAGCGTCAATCGGGAAGGGTCCCGTTCCTAGGAGGCGTGACTTCCATATCTAGATCTCCACTTGAGATGTGCATAACCCCCGGCACAGGCCGTCGCATTCCGTTGTTGCTGTCGTAAAGGGGTCTGTGCCATGCGCATTTAAATAAATTCCCCTCCATCCAAATTCGAAAGCGCAAAACAGAGTTGACAGCGTCAAAAAGTTGTCCAGGCGTGACTTTTAAGTACACTCAATGAGGATATCCTGTAAACTCACCCATGACACAACGTCACACGTATTTATATGTTGTGCGAGTTCAAAGATTTGAGAACACCAAATAGGCAAGTGAGTGTCATTCGCTAAATTAGAAATTATAATTTACATTAGAAAATTAATGAGCATGGAATTTTTCCACGGTTTGAATGGCTTGCCCCCAGTTGGGGCTATTCGCTGCTAATAATAGTATAATTGTATGCAATGTACGGCACGAATTCGGCGTCTGCGTTGCGCCCCAAGCGGCTTCCGCTGGTCTTCTTAAAGCCACATAACACACATTCATTCTCCCTATTCGCTTACATTCGCTCGTCCCGTTCACACTCTCCTTGTTAATTAATAAGGCATCTCCCCTACCAGCAGTGCACAAACACACATATCGGCTGACCATTGCTCTATTTTAAGAAGGTATGTGGCCAATGTCCTTTAACCATTCACTGCCAATTATAGCTGGTCTCGTCATCATTGGTAGCGTTCCTCGCCTGAATAAAGTCTTAGTGCGACGATGGGTCTCATTTACTGGCTCTGGGGGCTTATGTAGGTGCTCTGGTGTCCGTGACAGACCTACCTAACCTTGTTAGGTGGGTATGTCTGCCTAATGCCTCGCCGGGCCTTATTCGCTGAGAACGTGCGACCAGCCCTAAGTATCCAACGGGTGTGCACGGATCCCTACCACGTTGGGTACGTCCCCTGGTCGTCTATGTACCACAGCCGGCCCTACCCTTTCAGCCCCGGAGCTTACGGCATGCCAAACCCATCCTTGCATCCTTCGAACCACTGTACAATCCGTGCTCCACGTACAGAGGACAGAGGTGGACTAATTATTGCACAGTGTTTTCCTCTAACCTAGTGTCCAGTGCCAGATTCGACGAACTTATTGCCTCTCGTCGCGGCATCACATGCATGCTGCTGCTCGAAGCCCTTCTGTGCCCCTGGCCTACAGAGGGCAGCGGGATGTTGTGGCAGAAATCCATCAAAACTCAAGGGACCTAGCAGAAACCGCAGAATCGCACGAAACATGGCGAATGCGACGAGTGTGCAAGTAGAGTGCACACATGCACGTTGGTGGCGACTGGGCGTTATTGACTGCAATGCATGCAATGGAAAATGTAACATTTTAATTTTAGTAGTGGTGTACGCTCAGGAATGCGAGTTCACTTATCAAGATATACCAGAAAAGAATACCTTTGACAAGGGGAGGGCATTGAATTCCGGTGACATAAAACGACGGTTCTATTGGGGTAGGGCTTGGCCGGCGCAGAAATCCCCCCCCCCCCCCAACTGGTGTGCTGGATCCACTAGTGCTCCCAGACCAAACATTTTCGTAAACACTGATATAATTTCACAAGCACAAAGCCCTCATCCCATCATCATTTCGCTTGAAGACAAAACCTGCATAGAAGCACTCAACGAAAACTTTCCCGTGGGTTGTGAGTGTCGTGGTTTCTCCAACTCATCTGTGACGGCAGCAAGACCAGAAGGTATGTTTTTGTCTCACCATGCAACCGTACATATTTAATTACGCCGTAAATGAGCATCCAGTAATAAAAAAAAACGTCGGTTTTGTATTTGAAATAATGTCGCCGTTTCTTTCGCAGCCAAAAACCGACGACCTGAAGCTTGTCCACTGTAGGTGTGTGTTTTGTCCTGCAATCCATCCGAGCCGTATTGGCGTGGAACGATCAGGAGGTTGGGCGGATATATTTCATTTAAGGTGAAGTGGGTATGGGGCTATTTGGGCAAAAACGACCGGGGCAAGATAAACTGTGGTCTATTAATATGTTTCAGAGACATATTAAAGGGTTTTTAAGAATGATAATAGTATTTCTGGGATGACCTTTTGTTTAAAAAAAAACAATTCATGAGCTTTCGGAGCTCTCAGCGGCTACGTCGTCAGATGGTATATTAAAAGACAAGACAATTAAGGTTTTCAACAAAGGCTTAGTGACTTCTCTTTTAAAAGTTTTGTAAGTTGGTAGGTACGCCTCCCGTTTTTTTTAAAGCGTCATCCCAGAAATACTATTATCATTCTTAAAAAACATTTAATATGTCCCTGAAAGATTTAATCGTAATGGGCTATGGAAGGCGTACCTACCAACTTACAAAACTTTTAAAAGAGAAGTCTCTAAGTCTTTGTTGAAAACCTTAATTGTCTTCTCTTTTAATATACCATCTGACGACGGAGCCGCTAAGAGCTCCGAAAGCTCATTAATTGTTTTTAAAGGGTCATCCCAGAAATACTATTATCATTATTAATATGTTGCAGGAAACTGACGTTTTTTTCCATGAAGCATGCAATAAATTGCCATGAAATTGTTATTCAGTCTATTGGAGTTGAGAAGATGCGAGTTATGATATGGCGATGCTAGATAAAAAGGCGTAGGTTGAAAGTCATTAAACGGTTCAAATCAAAGTGCCTGCTTGCAGCTTTCCCACCAGAACACGTGAGGTGAAAAAAGTGACGAGAAAAAACCTGCAACCCTCCACAATGCTTGTCACAGCAACTGTTTACATTAAAAAGGCAAGTGATGAACCTACCGCACCACAACGACCAACTTAACTCACGCCTATTGTAAGTTGAGACATGAACGATACGTGGAGAAAATACACTGAACGTACCACTGATTGATAAATGCATGAGACAATTATTATGGTGACTTATTCGTGAACAAATGATAATCCTTTCAAAATATGAACCCAAATAATCAATCTGTCTCATCGTATACGCTCAAGACCGTCTGAAGTAGGGATTGGCTCCACTTACCTCGACTTCGCCAAACTTCGGACCAGCTATTTGACCACAAAATGCATTCTGGATCACTCTTACGGCATAAGGCGATTCAGAACCCATAGTTAGCATCGTGAACTTAACGTAGTTAGCTGAAGTCTCTTAACATCTATTGTCTCAAACAAGAGCGATTAGGAACATCGATGTCAGCCCGGGTACCGGAAAATCCTGAGGTGCAATTTTACCACAAGTTCCTTCCTCAGCGACCTTATGCGCCTGACGCTTCAAGTGTTCAGGGTATATTTGAAATTGGTGTAAACACAGTTGTTCGAAGTTTCAACAGAGTGGTAACATCCATTTCGTGGCTCGACCAGAAAGCTCTCAGGTCATCTCCCCTCGTAAAGCGAAGATTAGCCGAGCTGCATCGGCCAACGCCGTCGTTGCGGCCGCAGCCAACCCAGTCTGAAGTGGACAAGTTCGGTTCGCCCGGCGGTGATAGTCTAGGGCTTGTCCCGCACCACGACAACTGGTTCGCAAACCCAATGGCCGTCACTTGCCCTTGTGTTGACCGGGCGGACGAGTAGCAAAACGGCAACAGCTTAGAGTGCAACAGGTACAACAGGTGCATCAGAGAACAGTGGGCAGACACCGACACGTGTCTTTAAACAGCTCGTGTCTTGATAGTTCCGTTAACATCTCACAGCTGAAAAGTCCTCTCGGCACTTCGACCGTCCACCGTCCAATCAGGCGGTCCGCTCACCTCTGCGGCTCAGCCGCATCTGACTCCCTCCGCTACACTGCGACAACTGCCTGGCCAGGGCCAGTCGCGCACCGCTCGGCCACCCTGACATGGGTGTCACAATGGTGACACGGCGCAATGACACGGCATCCGCCGACCGGCCGTCGCCGCCTGTCAGAACGGAAACTAACTTGGCATCACAGCCCGGCCATAGCCGAAAACCGAGGTGTCAAATGCCGATGTCAGCGCCGGCCGACAGACGACGGCTTCCGCTCAGAGTGTTCATGGCTGGACAGGACTCAGAGTGTTCGTGACAGGACTCGACGAGTCCGGACACTTCGAATCTGAACGCATTCCGAAAGAGTGGTCCGAAGTCGACTTCATTCCACCGATCACGTGCAACGAGCAGGCGTGCTGGGGCCTTCCTATGTCCAGCTGCAAACCTCGAGAACCTCACCGCCATCACAACATCACTCGCGTCACGGAGCCCACAGCTCGACCTTCCGATTTGCCCACGCTGCCGAGAAACAGATCACATTGATCGTGACTACTGCGCCGAGCAGACGCTAATCATCGCTCCATTCACCTCTACTGACACTAGTACTAGACAAAGGACACGAATGCCGCAAGGATATCCAATCGTTCTGTTTCCTACAGGTATGCCCCGCACGGCGACACTGCACCCTTGTGGGAGGAGCCGCTGTGGCAGTGACGTCACACCCTCGGATGGTGCGGTATCGACGCAGTTCCCACCCGGCCAGTGTACAGCGCATCGTGGTAGCAGCCGGTCCAGGCGGGTCACGGTGAGGGGTGATGCAAGTGGGTCATGGTCAGGGGGAGTCTAGTTGGGTCACGGTCAGGGGTGATCCAAGTGGGTCATGGTCAGGGGTAGTCTAGGTGGGTCACGGTGAGTGGTGGTCCAGGTGGGTGATGGGTGATGGTGGTGGGTGGTCCAGGTGGACCACGGTGAGAGGTAGTCCAGGGTAAGTGGTGGTCCAGTTGGGTGATGGTGAGGGGTGATCCAGGTGGGTTACGGTGAGGGGTAGTCCCGAGTGAGGGGCGGTCGAGGTGGTTATGGTGAAGGTTGGTCCAGGTGGGTTGCGGTGAGGGGTGATCCAGGTGGATCACGGTGAGGGGTAGTCCAGGGTGAGGGGTGGTCCAGTTGGGTGATGGTGAGGGGTGATCCAGGTGGATCACGGTGAGGGGTAGTCCAGGGTGAGGGGTGGTCCAGTTGGGTGATGGTGAGGGGTGATCCAGGTGGATCACGGTGAGGGGTAGTCCAGGGTGAGGGGTGGTCCAGTTGGGTGATGGTGAGGGGTGATCCAGGTGGGCCACGGTGAGGTTAAGTCCAGGTGGATGATGGTGAGGGGTGATCCCTGTGGGTTACGGTGATGGGTAGTCCAAGGTGAGGGGTGATCCAGGTGGTTATGGTGAAGGTTGGTCCAGGTGGGTTGCGGTGAGGGGTGGTCCAGGTGGGTCACTGTGATTGGTGATCCGAGTGGATCACTATGAGGGATGGTCCATGTGGGTTACGGTGATGGATGGTCCAGAGAGATCACGGTAAACAGCAGCACGTGTCCGACTAATGGTGTTCTGGAAAACTTCGTGAAAACGGCAGTTGTGTCTTGGATTCTGGGCAGCATCATGAAACGCTCTAGGTAGTTATAATTGCACATCCAGAAAGGAGTCAATACGAACAGGAGCGCACCAAGGATTGTCTAGGATTGGTCTAGTGTTCATCCATATTTTCAGGTTTTCAGGATCCCAAGACAAAATGCTCGGTGCATAGGGGAGGGCCGGGCTCTCGGGCCAGCCATTTAGATGTGATGATGGAGGCCCGTGCTCTCGGACCAGCCCCTTAGACATGCTGATGGAGGCCCGTGCTCTCGGGCCAGCCCTTTAGAAATGCTGATTGAGGTCCGTGCTCTCGGGCCAGCCCTTTAGATATGCTGATTGAGGCCCGTGCTCTCGGGCCAGCCCCTTAGCTATGCTGATGAGTGCTACAGTCGCAAGAGCCGCATATTTGTATCGTTTGAAAGACTTGACCTCCTACTCCCCTCCTCAGAGAAGTTCTGAGGGCTGGTCCACTATATTGTCAGGGCCCAAAAATTAACGTATTATTTTTTGTAAAGGAAAAATCGAACTCTAATCGAGTTTGGCTCCCTGCCTCACCTCCTGGTTGCGCCTATGGATACGAATGAGACCTTCAGAACAGTCGTTGATGGCGCTTGAAGTGTTTGTGACAAAAGGTTTGAGTTCAATAGGCTGCAGAGATTTCGGTTTCACTTATTTCACAGCGCGGACATACACTGAGCTGCTTTAAGATTGCGCAGGCTTCAGCTGTTCTGACTTGCTCCGCGCTAAGGCTTTGGCATCAAAAGCAGCGGTACCAATACTGGGATATGTCATGTCCATGATATAAGCAACGCATTCGCATTCACATTCAGCATCTTATTCGCATACTCTCCAAATTCGTTCATTTTTTCAGGCTATGATCTTTGTCGCTTGCAAAATTAAGGCAACAACAATTATTCAGTAGGACGAGCAGTTCGATCTCCAGAGGTCAAGAAACGTTATCCAGGTTAAAAACGGGGTACCGCATAAAATTCAAAATGTTTCACTTAGCCGAATGATTCGAACGCCTAGATGTCCGCTGTCCATCAAAGATGCAGCACATCGAATTACGCGACCTTCAACGTCACAGTTTGACTTCAGGTCACCAAAGTTGGTTTTACTCATGCACTATATCTATTTACAGGATACCGAATAAAATCATGGTGACAAGTTGGATATACCTCATTTTTGCAGCTGATAGTCTACATAGCAGGTGCATAGAGCACATAGATCAA
Source organism: Ashinkailepas kermadecensis (assembly GCA_034440615.1). Lineage (NCBI taxonomy): Eukaryota > Metazoa > Arthropoda > Thecostraca > Neolepadidae > Ashinkailepas > Ashinkailepas kermadecensis. The sequence continues at coordinate 104,305 of JAOTOM010005088.1, forward strand.
AATTACCCATTATGGTTACCGATTCATCACCGTTCGCAAAAAGGCCAAAAATAGCAAATATACTAAATTATTCTGTACCCGATAATTTACGCAAAGTTGTACTTAGCACTACGAAATAACACCCACACATTGGGTATGGCTCATGGATGCAGCACATTGAAGCGTAAGACCTACAATCTCATAGTTTGACCTATGTTCACAAAATATTGTATTGACCTTGCACTATTGCCATTTACGGGGTACCGAATAATACCTTCCTAAATACATTCATCGGATGAACATTAGCGCCAAATAATCTCCCATCGGGAAAGAAAGGAGCACATCCAAGCATGTCACCTCCGAGGTCACAATTTTACCTCAGGTCAACGAAGACATTACACCCTTTGGCGAAATCACGTGGTGCATGCACCAGAAACAATTTTTTGCTACGACAAAACCCTTCGCCTTCAGAGGCGAAAAGATCAGCGAAGTCAAATGTGGGGTACCGCATAACTTGCCGGAGAATTCACTTATTGGAATTATTCAAACGCTTGTGCCACCACTATCACGGTCGCATACAGCACACCAAGTCAACTGGTCACTTGAGGTCACCATTTGACCTCAGATCAACGAAGACTTTAACATTACACCATGTGGGAAAATCACGTGGTACCGAACAACAATTTCCTGAGTGCGTTTATCGGATGGATATTAGCGTCGAATAATCGGCCACCAAGCAAGGAAGCAGCATATCCGAGCATGTGACCTACAAGGTCAGCGTTTGACCTCAGATCAGGTTTGATGAAGTTCAGAAATGAAAGTGGTCCACTGGGGTGCCGTTTGTGGGCCAAACGAAGCATTGAATGTAGACTATCTTAACACTGACGCATGCACTATCAATACAAGAAACAGCACTGCGTGACCTGATCTCTATCGATGACGCATTTCATCAGGCAGCACTAGCATTCCATTCAGCAACGCATTCAGCAAAGCATTCACCAATATCCTCCGATTCATCTGAAAAATTTGACAAAACATTCGCAGGCATGTACATGCACAACGAAACGTTTTTTGCTACGACGAGCCGTTTCGCCTTCAGAGGCGAAAAGTTCAGCGAGGTCAAATTTGGGGTACCGCATAACTTGCCGGAGAATTCACTTATTGATGGATAAACACCCCCCCCCTCTATCTTCCAAACTATGGGCGGCACGAAAATGAATCGGGTGTCACCGGAAAGCTCTCGACAAGTAGGGGCCGAAAAAGTCCTCAATTTTTAGTTATACAAATTTTGAAATACAAAATTCCGGTTGAAAAAATCTATTTTTTCAAGAACATGTCATATCTCCATTTCTGATATATATACTGAGTTAAAATGCACGTCATTTGATAGCTTATTACACAACTCGCACAGATTTCCAAGTAATACTTGTTGTTGCACAAATATAGTGGTACGCGCCGGACTAGACTTTCGCGACAATTTCGTGGAAGCGGAAGAGACGGGAATCCGAACGGCCCTTCGATCTTCGGAACGAAGCGTCGCTTGAATATGAGAAGCATGCATATGAAAAGCAAAGCGTATGAAAGCTCTCCATGATTCGGACCGACAGCATACAGCCTCCCCATAAAAATGACGTCATTATTCCGAGCTTATAACGTCACTAGCTACGCACTTTTTAGCCATTCCGCTCAAATTTGGGATTCATTGCAAAGCTGAAGGTATTTTGAGATACCAAAGACGTATCGATGGATGGAAAACTTCGAACGTTAAAAGGTTCAAAGCTTAATGTAGGGAAGTTTTGCTCCCCAGAGCTTATCAGACGTTTTTCCTCCTCAGATGTCTAATAGTCAAACTTCCTTGGCACGTAGATAGCTAGTCAGGACCTCAACGTTTGCGATATTTAAAATCCCGGGAGTATTAATTCAATACTCTGAGCCTCCATCTCAGAGCTCTGATTCAACCATCTCTTGACAGGCATCTCAAAATCCAGCACTTATATTGTGCATTTGATTAGCGATTAAACGGCGATAGTCATTCAAGTTTCAATAGCGCAGCGTGACAGACGATTCATTACAATAGCCTCATTTGGCACAGACAACTTCAACTGCTTCACACACGACTTTTCAGTAGGCCGCCACACATATCAACTCTCGCGTCTTCATACAACGCCTCAGTCTGACACCTCATCTCAGTCTCCCATTTTAAGTTCCATGCTCCGATATGCCAATAGGCAACAGCGTTCACATACGATCTCCAGCTTACATTCAGACCGGTCTCCAAGCACGCTATTCTCCCAAGTATTCAAACAGTTACATCACCAACAGTCACGCAGCGATCTTCAATCAGTCTCACGTACCTCAAGTACCGTATTGTGGGGCCCTGGCGGCTGGCCGGCGGCGGCCAGCTGGCCGCCCTCGGCGACCGCTCGGTCGCGCGTCTCCGTGGCAAGTGTGCGCATCCCTCTATCTCGCGCGCCAATTCACCTCAGGGCCAACGCCCTTGGCTCGCTGTACGCAGACAGACTTGGCTCGCTGTACACAGACGCTGCCAACGCTGTACACAGACAGCCGGCAGATCGGGGCGTTGCAGCCAAATTGACATTTCACATGTCAGAGACACATGTACATTCATCCAGCAGTCACCAAATATTCCACTACATTCATAAATCATACACACATATATAGACTAGTCACACGTGCATCATACATACCTGTCCTACACGTGACAACACATACATTGGCTACGGGGTATGACATCTGTCATACCTCTGTCATTTCTCCATACATACCCACGTATACGCACCTGCTCATAGGGGTCCCAGAAAGGCTATTTAACATTTGTTACCCATGACGGTCACGTCCAACGTCAGACACTGACATTTCACCATCAGTCAGACAGCGGCGGCTGACGGCGGTGGTGGTCTATTGAGGTCATGTCGTCAGACAGCGACGGCCGCGTCAGGGTACCGGGGTACCTTGACCGGAGGGGAGGGGTAACACTGGGCTTTAGCCTCGGCGGCCGGCTGGCACCACGGCTGACTAAGCAGCGATAGCCCGGTCGACGGCGGCTGGGATGATTTCCTGTCGCGAGACCTGCTGCTACAAGACCGTGGGGGGGGGGGGTATATACCTCTGGAATTAAAATGCCCCCACCTGAAGCTTCGCTACATTAATTTCAGTTCAACTGTTAGATTATGAGCATAATATGTTGTATCAATAAGTTTGCACCTGATTTGTACGTAATGGAAATTACGATGTCAGTCATACTGATAGTACGTCTTACTCCGTCGTCTACATTCCTTGCAGATACAATCTCTTTGCACATTCATGAATGTATTCATATTACACTAGTCTCGTGTTCTTGTATTCAATGATCATGAAATGTACAAGCATGAGGATATAAAAATACACCAACACGATGTGTGCACTGGCAGCCTCACACGCCACATGACGGCCTAGCACGCCGGCTACTCACTGTCACTCTGCTTCACTGTCACTCGCCTCTCCAGGCGCTGTACAGACCGAACACACTTTCGTTTTCGTGCTGTGGGCGGGGCACGCCGGAAGTCGGCACACTGCGCACGCTGTGACCCGTTGGAGGGCGTTCTTCCTCTTTTTGTGGCCGCGGCCGTGGCTCTCCTGTATGCACAGGCGGCAGCGGCCCTTATCGGCGGGCTCAGGCGGCGCGCTGTCAGCGGCGGCCCCAGACGGCCCAGCCCGGTCTACGTGCTGATCGAGTGCCAGCTCCAGAGCTCGTCGGGCTTGCAATTGCAGCACGCCGTCACTCTGGTACAGAGCGGCGCTCTGCTCCAGGTGCGGGCGAATGTGCTGGGCGCTGAGATGTCTGAGGAACTGCCGTCTCACTCCGTGGCGGTCGTCGCAGCACTCGGACGTGGACTGTGCTTCGCAGAATATGTAGTAGCCGTTGAGGCCTGCCACGGCCACCAGGTACATAAACACCGGCGTTGGCCACCGTTGTGTAGGGGCGAGGCATATGGTGCTGACTAAGGTTGCGTCGCATGTGTCGACGCCCCCTTTTGTGCTGTTGTAATACAGCACAATTTCTGGCTTGCTGCTCTTCCTGTCGACCAGCGGCTGCCGATGCTGCGTGGAAGCCACCAGGACGACCTTGCCAGCCCTAGGACAGTGTGATGCGAGTTGCACTCCGTTCCTGTCCACAATCACCGTGCTGTTGGGCTGGCGGCCGGCAGCTGACTTCAGCTCCCGGGGCAGGAGCTGCCGGTTGGCCCGCAGGGTGCCGACTACCGACACAGTTTGAGGTCGTCGCGCAGCGTCTCCACCACATCGATGGAGGTATAATAGCGGTCCATAGTCACGTTGCGCCCAGTACCGGCCAGATCACACACCATGTGACGCACCAGCGCCGGCACCGACGACATCTGGATGTTGGGCGGCGCGGGATCCGGGCGGGCAGGTCGTCCAGCATAGGGCCATATTTTCCAGATATATCTGGCGTTTGCATCGGCCACAGCGCGTATCAGAATGACGTACCGGTCAAGCTTGGAGGGCATATACACCCGGAATCCGCACTGCCCACGGAACTTTACCAAAGTTTCGTCAGGTGTGACGCACTCGCTGGGTGAGTAGTGGCGCCGCAGGTTCGCATCTACTTCCTGAAACACCTCCCGAGCCAAGCAGAATCTATCGGTCAGGCGTCGCTCAGCCCGTGTTTCAGGGTTGTCCAGTGTGATGGCTGACATCAGCCGCGCGTACCTGAAGTAGGACATGGCGGCGCGGAACTCTGGCGGAGCGCACGGGCCGATAAACAGCTCTCGTGCCGGCTCCTTGGAAAGCGTGCCGCGCAGTACCGCCAGGCCAATGAATGCCGTCATCTCGGCTATATCTGTCGGCTTGACGAGATGAGAGCTCTTCTCATTCTGAGGCCGCTGTCGGTGAAGCATGTCTAGCTTTTTGTTGGTGTGACGCACCATATTTTCTATGACTTGGGGCGAGACAAATAGTTGAAAGGCTTGAACTTTCTTTGTCACCGCTTTCGCTTCACGGCCCTTCAGTCCCTTCAGTCCCTGGGTCTCTGTGTTAGGAGGTTGGCTGCGTCGCGACGCCGGCGGGCTGGCCCGGGCTAAGTTGTCCACTCGGAAGGAGCATCGCCGCGCCTGTGAACCACATAGGTGGCAGGTGCCGGCTCCAATTCCTGGAGATCAGCCCCAGCCAGCTTTCGTTGCGATTTTGTCAGCTCGCGCTGGGCCCCTCTCGGCGTAGCTGAGGGCTGTGGCGGCGGAGACGGCGGCAGCGACGGCGGCAGCGACGGCGGCAGCGGCGGCGGCAGCGGCGGCGGCAGCGGCGGCGGCAGCGGCAGCGGCAGCGGCAGCGGCAGCGGCAGCGGCAGCGGCAGCGGCAGCGGCAGCGGCAGCGGCAGCGGCAGCGGCAGCGGCAGCGGCAGCGGCAGCGGCAGCGGCAGCGGCAGCGGCAGCGGCAGCGGCAGCGGCAGCGGCAGCGGCAGCGGCAGCGGCAGCGGCAGCGGCAGCGGCAGCGGCAGCGGCAGCGGCAGCGGCAGCGGCAGCGGCAGCGGCAGCGGCAGCGGCAGCGGCAGCGGCAGCGGCAGCGGCGGAGACGGCGGCAGCGACGGCGGCAGCGACGGCGGCAGCGACGGCGGCAGCGACGGCGGCAGCGGCAGCGGCAGCGGCAGCGGCAGCGGGGCGGCGGCGGCAGCGACGGCGGCAGCGACGGCGGCAGCGGCAGCGGCAGCGGCAGCGGCAGCGGCGGCGGCGGTGGGAGAGATGACGGCGAGGGTGACGACCGTGGGGGCGGGAGCGACACCTCACCTTCCTCTTCGCTGTTGGACGGCAGCGGCAGCGGCAGCGGCGGCGGCAGCGGCAGCGGCAGCGGCGGCGGCGGTGGAAGAGATGACGGCGAGGGTGACGACCGTGGGGGCGGCAGCGGCAGCGGCAGCGGCAGCGGCAGCGGCGGCGGCGGTGGAAGAGATGACGGCGAGGGTGACGACCGTGGGGGGGGAGCGGCAGCGGCAGCGGCAGCGGCAGCGGCGGTGGAAGAGATGACGGCGAGGGTGACGACCGTGGGCGCGGGAGCGACACCTCACCTTCCTCTTCGCTGTTGGACAGCGCTTTCACATGGTCCGACTCCGACTCTGTCCCGTCTCCACACTTCGAGCCGCTGCTCGAGTCTGCCATAAGGCGCACTATCTCTTCGCGCGTCAGGCGGCGCGCGTGAGACATGTTCGACTACTGGAGACGCGCGCTACTCACACCACTGTCTTTGGGCAACTAGCTGCCTGTGTATTTGTCATGGGCTGGACACACTGTACCCAGGTGGTGTTTTCCCGGCGAGCGAGGACGAAAGCAAACAGAGGTGTAACCCACACGTGCAAACGGATGCTGTCCCTGCGGGTGAAGTACGCAAATAAAAGTTATGGCCTTTCGCCACACGTGCGTTCAGATGCTGGGTCAGGTATTGTCGCACCCTATTCAAGCCTAACTTCGTGAACATTTTTCGATTACTTATCGTGTTGCAAGGCCAGACCTCTCTCTCCCTGATCGAATCGTGATTTGTCATGTAGATTTGCACACGGGCAAGCGCTACATGAAATTGAGTTCACAGATACTTTGCATTACAACGTACCTTGCTTACAAAGTAGGTGACAATAGTTCGTCTTGATTTTTACACCACCAATTTTGTATGCATTTGCCGTCATACGACGATGACCTGGGATTAATTTGACTTTGACTATGATTTATAATGTTAGTTGCATTTGGTAATTTGATGCTGTTTAGGCCATGGAACTCGAAAATATAACAAACGAATGAGGGTATCTAAATATATTTGGTTCACATTGCGGCTTTTACCTTGCCGTGACCTCAGGTCATTGACGGAGGTCGAACAAATTTCTGAATTTTCAGCTTCTGAATCTTCAGCATGCATACAAAGCCCAATAAGGTAGACATCGAAGCATAAATATTACAACAATAGTCACATGGACGAAACATGGGCTAAAGTGGCAGTGACCTTAGGCCACTGACCTGACCTCAAGCACAAATGTAAGGTATGTGTTGTAATCACTGCCAAGTTGTGGTCATGTGGTACCTTCATTTCAATATATTTTCGCGAGCATGAGCTATCGATCCTCATACAAAGAAACCGTTATAGCACAATCACCTAGGATGACCTTGACCTTGAGTATGATTCATAGTTTTGATTTATGGGAGTAATATAGATCGTGAAGTACAATTTTGATACCATGCAAGCATTGATACCTTACAAAATAAACCATAAAAACATGATTGTCGAAAAGGGTTTAGCCCACTTAGTGTACACTATTTTCTACTGACTTCAGGTAACTCACGAAGGTCAAATAAATTGGATTGAGGAAATTTTCCTGATGCTTCTGCACACATTCCAAGGTAAAAATGGGGGTTGAAGAGTATACATGTTGCAACAATAGGAAAATTGGCCCGAAATGGGCCCAAAACTGGGCGTGACCTCAGGCCACTGACCTAATCTCTAACAAAAATCCGAGATAAACGATTTGTAGCCACTGATTATATGTACAAATGGACCACGTTTCATTTCAATGTCTTTTCATTTACATGAACTATCGATCTTGAAACATTTTCGGAGGTGGTCTTTTTGACCTCAGCTAACCCAATGACCTCCCATGACCTGAAGTTGAAATTTATAGGTCAGACGCACAAAAGATAAAAGAAAAGGTACTGAAAATTTCGCGCCGCTGCGCGCCGCCGTTTTCCCGTTATCTTCGGAAAACCTCAGGGTGTGTGTAACCCCCCCCCCCGAGACGGGGCGGGTTAATCGGACGGATAGATGGATAGCGTCATCGATAGAGGTCAGGTCACGCAGTGTGCTGCTTCTTGTATTGATAGTGCATGCATCAGTATTGAGATAGTTTACATTCAATGCTTCGTTTAGCCCACATACATACGGTACCCCAGTGGACCATTTCCATTTTCTGATTTTCATCAAACCTGACCTGAGGTCAAACGCTGACCTTGAAGGTCACATGCTCGGATGTGCTGCTTCCTTGCACGGTGGGCGATTATTCGACGCTAATATCCATCCGATAAATGTATTCATGAAAATGGTATTCGGTACCCAGTGATTCTCCCATAGGGTGTAATGTTAAAGTCTTCGTTGACCTGGGGTCAAATGGTGAACTCGAGTGACCAGTTGACTTGGTGTGCTGCATGCCATCGTGATAGCGGTGGCACACGCGTTTGAATCATTCCAATAAGTGAATTATCCGGAAAGTTACGCGGTACCCCAGATTTGACCTCGCTGACCCTATGGCCTCTGAAGGCGAAAGGTTTCGTCGTAACAAAAAGTCGTTTCGTGGTGCATGTACCTGCGTTATGCCTGCGAAGGTTGTGTCAAAATTGCAGACGAATCGGAGGATATTGGTGAATGCGTTGCTGAATGCGTTGCTGAATGGGATGCTAGTGCTACTTGATGAAATGCGTCATCGATAGAGGTCAGGTCACGCAATGTCCTGCTTCTTGTATTAATTGTGCATGCATCAGAGTTGAGATAGTCTACATTCAATGCTTCGTTTGGCCCACATACCGTATCCCAATGGACCACTTTCATTTTCTGAATTCCATCAAACCTGACCTGAGGTCAACGCTGACCTTGAAGGTCACATGCTGGGATGTGCTGCTTCCTTGCTCGGTGGGCGATTATTCGACGCTGATATCCATCCGATAAATGTATTCAGGAAAATGTTATTCGGTACCCCGTGATTTTCCCATGGGGTGTAATGTTGAAGTCTTCGTTGACCTGAGGTCAAATGGTGACCTTGAAGGTGACATGTTTGGATGTGCTGCTTTCTTGGCGGATGGGAGATTATTTGGCGCTAATGTCCATCCGATGAATGTATTTAGGAAGGTATTACTCGGTATGCCGTAGATAGCAATAGTGCAAGGTCAAAACAATATTTGTGAACATAGGTCAAACTATGAGATTGCAGGTAAGACGCTTCAATGTGCTGCATCCATGAGCCATGCCCAATGTCTGAGTGTTATTTCGTGGTGCCAAGTAATTTTTTTGGGGAAATTATCGGGTATACATGAATTTGGTATATTTGCTATGCTGGGGAATGTTTTGCGAACGGTGATGAATCGGTGACAATAATGGGTCATTTTGATCGATGTGCTCTATGTACGTGCTATGTAGACTATCACCTGCAAAAACCAGGTATAGCCAAGGTGTCACCATGATTTTATTCGGGAAATCGATATAGTGCATGAGTAAAACCAACTGTGGTGACCTGAGGTCAAACTGTGACATTGAAGGTCACATAATTCGATGTGCTGCATCTTTGATGGACAGCGGATATCTAGGCGTTGGAATCATTCGGCTAAGTGAAACACTTTGAATTTTATGCTGTACCACGTTTTTGACCCGAATGAAATTTATTGACCTCTGGAGATCGAACTGCTTGTCCTACTGAATAATTGTTGTATGCCTTACTTTTGCAAGCGACAAAGATCATATCCTCAAAAAAATTCACGAAATAGAAAAGTATGCGAATAGGATGCTGAATGCGAATGCGAATGCGTTGCTAATATCATGGACATGGATATATCCAAGAAGATTGCTTCCAGTTCCAATATATTTTTCCAGAGCTCGCACTGCAGCGAATGAATTATGGTGTGGCCGCCACCATGCTTAATCACTGACGTTGCGGATGGCCCCGCCCACTTCCTTCCGAACAACGTCCCAAGATGGCCACACCCACTTCCTTCGAAAAGGTGTTGGTTTACTCTCTTGCCCTGGGTGGCTGCCGTGCCCATGCTCCGATACTACTGAACCGAAATTCATCAAACCTTCACCAATCGACGCATTAGGGTCGATTTGCTTTGGACTTTTGAATACGGTGGCTCTCACCGTTACGTAGAGCTATTAAATTACCCCTTAAATTTGGAGCGGCCATTTTTAAAATGTTGCGGTGCCCATGCTCCTAAACGACTGGACTGAAATTCATGAAACCTTTACCAATCGATCCAGCATAGTCGACTTACTTGGGACTTTACAATACGATGACCTTGACCTTGACCTAAGGTCGCAAAATAAGTACATATTTACTTTCAATTGTTGCGGTACCCATGCTCCTAAACTACTGAACCAAATTTTATGAAACCTTCATTAATCGACGTTACATGGTCGATACACTTCGGAATTTTGAATATGGTGACTTTGGCTTTAGGTTAAGGTCACAAAAAAAACATAAAACCATTTCAAAGTCTTTTTACCATGCCTATGCTCCGAAACTAGTGAATGAAATTTCATGAAACCTTCACCAATCGACGTAACCTGGTCGATATACTTGGGACTTTTGAATATGGTAACCTTGGCAATAGGTTAAGGTCACCAAAAAAGAACAAAACCATTTTTAAGACATTTTACCACGCTCATACTTCGAAAACACTGAATGAAATTTCACGAAACCTTCGCCAATCGACGAGACGTGGTTGATATACTTGTGGCCTGGAGTATGGTGACCTTGGCGTTAGGACAAAGCCACCGAAATACACAAAATCATTTTTTTGTGGCTATTTGCCACGCCCATACACCGAAAATACTGAACCGAATTTTATGAAACATTCACCAATCGACGTGGAATGGCCGATTTATTTGGGACGTTTAAACATGGTGACCTTGGCTTTAGGTCAACGTCATCAAAAATGCATAAAGCTCTTTTTCGGGTTATTGCGCCGCCCATGCTCCGAAAGTACTGAACCGAATTTCATGAAACCGTCACCAATCGACGTGACATGGTCGATATACCTGGTACTTTTCAATATGGTGACCTTGGCCTCAGGTCAAGGTGATCAAAAATGCATCCAAGTTTTTTTTAGGGCTTGTTGCGCCACCCATGCTCCGAAAGTACTGAACAGAATCTCATGAAACCTTCACCAATCGACGTTGCGCTGTTGATATACCTGGACTTTTCAATATGGTGACCTTGGCCTCAGGTCAAGGTCATCAAATATGCATAACTCATTTTTTAAGGGTTGTTGCGCCGCCCATGCTCAGAAAGTACTCAACCGAATTTCGGATCAAATGTCACCATATTGAAAAGTCCCAAGTATATCGGCCACGTCACGTCGACTGGTGAAGGTTCCATGAAATTCGGTTCAGTACTTTCTGAGCATGAGCGCCGCGACAACCCTTAAAAAGAGTTTCAAGCATTTTTGATGACCTTGACCTTAGGCAAAGGTCACCATATTGAAAAGTCCCATGTATATCGACCACGATACGTCGATTAGTGAAAGTTCCATGAAATTCGATTCGGTACTTTCGGAGCATGGGTGGCGCAACAAACCCAAAAAGGAGTTTTATGCATTTTTGGTCACCTTGACCTGAGGCCTAGGTCACCATATTGAAAAGTCTCAGGTATATCGACCACATCACGTCGATTAGTGAAGGTTTCTTGAAAATCGGTTCAGTTCTTTCGGAGCATGGGCGCCACAACAACCCTTAAAATGAGTTTCAAGCATTTTTGATGACCTTGATCAAGGCCAAGGTCACCATATTGGAAAGTACCAAGTATATCGACTACGTCAAGTCGATTAGTGAAGGTTTCATGAAATTCGGTTCAGTACTTTCGGAGCATGGGCGCCGCAACAACCCTTAAAAATACTTTTATGCATTTTTGATCACTTTGCCCTAAAGCCAAGATCACCATGTATAAACGTGCCGAGTATATCGACCATTCCACGTTGATTGATGAATGTTTCATCAAATTCGGTTCAGTACTTTCGGAGTACAGGCGAGGCAAATAGCCTCAAAAACGATTTTGTGTATTTTGGTGCCCTTGACCTAAAGCCAAGGTCACCATATTCAATGCCCCATGCGTATCTACAACGTCACGTCGATTGGCGAGAGTTTCATGCAATTTTATTCAGCAGGTTCGGAGTATGGACGTGGTAAAAAGTCTTAAAAATGGTTTTGTGCTTTTTGGTGACCATGACCTAAAGCCCAAGTCACCATATTCAAAAGTCGCAAGTATATCCACCATGTCACGTCGATTGGTGAAGGTTTCATGAAGTTCGGTTCAGTATTTTAGGAGCATGGGCACCGCAACTATTCAAAATAAAGATGTACTTATTTTGCGATCTTAGGTCAAGGTCAAGGTAACCGTATTGCAAAGTCCCGAGTAAATCGACTATGCTGCATTAATTGGTGAAGGTTTCATGAAGTTCAGTCCGGCCGTTTAGGAGCATGGGTACCGCAACATTTTCAAAGTGGCTGCTCCCAATTTAAGGGGTAATTTAATAGTGCTACGTAGCGGTGAGAGTCACCATATTGAAAAGTCTGAAGTAAATCGGCCCCATTGCATGAATTGGTGAAGGTTTGATGCAATTCGGTCCGGTAGTTTCGGAGCATGGACACGGCAATAACCCAGCCCAACAGAGTAGACCCACCCCTTCGAGATAGCGTCCCAAGATGGCCACGCCACGTTGTCTCTGGAACAGCGACCCAGGGTGGCTGACGCGCGCTGACAAACAGGCCAGGCGACACCGCAGATGACGTCACACAACAGTCCCCCGAGGACGCGTCAGTGCGGCGGCGACGGCATGGTGGTCGACTCGTGGCAGTCGGTGCCGCTCGAGTCCAGCGGCGGCGAGTCGCCGGCCGGAGACGGGCCGCCGCGCGCGCGGTCAGAGCCAGACTGCAGCTCACCCAACAACCGGCCCAGGTGAGCTGACGCGGCGTCCTCATGCCACGTCGAGAGTCTTGTTATGTCATGTCATGTCATGTCGTGTCGTGTCGTGTCGTGTCGTGTCATGTCATGTCATGTCATGTCATGTCATGTCATGTCATGTCATGTCATGTCATGTCATGTCATGTCATGTCATGTCATGTCATGTCATACCACGTCGTGTCATGTCATGCCATGCCATGTCATGTCATGTCATGTCATGTCATGTCATGTCATGTCATGTCATGTCATGTCATGTCATGTCATGTCATGTCATGTCATGTCATGTCAAGAAACAGTACCGCCAACACTTCAGGCTTGCTCCAATTTCCGTTATTTTATGTTGTCATGTGCAAAAAAAATACATCGCGATGCATAAAAGCTGTATCTTTCTACACAAGACACGACAGATGATATTGTACAGATGCTCCTTAAAATCGGTAGCAGAATTTACTACACATGTTTATACTTTGTGCGTCTAATTGGAAAAACCAGGCATTACAATCAGCACGTGACATTGCTGCTTTTTGATGCAATGCATTTATCCATCGGATGGAGTCGTGAGTAGGCAGGAAAATATGCTATTTCCGACCAGTTCACCGAGGTTCCGGCCGGCTGATGATGTTTTCCGGTCCGCTCGTGGAGGTTCCGGTCCGCTGATGATGTGACGATGTTTTCCGGCACGCTCACGGTCTTCGGTCTTCGCTCTTCGCTCTTCACTCACGGTCGCAGTACATCGCTCCGGACTTCTTCTCTGAGTCGTTAGGCCTGACCAGGGAGTGCGAAGATACCATACGCACCGAACATAGTGCATAAATATATTTATTATTTGCAAATAGCAGGACTTGCAATGCCATACGAACAATGAATACTGTCATGAACGATAATTATTGACTATGTGGAGCTCAATGGCTCACTTGCTACTGACTGTTGATTGTGATGCCAGTGCATCCGTGGAATACAGACTGCATTGCGGCCGACCCGGTTGGAGCTTGCGCCTGATGCGTCTCTGCCTGCGGCTGGTTGTCGCTGACGTTGAAGATAGCGCCGGGAAGAGCGGTGCTCGACAATATTATTTGCACATCTATGCAGGTTTCAGCGTAGCGAAGTCTCTGCAGTTCATCCATTGCAGTTAAGGAAATGACGGTGTGAGAAGTACCTGACTATACTTGTGCTGCAACAGGCCAGAACAATAGCAATCAGCTGCGAGGATGGCATTTAGCTATATATATGACGCGCGTGATTGGCGATTGTGATCGATATCAATTATATCTATGCGCCCGCCAATTAAACCAATTGCAGTGCAGAATTGTCATGACAATTGAAAGACTAGCTTTCGTGGAATGCGACTCATTGATGTCCACATACCAAATCCCTCCCGTGGGAGCTTGGCTGGCGTGGCAGCACGTGTACCGATATCATTTTCAACCTGTGAAATTGGCTGAAGCAAACTCGGCGGTTGATCTATGGATATCGAAGCAACTTCGGCGAAAGCTATTTAGAGTTATAGAGAAAGAGTTATTAGAAAGCTATTTTGTCACACAAATGCTACACGGTTATTGGCCAATTTGGTGCGAGCACGGATAAAAAACTGATATCGATCACAGTCGTCACATGCGTCATATATGTGGCCAAATGACACCCCAGCAGCTGACGCTATTCCAAGGCTACAGAACACAGGTAGAACGCTCCGCTCTAAAAAAAGGAGACGCTTGAGCCGACCCTCAATTATATAGCCTTGACCCGACCAATCAGCGTTTGACGACCTCCGCCGATCGTGGCAATAGTAAAGGCCGTAAGGCAAAACTTGTGGAATCTATTATTCATATATTGTTCCATTCATCGTGCTAATTTTCAACAAAGGCATTCTTGCTATTTTAATCTTGATCTTTAATACTATTTTATCACAATGTCACAGCTAACAGGGGAACAAATGTAATATTTGTGTGGATGTCACCGGTTTCGCCGCACTAAAAACAAAATATTTGTTTACCATTGTCCGATCGACGGAGGTCATCAAACGCTGATTGGTCGGCTCAAGCGTCTCCCTTTTTTATTGGACTAAAATGCTGGAGCGCACCCCCTGCGCTAGTCCAACCTTACTCGATAGGCCTTCGTGCTGGGAATGAATTTTGCAAAAAAACATACTTTGCGCCCCGACCTTCGGTCTCGTGCAGTGTTTTTAGAAATTGGCAGCAAAATTCCTTTTCCAGCACCGCTTAGTAATATACCTTTATACATATATATACATACAGATATATATATATATATATATATATATATATATATATATATATATATATATATATATATATATATATATATATATATATATATATATATATATATATATATATATATATATATATATATATATATATATATATATATATATATATATATATATATATATATATATATATATATATATATATATATATATATATATATATATATATATATATATATATATATATATATATATATATATAGGCCAGGAAAAACAGACGCGGGTGAATGTAGCAGGCGGACGACGCTTTGCATGCTCCTTATAATGCGGCAGCGGCTGGCTCAATGATGAAGTGGACACCGGGAAGGATCTTCGCTAGCGAAGCCTCTGGATGCGAATGCTCTGCAGCCACTGCTCACGCTGCTATCCATCGTCTTCGTGAGCCGGTCGTCGAACTCCAAGTACTCTGTGTCGTCGCTGCCTCTCTGGAGATACAAATCTCCCCGTGCCATCTGGCGAGCTTCATGACGTCCACGGAGGTCAAACGAAAGGCTGAGGAGATGCCACACAGTTCGAGTTAGGGTGAGAGGATTTTGAGCGCTGAATTAGCCCCCCCCCCCACACACACAAAATTATCGGTCTCCTCGTCCAGAGTTATTGGCGTCGCTCGGCTGAGACGGTTTCCTTTGCCTGCCGCCTTGGGATTTGTCATTTTCGTTGCCTTTGCCTCTGACAGTTTTGAAAGTGCTATCCATCTTTATATCACCAGGATGTTCGTTGTCTTTTAAGTTGCTAGAGCTGATGGAGTACAAACGAACGGAAGACCAAAATCGCATCCGCCTTCTCTTTCCATGTCGAGCATAAAACTACTGAGCACGGCGCTTACAACAGAGGTCTCAATTTCTGCTAGCGTTTCGTGTCCAGCCCTATTTTAGTTTCCTTTGTCTCTACTTTCCGCACCCAGTATGCTGTTTCCTTTTGTGTGTCTTAATTTCTGTGGGCCTCAATTTCTTGCCTTGCTATCTCCAATACTTTTTGTATCTTTCCCACTTCGTTCTCAATTTCGCCATCCGAGCTGCTGGCACCGCCTAATATCTGATGCTTATGAGGAACGAGTCTTTTCGTACATACCAAAGCTATCAAAATTGCCTTAATCTAAAAAGGAGCAGTGCGATTCGTACGACATGTGTGGTGAATCTCTTCCAGCTGTTGGCCCGCAAAATTGAACATCCTTTGCTTCGCTTTTCCTTCACCTCCGTACCTCGGGACAACCGCCGTCCAAACTCTGTCGAGGAAAAACCGCGGAAAACTATGCTTAATTTCCTGGCCCTGGGCAGGAATATATAATGTTGTTTGTCAACTGATCAGCAACACAGCACTTAATATGGAACTGTACACTTCGGCTTCTAAAGTTGTGTAAATACCATTGGCTTGGTCCAATGTGCATTTTTTTCTCAAAATACAGGAGATAACGGTCGATGAAAAGTTTGGACAACCGCTAGGTTTGTTCTTCAACTCACCGTTGGAATCAGAAATTAGATGAATGCATGTCAATTCCATATATCCAAAATTTCCCTGGAGAGAGCAAGCAATTAAGTACGCATCCAGACACACATTGTGTCTCCTTGTGTTTTGTTAAACCTTTACCTATCTTCACTACTATCGTGAATCGTAGCACATATGTAAATCCTCCAGGGAATGGATGCACGCCGTAAAGAGAAAATACAGCCGGTGCTCACACTGTAGATGGCTGTAATATCGGAGCGGACGGCCGCCGGTAGCCGGACATCGAATGAGCTCCCGCGACAGCCACTCAGTCGATAAGTCGATACGAGGCAAGCCAGGCCAACTCATCAATCCAGCATTACGGAGATTTATTAGAAACCTGGATGGGCGCACGGCAGCCATGCTGTCAGTTGAGAGTACGCGGCGGGTGTCCACTGTTCAATCCATCCTGTCGGTTGGAGAGTACGTGGGCGGGTGTCCACTGTCCATCCTGTCGGTTGGAGAGTACGTGGGCGGGTGTCCACTGTCCATCCTGCCAGTTGGAGAGTACGCGGGCGGGCGTCCACTGTCCAGTTCATCCTGCCTGTTGGAGAGTACGCGGACGGGTGTCCACTGTCCATCTTGCCAGTTGGAGAGTACGCGGCCGGGTGTCCACTGTCCATCCTGCCAGTTGGAGAGTACGCGGGCGGATGTCCACTGTCCATCCTGCCAGTTGGAGAGTACGCGGGCGGACGTCGACTGTCCAGTCCATCCTGTCAGTTGGAGAGCACGCGGGCGGACGTCGACTGTCCAGTCCATCCTGCCAGTTGGAGAGTACGCGGGCGGACGTCGACTGTCCAGTCCATCCTGCCAGTTGGAGTGTACGCGGGCGGACGTCGACTGTCCAGTCCATCCTGTTAGTTGGAGAGTACGCGGGCGAGTGTCCACTGTCTATCCTGCCAGTTGGAGAGTACGCGGGCGGACGTCGACTGTCCAGTCCATCCTGTCAGTTGGAGAGTACGCGGGCGAGTGTCCACTGTCCATCCTGCCAGTTGGAGAGTACGCGGGCGGACGTCGACTGTCCAGTCCATCCTGCCAGTTGGAGAGTACGCGGACGGGTGTTGACTGTCCATCCTGTCAGTTGGAGAGTACGCGGGCGGGTGTCCACTGTCCATCCTGCCAGTTGGAGAGTACGCGGGCGGGTGTCCACTGTCCATCCTGTCAGTTGGAGAGTACGCGGGAGGACGTAGAATGTCCAGTCCATCCTGTGTCCATCTCGTCAGTTGGAGAGTACGCGGGCGGGTGTCCACTGTCCATCTCGTCAGTTGGAGAGTACGCGGGAGGACGTAGAATGTCCAGTCCATCCTGCCAGTTGGAGAGTACGCGGGCGGGTGTCCACTGTCCATCCTGTCAGTTGGAGAGTACGCGGGCGGGTGTCCTCTGCCCGGTGGTTGGCTGCAGTCCACCCCGGTGTCCATCCGTACAGACAGTTATCCGTCCGCATGTATTCGGTTGTATTCCTTGAACTTCTGGTATAAATAGGTATGACTCGTTATGTGACACGTGACACGGTGGCACGTGAAACTGTGGCAAGTGGCACATGACACTGTGGCACTGTGATACTGTCACACTGTGACACGTGAGAATTTGTCATTGTGACACTTGACGCAGTGTCACGTGCTACTATTTTCAGCTGAATTTCAGTGACTGGCGTCCGGCTCACGCTCCCGGTGCTGGTTTCTGCTGGCCAATGACTGCTCACGTGTCAGTGCTGACTTCAGCGGGCGTGGCCAGGTGTGACTTGTGTCAGTGCTGGTTTCAGTTGGCGTGGTCAGGCGTGACTGGTGTCAATGCTAGTTTCAGTAGGCGTGGTCAGGTGTGTCCCGTGGTGTCAGTGCTGGTTTCAGCGGGCGTGGCCAGGTGTGACTGGTGTCAGTGCTGGTTTCAGTTGGCGTGGTCAGGCGTGACTGGTGTCGATGCTAGTTTCAGTGGGCGTGGTCAGGTGTGTCCCGTGGTGTCAGTGCTGGTTTCGGCGGGCGTGGCCAGGTGTGACTGGTGTCAGTGCTGGCTTCAGTGGGCGTGGTCAGGCGTGACTGGTGTCAGTGCTGGTTTCAGCGGGCGTGGCCAGGTGTGACTGGTGTCAGTGCTGGTTTCAGTTGGCGTGGTCAGGCGTGACTGGTGTCAATGCTAGTTTCAGTGGGCGTGGTCAGGTGTGTCCCGTGGTGTCAGTGCTGGTTTCGGCGGGCGTGGCCAGGTGTGACTGGTGTCAGTGCTGGCTTCAGTGGGCGTGGTCAGGCGTGACTGGTGTCAGTGCTGGTTGCAGTGGGCGTGCCCAGGTGTGACTGGTGTAAGTGCTGGTTGCAGTGAGCGTGCCCAGGTGTGACTGGTGTCAGTGCTGGTTGCAGTGGGCGTGGCCAGGTGTTGGACCACCACCACCACAGTCGGCCCCAGCACGGCCCAGTGGAGGAGTTCAGCAACATCAACAAGCGACAGTACAGCTGGTGCGACTTCGGCATTCAAGACTTCCTCGCTATGCGACAACACACTTCTCTGGTACATGGCGGGGGATGTGGTGTGGTGTAGGTGACAGACAGCATAGTGGTATGTGATGGGCGGTGTGGTGTGGTGTACGTGACGGGTGATGTCGTACGTTACACGTGACTCATAGTGTTGTACGGTGAATGTGACAGGTGGTGTAGTATGGTGCCTGTGACAGGTGGTGTGATATGATGCACGTGATGGGTGATGGCGTATGGTGTACGTGGTGGGAGGTGTTTGTGGTGTAAGGGACGGGCGGTGTGGTGGAAGTGACGGGTGGTATGGAGTGGTGTACCTGACGGCTAGTGTGGTGCAGCACTGCCGCTGCTGTATCGAAGATGCGTTGCACCTCCTCAGGGCACGGACAGAGACTTTGACGAGCTGTCCTCGGCCGGTGACTACGCCCAGGGATTGTCAATCAGTCCTGGACCGTACTTCAGTGACTCGGAGACATCCAAAGAAGGTGTCGACCCGTCTACCGATCAGGTCAGTCCAGTCAGGTCAAACCCGCTAATCAGGTCGGCCCAGTCAGACCACCGCCATCTCAATGGGCAGTAGTTGGTCAGACTGCAACACCGTCCACTGACCACCTGCTGCTGGTCAGACTGCAACACCGTCCACTGACCACCTGTTCAGTAGTTGGTCAGACTGCAACACCGTCCACTGCGCACCTGCTCAGTAGTTGGTCAGACTGCAACACCGTCCACTGCGCACCTGCTCAGTAGTTGGTCAGACTGCAACACCGTCCACTGACCACCTGCTCAGTAGTTGTGTCAGACTGCAGCACTGTCCACTGACCACCTGTTCAGTAGTTGGTCGGACTGCAGCACTGTCCACTGACCACCTGTTCAGCAGTTTGTCAGACTGCAACACCGTCCACTGACCACCTGCTGCTGGTCAGACTGCAACACTGTCCACTGACCACCTGCTGCTGGTCAGACTGCAACACTGTCCACTGACCACCTGCTGCTGGTCAGACTGCAACACTGTCCACTGACCACCTGCTCAGTAGTTGGTCAGACTGCAGCACTGTCCACTGACCACCTGTTCAGCAGTTTGTCAGGCTGCAACACTGTCCACTGACCACCTGCTGCTGGTCAGACTGCAACACTGTCCACTGACCACCTGCTCAGTAGTTGTGTCAGACTGCAACACCGTCCACTGACCACCTGCTGTTGGTCAGACTGCAACACTGTCCACTGACCACCTGCTGCTGGTCAGACTGCAACACCGTCCACTGACCACCTGCTCAGTAGTTGTGTCAGACTGCAACACCGTCCACTGACCACCTGCTCAGTAGTTGTGTAAGACTGCAACACCGTCCACTGACCACCTGCTGTTGGTCAGACTGCAACACTGTCCACTGACCACCTGCTCAGTAGTTGTGTCAGACTGCAACACCGTCCACTGACCACCTGCTGCTGGTCAGACTGCAACACTGTCCACTGACCACCTGCTCAGTAGTTGCTCAGGCTGCAGCACTGTCCACTGACCACCTGCTGTTGGTCAGACTGTAACACCGTCCACTGACCACCTGCTCAGTAGTTGTGTCAGACTGCAACACCGTCCACTGCCCACCTGCTGTTGGTCAGACTGCAACACCGTCCACTGCCCACCTGCTGTTGGTCAGACTGCAACACCGTCCACTGACCACCTGCTCAGTAGTTGATCGGCTGCAACACTGTCCACTGCCCACCTGCTCAGTAGTTGGTCGGCTGCAACACTGTCCACTGACCACCTGCTGTTGGTCAGACTGCAACACCGTCAACTGACCACCTGCTCAGTAGTTGGTCGGCTGCAGCACTGTCCACTGACCACCTGCTCAGCAGTTGGTCAGACTGCAACACTGTCCACTGACCACCTACTGGTGGATGACGGGCACGCTTGGTCAGTGATGTGGGTGGGATGACGGGTACGCCTGTTCAGTGATGTGGGTGTTGTACCTTTGGCCCGGTAAGTGGGTTGAGTGAACCGCCGTCGAACCACACCAGGATGCCCGCCCGCCTTCGCTTGTTGGCCGGTTGTATCGGCCAGACAGATTCAGCGGATCAGGTGACGCGGGTGGCTGCTGGATCAGGTGATGCGGGCGGCTGCTGGATCAGGTGACGCGGGTGGCTGCTGGATCAGGTGACGCGGGCGGCTGCTGGATCAGGTGACGCGGGAGGCTGCTGGATCAGGTGACGCGGGTGGGTGCTGGATCAGGTGACGCGGGCGGCTGCTGGATCAGGTGACGCGGGCGGCTGCTGGATCAGGTGACGCGGGTGGCTGCTGGATCAGGTGACGCGGGCGGCTGCTGGATCAGGTGACGCGGGTGGCTGCTGGATCAGGTGACGCGGGCGGCTGCTTGCAGGTGTTGTGGGACAAGCGCCTAGCTGACGGGCCGGCGGACATTTTGAAGACCCGCTTGGCAAAACTTAGCTACCATGAGACCAGCTTGTTGCGCCTCGCGCGACGAGCAGTGCCGAGGCCCCAGAAACTGAGGAGACAAGTCTCCGAGAGTTGCTTCAGTCGGCCGGCCGAGGCCAGCCTTGTGTCGCTGCTGAAGTCCGGCAAACTCGGTAAGGTCGGTCGGCTAGCTCGGAAACTCAGTAAGGTCAGGTGGTTTGTGCCGTGGGTGTTTCCTCTTTGATGTGAGTTAACGCGGGCAAACTGGGTAAAATCAGGCTGCTCATGTCGTTGACTTTGTCACTTTGGTTGTTGGTTGAGACGGGAAACTCAGTGAGGTCAGCCAGATCGTAGCGTGGGATTTGTCACTTTGGTAGGTGGCTGCGATCTGACAATAGATTCACTGGATAAGGGCATGCCATTATAATTCGTGGGTCCAGGCAGTCGCATTCGGTGGGATTAGGCATCGCACAATGTATTGTTGAGTATTGGACATTGTATGTGATATGAGGCTTTACATACGAAGAATAGCGTAAGGCACCTTGGAGTACTTTGGCTCTTTTGAGGGGAGTGGCCTTCCGTTTAGTGGGAGAAGGAAGAGGAAATCAATTATTCCTCCATGAAAAGAAAGGAGACATATAACCGAAGTACCGCTCTTAATATTCATAACTATTTAATAATGCCCTGAAGTATTTAATCTGAATGCATAATACATTCCAAAACACACTTTTCAACTGTATATTAAAGCTTATTAGCACGCCAAAATCTGCCAGTGGAACGAACGGTCGCGGTGAATCTGCTGGTACCTCAGATCCAGGGGAAGATTCGTAATGCAGTCAAGAGCGCAAGAACTCATGTGGGGCCATTGTATGAGACACTCTTGGCTTCTCGCTCGGAAACACCCATACTTCCATGCTGGCTTCGTTCGTCTCATTGTATCGGTGGCTACCAGCCGTGCGGTGTGTGCCCGTTGCGCTCGCACCACTCGGGAAGCTCTCGTGAACACACACCTCGCACAACAGCGTGCAACACTTCATTGGCGGCCACGTGCAAACTGCGCCGCCCTCGTCAAAATGGAGAGCCCGCTGGTTGATACAATGGCGCGTTGTTCAAAACAGGCATCAGGTACATCAGGTACAGGTACATTCAGATACATGTACATTCAGCTGTAACAGAGACCGTATGAAGGGAAAAGGGTCATACAAATATTTGTATTTATATTTAGTTCCTTCCCCTCATCGTTCCACGCTTACCCTATGATATCGAGAACCTATATTTTGCACAATTGGATTAACCAACATCACAACGCGCATTCGAGATCGTAAATTAGTGTTCTTGACATCAGCCCGTCTGGACAGCAGAAGTTGGGACGAGGTCCAGACCCTGACCTTGACCTTGCCTTGTTGGCCCTGACATCAGAGAAACGCTGGTCGGTGGAAGGGGTCGTGACTATCGGCGAGGAATGTGGCAGCGGCAGCAGCCTCACGACCGACATCGAACAGTCCGACCTGCATCCCAGTGACGGTGAGATGGTGTCAGACCCGTACACTAACGATGGGTGAGGTGTTGTCAGACTCACACACGAGCGGTGGATGAGATGCTGTCAGACCCACACGCCAGCAGCGGGTGAGATGGTGTGAGATCCCCACATCAGCCGCAGGTGAGATGCTGTGAGATCCCGACATCAGCCGCAGGTGGGATGGTGGGGACAGCCGATGATGATGGCCCGAACAGCTGAGGAATAATCATGGCAATAGGGGCCCTGAGGTGCAAACGGGGCGCTTGAGGGCCTCACCGGCCCTCAAGATCTGGCTGGGATGCTATTTTTGGTTTGAAAGGCCCCTCAGTGATGAACAGGACCCCCAAGAGTTGACAAGGACTAGTGAAGGCCAATCTCAGAGCTGAAATGCCCCCGAGATGAGAGGTAGACAGAGCTATTGAGGACCGTGATGGGACCACAAAAGCAGAAGAGGGCCCTGATGGATTAAGAGGGCCTCCGGGAGTCGGAGAAGTCTGAACTTGGATTATTTTGAGGTTAAGAGCGACCCCTAATGCATAAACATCCCCTGAAAGCGAAAAAGATTTCCTGTGGGCTGGTGATTACTGTGAGGAACAGAGGCGTAGCAAAGGAGACCAAGGCCACCCCGCCTTAGGAATAAAAAATACACTAGGTCAAACAAGAAATTGTGAGATTGTCATCGCGCAAGAGTAGAAATTGTCGGCGCGCGAAGTGCGCTGAAAATGTTATCTGCTTCATCACATTTTTAGGGATCGGCCACCCTTAAGAAAATGATGGCTGTGCCCCGGGTGAGGAATACTGAGGGCCATCCTCAGAGGATAGAATGTACTTGCAAAAGAAAAAAAGCTGTCGATAACTGGGAAGGGACCCTGACGATTGAAAGTGATCATTCAGCGCCAGAGAGGACTTGACTGAACTGGGATGCCCAAGAGGCTTGCAAAGGGTCCCAGTGAGAAGAACAGGAACCGCTGAGTTCCAAAGAGAGTCATTAAGGGCTGCCGATAGTTGTAAGAAATACTGAGGCCTCGTTTCAGAGATAGAATGTTATAGATAGCCCGAAAGGCTGTTGAGGACTGGGAGGAATCCCTGAGAGCTACAGCGGTGTTGTCGGTTGCTAGAAGGGTTGTCTTTCTGGCGATTTAATCATATTTTCATATATATATATATATATATATATATATATATATGTATATATATACATATCATATATATATATATATATATATATATATACATATATATATATATGCGTGTGTGTGTGTGTGTGTGTGTGTGCGTGGGACCCCTTGAAATCAAAGCGGCGGAAATCCGAGGAGTTTCGGGAAAGTGTTGCGGACCTATGTAGGTAGAGGGCCCTCTTCAGATGTTCCCCCCCCGGGATCAAATCCTGGCTATGCCACTGATTCCACTGAATTTATGAAGATGAAATGAACCGGATAAAGCTATAGGTAACACCACTATATGCATGAGGAAAGTGGGCAGGGCTGCTACGACGAAATCGTAGAAATTATACACCCACGACGATTTTGAGAACATTATGCCCCTGCCTCGCAAACGCCGAATAGTGGCGGATGATGAACATATACCAGTGGCGCAGCCAGGATTTCTTAGGGGGAGGGGGTGGCGACCCAAACATATCATGAAACAGAGACCGCATTCGGTGCGCGAAGCTCGCCGAACAAAATTATTAAGCGGCCGAGGGAGCCTAAGCTGCGTTTCACCATCATGCTTATTTTATTTCATCCCACTTCTTCCATCTCATAACTTGCAGGGACACGGCGACTGAATTCATTGTCGGATTGGCGCACTAAATGTCATACTCGAGGAGTGTGGCGGCACTTCCGTTGGCCTGATCATGGTTGACTGACCACAAAAGAGTGCAACTAAGCAGACTGTCTGCGATGCAGGTGAGCCGGCTCCAATGAAGGACGGACCCACACTGCCCCAGCTCTGTCGACGTGGCGCGGTCAACTACACGTCCTGCGCCTGCAACGGCTCTCTGACCAGCGCGCTGCCGCTAGTCGGAGAGCCTCGCGACAGCAGCATCGATCAGGCATGCACCTCCGACGACGCAGGACACACCAGCTGTTCGACTATCTCCCGCTCGGCCTCCTCGTCTGTTGGCCGTGCGGCATGGGCAGACCCGACCCCGACGCCTCCCCGTGCCGACACATCAGGCACGGACCCCGCTCGTGCCGACATACCAGGCACGGACCCTACTCGTGCCGACACATCAGGCACGGCCCCCGCTCGTGCCGACATACCAGGCACGGACCCCGCTCGTGCCGACACATCAGGCACGGCCCCCGCTCGTGCCGACATACCAGGCACGGACCCTACTCGTGCCGACACATCAGGCACGGCCGGTACGCCTGCCGCAGTGGGTCCTCACGACCTCTGCGACCAGCCGCCGCCGCCGCGCACGACGTGCGCCTCCGACGTGATCGACGTCCACAACCGTCCGCAGGCCGACGTCACCAGCTCCGCCTCGCCGTCACTCACCAGCCTCGCGTCAGTGGCGGAGTCCGCGTCCGCCGACAGCTCGACGGACGACGACGTCCTGTGCGAGCTCGACGACGAGCCGCAATTCACGGCGCTCGAGAAGAAGCTGATCATGAAGAAGCATCCGATGCTGCGCAACGACACCAACGCTCACATCCTGGCACCTCCGGACTTCCGCATCAGCAGGCTGAACTGATGGCGAACACGCCGCGGAAGACAGACACGGCACCAAACTGACGGCTGTAAGAAATACTAGATTTTGGCTTTAGGGCGCATCGACCAGCATCGGTAATTCGCAGAAATACTAGAAATACTAGATTGCTGTTGAAAACGTATTTCCGTGAACTGTTATGAATCATACATGTTGCTGATGATAATGATGCATCAGTTGTGTATGTAGAGAGGACTGCTAGTCACTGGAAGGGCATATCCATTAATTAAATTTTCGCTGGCGTAATAACTGGCATTGACGGAAATATGTTGTCACTTCGGCGAAGTTTTCTCGAGGAATGATGAGGGGGAATTTGCGACGCCCAGTAGCAAAGTGGTGCCATGGATTTCGGATCGGGACGAGAGGGTCGTCCTGGGCCGCATTGTTCGTGCAAGACAACATGGTACCATGAAATGTCTGAAACCCGACCACTTTCGGCTTAAAAGGCAACATTTTCACTGCCTACATCATATATTTATGGGACAAAATTTGCCCCATTAGTTTTCGTGAGTGACAAATATCGACAATTAGTTACCACTGTTCCTTGTCACAAATTCCCTTCCATGTGTTTCCAAAAGGCATCGTAGAACCATGGAGTTAGTGCACCAACCAACCCCATTTACTGGGTGTTCGACTTGCGGCGTGATAGTGGTGGGTGAACGATGACGTCAGGAAGTTAATGGGCACCAGTTGAGCACTTGGAATTCGCTCGTCTCTGATGACCCTGAGCGTTTCATGCCTGACCGTGAGCGTCTTACGCCTGACCGTGGGCGTCTTATGCCTGAGCGTGAGCGTCTCACGCCTGACCGCGAGCGTCTTATGCCTGACCGGGAGAGTTTCATGCCTGACCATGAGCGTTTCATGCCTGACCTTGAGTATTCTCGAGAATGGCTGCGTTATTTGGAGTGTTAGTATGGGCATATCCCGGATAAGTTTACTTAACCGCTAAAACTAGTTACCAAGCCACTAGGAGATGGCTGGGCTAATTGCCGAGGAGGCGTTGTCAGTCCATTTGGCGCGTGTGCTTTCCGGAATGCTTTTTTATAAATTGGATTCGAAATGAGGTCCAGCAACCTTTAACCAATCGATTATCCTATTACTGGCAAACTCCTATTCCGAGGTGGCCGAGTCAATTTTCATGATACCTGAACTAGAAAAAGCCTACAGAGAGCTGACTTCAGGCCATTCAGGTCTCTGTAGGCTCTCTCTGAAGTCAGCTCTCTGTAGGCTTTTCCTAGTAATGTTGCTGGACTAGATTCAAGTTGCTTGACCTTTCTTCTCGTTGAAAATATTCAAGAACGCCCATGAAATGGCATATCTGAATCGATTCGTTCAGGTATCATGAAAATTGACTCGGCCACCTCGGAATAGGAGTTTGCCAGTAATAGGATAATCGATTGGTTAAAGGTTGCTGGACCTCATTTCGAATCCAATTTATAAAAAAGCATTCCGGAAAGCACACGCGCCAAATGGACTGACAACGCCTCCTCGGCAATTAGCCCAGCCATCTCCTAGTGGCTTGGTAACTAGTTTTAGCGGTTAAGTAAACTTATCCGGGATATGCCCATACTAACACTCCAAATAACGCAGCCATTCTCGAGAATACTCAAGGTCAGGCATGAAACGCTCACGGTCAGGCATGAAACTCTCCCGGTCAGGCATAAGACGCTCGCGGTCAGGCGTGAGACGCTCACGCTCAGGCATAAGACGCCCACGGTCAGGCGTAAGACGCTCACGGTCAGGCATGAAACGCTCAGGGTCATCAGAGACGAGCGAATTCCAAGTGCTCAACTGGTGCCCATTAACTTCCTGACGTCATCGTTCACCCACCACTATCACGCCGCAAGTCGAACACCCAGTAAATGGGGTTGGTTGGTGCACCAACTCCATTTACTCTACGTCAGCTCTCTGTAGTCTAGACTTTATTCTACGCCCAAGTGGTCAATACAGTTGATGAAATCGTATGCTCTGAATCGATTGGTGACGGATTCGTGTGCATTTTTCCAACCATCTCTTGTTGTGAGTTTGACAACTTGCTTTGGTGTAGCAGGGTAACAGGACCTATTCTCGCAGGTTTACAAGTCCTTAAATCGTACTTCACTTGGAAGTAGTTAAAAGTGCCGATGAGATCGCATACCACGAATAGACGGATGAAAGTTGCATACAAGTCAGCGCAGCCACCTCCGAGTTTGGTTTAGTCACCTGAATGGAGCAAAGACAATTCTGGCTCTAGCTCGGTTGCGACTCGCCGCCGCCGGCAGCGAGGTGTGGCGCACCAGCTGTCGACGACGTCGGACCGTCATGCTGCTCTGAGCAGGGAGTCACTTGGAGCTTCTGTCGGGCAGCAGGGCTCGTAAATCGTGTGCCCGGCTGCCACCTGCTGCCTGTTTGCTGAGGTCCAGTAAAGTGGAGCAGTCGGCGAGTGGCTTTTCGAGCCAGGTTACTCGCGGACTAGCCTCGGTCTCACCAGCTGCCACTGAAGCCACAAACGCCCTGGGTTGCCACCAGCCCATGGATCCGCTACACCTACCAGCTTGTGAGACGAGGTAGACTCTTCCCACATCCCATATCCAACGCTATTGTCTCTGATGCCATTATCCGAATCTCCCGGGTTAAGAGTGTGTCATTCGATTACCTCATTACGGTGCAAGAGCAGGAAGATGGAATTCTGTACGATAAATATTCCACTTGTTCGTGCCAAGCTGACCCAAACGTTCCAGAATATACTATTAAGATCGCGTAGGATTGATTGCCGTGTGACTACATTCATCACACCGTCACAAATATATCTGGAAAATGTTGTATCTTCCGCATACCGGTACCATAACTACTCATGGTTTGCACGCAATAATAACGGATTCGCAATGAATGTGCCTAAGCGCCCTTAAACTCAAATAACTAACCAATTCAGTGCGGTGCGCCATTCTCAAAATGTGTGGCTGATCGCTAAAGACATCATTGATTGAGTGCATGGACCTTCTGTACAACATTTGCCTGTTACAACAGTTTCTGCCTGCTACAGACGACGTTCCCAATACGGTGTTCGTCTGCACACAGTGGGCATGCGCCGTGTGACGTGTCCGCCCGTTGCAGACGACATTCCCATTACGGTGTTCGTCTGCAGGCAGTGGGTGTAGGCACACAGTGCAGGTGGGTGTGGGCGGGCACACCGCCTGCAGCCGTGTGGCGTGTCCGCCTGCTGCGGACCACGCTGCGATTCCGCCGGGCGCGACACGCGACGGAGATCCTCTCACGGCCAGCTCGGAGACGACCGAGGAGACCACCGAGCCGACCCAGTCTCGGTCCTAGGCCCGCTCCAAACGCCGGCCGGCGGAGCGGGAGCGCAGCGGCGCCCGACAAACACGTCACGGCTGTGCTGGCGGCGCCGCCCGACCCGGTGAAGAAGCGCCATGGCGCCGACGAGCGCCGCGAGCGCGCGCAACTCGCTGCCGCTCAACGGCGACCAGACGGCCGACGCGGCCGGCCCGGCCGCGGCGCGCGTCGACGCCGTCGACCTGCGCGTGATCGGCTCCGGCTCGGAGAGCGCCTCGTCGCGCCGCGAGCGCCGCGAGACGGACGGCTCGTCGGTGGCGAGCGCCACCGCGGAGGTGGCGGCGTCGCTGCCGACGGGCGCGGCAGAGCCGGCCGTCAGGCTCGTGGTGCGCCGAGAGTCGCCGGCTATGAACGCAGCACGCTCTATCGACATGTAGGAGGCGGCAGCCGCCGTCGGCCACCACCAGCAGCCGGTCAGCTGATGCCGGCGATCGTCACGTCGAGCCGGCGGAGATGGTGACGATGATGCGGAGGCGCGGCGGGATGAACGCCGGACCGAATGTGTCACGGTCATGTGGACTTCCATGTCGAGAAACGCTGGACCGAATGTGTCACGGTCATGTGGACTCCCATGTCGAGAAACGCTGGACCGAATGTGTCGCGGTCGTGTGGACTCCCATGTCGAGAAACGCTGGACCGAATGTGTCGCGGTCGTGTGGACTCCCATGTCGAGAAACCCTGGACCGAATGTGTCGCGGTCGTGTGGACTCCCATGTCGAGAAACGCTGGACCGAATGTGTCGCGGTCATGTGGACTCCCATGTCGAGTGTTAGTCGCTGTCTGTTACCGTAAGGCACACGGTGATCGTGGTCCCGGTTGCGGTATCAGTCGTGGTGTCAATCTGCCGCCTCCGGCCACATCCCGTCACAGGCACGCCTGTCATGCCGCGCGCAGGTGCGCCTCGTGTGCTCCCGACCCTGTCTCTGTGGCAGATCGGCGCTGAGCTGGTGGGCTGCCAAGCTGCGCGCTGGTGCCTCATGTGGCTGCAGCCGTGTCGGGCGGTGGTGGTGCTCCATGTGGCTGGAGCCGTGTCGGGCGGCGCTGGTGCCCCATTTGGCTGCAGCCGTGTCGGGCGGTGGTGGTGCTCCATGTGGCTGCAGCCGTGTCGGGCGGCGCTGGTGCTCCATGTGGCTGGAGCCGTGTCGGGCGGCGCTGGTGCCCCATGTGGCTGCAGCCGTGTCGGGCGGTGGTGGTGCTCCATGTGGCTGGAGCCGTGTCGGGCGGCGCTGGTGCCCCATGTGGCTGCAGCCGTGTCGGGCGGTGGTGGTGCTCCATGTGGCTGGAGCCGTGTCGGGCGGCGCTGGTGCCCCATGTGGCTGGAGCCGTGTCGGGCGGCGCTGGTGCCCCATGTGGCTGCAGCCGTGTCGGGCGGCGCTGGTGCCCCATGTGGCTGCAGCCGTGTCGGGCGGCGCTGGTGCCCCATGTGGCTGCAGCCGTGTCGGGCGGTGGTGGTGCTATTGGCTGGAGCCGTGTCGGGCGGCGCTGGTGCCCCATGTGGCTGCAGCCGTGTCGGCGGGGTGTCCATGTGGCTGGAGCCGTGTCGGGCGGCGCTGGTGCCCCATGTGGCTGCAGCCGTGTCGGGCGGTGGTGGTGCTCCATGTGGCTGCAGCCGTGTCGGGCGGCGCTGGTGCCCCATTTGCTAGCCGTTGGGGCATGTGGCTGGAGCCGTGTCGGGCGGTGGTGGTGCCCCATGTGGCTGGAGCCGTGTCGGGCGGTGGTGGTGCTCCATGTGGCTGGAGCCGTGTCGGGCGGTGGTGGTGCTCCATGTGGCTGGAGCCGTGTCGGGCGGTGGTGGTGCCCCATGTGGCTGGAGCCGTGTCGGGCGGTGTTGGTGCTCCATGTGGTTGCAGCCGTGTCGGGCGGTGTTGGTGCCCCATGTGGCTGCAGCCGTGTCGGGCGGTGGTGGTGCTCCATGTGGCTGGAGCCGTGTCGGGCGGCGCTGGTGCCTCATGTGGTTGCAGCCGTGTCGGGCGGTGTTGGTGCTCCATGTGGCTGGAGCCGTGTCGGGCGGCGCTGGTGCCCCATGTGGTTGCAGCCGTGTCGGGCGGCGCTGGTGCCTCATGTGGCTGGAGCCGTGTCGGGCGGTGGTGGTGCCTCATGTGGCTGGAGCCGTGTCGGGCGGTGGTGGTGCCTCATGTGGCTGGAGCCGTGTCGGGCGGTGGTGGTGCTCCATGTGGCTGGAGCCGTGTCGGGCGGCGCTGGTGCCCCATGTGGTTGCAGCCGTGTCGGGCGGCGCTGGTGCCTCATGTGGCTGGAGCCGTGTCGGGCGGCGCTGGTGCCCCATGTGGCTGCAGCCGTGTCGGGCGGTGGTGGTGCCTCATGTGGCTGGAGCCGTGTCGGGCGGCGCTGGTGCCCCATGTGGCTGCAGCCGTGTCGGGCGGTGATGGCGTCACGGGCCACCTTCCTTACGTCATGATGACAACGACTCTGCGAATCGAAACGTGTTGTGTCGACACCACCGGTCCGTCCCGATGTGCTGTGTCGACAACACCGGTCCGGTCTAATTTGCTGTGTCGACACCACCAGCCAGATCCGATATGTTGTGTCGACACCACCTGGCCCGGTGTCGGCTGCACACTGAGCAGCAGCCGTCTCCAGGGGAGGCCAATGTCGTCGCAGCTGCGCGGCAGGCGGCTATGTGAGTGGCATGTATTATCTGGTCTCCGTGTCGGTGCGTGTCCTATTTTTCCAGTGTATCTTCGGAGTGCTCTCGTAGTCGGCTGGCACGATCGGCAAGTCTGGCGCTGCTTCGGACGAGCGGGTCGGTGCGGTTGTTTCCTGTGATGTAGCCACCAATTCGCGTAAAAGAAATGCGTGTCTCCCGTGCTTCGTGAGCCGACTATTAATTTAAGGTTGATTTGTCTAAACTACACATCGGTTTCTGGGTATATTGCCCAAATCGGATGGGTTGAGAATAAATCTGGCTTGCTGCAGACCAGCGGTGTCGTTTTATGAAAATGGAAATGAATTTGTGGCTCAAATGTTCGGAGGTATATGGTGCGATGCAGGTGGACGGGAACCGCCTGGAAAATCGTACTGAGCACATAAGCACGGAAGATATTATGCCTTGGTCGTATATAAGAAACATTGCTTGAATGTAGCAGATAGTGCATGCAAAATATGAATGCTATTACGGTATTATAAGGTCAGCACAAATGGGAAGTTTCTGTTCTTTACTTGGCAACGCGACACTTGCAGGCAACGGGATCGTCGGACTCGTAATGCCAATAATTGCAACTTTCCATCATCTTGGTCGGGCTATATTTCTTGCAAAATAACCATAAGATATCACACAAATGCATTTTAGTGAAATTTGGTATGTGGGATTTGAGCTCTTCAGTCGGCTGTGTCAAGAAGGCGTTACCGTGCCGGCGTGATGCTTTGTGGCGTCAGAGATGACGTAGAAGCTTTGGTGGTGTTTGCAGCTAATATCACACAATAAGCAACAAAATGATGGACAGTGTACTGGCCAGCATCCCCGTGTTCTCCTCAACCTCTTCCTGAATAACAAACGAGAAATTCGCTGAAAAAAAATTCCTGCCAGGACCGCTTCTTCAGGAGGTACCGATACTTTCAGATCACTGCAACTGGGAATTTGCTGGCTGGAAACGTAGCGATGTTTGGCCAGTTTTATGACTCCCGTGCTCAAATTCTGCTGGAAGTAGGATTGCGGTGCTGGGGGTGTACGGGCCCAATGTACTTTAAAACCTTGCTTGTCTAGTTGCTCAAATTCCCCAATGAACAACGTGATTATAGACTTCGACAAAATCTTAGGACTAACTTGATTTTGGCACCAATTATTACCTATTTCTTCGCACATTGAGAACAGATCACATTTTGTTCCATTCTCACCAGCGTTCGGAAATTTGACATTTATGTACTTAGTTGACAGTACACTACCGTACACCCTGAAGAAACAAATTGGCCCTGGACTTATTTTCCTCAAGTTTTCGGGTAATGTAGTGGTGTATTCCGGAATTTCGGAGGTCTGTTCGTAATATTTTTGCTAATAGAAGTTTATTTACGACTGACATCGCACATATAAGTACACAAACGTCGCTTCCCGGTTTGACCTATATGACAATACGAATTAACTCAAAATATTTGTGCAAAAGTCCCATCCCCAAAACTTTTCCTGTTGAAAGACAGTTTAACTCTCATGCATTTCCGATGATAAATGTTTTACTTTTCACTGGTCTCGTATAAAGCTAGGTCATGTGATCTAAGGTTAAGAGGATAGTGAATACAAATTTCGTCAAAAAAAGAAAATCACATGGAGAGTAATCCTCGTTTAATTACGAATATAATGGTACGTAGTTTCATCACAATTGATTCGTTTTATATAAGCCATAGCTGTTTAAAGATAGTCCTACATTGTCACCTTGCAAAAATCCCCGAGAATATAACGCCGAAACCGTCGGACAGATCGAGCTGAAAATTGCACAGGTCAATCCGAGCCACCAGATAACCTGATAGACTTATTCATAGCAAAATCTGAGGCATGTCGGCGTTGTTTTGCACATATCGTATGTCCGTTTATCATGCAATGACTCAGCAGATTCAGCTTAGTGTTTCCCAGAGATGTCCACGTGGCTCGGGATCCAATACAGCACTCCCCTTTTACATTCCCGGTGCACAGCGATAAGGCGAGATAAAATATCCCGTAAAATGGAATTGGATGGATCAAGCATCCTCATCGCTAAAAGGCTACTTAAGGAGTCCGTCAAAGAAATGTGTAGTGGGTCGTATGACAGTTCAATGAAGCAAAGAGCCTTCAAGATGGAGATCAGCTCGGAAAAATACACAGACGTATGTGGTGGAAGTGAAAAGCATTCGCTACAATAGTACTGGTAGTGAAGGCACTGCCGACGGCGGCCTCAATTCTGGATCCATCGGTGTGTGATGCAACGAATCCATTGTAACACTCAACGTGCTCCACAGCAAGGGCTCTGGATTCATGAGGTGCAATGTCGGTTTTCTTTGTGCCCGTGAGGGATATGTCTACTTCTGATGTGATCAGTTCCCAGGGAGGCATCGGAGTGCACTCAGTCCGCCGAACACCCCGAAGATGGAGACCGCTCTCATGGAACAGTCGTCACATTCGTACACCATGCGGGACTACACTCACAGGCCGTTCGTCGGAGACCAACGGTAGCATGCGATGGGAAAATGCATCGACATAGGCTGGGTGACCCGGATTTTTCCGCAGTTTGCAAGCATGTAGCATTCCAAGCTGTTCACGGGGCAGAGAGCATGGCAGCTCGTCAACTTTGGCGATGAGCCGCCCCGTTGGAGATGTACGTAAAGGTTGTGTAATGATACAAAGCGCAGAGTGGTGGACTGCATCCAGGTTACGATTGCTGGTCAGACAAGCACCGTCATAAATAAGAAACGCGTAGTCAAGCTTTGATCGAACGAGCAATCTGTATAGCAGGAGCAGCGTTGCGCCGTCTGCTCCATAGGTCGCACGAGCCACACATTTAAGGACACTCAGGGTTTTACACACTTATCTCGCAACGTTTTACCATGATAACGTACGCCAAACGTGTGTTGAACTCCACCTTAAGAAATCTGACTACCGTCTGCAACGGTATCGTCTGCCCGTAAAGTATGACTTCCATGTTGGACAGAGGCGGCGGCGACAGAAGTGTATGACACCCGTCTTCACCACGGAGAAGAGGAAGCCATTCGTACTGCTTCAGTTCTCCGAACATCTGAGGGCCAGCTGTAGCTGTCTTTGTATCGGCGGTGTCGGTGAGGCGCACGGCGTTATTGTGAACTCGTCCAAATATAGGGACCGCCCACCGCTCCGAGAAAAGTGTTCCTACTATCGTTGAGCATGAGCCCAAAAAGCGTCACACTCAGAATATTCCCTCGTGGAACTCCGTTCTCCTGAACAAACCAATCCGAGATGCAGTTGCCGACTCGTACACGAAAACAACGATTTGCTAAGAAGTTGTGTAAAAAGGTGCCCAGTTATCCTCGGATCCCATGCTTGTGAATTGTCAAAAGCATTCCCCAATGCCGCGACAGAAAACAGGCTTCTGTTCTGGTTTGGAGGTTTCTTCGGTCGATATGTACTGTCCGGTCGGTGCATTGTCCGATCGGTGTGTACTGTCCGGTTGGTGCACACTGTCAGGTCGGTGTGTACTGTCCGGTCGGGGTGTACTGTTAGGTCGGTGTGTACTGTCCGGTCGGTGTACACTGTCAGGTCGGTGTGTACTGTCCGGTCGGTGTACACTGTCAGGTTGGTGTGTACTGTCCGGTCGCGGTCGGGGTATACTGTCAGGTCGGTGTGTACTGTCCGGTCGGTGTACACTGTCAGGTCGGGGTGTACTGTCCGGTCGGTGTATACACAACTTTAATAAAATTACCTTGTCTGGCACAAGGTGGGATTAAAATAATATCGCTCCTTGAACTGAGGAATGAACTGAAGACATTTGTTTCATAGGATTTGGTCCTTGGATTCACTCGTAACACATTTAATGATCTTCAAGCCCCCTGTATTCAGATTGGCACACAAGAGCATTACTTCGAAGTGAAAGCGAACCGATGTTCACTAACAAGTATCGTCACAGTACAGTAGGGAAATTCCTTTACTATAAAGGCACTTTCACGTCAAGGCAGAAACAGACCGGCCACCAAAGAGGAGTAAGCCTGCCAAGCAAAAGGCGGTATTAGTACGAGGATGGTACGAGGAGGTACAAGGATTGCGTGCGTACAAGTGCGCAAAACACTGGAAGCAAAATCCTGGTTGCGCCCTAAGGTGTGGTCATAACCACTATATGCGGAGCATTACTCTGGAAAGCTGATATTGACGGAGTTATTGCAGACAAGCACGGGAAGGTTGAACGCTCCAGGCGCAATCTGTGCGTCTGAGAATTGCAAACATGGAATAAAAAATCCTGCATCCTGTCTGATATGCCACATTCGGAGATAATTGATTGGTTGGTTATTGGCTTTACGATAAGTCGAACGTTGAGCCATATAGCGTCGCCAATCTCTCACGCCGATTGATCGCGGGCGAAGAGTAGCGACAGGTGAGACTCGAACCCACATCGGAGATAATTGCAAAAGGAACAAATATCATGGCGGAATTAATTTGAAATGAATGAACCTGGAAAAAATCGTTCGGGCTTGTTAGAACATCGGTTAAAATATTTAGACAGTGTGTTCTCCCCATCTCCTCACATCGCACAACGAAAAGCATTTCTTTCACAACAGTATTAACTACTTAATTGTTAAGGTGTGCTAGAGCGAAGAGAGCTATGCGGTTAAATCGATACACATTTACTCAATTCCTCGATTATGAAGGGGAAAATGTTAGTTAAAGAGACTTAAGTGTTCAGTCTCTTTAACGAAAATTATTCAATCATGCTCGAGGAAATAGGCTAATGTGCTTTGCTTTAACTAGTATTAACTGATTTGATTTCAGCTTTGGAAGGCCGAAAATCCAGTTGTTCATCAGGCAGTTTAGGTCGTGGAAAGGCAATTACGTACGTGAGCCACTTGAAGAATTATTCAAGAAAAAAATGCAACCGTTATCTTGAGAGTGAGAAACGCTTTGTGATCGTCTGTATAATCTGATAAGCTTGGAAGTTCCCTCCACTCTGATAATAGAACACAAAATAAATGTCAATTGTCTGATGACCTCATCCCATTTTAATATATCGTACACGGCGGCACCGTGTACCATACGGTAGCTTCGCTCATCTCATTTACTCAGCGATTTACTGATCATATGGTGGCTTCGTTCATCTCATTTACTCAGTGATCGCCTGTCACGTTATCGCTGCACCTGCGCTATTCGGGAAGATCAAGAAAAAAACATCCGTGCATAGTAGTTTGACATGCACATGAAATCGTCAACTACGATTGCAAGTTATGTACCAGCTACACAGTACTTGCCGAAATGCAGAGTACAGTGGTGTGTAAATGAGCACGGTGCTGAAAACCGAGACCGAACACATGACTTCTAAAAATACATATTTCCCTCTTTATCTGGATATTGTTATGGAATGCTATTCTGGGTTTCTTTTTTGACCACATTCTCCGGATAATACTTTCCTCACCTATATTGCTTCGCAAAACTGACGTTCTTTTCGCTGCAAACAATAAATCTGTAAAATTACAAAACTATAAAATGTCAATATTACGTTCAGATACAGAAATTGTATTGCGTTCAGATATTCACTTCCTCCTTCAATTAACGTTCAAATATAGAAGAGGGCAAATTCAGTAGGATACCGAATAACACAGTGCACCGCGACATATTTCCAATGAAAGTTGCCGACGGTTGTCTGTTTAATTCCATTATTGTCCCACGAGGCATGTTGCCATTACAAAATGTCATCTACATGCATGAGCATCGCGGGCGTAGGACATTTTAAATGTTGCAGGAGGGGGCACTTCTAATCGATTTTACACACTCCTCTCATAGGGTTAATGGTTGTGCCAAAAAATAGTGGCATGGTTTCACCGCTCCTCCAAGGGTGCATCTTGGGCGGCCACATCCCCAAGAAGCTTATTTTTGCCTGTATTTGCACTAAAATGGCATTTGCTAGAAGTCTAAGAAAGTTTATGAGATAAAAATTGTCTTACGCAGACCCGACCAATGAGCTGGCGTATCTGACGAGTTTTTTGGTCAAAATCGGAAGATTTGTATTATCCCCCATACCAGGCTTCTGGATGCGCCCCTGCCCCGCCCCTGTTCCTTCACCCTTGATGTACTTGGTCGTGGACACAGTAATTCATGGGCAATACCAATGACAAATGCTCAAGGGTTGCATGCACGATTAGTTGAGTTTCTCCTCACGTGGAATGCTTGGACTGCAATACATTTGAAGTGTTCAGGAACATATGGACTCGACGCTATCATCTATATTTTTTACCAGCATGCGCACGCAAATCATTGATTGGCGAAGAACTAGATATGCATTTTGCACCGTTGTCGGGGCGAATCCAGGAATTCTCATCGGAGGTGTGGAAGGTCGCATTTCCTGGGAGAGGCGCATACAGCGAACAAAAATTCATCCAATGTGTGTGTGTGGGGGGCACGGGGTGTATGCACTAAAGCATACGTAAGTGCACACTCCTCCGCTCAACCACCTTAAGTGCACCCCAGCCGCCTTTTCGTCTCAAAGTAACACTTTTGGCTGCAAGATAAATCTGTTCAGGGACGGAGGTGCACTCCAGCCTTCCTGAAGAGGCGACACTTTCCATGTGGGAGCACATGCGCTCAGTGCTCCCCTTTACCCACCCCTACCTTCATACCGGAAGAGATCCGATACACTCGCTGCAGGTTGTGCTGTCAGGCAGGGTAGGCTGTACCGTCAGACACAGTCAAGGTAGGCTGTACCGTCAGACACAGTCAAGGTAGGCTGTACCGTCAGACATAGCCAAGGTAGGCTGTACCGTCAGATGCAGTTAAGTTAGACTGTAGCGTCAGACACAGTCAAGTTAGGCTGTAGCGTCAGACATAGCCAATATGGGCTGTACCGTCAGACAGTCAAGGTAGGGTGTAGCGGCAGACATAGTCAAGGTAGGCTGTTCCGTCAGACACAGTCAAGGTAGGGTGTATCGTCAGATATAGTCAAGGCAGGCTGTATCGTCAGATGCAGTTAAGTTAGACTGCAGCGTCAGACACAGTCAAGTTAGGCTGTAGCGTCAGACTTAGCCAATATAGGCTGTACCGTCAGACAGTCAAGGTTGTGCTGTCAGGCCAGGTAGGCTGTACCGTCAGACATAGTCAAGGTAGGCTGTACCGTCAGACATAGTCAAGGTAGGCTGTACTGTCAGACATAGCCAAGGTAGGCTGTACCGTCAGACATAGTCATGGTAGACTGTACCGTCAGACATAGTCAAGGTTGGGTGTATTGTCGGGCACATTCCGGGATGGTTGCAACATTTGTTGCCTATCAATATGTTTTTTGTTGTTGTTCATCTACTCGGAGAAAATGTACTATTTGGGCTGCCCTGCGACTTTCCTTGGTTATTCAAAGCTTGTACATTTTTGCATCGAACCAAAGGTGACCCGAGACGATACTAGCCTACGAGCATAACAACTTAATCAGTTTTGAATTTCAAACAGGCGTGAACAATTTCCTATCAGTGCATCGAATTATGATGATTTTTTTCGGTTCAGGTTAGTCATAAGATTTTCTTAGCATTCGGAATCTTGAATGGATTTTGAACCGACGAAGGAACCTTTCCAGCTGTTCTGGTTGGTTATTTGGGCTTAGGGGCGCATCGACTGCTTCGGTCATACAGCGCCCATAACAATGTTAGATTGACAGCTTAGGATGATTGGTGCCAACAGTAGTACACGAACATTCAGAATACGAGCAGATTATTCCGAACGTTTGGTGTTACTTGTCAGTGAGATGTGTAAATCGCTCTGAAGTCGACATCCGATAAAAAGCGAAAAAGTTGTCCCGAAGTTACCGCGCGCGAGTGGTCACCAAGGAGGTCGCGGAGTGACAGCGACTGCGCCACTCCAAAAAGGCGTCTTCGGTCATCGGCGAGTAGAGGGCATGAGATCAAAACGTGACGCACCGACAGCGGTGCGCGACATCGAGGGCAGCTTGGCCTGTCTTCCCCACAGAGCAGATGGTGGTGTGTTGGGTGAGTGTGTCAAAGCCGAAGGCGACAGAGCACGACCTCGTGACGTCTCGTCCTTCGGTAGGACGAGGCCCACTCTCCAAGACATGGTTTTATCGTTCGTAGTTTGTTGTCCAGCAAAGTATCCCAGCTATACTGCCATTTTTTAAGAACAAAGGTCATGATTGGACGGCGATATTCCCTCGCGGGGAGTGGCATAAATCGCAGGTAAGGGGCTGCACGTTTCGCAGGGGCTGCACGTTTCGCAGGGGCTGCACGTTTCGCAGGGCTGCACGTTTCGCAGGGGCTGCACGTTTCGCAGCAGCATCCGCTGCCTTGTTTCCCACGATGTCGACATGGCTCGGAATCCAACAGAAGATAACAGACTTCCCAGCATGTGCCAGTAAGACGTCCTTAGGTGGATTAAACTGCCTTAGCGCCAAAAGGCTGATGAGAGAATCATTAAAAATGACATGCGAGTCTGCCCGTCCTATTTCAATAAAACTGAGGCCTTGATGATGGCAACCAGCTCTGGCGTATATACCATTGCATGGGGTGGTAGAGAGAAAGATCTCGACAGGGGACCAATAACAAATACACTGCCAACGCCAGTATCGGATTTCGATCCGTCTGCATAAATCGGGACGTATCCGTCAAAAGAGGCTATGTGTTCTAGAGCATGTGACAAACGGTCGTGTGGTGTAGCATGTGCCTTCAGAGGCGAAAAAAAACCTGCTACTCGGCCACGAGTGTGGGTGACAGATATTTGAAAAAATACCTCAAGTTATGGTGACAACCTACGGTACGGTATTATCATTGAGTATGGATTGTATTTATCATCAGGCCGTTTTGCTTCTTAACATACCCAGTCAGTTTGTTTTCCTAACCATCCAGACACATATGTACTGATCTTGTTTCAGTACATGTATCAGAAGCGTACTGAAGCAATTTAGTAGCTATGATCGAGGGGACAGGGGGGGGCTGAAAAAACCGCTACCACTCGAGGTAAAGTCCATAGGTTTTAACATTGCCGTGGTAAGCCCGGTCACCTACGAACTGTCCCGTCCCCGCCCAGAGATTGAACCCGACACAACAGTTCCGTTTTCCGGCGCAGTTTGTGGCGCGTGGCACGGCTCAGATCACAGGTAACAAGATATGGCTGACATCACGTGAAAACCGCAAATGTTGGCTATACGTCGGGCAAAATTTCGTTGCGGTTGGGTCAACGTGCTGCGCGTGTGCGTCACGGGGGTCCTGAGAGAACGGGTTCCGGTGAATCACCGGCCGCCCATAGGAATAGCATGTACAACTGAGCTTATTTAGATCGACACCAAACCA
Source organism: Ashinkailepas kermadecensis (assembly GCA_034440615.1). Lineage (NCBI taxonomy): Eukaryota > Metazoa > Arthropoda > Thecostraca > Neolepadidae > Ashinkailepas > Ashinkailepas kermadecensis. The sequence goes on from JAOTOM010005088.1 coordinate 145,133, forward strand.
ACACCTCAGTGTTGACAAGACAATTGTCAACATCGCCGTGGCAACCGTTTCCGAGTCACACGCCATGCGCACACGAGGGGGGTGTGGAAAGCGGAAACGACGTTTTTGAGCGTTTTTCACGATTGGGTCTGGTTCTCGGAAACCGCTAAACTTGGCGACTTGCCGTCACTTTCACCTCTTGGCCCCATGTACCGGCTACAATTTTCCAATTGACTATCAGTGGCTGCAGTGTGTGCGGGCGCCGTCATCGTGACACGGGCTGCACGTGCTTCGGTCCGTGAAAAAGGCTCCGCTTTCCACTGTCTCCACACCACTGTCGAATGACATTTCGCGGAGAAAGTTGCATACGGGGATAGCCTCACTCTGTGTGATGCTCACAGTTCTTTCGGATTTTATCCATCGCAAATACTTTGGTTGCAATCGTCGATGCCCGCAACCGTTACCAGGCGTCACTTTCGGCAATCTCAAGCGGGGACAGTGTCCTGTCACCGTCCAGAGATTGAATCCGACGCAACAGTTCCGTTTTCCGGCGTAGTTTGTTTTCAAAGCTGGTTTCAGTGTGTACGTATCTGCCTAATAAGTATCAAGGCGCTGTTGAAGCTGAACTTGTGTATGTTTGCGTACGTGGTGTTTCGTCTCTGAGAGTCAGGACAAGTATTGGAAACATGGCCTTGTCTTTGATGTTGGCCGCCCAGAATATTTGTATCTCCGGGAAGTTATCCACTCCTTTTTTCCCAAAAAATGAATTGAGTCTGACAATGACTGCGACCTCCTTGCTGTTTGGTCATGATCATGGGAACATGGAAACACGGAGCATGACCGTGAAAAGTACAAAAAGAGTTTTTGATGACAGAAACAAATCACATCATTCTCCAACTTGGAATGCTACACAGTTTTCCTCTCATAATCCAGGATTCAGATTAAAAGAAAAGTCCTCAAAGTCCTCTGCTCGATACCAACCTGTAATGCCACTTAATTTTCCTCTCCAATTCCAGAATTCCAAGACATAAACCGAACTCTGGTCATACCTAACTGAAGTGACACTTTTCTCAGTTTCTCAGTTTGACACTTTTCTCATTTCTCAGTGTAACATTATTTCAGCCATTTTGCCACACTGCAGACTTCTGGAATCCTTATCATGAAAAAAAATGTTTCGGTTCTTCCAATATGAGCCTTTATTTTAATAATTTAATCTGGTCACTTTCATGGGTTTTATTTATTTGTGTCAGGGCCCATGTTTTGTCATAAGCAGGACTTGTTGCATTGACCAAAAGTGTTATAAATTACTTGAAACCAATGCAAAATATGACCTATGACACTTTGTCCTTGATATTGGTGCTATATTGAATTCCTTATAGTTCAAGGGAATTCAATTTGTATTGCTGAATTTCATTTTCAATGAGTCATTGTAGTTGGAGAACAGCATGTTTTAATACCATGTCTATCAACATGATCAAGATGATGTGACCACTGATTCCCTTCAGAAATGCTTCTTCTTAGTTGGAAAGCAAAATTATGTACTACTATTTTTTTATACCTAAAATAACCTAGCCTGGTTTACCCTACCTCCTTTTAAATTGTTTCTTCAATATAGGCACAATTTGTGTGTTCAATAATATAAATGTTAAGAAACCTAACATGGCCTTACCTTTTTTCAACCAATAAAATATAATTTTTGTCCGACATAAAATGAGCATATTTTCACAATAAAAGCTAGCCTAACCTGTTGCTTTGCTTTGCGAAGTAAAATTTGTATACAACATATTGTGAGCACATTAAACCACAATAATACCATTATATTTATGGATACGCACAATAGAAGCAAGATTAGCTTATAGGGTGTGTTGTAATTTGACATATTAATTAATAATTGAAGATCATATATAATTGAACAAATTGAAGATCATATATAGACTAAAGCGTTCTTCTTTGTTCCATTTCAGCGGCATGGTCGATATTTCGCGCTCGCATACATGCGTACGGATCTTACTGTGAGCCATCAACATCTGACAGCCTGGTGGTGTTCCATATTCTGTAGGTGACAGGCTGGACACTTTTTTTCACCTCTGTGTGCCTTCTTCACCACGGAGAGCCCCTGGGCGGCCAGCGACATGTCAATTGTTGGATGGGTCACCTGCCAGGGCGGTGTTTGTGGAAAACCGACCCGCATAATTCACCGGAGTCGAATATCACTATCCTCGAAGAGTTTGCGCATTCTGACGCAAAAGGGGGTGCCATGCATAATGCGCGCTCGACCGAATGTTGCAATCAAGCGATGGGATAATGCATACGCATGCGCAGGATGACCGGGGAATTGGCGCACTTTACAGGCGTAGCGCATCCCGAACATTTCGCGACGGAGCGAGAGTGGAGGCTCGTGGGCTTCAGCCAGAAGGCTCACAGAAGGCGAAGGGCTTCAGCCAGAAGGCTCACAGAAGGCGAAGTGCGGAAAGCGCCGGTCACAATTCGGAGCGCCGAATGGTGAATCACATCCAGTGATCGCTTGCTTGTATCACATCCAGTGATCGCTGGCTTGTTGTACAAGCGCTGTCAGATGTAAAACATGCGTAGTCGAGTTTTGAACGGACGAGAGAACGGTACAACAGGAGCATAGTTTTGCTGTCTCCTCCGTAGGACGTGCGCGCAACCATCTTCAGTAGGTTTAGCGATGCAAAACATTTATCTCGAAGGGTTTTACAGTTTTCCTTGTAACTAAGACGGGCGTCAAAAATAACTCCTAAAAACCTGGCAGCGCCCCAAAAGGGAATTGGCTCCCCATACAGCTGGAGAGCAGGGTCTGGGCAGCTTCGGCGGCGCCGGAAAAAATGCATCCAGACAGTTTTTGAGACAGAAAACCGAAACCAGTTCTTGGAGCTCCACCTCTCCAAGCATGATAACGCCAACTGAAGCTGCCGTGCCATTGACGGTGCACTGGATGTGCAGCACCAAATCGCGACGTCATCCACCAACAGTGATCTGCCAATATTTCTTGGAAGGGACTCGCAGACATCATTGATCATGATGGCGAACAACGCCACGATTAACACACTCCACTGTGGTACCCCTTCCGTTTGTGGGTACCGATCTGACATACAACTTCCGATCCGTACACGAAAAAAGCGCCTCGACAGAAAGTTCTGCAGGAAAAGGCCCGTAGATCCACGAAATCCGCATTTGAAGACCTTCATCAGGATGCCGTAGCGCCAGGTGGTGTCGTATGCTCCCTGGATGTCGAAAAATACTGCGCCAATGTGACGATTTTGCTGGAACGCTACACGTACCACGGTATCGAGAGCTAAAAGATGGTCAACGGTGCTGCGGGTTTTCCTAAAGCCACACTGTGCGTTGTTTAAAATGCCATGTCGTTCAAGAAACCAGGTCAGACGCACGTTTACCATCTTCTCAATGAGCTTACAGGGAGATGATGTCAGTGATATTGGTCGGTAGCTCGCCGGGTCTACGTTGTCTTTTCCGGGCTTTAAAATTGGGATCATAATGGCCTCGCGCCAAGTGGGTGGTTAGTTATTTGGGTTTAAAGAGCGCATCGACTGCAATGGTCATATAGCACCAAGTGGGTGGGAAATCCCCATTCTCCCAGAGCCGGTTCAGCGTTGCCAGTACCGCATCAAGTGTACATGATGGAAGATGTTTGAGCATGTCGTTGTGTATTTGGTCGTCGCCTTCGGATACGCTCCGAAGGGTCGCAATAGCGGAACGGAGCTCGGCCAGCGTGAATGGCTCGTTGTAACCTATACGTTCAGAAGTAAAAAGGTTCAGTGGCTGTCTCTCGCAAGTGGCTTTGTGGCGTGTGAATAGGTGGTCATCACTGCAGCACCTACATCGGTTCGAGATTGTGCGAGCCATCTCATTTGCCACGTCGACCGGCTGGGTGATGTCTCGGCCGGCGACTCGTAGTACTGGCAGAGGGATGGAGTTGTATTTACCGGCGATACGCTTAAGTCTCGACCAGACCTGAGATACAGGTGTGGAGCAATTCAGCTTGTCCACATAATTCCTCCATGAGACACTCTTAGCGTCCCGGATAGTGCGTCTAGCATTGACTCGAGCTTGCCGGAAGACGATGAGATTAGCCGTGCTACTCCTTCGGTCGAAGGCTCTGAAGGCGCGTCGTCTTGCCAGAATTTCCTGTTGACACTCCTCTGTCCAACACGGAATGGGAGCGCGATGGGGAGTGCCAGAGGTGCCAGGGATGGACTCAGTGGCGGTCTGCACGAGCAGGTTGGTGAGTGCTTCCACCGACATGGAGGTGACACCAGGCCTCACCGACAGAATCTCCTCTAGTCGTGTCTCGTATGCTGACCAGTCGGTCTTCTTAAAATTCCACCGGAATGGTCGCGCCCCGAGTACTGCGCCATCCTCGTAACCCAGCCGCAGCGGAAAGTGGTCACTGCCCAGGGGATCGTCGGCCACAGATCAGCTAAAAAGTTGTGCGAGTTCTGGGCTACACAAACTAAGGTCCAGAGCAAAGGTATGGCCAGAGGGCAGGGTAAGGTGCGTCGGTGTTCCAGAACTTAGAATGCACAGGGATGCGTCGTGCATAAAGGATTCCAAACACCGACCCCGTGCGTTAACATCGTCGCATCCCCATACCGTATGGTGAGCGTTAAAATCACCTAGTATTAAGACCGGCGGTGGCAACTTGGACATCAGGCGCCGTAGCTCAGTAGACGGGAACCCAACACCGGGTGGCAGGTAGATGCTATAGGACGGCGATTAAAATGCATTCTTACTGCGACGGCCTGCAGCTTGGTGTGCAGCACCATTCTCTGCGCCGCCACACTATGGTGGACAGCCAGCAGTACACCACCATGTGCCACGGTGTCTGAGGGCGTGTCCTTTGAAAGACTGAGTAGCATATTGGGCTATAACAGTAGTCCGGCGTCACCTTTGTTTCTTGGAGACAGATGGCCGCCGGACAGTGGCGGTTTGACAGCACCAGGAGGTATTCTGTGCTGGTCCTCAGCCCCCTACAGTTCCATTGTAAAATGGCCCGCAGTTGAACCATTTAAAACGGGCGAAGATAGTCAGTTATTTGGGTTTAAAGGGCGCATCGACTGCAATGGTCATATAGCGCCCATAAAACGGGCTAAGATAGGTAAGGAACAATATCACAGACGATATCACAGGTAGACACTCTCGCCGTCCCGGTGTCCATTGTAAAACTTTTGTCCACAAAATGCATATAAAACGTATCATACTATGACAGTGAAACAGGTGTCCTCTCACCCGGTGATATCTGGCAGGATCTTGAACCTCCCCGCCTGGCGGCGATGATGTCCACGGGGATAGCCGCTTGCGTCCAGTCGCGGGGGTAGTCGGGTGTGACATTCTCTCACCCCGCGCGGTGGTATGGGAGGTGGGCCCATCACGCTCCCTGTCTCTGACGTTGACGTGTGACTGGCACGGGAAGCTGGTGATGGCGGGGGTGTCGCCTTGGAGGACTGTTCAACCCGTGCGCTTGGCGAGGAGTCTCTGGACCCAGGCCGAGCTGCCCGGCCAGACGCCCCCATGTCGGAAGCTCTCGAATGTACCTGAACACTGGGCCCTGTTCTGGTACGCCCAGGGTCCTTCTACTGGTACCCGACGGGGTCACACCGGCTTCCCTTGAAGTGACTAGTGGGGGTGGGGGAGTAGAAGTGGTTTCGGAAGGTTCAGGGATGGATTGGGCGCGGGTGGTGCCGGTGGATGTTGAGGAGAGATTGCAGGTTGGCGTTGGAGTGCTTGCCGGGCCGCTCTGCGCGCTGGACAAGACTCCACTCCTCCAGAGCTCGCTCAGCGGGTGGCTTCGGAGAGTTTACTCCAGCGGGCCGCGGCGGCGGAGCATCGCCCTTCGCCGCATCGGAAGGAGGTTCGGGCTGCGTTTGCATCGTCGACGGGGCGACTGGTACACCGAAGGTGCGGAGAAGTTCACTTAGTGCTACGATTAGTTCGTTGGTTTTAGTTGTCTGAGTGTGGTGTAGAACCGACGTGGTATTTTTTCACTTTTGTTGCGTATGATGTTCTAGGCTGAGCGTGGTCATAAATATCTCGGGCTTCCCGAAAGGTTAGTTTTGCGTGTGCTTAATGGAGATGATCTCGTTCTCTTTGGAGTTGCTGGGACAGGCGCAATCAAACGACGTGTGCGGATCCTGTCCTCTTCCACAGTTCACACAGAATGGCATCTCGGAAGTACAATGTTCGCTGGCATGATCCGGGGAAGCACACCTGCTGCACACAGAACGATTTCGACAACACTGGTTTGTGTGGCCATACCTCTGACACTTAAAACAGCGCATCGAGTTTGGGAGGAAAACTTTTACCTTCACACGGATATAGCCCACCCGAATCTCAGATGGCATGTCCGTTGTATTGAAAGTCAATATAACATTGTTCGTTGTAATCAGCTCTGCGTCTCGTCTCGTCTTCATTTTCCTCGCTCCTATCACGCCAAATTCAGACAATCCGTACACTATTTCCTCCTCCGGCACGTCCCTCAAATCATAACAATTTATTATTCCTCGCGATTTATTCTTGGTTTGACGTGGTTCAACTTTAAGTTGAATGTTTTCATCGATTTTCCTCCCACCTTTGCGCACACTGAATATGAACTCAGAGCTCGTCAACGCCCTCTCCGCTTCCTGCGCCATCGCAAACTCCACCTCCAACGCTCCATCATTTAGCTTCTCACAACGGACAATTTTACCAAATCTGTCGCATCCATCTCGTCTCTGGAAAGGGGACAACGACGCAAGATCCTTAGTCAGTCCTCGGATGATGAGGAAACGTGGGGCATTGTGAACAATATTTCTGCTGCTCTCCGGGTTGGGCACTCTTCCACCGGTGGTGGATGGGAGAAAGGTCTGGCCCCTACTAGAGGGACCAGGAGGTTTTTTTGGGGGTTTGTGGATGCCATGTAGGGAGTTTGTATTCGGCTCCTCGTGGCGCCCCACCACGTAGGGGCCCTACTATGGGGACGCCTGCATCCCGCGAACGGGAGGACGACAGGCGCCAGAAAAGCTACACGGGGCAGGCGGTGCCTTCATCCGGCCGGGAGAGAGAGACTCACCACCCCGACCGGGATCCAGCGCCGCCCACCCCTTGACCCCAGCCGGCCGGGCCGGCACACACTGGGAAGAATCCCAGGTCCCCGGCCCGAGGCGACCAGCCACTTGACCCGTATGGGGCCCTACGGGCCCGCCCGCCCCTCCGGGATATCAGGACCAAAGAGGCGTGTTGTTCCCCCGTCACAGCTAGCACCGTGCGACGGGGGACCTCAGCCTCCAGGACTCCGTCAACCCCGGGTGACGGTCCAAGGGCTACCCTGATAAAACTGAGGACTACCCTGATAAAACTGAGCTGGAGGGCAGGACCGGGGAAGTTGTCCTACCTGCTCTTAGTGGGGAGAGTTGGTGTTGCCGGGCCAGGTGGAGAACATGGATGTTGAGTGGGATGGGCATTGGAATGGGAGCATATGGATGGAAGGACAAGTGAGGCACTCCTAGTCTGGCCCCTCACCGGCTCACCGGTTGACTGGGATTCCGGGTCCTTAGGGCACGCAATCCCCCCACCACGGAAAGGTGGTGCATCGTCGGGGGGTCCAGCTTTTCTGGCACGCAGTCTCGCAAACAATTATCGCCGTCGAGTACAATAGTCACTGTACAGCAAGTGGCTAGTCTAAACTTGCTTAAGCCATGGGTCGGATCTTCGGCGTCTCTACGCACAGTGTACCTATAGGCAATCATGGCCCGGCACTTTTGTGCTGAGCGATTTAAAGGTAAACGTACTGATTTAGACTTAACAGGATGATCCACCTTCAAATCCTCAACCATGGACCGAGCGTGGCCGCAGCGTGGACTGCGGTATTACAGGTCATTTCACGTCCGCACTCGAATAAAAGTAACCCAATCAGGTAACAGCACAACAACCTGGGACTATGTTATTTAGGTGCCAACCAGCACGAAATGAGTCTTTGTTTTGACCTCCTAGAAACATAGTTTTGACTTCCTGAGTCGACATCCGTGACGTTAAGCGGAAATGGCACATGCTCAGAGTACCATTTTCAAATTTCGACGTGTTGGAAGAAATCCTTTGGAAATAGCATTTTGTTAGATCCCCACGCTAATTTATGTCTTTCAAATTGCACATTTTCCGTAACTTATTAAGTGTTTCGACGGTTATGATCAATACTACCACTCAATGGTAGTATTGAATGCAACACTGTGGCAACAAATAACAAGAAAATGAGACTACTCCAGAAGAGGAACCTCACAGTCGCAGCGTCTTCGATCACTCGATCCGAGACGTCTCCGAATGTCATAAGGGGTCATGGTCTGGAGAGAAGTCCCCGGAAGCTGTAACGGGGCTGTAGTCTGGAGGGAAGCCCTCGAAGGTTATGACGGGGCCGTAGTTTGGAGAGAAGTCCTCGATGGTTATAACGGGGCCGTAGACTAGAGATATATCTCCGAAGGCATTAACAGAACCATGGTCCGGAGAGATGTCTCCGAAGGTTATAACGGGCCGTAGTCTGGAGAGATGTCTCCGAAGGTTATAACGGGCCGTAGTCTGCAGAGACGTCTTCGAAGGTTATAGCTGGGACGTAGACTGAAGAGAAGTCTCCGAAGGTTATAACGCCCGAAATTTATAATAACGAGGCCGTAGTCTGGAGAGAAGTCTCCGAAAGTTACAACGGGGCCGTAGTCTGGAGAGATGTTTCCGAGGGTCATAACGGGGCCCTAGTCTGGAGAGATGTCTCCGAAGGTTATAACGGGGCAATAGTTTGGAGAGATGTATCCGAAGGTCAATCCGAAGGTCTCTTGTAGGGATATTGACAGGGGCGGTCCGAGGCACCCAAATGAGGTGAGGCAGATAAAAAAATCGCAACTGTACCCCCCTCTCCCTCCCCAGAACAAAATGTCTTCGGATTTTCCACACTTTATTTCTTCGGTTCCGAAAATTCGCAGCTGTTTCTCTCAGGGGGTGCCTCTGGCTGAAAATTTTGAGGTAAGGACGCACTTGAGCCATCCCGGAGGGGAGCCTTTTCCGGGCCGGAAGGGCATCACCTTCCATGAGGGGTACCTGCCTCCAGATCCCTCTGTATCCGCCCCCGCCTGGGCTTCCCAAAACAGCGCTGGCCTCCCTGGTCCTTTCTTGAGGTGTATTTTTTCCTTATATGATAGATAAGCAAACTATGCTTCAAGGAATTATCAGTGAGATTTCTTATTCTTGATGATGGTCGATATTTGTGAGGCTGTTATAGATAACAGATATATATATATATCTATATATATATATATATATATATATATATATATATATATATATATATATATATATATATATATATATATGTATTGAGACTCGACAGAACGTGGATTCAGTAGATCCAGGGGCAGACCCAGGAGTAATGTTGGCTAAGATAAAAAGTTTATCATCACAATTGTTCGGATAAAAAAAAACTACAATTCATATAGTCATACTAAGTTGTGCATGTACTTTGGTAAACTGAAGCAAACATTAAGCAAGGTATTTTACGCCAAATGGGTCTTTACATGAATACTTCTGCACACACACAAAACAAATATTATTGTAGAGAAGTTTCTATAATGGTTACGCGACCGTCTAGGATGATGACCTCGTGTTCGCGTCACTCCCGTTGTAAAGGTCCAAAGTTCTCTGCACTATCTGTATTGTGCAGATGGATGAGTAAATAGACGGCAACAGTCAAACCCCAGAAAATTCGTACATACAAATGTTCCACACCGACGAACAACCGTGATATTACCTAGTGTTGAATTTGAGGCCGAAATCTGTTATTAATTTAGAACGCGCGACCGCCAGCGTTACAGGCCCGCGTCGCTTGGCTGCTCAGAGACGACTGCCTGTCGAGGGGTCACGAGGTCTGGCGGCTACCGGCACCCTAATCTCCGCCGCAGACGGCGGCCGTCGGCCCGGTAAAAGCGCTGAGCTAGGTTTCCGGCCGCGACTCGGCGGCAGCGCCGGCCGGCCGGATGGAAAGGTACTGACAGTTACACTGACAGGGGCGGTAGGTCGGATGGCTTTACGGGATTACAGCATTTACAATTACTGAACAGCCAAAAGTGCAATTTTATGGAAACTATGTCACATTATATGAACCGTCAACAATTTTTACTAATATAGGCATGAGTACTTTTGTCAATTCTACACAAGCATGGCACACCAAAAAGAGGTATATAAGGAAATTCCAATAAGATTTTCTTGCCATTTTTAATTAATTTATTGATATAGAAGTCCCTGAGAGCAAATCAGAAACAAGAATGCATGGACTGGATTTGTTGTAGCCTACCAAGCAACTTCTCTAGGTCCCATTTCTTTGGCAAATAACATATAAGCAGGATTTTCTTATTTTAAATCATGGCACCTAGCATTGACACTGCGGATGATACATAATCCTCCAGTGATGTTGTGATATTCGGTGATCCAACATCAATAGGATTAGGTCATCAGTATAATCTAAAAATATAAAAATATAAAATAATATAAAAGCAGATCAGTGAATATCAGTAGGTTTAGGTGATCTAACATCAGTAGATTATGTTAGGTTATGTTTTTATTGTGATATTACATCATTCTTCAATATATGCTGCCCCACACAAAACACTTTTTCTTTATACTTCCAATATTTAAAGTGAGGGGATATAGCCTACATCTGCATTGTTACGAATGATGTCTTTTTTTCTGCGGCTGTTTGAAATGTTATTTGATTGATTTTGATGTTCTTTCGGTAAATTTGTGCTTTAGGGTGTTTTAGGAATTTTGGGAATTTATCATTCGAATGCAAGGTTTATGAATGTGACTAAGATGATGGGACCAATAATGTTCCGTGCAAATGCTTGCTTTTCAGATTGTGAGCAAAATAACACCAAAAAGTGGGCTTTGGGTTAGGTAACATAGCATAAAAATGCTTAAGAAATGAAATAAAATGCAACACAACGTAACTAACCTCACTTTGGAGGAAAAAAATCCCAAACTAAAATTTTCAACATTTTAAGCAATTTATTGGCTATTTCCATTGGCTCTGGCTATTTCCATCTGTGACGATCGACAGCTTGCAGGGTCCATTGCAGCTGGTGTTAATCTTTGGTGACCATGTGTGCAAACTGTTCAATTAAAGAGACCCCTAGTGCGGCATCGCCATTGATTTCATCTACGACTTAGTAATAGATACAACGAAGCTTGATGAATCCATCGTACTTGGGACATTTGCTTCGGCTCATTTGCAAGATTTATTGAAGCAATCGTGGCGTATGTCAAGATTGACGAAAGTGAACGACTGGTCGTCGATTAGAACCTGTAATTTATTGGCTTCATCTACGAATACAGAGCTAACTCCTTTGACATCTTCTGACACTGGGATTGTCATAAAGCACTGCGAAATGGCTATTGTCGTCAGGGAATCTATTTTTGAGCTACAGGGTGAAAACCCCCGGTCAGCTCTGGTTCCAAATGCCACAAATAGCGCCTCATAACACGAATAAAGGCGTCGGCTATCTCCTCGTCCGTGCTTCTGTACTTCAGAAGCATCCTGAACAATTATGAATAATTGGGATGGATCTGCCGCAACGGGTGTTATCGACCAAGCCGGACTGTACATGAGATATGAATCGAGTCATTCTGTCGGGGTCTTTGTGCGATATCAGAAGAAATATACAACCGTCCCGAAAATAAATGCATTCAACCTTTGCCATCCGCCCACGTGATGAACGGCACCATAACGATACCAATGAAGACCCCGAGCCGGAAACAGCCCAGCAGGATGGGAGCAAGCTCTGGGACTTCTTGATAATCCCAGTGAAAAATAGTTGTTTCAAATGATACGTCATTAGGTTTTCCCACATTTTCGCCCAGGTTTCGCAACCAGCATGCTTTTCAACGAAGCGTTTTCAGAGGCGCACACAAATATAATTTACCTGCTTTGTTTTTATATTTAAAAAAAGTGAAGCGTGGGGTCCACTGGGTTTCCAAAAAAAGGTTTCTGTCACTTATTCAACAAGTTCAAGACAAGATGTCCACACGTAAATCGGATTAACAGTCGACCGGAAACTGCTGAAGTCGAACCACGTCTCCTTTAACACGCCAGTGTTCATCATCGTGGTATCGAAGTAAATACCTTGAATACCGCTTTCAACATTCCCGTCTGTACGACAGCAGTGAGTCTGGCCTGGCCCGGGCGACACCGCTCTTCATGTCAGCAGGCGCCATATGTGACATCTGAAACCAGAGCTGGCTATCTGTTATCACTGTAGCTCAAAAATAGATACCTTGACGAAAATAGCCATTTCGCAGTGCTTGAGGACGATCCCAGTGCAGAAGAATTCGAAGATGAAACCAATAAATTTGAGAATCTTATTGACGACCATTCGTGGTTCACCTTCGTCACTTTTGACCTAAGCCACGATTGGTCTAATGGACACAATTGCAGTAAATTGCACGAGTACGATGGGTACAATAAGCTACATTTGTGGATGAAGTTGAAATTGGCGACGCCGTACGAGGTGCCGCTTCGAATGAAGTTTGCTCACATGGTCGCCGAAGACCAACACCAGCCACGAAGGCCCCTGGAAGCTGCCGATCGTCACAGACAGAAACACCTAGAGTTCAGAAACAGCATTCTCGTGAGATGAAACAACTAGCTCCGCGATAGCCCGACTACGAACGACGCGGCACGGGTCCAGTCGGCCACCGATGTGGCCGAGCACACACACACACTACCCGACAGGCGACAGGTCGCGACCAGACCTACAGGAGCATCTCGCCAAGCGATACGGCTCGCCGTCCCTGACGGCCCGTCCGGTGTAACAGTAGCTGCTGCCCCGACTGCGACACGACAGTCAGACGGTCGGACGGTCGGACGGTCGGACGGTCAGACAGTCGGACGGTCGGACGGTCAGATGGTCGGACGGTCAGACAGTCGGACGGTCAGATGGTCGGACGGTCAGACAGTCGGATGGTCGGACGGTCAGACAGTCGGACGGTCGGACGGTCAGACGGTCGGACGGTCGGACGGTCGGACGGTCGGACAGTCGGACGGTCGGACGGTCGGATGGTCAGACAGTCGGACGGTCGGACGGTCGGACGGTCGGATGGTCGGACGGTCGGACGGTCGGACGGTCGGACGGTCGGACGGTCGGACGGTCGGACGGTCGGACGGTCAGACGGTCGGACGGTCAGACGGTCGGACGGTCGGACAGTCAGACAGTCGGACGGTCGGACGGTAGGAAGGCGCGCCAGCGACACTCGCCTCGATAACCGGTCCATGTGTATTGTTCACCAACACCTCAGACACCGCGGGTGGGCCGTGCATACAAAAATAAGCTTCCCGTGTTGCGGGGTGAGCGGCCGGGTGGACGCGGCGGGCGGGGTCGGCCGGGAGCCGTGGCAGTCCTGACACTGACGACATGCCGGATGTACGCGGCGGGCGGGGTCTCGGGGTCGGCCGGGAGCCGTGGCACTCCTGACACTGGCGGTCCGGGAGCCGTGGCAGTCATGACAATGAAGGGCCGGCGCGGCGCCCGTGCGCCACACAGGTCGGCCGCGCCGGCCAGCCAGTTGAGGCGACCCATCAACAAGACCCACTATTAGCCCAGGTAGGATGGCGACAAAACTGGGAAAGAAACGGGAACAGAAGGAGCGATAAAACGAAGCACCAGGCGACGACAAACGCGGAACAAAACGGGCACTGGGACCGGTACGCAGGAAGGACTGGTGCAAACAAACCGGATAAGTAGTCCGAAATGAACAGACCAAGAGCGGGAGCAGAGGCCGACGGCAGTGGGCTGGCTGACGGGAGCCCAGCGGACGGATACGGGTCCAGTGAGCGGGGAGGTAGCACACTGGACAAGCCGCCACACCCCATCGGCAGCGGCCGCCTCCCGGCCGACCCGCCACTACATTGCACGCACTCCCGTGGACAGCAGACGGTGGCGCGCCGAACAGAAAACGCACAGCTAAAGATTAATCATTCACAACAAATATCAGATGTGTTCCAACAAACTACATATAATGTAGCCCCACTCAGTCGCCGGATCGCACTGTGCCAGCTCTGAAAGGGGGACTGGGCGACCCGTCGTCGGGCGCCGGCCCGGCTGACTAGAACATACATCTACGTGGAATGTATACAAATAATGAAGTGCCAGACATATCCATAAAATACCATAAAATAGTTCCTCTAAAAATGCCTCGGCGTCGATTTTTCTGCAGCGCGGTGGACTTGCACACAACTATGGCAGCGAAATGCGTTAGTTGAGGCGACACGTGTCGACTGACGATGGTCGCGCCACCCAGTGGGCGTGGCGTGACGCAGCCGCACGCACTGCGCCCGCCCACAGTCGCGAGCGCAGCGGCGCACCGCGTGAACAGCGCCGTCCGCCGGGACGATCACAGGCGCGCGCGTCACAGTAGTCGACGTCACTCACCCTACAGCTAAGACACAGGTACCATGGAGCGCCACATGCCGGCCACCAGTCAAAGTTCAAGTTGTACAGCTTGCCGAAAGGCGTCAGGTCGGGGCGGGCTTACTCAGCCTCGGCCGCGTCCTGGTCCATGGGCTCCTCTTGAGTGGGCGACACGGGCCGCGCTGGCGACGACCTGGCGACGGACGCAGAGCCGGTAAGACGCGTCCCGGGAGGCGGCCACAGTCCAACAGACACGTACACACGCAGAGCCGGTCAGAGGCGTCCGAGAGGCGTGCACAGTTAGACAGACCCGGGGCCGGCGTAGGAGCTAGGGGATGGGTGTAGGTCCTGGGCAGGACACGTGCACATTCAGACGGACGTGGGGCCGGTGTAGGGAGTTGGGGACGGGACTAGGAGACGGGTGTAGACACCGGACAAGACACGTGCACAGGCAGCGAGACTCGGCGTTCGGAGGTGCCCAGGTGATGACCGACAACTCGGCCACCGAAGACGGGTGGGCGCTCGTGATGAGTCGGGTGTGATTCTGAGGACGGGTGTGGTGCGGATGCCAGGCATATTCAGTCTTGGGCCGGATGTACGGCCCGAGGCACGGTGTCGGCTCTAGTTGCAAGTGAGCTGCTGGTAATAGCATAACGTGTCGTTCCATACAGGAAAAACTCGGCTCGAACGGCCTCTGTCAACGCCTGACCGGCCACAGCGTTGATTACCAACCGTCAATATTATCAACCTCTACAAATAACCACACGCTTCAGCTGGACCATCACCCCTGCCAGCTGGCTGTTCGGCCCTCCGGGCACATCAACACATCGGTGCGGCCACGCGGCGGCAGGCGTGGGCGGGGCGGGGCGGGCGTCAGAGCGGTGCCGGTACCTGCACGTCTGCGGCTGCCGCTGCGGCTGCTGCACCGACAGGCCGGCCATCGCCGACAGCGTTTCGGCGTCGTGGTCCTTGAGCGCCTCGGCGTGCGACACGGCCGCTAGGTGGGCGGCGCGCTTCACACACGGCCAGTGCGGAACCTGCAGCACAGCCGCACACCACGCTCTGTATGCAGCATTGACCTCTGACCCTGGCTCGTGTCAGGGGCCGCGCCGAGCGTGCACAATAGTTCCCCGAGAACAAGTGACGTCCACTACCAGGCTCAGGGCGCCTATGCGCATACAAATATAGCTTGTCATCTCCAACTGATATCGATGAAGTGTGCGTATGTGTGCGTATGTGGGGGATGTAGAGGGGAGGGGTGGGGTGGGGCACAAGCTCTGGATTAAACAATCATTACCATATCCACGGCTCTCTCTCTCTGTACCTGGACAGTCCCGTACCCAGTAACTGGACGGGCCACCTCCGGGGTGAAGGCGGACAGTTCGCCTAGTTCCGCACACTGTTCTCTACGTTGTTCGGCAAGGATGAGCGTTCTACGATAAATCTAATTTGATATTGCACGGTGCATTTCCTTAGGACAAGTCGACAGCCACCTGAATGCCTGTATGACGATGGTTTTGTGCAGGGTGATACATGTATGGTGATATCTTTGTGCTGGATGAAACTTGTATAGTGATGGTTTTGTACAGTGATACCTGCATGGTGAAGGATTTGTGTAGGGTGATACCTGTATGGTGCTGGCTTTGTGTGAGGGATGCCTGTATGGTGATGGTTTTGTTCTGGCTGATACCTGTATGGTGATGGTTTTGTGCATGGTGATACCTGTATGGTGATGGTTTTCTGTGGGGATGCCTGTATGGTGATGGTTTTGTGCTGGCTGATATCTGTATGGTGATGGTTTTGTGCATGGTGATACCTGTATGGTGGTTTTGTGCAGGATGATACCTGTATGGTCATGGTTTTTTGCAGGGTGATAGCTGTATGTTGATGGTTTTGTGCAGGGTGATACCTGTATGGTGGTTTTGTGCAGGGTGATACCTGTATGTTGATGGTTTTGTGCATGGTGATACCTGTATGGTGATGGGTTTCTGTGGGGATGCCTGTATGGTGATGGTTTTGTGCTGGCTGATACCTGTATGGTGATGGTTTTGTGCATGGTGATACCTGTATGGTGATTTTGTGCAGGGTGATACCTGTATGGTCATGGTTTTTTGCAGGGTGATAGCTGTATGTTGATGGTTTTGTGCAGGGTGATACCTGTATGGTGGTTTTGTGCAGGGTGATACCTGTATGTTGATGATTTTGTGCAGGGTGATACCTGTATGGTGATGGTTTTGTGCAGGGTGATACCTGTATGTTGATGATCTTGTGCTGGGTGGTATCTGTATGGTGGTGGTTTTGTGCAGGGTGATACCTGTATGGCGATGGTTTTGTGCAGGGTGATATCTATATGATGATGGTTTTGTGCATGATACCTGTGTGGTGATGGTTTTGTGCAGGGTGATATCTGTATGATGATGGTTTTGTGCATGATACCTGCGTGGTGATGGTTTTGTGCAGGGTGATACCTGTATGGTGATGGTTTTGTGCAGGGTGATACCTGTATGGTGATGGTTTTGTGCAGGGTGTCAATGGCCGCGTCGCACGGTTTTCGGGCCAGCTCCTCGTCGCTGATTGGCTGCGTCTCGTCGCCCAGCAGCGCACGGATCGTCTGCTCGGTGGCGTCGCAAATGGCGCCGATGTCGTAGCCGCCCTCCAGCGCCAGTGCCATCTGTGAGACGCGACAGGAAAGACTAGTTGGCGGGTCGACCGCCGCATGGACGAGGATAAATTCTCGCTTTGGTGGTCGTCGACCAAAGGCTGTTATATTACTCCGATACTTTTCCATAAAAGACACGTAAAATCCGTTCATACCAACTGACGTGAAACAGTGGCCTAAGTGCCTGGATGGCAGCAGACCAGCGCGGCTTAATGTCATGCAACAATCCACGTTGCGCTGTTTGCTTATTGGGTGGTTCTCGACGCACTTTATGCACGATCACGACCAATGGCGCAGCCCCCACTGTTTCGCCCGTGGGCCGCGGGATTGGGAAATGTCCCGAGCGGTGCGAGTGTCGATCCCGGGATCTTTGGTACCCAGAGCTCAGCACCTTAACCACTCGGCCATCGCCGCCCCTCATTTGGCGTTGACCAGCCGGCAGACACGGCCGGCGAGCCCGTCCGACGGTGACGTCACCGACCTTGCCGTTGGCGAGTGTCATCAGCTGACGAGTCATCCAGGCGAAGCAGGCGGCCGACAGGTGGTAGCCGCCCAGCGGCGACGGGTGGCCGCGCGCCGCGTCGAAGCCGCTCGACACCAGCACCACGTCCGGCTGGAAGTCCTGTTGACCCAGGTCACCACACGGGTCAGTCCGGTCGCCGCGGAACGTAGCAGGTCAGACGTGCCCGCTGTACGGTCAGTTTGGAGGCGGCACACCACCGACACATCACCGGCACACCACCGCTCATCACCGGCACATCACCGGCGTACCATCGGCACCGCTGCGGCGACGCGTGACATCAGCGTCCGGTGGTGACCGTGGTGACGTATCGACCCCACCCTGCACCGTCCAACACCACCCGACTGACGCGTGACATCAGCGTCCGGTGGTGACGGTGGTGACGTATCGACCCCACCCTGCACCGTCCAACACCACCCGACTGACGCGTGACATCAGCGTCCGGTGGTGACGGTGGTGACGTATCGACCCCACCCTGCACCGTCCAACACCACCCGACTGACGCGTGACATCAGCGTCCGGTGGTGACCGTGGTGACGTATCGACCCCACCCTGCACCGTCCAACACCACCCGACTGACGCGTGACATCAACGTCCGGTGGTGACGGTAGTGACGTATCGATCCCACCCTGCACCGTCCAACACCACCCGACTGACGCGTGACATCAACGTCCGGTGGTGACGGTAGTGACGTATCGATCCCACCCTGCACCGTCCAACACCACCCGACTGACGCGTGACATCAACGTCCGGTGGTGACCGTGGTGACGTATCGATCCCACCCTGCACTGTCCAACACCACCCGACTGACGCGTGACATCAGCGTCCGGTGGTGACGGTAGTGACGTATCGATCCCACCCTGCACCGCCCAACACCACCCGACTGACGCGTGACATCAGCGTCCGGTGGTGACGTATCGATCCCACCCTGCACCGCCCAACACCACCCGACTGAAGCATGACATCAACGTCCGGTGGTGACCGTGGTGACTTATCGATTCCACCCTGCACCGCCCAACACCACCCGACTGAAGCATGACATCAACGTCCGGTGGTGACCGTGGTGACTTATCGATCCCACCCTGCACCGTCCAACACCACCCGACTGACGCGTGACATCAGCGTCCGGTGGTGACGGTGGTGACGTATCGACCCCACCCTGCACCGCCCAACACCACCCGACTGAAGCATGACATCAACGTCCGGTGGTGACCGTGGTGACTTATCGATCCCACCCTGCACCGTCCAACACCACCCGACTGACGCGTGACATCAACGTCCGGTGGTGACCGTGGTGACTTATCGATCCCACCCTGCACCGTCCAACACCACCCGACTGACGCGTGACATCAGCGTCCGGTGGTGACGGTGGTGACGTATCGACCCCACCCTGCACCGTCCAACACCACCCGACTGAAGCATGACATCAACGTCCGGTGGTGACCGTGGTGACGTATCGATCCCACCCTGCACCGCCTAACACCACCAGACTGAAGCGTGACATCAACGTCCGGTGGTGACCGTGGTGACGTATCGATCCCACCCTGCACCGTCCAACACCACCCGACTGACGCGTGACATCAACGTCCGGTGGTGACGGTGGTGACGTATCGACCCCACCCTGCATCGTCCAACACCACCCGACTGACGCGTGACATCAACGTCCGGTGGTGACGGTAGTGACGTATCGATCCCACCCTGCACTGTCCAACACCATCCGACTGACGCGTGACATCCCGAGCCAGTGTCGGTCCTACCGCCTTGTAACGAAGAGCACGATGTAGCTCGGTCGGTGCAAATATTCTACAATTAAGATCATTCACTATTTCACAATCCGTACGATTAACACCAGTCAACAGCCGTGTGCAGATTAACATATTCGGTGCATGTGAACATATCCGGGCGAGCATATAGAGTAGGACGCCATGCTGGGGTGGATAAATGAACAAAAGGAAGCACTATTGAAGTTCAAACTTTGGCGTGTTGTACATGCCAGGCCGAGTGAGTTCATGGTCCCTGAAATCGGAAGGTCATGACATTATATTTTCAGCTGTACAACTATCTTTGCTCTACGACACATTCCATGCACTGCAATTCTTCGCAAGCATCCCGCTTTCATTGCCCCGTCCCTATACTGAAAACTTAATTCATATATGACTGACATAGCGCTGAAATGCACCTGACGTGTGACTGATGGACTGGCGGGTGACCGACAGGCGGCAGATGGGGGCTGGAACACCCCCAACCTATGAATGATGGGCGACTTGCATATTTGCTGTGCGACTGGCCTACAACTAACGTGTCACTAACGTGTCACTAACGTGTCACTAACGTGTCACCGACGTATGACTGACTGACGTGCGACTGACTCGGGATATGGGAGCAACTGACCCGGGCTATGGGCATGACGACGGTGCGGAAGGCAGCCAGGTACTCGGCGTCTCCCATCGGAGGATTGCAGCCGCCCGACCATGCCACGTTCACATTGAAGCCCATGCCGTCCTCGACTCCGCACTGCCGGGTCGGCTCAGGTCACGTCACGGCATCAGGTCATGTCACGACATCAGCAGCATACGGCCAACACGGGCGCCAGCGTTAGTGGAATGCAGTGTGGGGGTTATCAGGCAAGGTGAACGGAAACACACACCGGGGTAATTTGTCGGCAGCGTGAGCTACAGATCCATCATTTTGACCACACATTACCCCACTCAGCTAGATTGCGACAACGAACTATAGGACTAGCTGGAGTCTGAACCGTTAGCCAAAGCGGCACCAGCAAAAAAAAAACAACCAAGATCAGCACAACCTAAAATGGTAGCACCACCACAATTGTGCCAGCAACACAAACAATGCACATTACCAGGTCCTTGTGGACGCCATGAGTCATACGGTGCCATAGTGGGGGATAAGGCCACGCTATGGCCAAACACTATTGCCACACATGATACATAACATAGACGATGGGCTCAGAGAACGCACCAACGTTTTGACAAATAATCTACAGATACTCGTCGAACATCTATGGCGCAACACAAGCTAGTAATTGTCCAAGCTCCTCTGAAATGAACCTACCTTGCTGGGAAATTACACTCGAAATCATGAAAATGGACATCAATTATGGGAAATGATACCAGAAACTTGCATGACAGAGCATTAACTGGGAGCAATCGAACTTTCGGGACACCATCGCCACCTGGTGGCGGAGGGTGATCGGCGAGACCGGACAGACCAGCCACACCGGCTGGGGGCCTGGCCGAGCTCACCTCCAGGGGGGCACCGGTGCCCGGGAAGAAGTTTCCGTCGTCATGGCGATGTAGCGACAGGTAGAGCACGTGCGAACTGTCGTAGAACAGCTGTTGTGTACCATTGCCGTGATGCACGTCCCAGTCTACCACCATCACCTGGACAGAACCGAATGGTTAACATCACACATTCGAACTGAGTCTACTTCCCGAAAAGAAAAAAAGGCAGATGCAATTTGTATATCTTCTCATTACTTTTTAATGCATTTACAGGAAACACGCGACGCGGTATCGTCACACGGCTGGAGCAAAAGGGTGTCAGTCTTGGCGTAAAATGCCTTCGGAAAGATACCAACGCTACGCTGCTGTTTTTCTGCCAGTCATGCTGGTTGTTCGCTTTCACGTTTCCAGCGCGGCCCATACGACCCGAAAACTGAACCGAATCGGAGCGGCACCAGCGCCAACTGGGCGGACGCCCCTGTCCCTGTCCCTGTCCCTGTCCCTGTCCCTGTCCCTGTCCCTGTCCCTGTCCCTGTCCCCCCCTGTCCCCGTCCCCGTCCCCGTCCCCGTCCCCGTCCCCGTCCCCGTCCCCGTCCCCGTCCCCGTCCCCGTCCCCGTCCCCGTCCCCGTCCCCGTCCCCGTCTCCGTCTCCGTCTCCGTCTCCGTCTCCGTCTCCGTCTCCGTCTCCGTCTCCGTCTCCGTCTCCGTCTCCGTCTCCGTCTCCGTCTCCGTCTCCGTCTCCGTCTCCGTCTCCGTCTCCGTCCCCGTCCCCGTGCCCGTCACCGCGGACCTTCTCGACGCTGAGCTGCAGACGGAGCAGGCGCGCCGCGATCGCCACCGAGTTGAAGAAGCAGAAGCCCATGGCCTGGTGGTGTTCGGCGTGGTGGCCGGGAGGTCGCACCAGCGCGAACCCGTTCTTGACGGCGCCGGTCGCCACTGTCGACGGAGGACAGAGTGGGAGGGCTGGTGATGATGGCGGTGCCACACAGCTGCAGACACATACACAGTCTCGGCAGGTCGCTAGTGTCGACGGAGGACAGAGTAGGACTGGTGATGATGGCGGTGCCACACAGCTGCAGACACACACACACACAGTATCGGCAGGTCGCTACTGTCGACGGAGGACAGAGTAGGACTGGTGATGATGGCGGTACCACACAGCTGCAGACACACATACACAGTCTCGGCAGTCGCCACTGTCAACGGAGGACATAGTGGGAGGACTGGTGATGATGGCGGTGCCACACAGCTGCAGACACACACACACAGTATCGGCAGGTCGCTACTGTCGACGGAGGACAGAGTAGGACTGGTGATGATGGCGGTACCACACAGCTGCAGACACACATACACAGTCTCGGCAGTCGCCACTGTCAACGGAGGACATAGTGGGAGGACTGGTGATGATGGCGGTGCCACACAGCTGCAGACACACACACACAGTATCGGCAGGTCGCTACTGTCGACGGAGGACAGAGTAGGACTGGTGATGATGGCGGTGCCACACAGCTGCAGACACACACACACAGTATCGGCAGGTCGCTACTGTCGACGGAGGACAGAGTAGGACTGGTGATGATGGCGGTGCCACACAGCTGCAGACACACATACACAGTCTCGGCAGTCGCCACTGTCAACGGAGGACATAGTGGGAGGACTGGTGATGATGGCGGTGCCACACAGCTGCAGACACATACACAGTATCGGCAGGTCGCCAATGTCGACGGAGGACAGAGTAGGACTGGTGATGATGGCGGTGCCACACAGCTGCAGACACACATACACAGTCTCGGCAGGTCGCTACTGTCGACGGAGGACATAGTGGGAGGGCTGGTGATGATGGCGGTGCCACACAGCTGCAGACACACACACAGTCTCGGCAGTCGCCACTGTCGACGGAGGACAGAGTAGGACTGGTGATGATGGCGGTGCCACACAGCTGCAGACACACACACAGTCTCGGCAGTCGCCACTGTCAACGGAGGACATAGTGGGAGGACTGGTGATGATGGCGGTGCCACACAGCTGCAGACACACACACAGTCTCGGCAGTCGCCACTGTCAACGGAGGACAGAGTGGGAGGACTGGTGATGATGGCGGTGCCACACAGCTGCAGACACATACACAGTATCGGCAGGTCGCCAATGTCGACGGAGGACAGAGTGGGAGGACCGGTAATGATGGCGGTGCCACACAGCTGCAGACACATACACAGTATCGGCAAATCACAGTGGCGTCACATCAACTTCCAGCTGGGGGTGAGTGGAGAACCGTTCTCGAAAAGGCTACGCAAGACGGGAAAACTGAAGCGATAAAAAGTATGCTACAGGATTTCTGAACAAATTATGACTTTCTAGACAAAATATAGTGCAGCTGATCAATGGCGGTGACAAAATGCTTTAGTGTCACTTCCAGACTTGTGCTCGACTCAAATTTTTTGAATCGGCTCACATTTGACTCATAGATCTTGAGATCCGATTCAACTCATGATTCACAGCAGGTCAAAATTATTTGATTCGACTCAATTCAGACTCAGAGCTACAGAGATCCGATTCAACTCACGACTCAAACATAAATTTGAATCGATTCAGATCCGACTCAATGGTATCAGACTCATAAGCCATATGATTTTGTGTGCACTGCTCACACACTATTTATATATATATATATACATATAATATATATATATATATAAAATATAATATATATATATATATATATATATATATATATTTGTATATATATATATATATATATATATATATATATATATATATATATAAATATATATACATATATATATATATGTATATATATATATATATATATATATATATATATATATATATATATATATATAGATATATATGTATATATATATATATATATATATATATATATATATATATATATATATATATATATGTGAGGTGAAAACAAAGTTATAGCAAACATAATTTATTTGACAGACAGTTTGATGTCAACTCATCTTCATCTGTCTAATTAAAGAAGGGAATCAGTATTTGTTCACACTAACAAAGATGCTCCAACATCGAAACATCTGTTGGATATATTATTTTAGCTATAACGTTGTTTTCACCTCACATTATTTATCATTCGGCATGCACTGTAATGGTTGACATATAGGATAAATATACAGATAAATGAACGTGCATGTGCATAAAGTAATTGACTCAAACAGATTAACGAGATGAATGGTTGTCAATGCATATGCAAAGCAATGAGTGCATAATACCTCAATCCACATCAGCATGATGCACACACAACCTGAATCATATACCTGACACACATCACCTAACTGCAACATGGCACCCAGGTTCTGCACTGCAATAGGTATCTGCACAGAATATGATTGCGTTGGTTGGTCTGTTGCCCCCCACGAAGTTTGTTTGGTAGCAGGCTTGAAGGTTTCCCTTCACCATTGGTTTACACCCAATTTTACTGACTTTCTCTACGCTATCTTGCATATTTTATGGCAATATAGGGTACTTTGACGTATTCTAATTGAAAGACCTATTCTTTAGCTTCATCAAAGGGTATCCTAAATGACCCAGTAATAATCGTCCTGCCCAACAATGTGCCATTTCCGACAGGCTCACCATCAAGTGCCTCCAAAATAAAGGGCTTGTTCCTGATATTGGTAGGCTCCCTCTACCATCCATTTTACATGTTCAAGTTGTCACCCTCGTTCAAGAGCGGAAGAAAGGACAGTCAAGGGGGCGCTAAGTGCTCCATAGCTTCTTCTCCCCATTGGCAGGAGAGTTTCAGTTGAGTTGCAAGTTTCAGGAGGGCATTCCTAGATCACAATGGTGTTGTACATAAATGTTAAATTATGCATGTATCATCAACAATCCATGCAAGATTCACCAAGGCAGAATGCATCATGCCCTGGGTCTAGCTGGCCTGGAAAAACTGTTTTCAACAACTGCTGTATGTCAATGTAGGTAGGTAGGTAAATGTTTGGAAAAATAGGCTGATCCTAGATTTTGGGGATCCTGAACATTATCCTTTCCAGAAAATTATTTGTTGTTTTTTCATCTGGAAGTTGAAGTTCCTAAGTTATTAACTTTTGACAACGAACTGCTGTGATCAAGGAAAAGTGCTCAAAATTCACTGAAATGGGTGCAAGTTGAGTTACCATGCATAAGGTTTGAATACAAATATTCTCTATACTGGATGACTACAAAATATTCCTCTCCAAATGCCGGATTACAATGCACAAATCCGACCTTGTCTATGCATGATAATAAAATGTGTCGGAACAAATGCTCACCGGAAAGAATGGGAAAAGATTATAACTCACCTGGTGTGCGGAATACAAATATATTTGCTAGGAAGCAAATTAAAGTGACCATTGCGTATGATTTGAGAAAAGTTCTGCAACAAAATTTCTACCATTTTTTTTTATTAAAAACATCGAATGACGTCATGCGGGCTTGAAGGAAAATTTTGATCTACCTTCTTGTAAAGGTAACTTGGGTTTGTTATTTGTCACACAAATCGACGCAATTTATTCAGTGCAAATGCCTGTTCCCAAAAAAAGTGCATGGTCGTTTCGGTTCCCTATTATTTTTCACAATCACATCCCATTTCTGTGTTGTGTTTCTGGTACTAGAATTGACTCATGCATGATACTGATTGTGAATACCAAGCTTAGCATAAATACTTTTTTGTAGTTATTGTTATCCGTTTTTTTTTGTAAATAACTTAAGTACACCTCATTCTTTACTCACTGGCAGCTGATAAGTTGACAATTGTAATGCTAAGCATTAATAATTATACTGTGTTTTTACTCCCTACCTTGTGTCATGGCATACTATTTACAAAGATACATGCTTTATATCATTTGTTCATAACTTGCATTTGAGTCGCAAGACTCAAATGACTCATTGTGATTCAAATGATTGACTCGTGATTCAACTCATTAAAAAAAAAATATGTGATTCAACTCGCGACTCAAGATATGTTTTTGGGAAAAAAATCGATTCAACTCACGACTCATCCAAAAACGATTGATTCATGAGTCGATTCTCGATTCAACTCGAGTCGAGCACAAGTCTGGTCACTTCCTGATTCTGAGATGCTTTGGGATGATGATTATTTGACGGGAGGTTCAGTAAAAGCTGGAATTTGACAACAACGGACGACATTTGAAGCTAAGAGTGGAATATTATTCCAAGCCGGGCGTGATATTCACTCCAGATTGGATTTTATTCAGACACTGTGACCAATATAGACATTAGGAGACGGTGAGAGTGGTGGGAAGGGTGTGAGCGTGGCAATGTCGGGCGTGGCTCACCAATACAGACAGTAGGAGACGATGAGAGTGGTGAGAAGGGTGTGAGCGTGGCAATGTCGGGCGTGGCTCACCAATACAGACAGTAGGAGTCGGTGAGAGTAGTGGGAAGGGTGTGATCGTAGCAATGTCGGGCGTGGCTCACCAATACAGACAGTAGGAGACGGTGAGAGTGGTGGGAAGGGTGTGAGCGTGGCAATGTCGGACGTGGTTCACCGTCCCCGCCGCCGACACTCGAAACGCAGAGGCACACGCACATCGAAACTGAACGCCGCTTAGCATCAGTCATACGACAACAACAGACACGTACTGACACCGGGAAAACGTAGCTGGCTGTCGCTGGACAAACGGTACAGCTGACAACACGTCGAGTAGTCGGCTGCACACAATCCAAAGTGGCGAGAGGAGGGTAGCCAGCTACACAATCAGCGTATGGGCAGCGATCGACAACCTGCACACCCAAGATTGGGTGTGCAGGATAAACCCAGCCACGGCGGCTCGACCGCTCCAACAATGCAGCCGTGCCCGTTATGTACCAGTCCCGTCGCAGACCATCGCCTCCCTGGTCTCAGACACACCGGCTACCAATCAATTGACTGTTTCTCTTTAGTTCGACCAAGTAGCAAACTAATGGTCGTGACGATTTCTAATAATTTCTAGTAAAAAAGCAAAACATAATACGCATAGCGCGCGACTCAAAAGGCGGTAGAAGGCTTCAGGTAGCCTAACAATAGTTTTGCGTTCTAGCTTGCTATCTGTGCGTAATAAGTATCCATAAATAGGCCAACAGACCATAGTACGGAAACGCGCGAAAGTCGAGGCGAAAGTCGAGGCGAACGTTGAAAGCCAATAGCATGACTGACACGGCGAAATACCATCAGAACCAAACGTGGGCACGGCGCACGCAAATTGCGCCGCTGCGCCGCTGCGCCGGCGGCGCACCTTAAAAACCGGCGGCGCAGCGGCGCCGGCGCGAATTCTAAAGAAAAACGGCGCAACGGCGCGCGGCGCAAGTAAAAAATCCGCGCCGCTGTCCGCGCCGCTGTCCAGCTTCAGCGAGCGATAAAAGACGACCTAAGAATCCGACGCGGCAAACACATATGTACTTGACTACCTGTTACGTGTAGTATTATAAGTAATTATACTAACCATATACATTAGTAAAAGTAACTACCTGTAAAGTTCTATATACATTACTAAAACTTTTAGTAACCTTTAAAACCTTTAAACCTTTTATAACCTTATGATAGCGTTTTGACTTTATAGGGTAATCTGACAGGTCTCAGACTGAGACAGACTCAGACATTGCATTTTTTTTTATAGAAAAAATGTAATAAAAAAGTAATTGGGGTGCCATTGTAAAGGCAACACCCCACAGAAACTTCAGTTTTGTTCATTGCAATCCTTCAGAAATAAATAGAAGAAATTGCTCCTAATGGCGCCCTAGGGTTGTCAGGGAGGAGGACATTGGACATTGGACAAGGAGGAGGAGGACATTGAGTAGAAGGATGAATAGAGACAGAAACTCAGATCTGGGCTGGGCCAATCTGGCTAAATTTACCGCCGGCCGAGCAATATAGCTCACGGGCCATAGTTTAATCTTTAATGTGAATATAGGTAACTGTGATGCCAATTATAAGCTGTATTTAAAAAAAACTTTTTTATAGCCTAAAACTGGTTTTTTGGGGGCTAAATAGGTAGAAACTTTGGCACTGCACATAGTTTTTGTATAGGCATACTTAATTAATAGCGGCGCGCGGCGCAGCGGCGCAGCGGCGCGCGGCGCAGCGGCGCAGCGGCGCGGGGCGCAACTGCAGGGGCCAAAAATAGCGGCGCAGCGGCGCGGGCGCAGGTGGGCATCGCCGCCGGCGCAGGGGCGCGGGCGCAAGTACCAAAATTCAGCGGCGCGCCCACCTTTGATCAGAACATACAAAGGTCCCGTCCAAGTGGCGCCTCCTCCGTCCACAGCCAGATAATCCCAACACCCACCTTGGCGAATTGACTATTTCGACCAGACAGTTAGCAACTATGGCAATGCCGGATGCAAATATGGCAGCAATTTAACTGTGAGCAACTGCGGCCACGGAGCCACTAGCGCCGTAGGATGGGTACACCTCATGACATGAGAGGATCCGTGATATCCAACTGTGGTAACGGTGCCGTAGGATGGGTACACCTCATGACATGAGCAGGATCCGTGATATCCAACTGTGGTAACGGTGCCGTAGGATGGGTACGCCTCATGACATGAGCAGGATCCGTGATATCCAACTGTGGTAACGGTGCCGTAGGATGGGTACGCCTCATGACATGAGCAGGATCCGTGATATCCAACTGTGGTAACGGTGCCGTAGGATGGGTACGCCTCATAACATGAGCAGGATCCGTGCTATTCAACTGTGGTAACGGTGCCGTAGGATGAGTAGGACTCATGACATGAGCAGGATCCGTGCTATTCAACTGTTGTAACGGTGCCGTAGGATGGGTACGCCTCATGACATGAGCAGGATCCGTGATATCCAACTGTGGTAACGGTGCCGTAGGATGGGTACGCCTCATAACATGAGCAGGATCCGTGCTATTCAACTGTGGTAACGGTGCCGTAGGATGAGTACGCCTCATGACATGAGCAGGATCAGTGATATTCAACTGTTGTAACGGTGCCGTAGGATGAGTAGGACTCATGACATGAGCAGGATCCGTGATATTCAACTGCGCACAGGGAAATTTGTTCAGAAAACCATCTGATGCTTTTGTTGAGATTCCCAAATGCTCAAACAATGAAGAGCGCCAGACTGAACACAATGGTTCTTTCTACCGAACAAATCAGTGGGCATGCACAGCGCTGAACATCTGCTGCTCTATAACCACGCGCTTCACTATGCGCCTTATACTGCCATTTTCGGACGCGTGTGCTTTGATCAGATTCATCAATGTGTTTCTCTGTATGACTTTCTATCATCAGCAACCACGGCATTGCAGTGTTTCAACCTCCGACTTCACCTGCGAATGAATGGGTCTCGTTGCATCGGTGATCCGCGAATATATAAATAAACAAATAAACCACACCACTTTTAGATTGCATTAAAGCTGCAGTTGATGAGAAGAGCTCCGGGAGGTTCTTAATCGCCGGCAATTCTTTCCCATCCTGGCTACCATATCCAGTCTGAAACCAGGTGCAAGCTGCGCCACGAATTCAGTCGATGTTTCAGTTCAGGAAAAGCACGTGCCTAACGATCACCCCGATTAGCTGCAAACACGGCCTGCAGTTCTGTTGGCACGCCCAAACACCACCAGTGCAGTCTAAAGTGCGCCCGGACACGCCCGGACATCAACCGTCACCTGGTGATGTCAACACTCACGTTCACACCAAGGGCCGATCGAAATTCACTGCCAGCCAAGTTGGACGGCCAGTTCGCACGCGTCCGCCGGGAGCAGTACGGTGCAGACGGCGGACGGCCGACCTGGCCACACCGTACGCCGGCGGGCGAGCAGGTGTCGCCGCCCTGGCCTCGGCTGGACATAGCTACCGCCTCGGCCTCGGCTGGACCAAGCTACCGCCTCGGCCTCGGCTGGACATAGCTACCGCCTCGGCCTCGGCTGGACCAAGCTACCGCCTCGGCCTCGGCTGGACCAAGCTACCGTCTTGGCCTCGGCTGGACCTACCTACAGTCTTGGCCTCGGCTGGACATAGCTACCGTCTTGGTCTCGGCTGGACCTAGCTACCGCCTCGGCCTCGGCTGGACCTAGCTACCGTCTTGGCCTCGGCTGGACCTAGCTACCGTCTTGGTCTCGGCTGGACCTACCTACAGTCTTGGCCTCGGCTGGACCTAGCTACCGTCTTGGTCTCGGCTGGACCTAGCTACCGCCTCGGCCTTGGTTGAACCAAGCCGCACCCTGTGTACATTGAAGCCGACATAACTAACGAAAGTAGCAAAGAGGCTTCCAAGATTATTACGAATTCAAGGAGCGAACCAGGCCTCGGTTCCAATTCTGACGACAATTGTCATGTTGCAGACGACGAAGAACTTTGGAAGGTAACAGTGTGGACCATGAGATTAGTCTACACTGGCGACCACATCGACAATAATATATTACGCTAGCTAGCCACATATCCTTTGACATCAATTATTTGCTCCATCATGTCACTTACACAGCAGTTTTAATAAAATGATGTTTGGACGTATGGGCGAGTGGACTACATGCACGAACATTTGGTGCTCATAACAATGCATTGTTCATAGCATAAGTACTATAGATCGTCAACTGCAATATGTTTGTCTTTCATAATACATTGTAAACGTGGTGTCAATATCCAGTGTAGATGGTACACAATTTCACATAAGAAAGGAAGCTGAAGCATTTTCCGGATTAAATTATTCACTTCTGGAGATGGTTGTCGCGAGTTCAAGTTGTCGCGATGAAGTAGTGGCTCTTGAGGAAGAGGTTCAAATAGCTATATTTTCAACACAAAGAACAACCGACAATTCGAGGAAGCGCGGTACAAATGTCATTAATCATGTCAGCGTGCAGAAACCTGGTCACCAATACGAACACGAAAAGGGTCTGCTAAAAGCTACGTTTAGAAAATGCTCACTCGAGCACGAATTCCACTACTTTGAAGCTTTAAAACAATACCATGGCGCCAGTCGCGTCTTACGCCGCTTCCATGTCAAAGAACACAACATAGTCACGGTGTTTCCGTTTCAACTTTGCACGGATCGAGGCATCCGATGTTAAAACAGGATGAACGGCACTTCTCTCTCTTCTGAAACCAGACTATTCGTTTGCGAACAACAAATGTAACGTTATCAATACGACGTAAGCCTAACAACCACCATTTGTCTACATCAATTTGCCGAGGGACAACGTAGGCGATATTCGAGCATAGTCGGACGGGTTCAAATCCGTTTTCGTGGGTTTCCGGATCGGAATTATTAAGGCATCATGCCCACCTCCCGGAAAGTCTCGGCTTCTCACACCCCTTCAAAGGTGGCCAACAGAGCTGCCATGCTCTGAGGAGGAGGTTGCTTCAACACTGCATTGTGCATCTGATCCGACCTTCGGGCCATTCTCAGTGTTGTTCGCATATGTCAATTCGGCTATTATGAAATGATAACTGTAATGAAGTAATTTCGAAGTGCTACAATCGGGGACGAGTAGTCTATGGGTTAGATGCCCGTCTCACAATCGAAAGATTGTGGGTTCGAGTCTCACCTGTCGCTACTCTTCGCCCGTGACCAATCGGCGTGAGAGATTGGCGACGCTGCATGACTCAACGGTCGACGCGTCGTAAAACCAATAACCAACCAACCAGAAATGCTAAAATCAATCGGATTCCTACACACGAGGAACTTAACTTATCATCATCTTTCGAATGTGAGACGGGCAACTTACCCCGAGACTACTCGTCCTCCATAGCACAACTTAAAACAAACAAGAACTCTGGATCACTGTTACCACCACTACTACGAGCCGAGATAAGCCGACCAATCTCATTAGCAACATCCAACGGATGGGTGATATCAGCTCCATGTACTCTCAAGTCTCATCACAGGGAGAGGAGCCGACACTTGTCCAGAACTGCGTTTTATCTCAGTCCAGCTATGTCCTGTCTGAGTGGATCAATAGATCTGTGCACACATTCTCTCCAATATCTCCGCTTGAACGAGAAAAAAAAATGGTGCGGCTCGCCTGCATCCAAACTTCCCGGAACTTCCCCAGCTTGGCTGGCGGTCTGTGACGGCCAAACGCCGGTATGTGACGGCCAAACGCCCTATAAGCCCGCCTCCGAGTTCGGATAACATTCCAGCATTCATCTGTTCATCACGACACCACCAGAATACGGAGGGGGTGCTCAGGAAATTCTCGGAACGCATTCCGAGGCCGAGTCGACTGTTATCGACGCAAAAGTCTCCGCCGAGAGTGATTGCCTGGAAGAATCAATAGATAATCCCTCCTGTAGAACTGCATCAAACCACCAGCAGTTTGACTTGCAAACGTTCCACCGCTGTGGCCTGGCACCCCAAACGGCACCGTAGCGGAATTACAACCAGATTGGAAAATAATCACTCCCGAGCGGGTGATCAGCAACCAGCCAAACAAAGCGGTGGTCTATCTGAGGGCTACAAAGGCGACCAAACAAAGTGGTGGTCTATCTGAGAGTTACAAAGGCGACCAAACAAAGTGGTGGTCTATCTGAGGGCTACAAAGGCGACCAAACAAAGTGGTGGTCTATTTGAGAGTTACAAAGGCGACCAAACAAAGTGGTGGTCTATCTGAGAGTTACAAAGGCGACCAAACAAAGTGGTGGTCTATCTGAGAGTTACAAAGGCGACCAAACAAAGTGGTGGTCTATCTGAGAGTTACATAGGCGACCAAACAAAGCGGCGGCTTATCTGATGCCCAAAATGCTAAGATATAGAACCGATCGGTGCCCAGACGGTAGTGTAGTATCGGAGAACCTGTGTCTAACAGGCATAACAATTCGTCGTTTAAACAGGCTTCTGTACGCCTATCACGAGGGCTGGTAGTGGCCGAGTCCCAGAGCGCACGATGAGAATGAAAATCACGTAGACACCGGAGGCGGCTGCAGCATAACACGCACGAGCCCTACACAAAGCAAATCATTTCCCGGAGACAGATAAATAGAACACAAGCTACCGCCCAGTGGTGAACATGACGTAAGCAGCTGGCTGCAGCGTTGAGTGCAACACCACCTGCCGCGCAGGTGCCCAGCCAACGTGACACCACCGAGCGCAATGTTGTCGGCTACCGCGACACCTTTCGGAAACACCGCACATCCGTTAATAGAGCACTAGATACTTGCTAAAAGCTTGGTCTCCTGAAGGCCTACGGGAATGGGCCTTCTGCGACATAAAACCCTCTGCTGGTTAGTAGCAGTTGTAGTACATATTCTACCGGATTCTACCGGTATAATCCGGTACATATTCCACACATATTCTACCGGAAAACTAAAGATGACATGCTGAGTCAAGGTGGGTGAGGTGAATAACCATAAATAAAGCAGTGTCGGTTGGTTGGTATTCGGGTATTAGGGGCGCATCGACTAAAGCACATTGTCAATACACTGGGCAGATGAAGCAGACGTCCTCTACTCCTTCGCTCCCACCTGCCCAGCTGGACAGCGCAACGCCATGCTGTCATCAAGTGATGAACTATGATGTGGTGGAGATGGTGCAGGTCTCATGACCACTGTGATGTGCAATGACAATAAACCAGCCTTCAGGTGGGCACACACAAAACAGAATGCATGATTGTTTTTCGCTTGCACAAATGTACCACTGATTTACGTAAATGATATTCCAAAGTGCATACTTGCTGCTTCATCTAACCGATCAAATGAGATAGTAATTATGCTAGCATTTTCCAGTTTCATCCGGTTCCAAGAACCCCCAACCCAATACTTACGCCGGGCGCGCAGCAATTGCCCACAACTGACCCTTGAGGGCGAGCTCCGTCACACAGCTGGTGCCGCGGGCGGCCACAACTGACCCTTGAGGGCGAGCTCCGTCACACAGCTGGTGCCGCGGGCGGCCACAACTGACCCTTGAGGGCGAGCTCCATCACACAGCTGGTGCCGCAGGCGGCCACAACTGACCCTTGAGGGCGAGCTCGGTGACGCAGCCGGCCGCCATGCGGGCGGCGCTGCTCGTATGCAGCTCGTTCCAGGTGGTGTCCAGGTCGACGCCGATGCCGCCGCACGGCATCTTGACGAACGAGCGGATCGGCAGCTCGCCCAGCTTGCCCAGGTCGAGCTTCTGCCGGTTCAGCGGGTTGGTGCCTGGCCGGGGGGGGGCGGGCCGTTACACGGAGCACACCGGATCGGACCGGACCAGATCGGATCCGATCAGACCAAACAACAGGGTCAGATAGGACCAGACCGGACCGGACCAGATATGACCAAACAGGGCCAGATCGGAGCAGACCGGACCGGACCAGATATGACCAAACAGGGCCAGATCGGACCAGACCGGACCGGTCCAGATCGGACTAAACAGAGTCAGATCGTACCAGACCGAGTCGGACCAAACAGGGCCACAGAGAAGGGACCGCCGCGTGCCACAGCCGCGGTCCACCCGGCCACACGGGCCCAAACAGCAATCGCGCCAAAGGTGACAATCCATGCGAGCGACATTCCAGCGGTGTACATTCCACCAGCCCAGCTGGATGACCCGTCACTCTGCACTGTTGCAACCAACACCGTACGCAACGAATGCTGTGACATGCATATGGCGGGTTAACTTCAATATCGCTATCATTACTGTCACGGGCTACCATTGCCTGCACATAGTGACATGTGGCTGTATACCATACATCTCAACTCAAGGAGCGGACAGGCGTCCACA
Source organism: Ashinkailepas kermadecensis (assembly GCA_034440615.1). NCBI lineage: Eukaryota > Metazoa > Arthropoda > Thecostraca > Neolepadidae > Ashinkailepas > Ashinkailepas kermadecensis. The sequence goes on from JAOTOM010005088.1 coordinate 179,673, forward strand.
ATCATGGGCTGGGAAACAACAGCCAGCTGTGAAGCTGAAGCAAACACTAGCCAGAAACGTCTGGATATGATTAGTTGTTTCATTGAGCACCAGCTTTCGCGGATGCGTGCCGAAATATACGCGAGCGATTGAAATACATGTGACTCCTGAGGAAATATACGCGTAGGCATGGCCCCAACGCCATTGCGACAACTGGCGAGATAATGTAGACACGGCCCTGATAATGTAGCTTCCGACCCTGTCGAGACAACAGCCCCTGACCCTGTACAGTCCCTGACCCCGTCGTGACAACATCACCTGACCTTGTACAACAGTCCCTCACCCCGTCGAGACAACGGCCCCCTGACCCTGTCGAGACAACAGCCCCTGACCCTGTGAAAACAGCCTCCGACCCTGTCGAGACAACAGCCCACTGACCCAGACGAGGAAACCGCGCTCAACACTGATCACACACCATGGACAGAGGTCACCATCACCGAGCCAACAGTCCCTCACCTCGTCGAGACAACGGCCCCTAATCCCGTCGAGACAACGGCCCCTGATCCCGTCGAGACAACAGCCCCTGACCCCGCCGAGGAAACCGCTGTCAACACCGACATCGCACTCGGACACCTCGCTAACGACGAACCAGCCGACGCCCGCCACTGCCGGCCAGCGGTGGGCGATGGCACGCCGCCGTACCGAAGAAGATGGTGTGCGCCTCGCTGTGGCACGTCTGGATCTCCTCCAGTGTGGCCTTGCGCGAGCGGATGCGGTCGCAGCGCTGCGCCAGGCCCGTCTCCTGCAGCCGGCTCCAGATGAACTGCAGGCGGGCGCTGTGCTCCGGGTGGTTGGTGCTGTCGCCGCACACACACTGGTGCTTCAGCATCAGCGGGTCGTACACCAGACCGGTGCCGAAACCCTGCCGCAGAGGAAAACGGCTCTACACCCGCCGCACAACACCAGCGACAATGCAGACACTGTCACAACGGACGATTGGTGACCCTGGACGATGCAAGTATTGCCGCCAGGGAAGAAGACCGCTCCACGCCCCGCCGCATTGAACAACAATGTACACGCTGCTACAAGGTGACTCCAAACTCTACCGCAGGGAACAGAAGACCAATGTAGATCATGTCGCAGAGGAAGATGGCCCTACATCGGCCGCGCACCAACAATGTACACACTGCTGCAATGGATGACGGGTGACTCTAAACCTTCGCGCACGGGACTATGCTGACTAGAAGCTCTACCATCCGGAACTACAAGGTAACGTAAATTGCATGGGAGGGAGAGGGGAAGGGACAGGTAAGTTGTAGCATACTACGCTACGCTAGGCTACGATACTGATACCATGCAAAGTGCGCCGTGAGGAAAATTTCCACGGCTGAGCCATATAATTGTTAGGGGATCACTGAACCATCGCAAAAGAAACACATGGATTCCCAAGAACATATAGCATAGTGTTCGCCTCATGACGACGGCACAAAAATGAGGACGACAAAAATAGTCACTGTACCGAGTAGGTGTCTCTGAACGTTATTAATGTTGAGGGAGTTGCATTGAGTATAGTAGCATTGAACACTGTTAGGAGAAATAACAAATGATCACAAGTGAAAAAGATACACACATTCGTGTAGTTTGCAACGGATTTATGAAACTTCTTTCCGGTGAATATGAGCATTTAGTTATTTCCACATTCATGTTGTTCCAAAGCCTGACATTTTTTTATGTGTCGAAAAAATCACAGTCTTGTCGCAAAAGATGAGCATTTAGTTATTTCCACATTCATGTTGTGTCTGAAGGCATGACACTTTTTGAATGTGTCGCAAAAGAAAAGTCACAGTCTTGTCGCAAAAGAACAATCTTGTGATCAGTGAGAAGCGCAATCACGCTTCTAAAACAAGGCTTGTGTTTTGCAAGCATTAAAAAAAAAACACAATGCGCGACACAATAGACCACGGGTTGCACCATTGGTTGATCATCTCTGCAGAAACTCACTAGAACTTACGTTTAATACAACCAGTTTTTTTTTTTTTTGGGGGGGGGGGGGAGAGCTGACACACGTGTGGTAGAACAGACCCGGATGGTGCCACTGATGCGGGCCACCGTCCCGCATTCTACCACCACCGGGGACCAGCTCCAGCTGCGGCTCCTCTCCCCAGACCGCATCACCACGTCAGCAGTCACTGGGCCCCGTGTAGCGTGCCAGCCGGCGCCAGTTGACCGGAGTCGCATTAGCTGACACACCCGGTGCAGCCGCCCGCTGGTGTGGGCGACGCGCCGCCGTCGGGTCGACACTGACCTGTTTGCTGACGTAGGTGATGTGCGGGTCGCGCGCCGGACTGGCCGAGCTGGGGTTCAGCGTGACCAGCGGCGACGAGAAGGCGCGCGCCAGCGGTCGAATGGAATGGTGAGCGCGCGTGCACGGCGGCGGACCTGGCGACAGGGCAGACCACGGTCACGCCGCGGGGGCACGTACACGGTGACCCGGCCACGTGCACAACTACAGACATCTGGACAAGCCGGCCGGTGACACTCGCAGAGCAAGCCGACACGCAGGACTACGACAGCCACACCAATGCACTCCAAAGCCGGAGCACCTTCCACGGTCTGTCTACAGGTCAACCTTCCGCTCCATTCCCGGCTGACAATGTCCACCAGCAGTGACTGTCGATGGATCCTCACGACCCCGCGCCACTCACGCCGGCACAGCGGTGACCGCAGGACACCAGCGGTAACTGTTGACCGATCCTCACGACCCCGCGCCACTCACGCCGGCACAGCGGTGACCGCGGGACACCAGCGGTCACCTCGCGTTCGTCCTTCCGACGATGCCAGCAGAGTCGGTGCGGCTCGCCGGCGGGCAGGCCGTCGGCGAGGTAGTGGCCGACCGGCACGTGCAGCGGCCTGACGACCGGTCGGCTGCGATGGCGCCGGTGGCAGTGGCGGCGCCGGTGGCAGTGGTGGCGCGCCGCCCGGCAGCGGTGAGGCCGCGCTGGCCGGCCCGGCAGCGCCGCCCGCAGCAGATCCAGCGGCGCACCCACCACCAGCCTGAGCAGACCCTCGAGCAGACCGCCTGCCGTGGCCGTGGCTGTGCTCGTGTCCAGCAAGTCGGACGGCTGTGTTGTCGGTGCCGGCGATGTCGAGAGAATGGCGCGCCCCAGCCGCAGCTGCGGCTCCACACGTGTCGAGGTGGCCATCCGACTGACACCCTGGTCAGCGTTTGGTTGCGGCTGTCCTCAAAACTATGGCTTCGGCTTCATCATAGGGAATAGCTTGTGGATTGTAATCTCAGATTTTAATCGTTTTAAAACAATAGAACATTCAATTTATGTGAAAACTGAAAATGAAAAAAAAATACAATCTTACAATATGAATTAGAGGCGGGGATCGGGCTATAAGTCGTGCAAAATTTAGCGAACATTTTTGTTGCACGTGGAATGCATTGTACGAGAAGCACAGGATGCAATATTCCATACGTGAAATATACATGCATTCAAAACTAACAAACAGCACACACAATTTTAGAGTAAATTATGCATTAAAACAGTTCTCAGTTGATAACATGGGATTGAAAATACTTCAGAAAGTAATGAAATCCAAAAATTATACATATCTATAAGTTGGCTAGAAATTATCCGTTATTTGGAGGTAGATACTAGCTTCCTTGACCAGTTGGATCTAGCCGTAGATTATTTGCCATTCATCCATTTCGAGGGCCCAGAGCACGAGGTTGGAACAAATATTAGGACTGGCATTTTCGCCGTCTAAAGAATATGTCCAGCCAGCTTGCTAGCTGAATCCGTTAAAACCAACATGCATTGCCATACAAATGCATAGAATGGCTCATATTGATTGAAGCAGTAGATCAATAATTCAATTTAGCGAAGGCAGATTAAATTCAAAACCTGCACCTCATCCGATCACAGTTCATATGATTGCTAGATATTCAGATGATTGCTTATTAGACATATTAACCTTCGCAGTGCGGGTGGGGGTGGGGGTGCGGGTGGGGGCGGTGGTCAAGTTGACCCACTGATATTTTTTTAGGTAACTCCTAAACCGGTCACGCCATCGCTTTGAAATCTGGCATACCTTCCGTTGCTATATTTGTGCATATTGTGTAAAAAATTGCATTCTAGGTCGACCTGACATCAGACATGACACCACGATGACGGTCTCACGTAGCACATGCGCATAGCCGGAGTTACCTGAATTTCTGAAACAATGCTCCACAAGTACATTCGCTCGACTAAGGTTGGAATTACCAACGAACACACATATGAAGCAGCTTGCAAGAACTTACACAGTGATGATTTGCATGCAGGCAGCCTGACTGGCTGAGTCAAGGGAGGACCAACCCATCTTGAAACCGATTTTACAGAAATTTTGCACGAAAATGGCATCTTCTCGAAATCTAAGAATACTTTATCACACAAACATTGTCTCACACAACCAGGACGATTGCTCCTCTTTTCAAATCCGATGAGTTTTCGCAATCGGTCTTTTTATTTGGCCCTTTAAACCATGCTTTTGGATCCGCTCCTGGGCAGCTTCGGTGACAAGACAAAATAGAATGATATACAACAAAGTGAGATAAAAATCACTCACATTATAATGCACAGCTTGCCGCGGAAGCGTTGTCTTTAATGAACAGTTACTATAAAAGTTAGCTACAAAAACAAACAAACAAAAACCCCACTGTTTCACACCAGTTGAAGCCAGCAAGGAAATTTCGTTGTTCAGGAAACACTTTGGGCTTACGGTGAGTTTTTCTGTCAGTTCTTTGAAATCTTTCATAGAGATTGCTAGCAAATGTTACTTGTTGGTTGATGCTGGTTACATTGCATAGATACAGTTGGAATACCAACCCGATTTAAGACATTCATAAACTTCCAAATTTTGCGGTGATTCTATAAAAAAATCAGTGGGTGGTAAGCTAGCATTTGTACTGAATGGCAACACAAATTATTTAATTTACAAAACAATAAGGAAAATAACAAGGATAGCGCTTGCAAGTCATCTTTGAAAAGCATGCCACGTAACAGCAACCTACTGATATATAAACAGCTGAACATTTCCCCCAAATAATTGGCTCAATGAGCATATGAACTTGTGGGTACACCTAACGCAAATGGCATACCATGACAAAACGATCGACCAACAAAAGGAGACCTGAGAGAGATAGAGAGAAATATATATTGTATTGTAGTTTAGGGGCGCATCGACTGCACAGTCCATATAGCAGAGAAAGATATAGATATAGATATAAATAAAATCTTACGAGAAATCACATGGATAGATCAGTTTTTTGTTGCGGCAATTTATGCTGAAAGCAGCAATATGGAAATATGTATTCATGTATGGAGGAAATTAGGAGAAAACTAAAGTGGATATATTGGGCTGGTAGGCTACGTGAATGACATTGGAGCCCAAGTCTCTAATCTCTTTTCATCTTTTCCGTCCTTCTCTGCCATTCATATTTTTAGGAAACCGATTTTAACCTTTACCATGCCGGGGAGATACAGTATGAATCGGTGGGTATTTCCCTGCATACACGATTAAAAACATACGTCGTGTGTTCAACAAGTCATTGAAAATGGGGCAGCCGCAAGTATGTGTTTAAAAACAAGTATAATTACTGTTTGAACACATCACGTAGACACCATACTACGGTACACCATTACTACATCAAGCTGTACATTTGGACTGAAGGCAAACAAAATCGAGGAAATGAAGCGAAAATGACGTCACAATTACGTCACCTCCCGTCGTCCGAACTTTCCGGCATATGTGACACTTTATGAAAAACGCATTATACGTCGTAATTGTTTTAAACATGTAAAATGAGCGCTAGAAAAATGTCCTAGAAAGTTCCTATGCGATCATTCGCATTGGACTGATTATGCGACTGTTCAAAATCGAAGGTTCAAAGAAGATATTTTCACTAATTTTCCAATTTGTTTCCTCAACAGACAGCAACAAATATGATTGAGAGCAGTGCTGGGAACATTATGCAACACCAAAAGTCACGACGTCGGTGCTGTGTGAACTCTGTGCGGCCAGCACGAACACTGAAACAGCGCACGCTTTTATGCCAGGTCTGCGTTTGGCCAATCCTGGGCAATTGCTGTGCTATCCTTTTGGTTGGTTATTGGTTTTACGACACGTCGACCGTTGAGTCATGTAGCGTCGCCAACCTCTCACGCCGATTGGTCGCGGGCGAAGAGTAGCGACAGGTGAGACTCGAACCCACAACCTTTCGATTGTGAGACGAGCATCTTACCCCTAGACCACTCGTCCCCTGTGCTATCCTTTTCTTATCCTTCTGGTGCTCATATGCAATTGGTGTGCAGTAGCCGAGCGTAACCTGTCGTGTATATATGTCTCGTATCATTGAGTCAGCACGTCCTGCTTCGGTGAACGCAGCATCGTGAACGACGTGCAAACATCTCGGAATATACGCTTACAGCCTATTATTATTATTATTACTATTATTATGAGTATGATGATGATTATTATTATTATTAGTATTATTATTCTTATTATTAGTATTAGTAATAATATTATTATTACTATATATATATACATACATAATAATAATACTAATTATTGTTATTATAATAATATAGGCTGTATATATACCGCTGATACAGCCTATTATTAATCTGATAATTTGTTGTCCCTCCAATAGGCTAACTCGAAAGCCTCCCGTTGTATTTAATAGGAAAAGCTGTTTTCGTGAGCGCCTGAAAAAAATGTCCTGAAAACATGCATCGCAGGACTTCATAACTGCGAACGCAAACGGCGGCCAAATTCGCCACTTCGTTGGCGCAGTCTGCTCGTGCGTCTCTTTCTAGTGTGGGAGGCTCTCGATTTCAGTCCGACACCGGGTAGGATTTTCTTCCGCCGGCTACTACCCAGGAAATGGCAGTAACTGGGAGTCACACCCTCTCTAAGAGTGACCTGATCTTATGCACGCAGCGATGTACTGCAGTGTCACATCCCCTCGGAGAGTAACTTGGTCTTAGACGCAGCGACCGTAGTACTGCAGTGCCACACCCTCTCGGCTGGACGCAAGTATAACTTCCCATTGCAACGTCGTCACAGGGAACGTTCACAGCTGGGTACCACAACGTTTCATCTGCGACAGAACCATCAGAGTTTTTCGCCGCCGACACACCATCGCGTTTGGCACGCCCAACAGAGGCCGTGAGACATCATCACATGTGACGCATCCAACAGACGCCGTGAGACATCATTGTGTGTGACGCGTCCAACAGAGGCCGTGAGACATCATCACATGTGACGCATCCAACAGACGCCGTGAGACATCATTGTGTGTGACGCGTCCAACAGAGGCCGTGAGACATCATCACATGTGACGCATCCAACAGACGCCGTGAGACATCATTGTGTGTGGCGCGCCCAAAAGAGGCAGTGAGACACCATCGCGTATGACGCGTCCTACAGAGGACGTGAGATATCGCGTGCGACGCGTCCAACAGAGGCAGTGGGAAGAGCCGATTCAGCGTCACCACCACGGCATTCTTTTGCTATCGTGCAGCAAAGTTGTGGAGAGCTCCCGATGATATACCCAATCACGGTTTCTCGCCGAGTTGAGCATCAGTCCTTGGTTCGCTAGCCTTTTGTGTCCATGCATCCGCGCTCGTTCTGCCTTTATTGCTACATTCTCGGTTATGCTCTCTACGATTATTATAGGTTGTGTGAATGTTACCCGGGTGTTAACACTGTGTGATAACAGCATGAAACAATCGGCATGGGCAATGTTCAGAATGGACCCATATATACGTCCATACAAGCACGCATACTTGCATACTTAAAAGCATACCGATATGCATATATGCACACAAACCTATACCCATACATACAGACGTGCACACATACATACCGTCCTGGTGTGGTGGCCGGGCGCCCAAGACGAGAGGTCGCCGTTGCTCCTCGGCTGAACGCGCGTCCGTCAGATCAATCACCTGCTAACAAGGGGGGGGGGGGGAGAGTCACGCCATACCGACGGGAAGCGTCACACTGCAACAGGACAGGCACACCGCAACACGGTGCTGTGGGCCGCGTGCCCACAGCACAGTTCGGGCACCAGACGCCATCGAGTAATGTGGCGGTGAAGGCATGGTGAAGACCTCAAATATCGCGTAATTCTACAGTCCTGCAGCGGCGTCTGTGTGACTCGACAGCCCTGCAGCGGCGTCTGTGTGACTCGACAGTCCTGCAGCGGCGTCTGTGTGACTCGACAGTCCTGCAGCGGCGTCTGTGTGACTCGACAGCCCTGCAGCGGCGTCTGTGTGACTCGATAGCCCTGCAGAGGCGTCTGCGTGACTCGACAGTCCTGCAGCGGCGTCTGACCTCGGCGTCCTTGGATTCCTGCAGCTCGCGCGCCACGGCCGCCTCGGTCTCCTCCTCGACGTTCTCCACGTGATTGTTGCTGGCGGCGCGGGTGAGCACCGTCTGACGGATGTGCTGCAGCAGAGGTGGGCCGTCAGCCACACCGCCAGGACAGCACGACAGCTCAGCCACCGGGTCGGCGCCACCGCACGCTACACACTGGAGAGGCTACATCCAACACGACAGCACGACATGAACAGATTTTACTACACAAGCCGCTGGCTTTGGCGCGCTATTTCAGTCTGGCGAGCCGGCGCCGCGCCGCTCAAGGTCACGTCTTCCAGTGAGCAATGCTCTACATTTTGGTGTAACGTCCATTTGCCATGCTGAAAATGTGGCACATTGCTGGACAACCGCTGCTAAGCAGGATGCTGTCAGTTTGTTATTTTGCTATCCAATATTGAAAGCAACGCGACTTCATTTTCCCCCAAACCACATGTAATCATGAGGTATCAAGACATCACCTGATCTAATGATTCCCAGTTAACCATACATTCATAAGTAGGTGATAACTGTGGGTACGTAGTATGTACATACTACACAGGAAGGTAATTTGATGTCGGCTGTCCAGAGCCACACTTACCTAAATATATATATATATATATATATATATATATATATATATATATATATATATATATATAATATATATATATATATATAAGCAGGTAGGCATACATGCATTACAGACATGAGGGAAAGATAATGTGAAGGAGAAAGAGAAAGCGAAAGTGAAAGATAGAGGTATATGGAGAAGGCGAGGGAGAGGGAGAGGTATAGAGAGAGAGTTAGAGGTAGAGGTAGAGGGGAGGGAGAGGGGAGAGAGAGATGGAGGGAGATAGTGGGGAAGAGTGAGTGAGTGAGTGGGTCAGTGATGAAGAGAAAGTGAAAGAGAAAGATAGAGGTAGAGGGAGGGAGATGGAGAAGTAGAGGGAGAGGGGAAGAGATAGGGGGAGAGGAGAGCGAGAGATGGAGAGGTAGAGGGAGACGGGAAGAGGAGAGAGAGAGAGGTGGAGAGGGGAGAGGTAGAGGGAGAGGGGAAGGAGAGAGAGAGGGGGGAGAGGAGAGATGGAGACTGGAGAGAGAGAGGGAGAGGGGATAGTGAGTGAGTGAGTGAGTGAGTGAGTGAGTGAGTGAGAGAGAGAAAGAGGGGGGGGGGGAGGGAGAGAAAGAGGGAGGGAAAGAGGGAGGGAAAGAGGGCGGAAATAGGGAGGGAAAGAGGGAGAGTGAGACAGAGTGGTGGTCAGAGAGTTGTGTCGGTGCCGCGTCTGACCTGTTTCAGCAGGTTGTGCTGGTGCTGCTGCTCGTACAGGCGGCGCTCCTTGACCAGCTGGTCGTACTGCTGCTGGGTGAGACTGGCCTGCTGCAGCAGCGGGTGGCCCAGCGGCAGCGGCGCCGACTGGGTGCGGCTCAGCGGCCGGCCCTGGATGGCCCGGCCCAGCCGCGCCTGGGCCGCCTGGCCACGTCGTGACGGTCAGCGGGTCGTCACGGCGTCACGCCGGCGGTCACAGGGCGGTCACCGCCGGGGGTCACAGGGCAGGCACACGGCCAGGGCAACACTGAAGTGCTGTACCACGTCTGTGGCGCCGCCGTCAGATGTATGCACCGTCAGACGGCTTAAACATTTGCATTGTCGCTTTACTCAGTGAGTCAGAGAGTGAGTCCGATTAATTAAATCATGAACATTCATATTTACCTGGGTAGAAATGGGGTTCCGAAACCACATACCTTTCATTTGTGTGCTCTATTATAATTATATTCTCAGCGATGATCATACTAAAATAACACACATACGCACATTATCACGTACAAATCAACGGGGATGTCGTGGACGACATTTTCTAGTATTCCACATAGTTGGCCCCCTGATCTCGGCCCCAGGTCACGCTGTTTCTCCACACAGCGAATTTCTGACTTCGGCACAGGTGGTGGTAGCCCCTGCCCACACAACGGACCCCATGATCTCGGCACAGGTCACGATGTCTCCCCACACAGAGCACCTCCGACTTCGGCACAGCTGTGGAATATTCAAGTTTCCCACCTAGGCACAAATGGCGCCTCTCCAGGCAACGGGTAACCCAGCCGGAACAAGTGCCACCTGACGGGTTTCCCACCTCGGCGCAGGTGATGCCGTGCGGCGGGTAGTAGCCGCTGAGCAGAGGGTTCGAGTTGCGCGACACCTGCTCCAGTGTCTCCATCTGTTTGCGGATGTACGCCGGCGACGTGGGCGGCGTTCCCTCGCTGTCTATCACTGCAACACGGCAATGTGTCACCGCAACTCACTGCTCGTGTGTCACTGCAACAGGCCAGCATGTCACAGCGACATTGCAGTGCCGTTGTACCGCAGCAACATGTCACTGCAACACGACAGTGTCACTGCAACACGACAATGTCACTGCAACATGACAATATCACTGCAACACGACCATGTCACTGCAACGCGACAGTGTCACTGCAGCACGACAGTGTCACTGCAACACGACGATGTCACTGCAACGCGACAGTGTCACTGCAACACGACAATGTCACTGCAGCACGACAATGTCGCTGCAGCATGAGAATGTCACTTCAACGTGACAATGTCACTGCACACAAGCATGCAGAGCAGCAACTCGGCGATGTGATATCACGCGCAGGTGTTGAGATGTCCCCAACAAAATTGGACAAAGTAACCTATCACGTACACATTTATCCTCGCGGCACGGCTGCATTGCGTAAGAGGCACGACCTCTCCACGTTCAGACACGCACACGGCACTGAGCTGCTGTGCGCTGCCTGCGAACGGTCGCACGGGAGCCGAACCGTCACGCTACCGCCGCCGGGCTTTGAACCCGGGACCCCGGACCCGACGGCCCGGGACCCGACGGGCCACGAGCAGCCGCCGCACGCTCTGTGTGCACGACCAGGACCTCTGTGGGGCCGACCCAGGCCGCGCCGCGGCGCGACCGTGCCGGTGACCAGGGCGCGCGACGCCACTCACCGGGCAGCATGGGGAAGAAGGGCGTCACGGCAGGCATGATGGCCGCTCCGATCGGGATCAGCGACGGGTAGGGGCCGAGGCGGGACGCCTCGCCGTCAGCCGAGCTCACCGCCTGCACGTCACAGCGGGCGTCAGGTCAAATGTCGCACCCCATGTCACATCACACGGCACAGTAAGGTCACAGCAGGCGTCACATTATATGTCACAGCGGGGTCACATCACACGTCACACCGGGCGTCACATCACACGTCGCACTCCATGTCACATCAAGGTCACATCAGAAGAAAAACAGCATCGTCAAATCAAGCGTCACCGCCGGCGTCAAATCAGGCGTCACTACAACACCACGGCGCGGTTGCGACGCCGTGGTGTCCAGCATAGATAGTTTATCGCCTATCGGGCGTCACAGCCTCGCCCACCACACACGCCGCGGCCGCCGGGCAACACTGACCGATGGACCGAGCTTTAGGGCGCGTAGACCGCACTTGGTCGCTTGGCGCCCATACATGCGTGATAATAATGTAGCTCTGATTCAAGATATACAGCACCTCCCTTCCATTCTGTGGGGTTTCTGCCTACCCCGGCTCAGAGGCGGGTCCAGGGGGCACAGGAGAATGTCCCCATAGAGACGACACCCCTCCGACTGAAACAGGCGCCACTCCAGGACGCTACAGTGCACCCCTCCGTCTTGACAAACAAACATCCTCAAAATAGGTGGCACTCTTCCGGGAACATGGTGCCCCCCCCCCCCCCCCCCTCCCCCAATCTAAAGTTCCGGATCCGCCTTTGCCCCCGCTTAACGTCATACAAACACAGCCGTCCATGTGTGAACCGGCTTAAAGGGCGTGGGGAGAAGCCGCCGTGAAGTTATTTCTTTTCCTACAAAGATATACAACGGGTAATGCTGAATTGTTTAAAGCTGGTAGAATAAACTCACCACCCGCCAATATGGGCTGCCACAATTATGCACACAGCCAACAAAAACTCGGAGATGGGAACCTGGCGATGTACAGTCAGAGGCGCGAGACCCCTGCTGCACTTGGCCACATCGCTACCACACAGCAAAAAGCCGCTAATGGCACCGGCACGTGCGATGCGCAAACAGTACAGTGTGACCTCTTCCCGCCTATTTCTCCCCCAGCATGAAGACCACTGGGTGAGGTTGGGATGATCACTCTTAGTCTGTTTCTGGCACGGGCATCCCAGCTAGATTGCCAGGTCTTGAGCAGGTGCACCACTGAAATCCTTCTGTACCTTGCCACGCTCTGACGCGCATGATCCGAAAAACATAGGTTATGTAATTTTCCCTGATCTTTTAACAATGCCGTTTTAGATGTAATTTGTTTAGGATCAAGTATTGGACTGGGGCTATTTTATACGTTTTCCATTAAGTCGCCACTGCGTCTGACTGGGTTTGTAATAAATAGCCACGCCGCGACAGACCCCCTTATGATAAAACACATACGACAATTTGTAGATGAGCGCTTAAGCACGGACCAGACATAAGAGTATCTCCGCTGTGCTATGACACAAGGACAGACACAGGAACATGAGCGCTGTAACTGGGGCGTCGTTTGTTATTTGTTAGTTGGGCTTTAGGGCTTCAAACTGGGGCGTCACAGGGCTAGCAATTGTGCCCCGCTCCTTCATCGAAGCCATTCGTGCCTGTAACATGTGTGTCTGTCCGTGGTCAGTCCCGCACTATCGTTCCCCACCGTGTTAAAGTGTGTCTGTCCGTGGTCGTCCCGCACTATCGTTCCCACCGTGTTACAAGTGTGTCTGTCCGTGGTCAGTCCCGCACTATCGTTCCCCCCGTGTTACAAGTGTGTCTGTCCGTGGTCAGTCCCGCACTATCGTTCCCCACCGTGTTACAAGTGTGTCTGTCCGTGGTCAGTCCCGCACTATCGTTCCCCACCGTGTTACAAGTGTGTCTGTCCGTGGTCAGTCCGCACCATCGCTTCACCGCGTCACACAAATGGCTCGTAAAATGCTGCTACTCTTTGTCGATGTGCTAAGCTTGCTATGACCAATGGAGTGCAAAGTTTGATGTCGCTTTCCATGGGAGGAGGTGGTGATCGTTTAGTTGAGATGACTGACAAAAAGCGGAAGGAGATAGTGACCGCCTGGCTGAGATGGCTCACAAGCAGCCGAAGAAGTTGGTGATCGTCTGGTTGATATCACTGGCAAAGAGCGGAAGTAGCTGGTGATCGCCTGGTTGAGATGACTGACAACGAGCGGAGGCGAATGGGTACATTGATGGGTGCGCACCCTCCTACAGCCGGGCGGAGCCCACCGCGCCCCCTGCTAGTTGGTAACTGACGCGAAACACACCGAGACTGGCATGCAACGACAAGCGGCCGCCAGGAGGCCCAACACACCGCCAGCTCACCCCCAGGGCACGCGGAGGTGGACGCTACGGTCAGAAGTGCGGGGCCGCGCCGGCCATGGCCGACGCTCGGTGGAGCCGGGACCACCACAGGCGCCGCCATGGAGGCCCCGCTGCGCGCCGGACGCCGGATATTTCTGGCGCCGAGACCAGGTTCGAACGGCCGACTACCGTGTTGCCAGTTGGCGCCGAAAATAGCGCGCTCCAGCAGTTCAAGGTTAGCACAACACCGCGCGGAAGACGCCGGCGGCCGCTCATTCACCGATCGCGGCCGACTGCACCTCTGAGCCGGTCCGGCGGCTACGTCACTGGCACCGGCCGACGTAACCGCATCAGGGAATGCCCCAGCACTCACCCGACAGCAGCCCCCGCGCGCCCACCGGCAACCGCTTCACAGGCCCACTCGGGACGGCGCCAAAACCGAAGTGGAGGTCGGTGCCCAGCAGTTGCCAGCAGCGAGCCTCATCCAGACCAAATGGCGGCGGCCTTCGCGTGACATGTCAACATCTGAGCGACCTTCGCGTTACATGTCAACATCTGAGTGGCCATTGCACTGGCCACCGCAAAGCGCAATCCCGGAACTGTGGGACTCTGCCGGAGACGCTCTCCGCTGGAGAAAAACGAGGAAACACTGGTCGGTGGGAAATGGTTTCTGCATAGGCAATCTCGCTGTACACACGTCGTTAGTTGTGAGCGAAAAGGTGAGTATCGGACAAGAGAAGACAAACTGAGCAGTTTGTAGGTTTGCTTAGCTGAACCGTGGCTCGCGGGATCGTATTCCTGTGCAAAGCGCACGGATGGATGGGCTTTGGATTCAGATGGTCCTTGTCTAGTCAGGCAGTTTGCTTTTGATAAAAAAGCATATTTGCCTGAAGAAAAAAATGTTGTCCCGCAGCTCTATTCAGTTGTCATGTTGTATGTTGAACGTTGCTGAAAAGTGTCAACGAAAGCATCGATCTCCGCCCTTCTTCAGTAAGGGGTGGTACATTTCGTAATGCTACCAAAACAGCCACTCTGTCCGTCACGCTCGCTGTCACTGTCTACCACAACCACAAACGCGACACCACCGTCAGTCTACCATAAATGCGACACCACAGTCAGTCTACCACAACACCACCGCAGCGTGCCACAGCTCAATCAACTGCCATCGCGGTAGTTCCGTCATTCTCTTCAATTTCCAGTGACTCGATCCTTTGTAATATTTCGCCAGGGCGCGTTATTTCGCGACATTACATCACATAGTGGCCAGCTTCGGCCACATTGCCACCACTACCACACCTGTCATGCCGCCATCCTTTGCCATACCGTCACCCAGTACAATCCTGCCACACCGTGACCCACTGCCACACTCCCACTCACCACCACCCAAGCCATGTCGCCATTATCTGCCACACCGTCACCCACAACCACTCTGCCACACCACCATCTACTGCCACCCTCCGCCATACCGTCACCCAGTACAACCCTCCCACACCGTCACACACAACCACTTTGCCACACCACCATCTACTACCACCCTCCGCCATACCGTCACCCAGTACAACCCTGTCACACACAACCATCCTGCCACACCACTATCCTCTGCTATACCGTCACACCGTCACCAAGTACAACCCTACCCCATCGCCACCAGCTGTCCTGCTGCCACCCTCTGCGATATGCACACCACCACAGCGCCACCCGCTGTCATGCTGCCACCCTCTGCGATATACACACCACCACAGCGCCACCAGCTGTCATGCTGCCACCCTCTGCGATATACACACCACCACAGCGCCACCAGCTGCCATACTGCCGCCTCCACCACACCGTCACCGCGGCCACGTCTTGCCGTGCCGAAGCAGTGACCGAGCAGCGACGAGCAGTCGCGAGTGGAGCTTGTGCAGCGTCAATTGGCGCACCGGGCTCGGTGGCGCTAAAAGGCCGCTATGTCTCAACGTGTCGTAAAACAGCCTGCCACACGGCTCACAAGATTACTCCACACACAAGCTGGCAACACATTGGTTCGCAGGCAAGCCTGATGTCGCCGGGCCGGCCGCCTCCCTCTCCCCACCCCACCATCGCCACGTTCTCAACCATTCGGCGACGAGCGCGTCACACCAATAGAAACCTTCGAACGAAGCGAACACATGAAGAGAAACACATGAACAGAACACCGGGCGTTAAGAACACGGTGCGACAGGGCACGGCTCAATGTTCCCCACTGCCACATTCACAGGGGCAACGCAGGTACGCCCCCTGTCCAACCAGAGCCATCCGTCGCATCATACAATTAGCAACAGGAGCCAAATTCGCACAGAACCTATTGATCCGGACGCCCTTCTGACAGTTAAATAAATAATGAACGTACGACCCCATTTCTGGTCGTCTCATGATTGGCGGTCCCGGCCGCTTCCATCGATGCAACTATTACCACAGTTGAATAATTATACACCTGCGGTCCGCGATGAACATCAAGCATTCCGCGACGGCCTCGCCGCAAGTGCACGTTCCCAGAAGCGCATTGATCGTCATCTACGCCGTGCGGTTGGTACGTGCAGCAGGCTTCAGCTGGCTCCACACAAGACACTCCAACGAGCGTACCTAGTTAGCCATTGTAGTTTAGGGGCGCATCGACTGCATAGGTTATATAGCGCCCACTAGAGTGCCGACACGCAGTGTACGACACGTCAGTCGATGCCGAGCAAGGGGCGGGGATGGCCGAGTGATTAAGGCGTTGAGCTCTGGGTGCCAAAGGTCCCGGGTTCAACACTCACACCAATCAGGACGTTTCCCAATCTCGCGTCCCACCGGCAAAACAGTGTGGGCGGCGCCGTTAGCCATGATCGTGCATAAAGTGCGTCGTGAAACACCCGATAAACAAACAGATAAATCGATGCCGGGCCCGGCATCCTTCGTCAAAGCAGAGCCCTCCCGACGCCGCCGAAACTCAGCGTCGCCAGTCTACACCACGTCCGCTGACGGCGGTTTCGCTGACGCCTGATGGCAGTCAGCGAAATTCCCAGAAGTCCCGAAACTCAGCGTCGCCAGTCTACAACACGTCCGTTGACGGCGGTCGGCGAAACTCCCCAGAAGTCCCGAGACTCAGTGCTGCCAGTCTACAACACGTCCGCTGACGGCGGTCGGCGAAATTCCCCAGAAGTCTCGAAACTCAGCGTTGCCAGTCTCCACCACATCGCCTGATGGCAGTCAGCGAAATTCCCCAGAAGTCCCGAAACTCAGCGTTGCCAGTCTACACCACATCGCCTGATGGCAGTCAGCGAAATTCCCCAGAAGTCCCGAAACTCAGCGTTGCCAGTCTACAACACGTCCGCTGACGGCGGTCGGCGAAACTCCCCAGACGTCCCGAAACTCAGCGCTGCCAGCCTACAACACGTCCGCTGACGGCGGTCGGCGAAACTCCCCAGACGTCTCGGAGTCTCGCCCTTGCCCGCATAGAAGCGACAATGTCACCCCGATGGAGCACTGAACGTGGAGCGTGGCTTAGCGCGAGAGCATCACATGCACAACCCAGGTGTGGGGAAGGGCTGATCGATCGTGGGCGGGGGGCGTACCGTGGGCGGGGGGCGTACCGTGTGCACGGGCGGCCGGCCAAGTGAGATGTTGGGCATGGACGGGCTGCTGTAGAGAGACATCTCCGGAGCGCCGCCTCCCAGCGGTAGGCTGAACGGAAGTCCGCCGCCCTCCTGCAGGCGTAACGAGACGGCGTCACCAGAGTAGAGACATTCATCGCCCACAGTGGACTCGCAGTCTGCACCACTGCTGCCACCACATTCTGCGCCACTCCAGAACAGTCACCTTTCTATATATACAGATCAGCAGTTGGTCGCCCTCAGCCCATTCTGCGCCACATCACAACGGGCGACATCATGAAGTCCATTGGAGGGGTGGGAGGACAATGCATGTGCTAGCTATCGGTTCCCACATGGGGCTGGGGGTGGTAATCCAGTGTTCAAATAATGGATTTTGTTAGGTGCGAGATGTCGAAACGAGTACAGCGGAATGCCGAGATTTGTCACGGAAACATGTTTAGAATATCCCTTCAGTCATGCAAAGCTCAATTTTGATTCAATCGCATACCTGTCAGTCTGTGTTGTTTGTTAAATTTCAGTTAGATGGTTAGTTATTCGAGTTGAGGGGCGCATCGACTGCGTCGGTCATGAAGCGCCCGTTGTTTAATTTCGAAGACCCCACATATAGGGATGTTTATATTAACGATAATGATAACAATACCGTTGTATCAACAAATGGCATTGCATAACAGACCACATCATAGGTAATCCCTCAACCTGGAATTATGCTTAGGGATGTTTGTGTATGACAATCTGCAATGGTGAGCATCATGCTACGTATGCATGAGATACCCTTAGAAACAAGACATGGATATTTCATCAAGTCTGGTGCGGAGCAGTCACCTCTGGCGCGGAGTCCACTCTCACCCCTCCCCCCGCCTAGCTACCCAGCGGGCCGTCACCTCTGGCGCGGGGTGCGTCCCACCTGCCTACCCAGCGGGCCGTCATGTCTGGTGCGGGGTGCGCCTCACCTACCTACCCAGCGGGCCGTCATCTCTGGTGCGGGGTGTGCCCCACCTACCTACCTACCCAGCGGACCGTCACCTTTGGTGTGGGGCGTGCCTCACCTACCCACCCAGCGGCCTACCTACCCAGCAGGCCGTCCCCTCTGGTGTGGGACGTTCCTCACCTCCTGTATTGGTGTTCCGCCGACGCGACTCAGCAGGTAGGAGGTGCTGGGCGGAGAGCTGGGGTCGGACTCAGGCGTGCTGGTGCTGGACTCCACTGTACAGACGAAGAGGCTGGTCACGTACACGCACAGGTTAACACGTCACGTACACACACGCATGTACACACACGCATAGACACACACACACACACACACTGGACACAAGTGTGGATAATATAGCATCGCTACGTATACACACGGGCTGGCCAGCACTAGACTGCACTGAGGGCACACGACGAAGCGGCGAATTGCTCGGAAGACAAACAGGCTCCATTCTACTTGTTTATTCACTGGCTCCTGTTGGGAGGTGATCCCCACCTGTGGTTTTATATGCCATTTCTGACCGTTTGTGCAACATTGGCTTTTCCAAACCTACTGCAGACTGAATCCTCCCATACTCTCCAACTGCAGACTGAATTTTCCACGCCTTCCACCTGCAGACTGAATCCCCACACGCCCTCAAACTGCAGACTGAATCCTCCCACGCCTTCCTACTGCAGACTGAATCATCCCACGCCCGGTGCGGCACGACGGGGAGAGACGACAACGCGTTCACACGCGCTCAGTACCGACAGAACGACCCACAAGCGGCGAATTCGACCCCACTCCAAACGCAAGACGCACACGACACACACCGAGGCGGTGCGAGCACATGTCCTGGCTGAGTCCATGAGCACATCCCTCTCTTCCCCTACTACCGGAGTTCAATGGCAGGGGATATGTACCAGACTAGCCAACGCCATTCACTGCTGACTTCCACGGCAGACAGCAGCGGCCAGCGGTAGGTCGCTGACGGCAAATTATAGACCAGCAATCACCCCCGCCCTACTGACCTTTGCGGGTACATGCATCGTTTTCCCTTCGACATGATACAAAATGCTCCTGGCTTCGTGACATAGTGCCGTAATTAATAATTAGCAACACTGCCTTCGTTATCCTTGGAGACATTTAGCGATAGCGGCGGAAAACAAAGTTTCAATAGCACTCAACTAATCGTAGTCGTCATGTAGGCATTGTTGCACGCAATAAGGGGCGCATTCCGTTTCCGTCATGACACGTCATGACATACATATATATATATTCGGTTTCTTTTTTTCACTTCGTCCGCTAAAACTCCGAACTTCCAGACAGACAGACAGACAGGCAGGCAGACATACACAAAGGCAGATACAGAGGAAGAAGAGGCAGAGGAAGAGACAGAAACAGAGGCAGAAGAATAGGAAACGGAAGAGACAGAAGCAGAGGAAGAGACAGAGACAGAGACAGTGGCAGACACAGAGACAGAGACAGAGACAGAGGCAGAGACAGAGACAGAGACAGAGACAGAGACAGAGGCGGAGGCGGAGGCGGAGGCGGAGGCGGAGGCGGAGGCGGAGGCGGAGGCGGAGGCGGAGGCGGAGGCGGAGGCGGAGGCGGAGGCGGAGGCGGAGGCGGAGGCGGAGGCGGAGGCGGAGGCGGAGGCGGAGGAAGGGGCGGAGGAAGAGGCGGAGGAAGAGAGGCGGGCGTTTCGCGACGATCGCCAAGCCCGTGACCGGACGGCTGGCCGCCGGCTGCGGTCGGCGCCGCACACAGCCGTTGGCCGGGCAGCACGGCCCGGCCCGGGCCATCTCCAACAGCTGGACAACGATCAAAGGTCGTGCGGCCCGGCTCAGATCGGCGTCCCACCTCCAGTCGGAGGAGCCAGCCGGGCGACACGTGATGGTCGCCGCCGCGCCGCTGGCCTGACCATCCATCTGACGGTACGCCGCTGGTCCGGCCATCCATCT
Source organism: Ashinkailepas kermadecensis (assembly GCA_034440615.1). Classification (NCBI taxonomy): domain Eukaryota; kingdom Metazoa; phylum Arthropoda; class Thecostraca; family Neolepadidae; genus Ashinkailepas; species Ashinkailepas kermadecensis. Next base: position 199,948 of record JAOTOM010005088.1, read on the forward strand.
GACGGTACGCCGCTGGTCCGGCCATCCATCTGACGGTACGCCGCTGGTCCGGCCATCCATCTGACGGTACGCCGCTGGTCCGGCCATCCATCTGACGGTACGCCGCTGGTCCGGCCACACATCTGACGGTACGCCACTGGTCCGGCCATCCATCTGACGGTACGCCGCTGGTCCGGCCATCCATCTGACGGTACGCCGCTGGTCCGGCCATCCATCTGACGGTACGCCGCTGGCCTGGCCATCCATCTGACGGTACGCCGCTGGCCTGGCCATCCATCTGACGGTACGCCGATGGTCCGGCCATACATCTGACGGTACACCGCTGGTCCCACCATACATCTGACGGTACTCATCTGGCCTGGCCATCCATCTGACGGTACGCCGTTGGCCTGGCCATCCATCTGACGGTACGCCGCTGGCCTGGCCATCCATCTGACGGTACGCCGCTGGTCCGGCCATCCATCTGACAGTACGCCGCTGGTCCGGCCATCCATCTGACGGTACGCCGCTGGTCCGGCCATACATCTGACGGTACGCCGCTGGTCCGGCCATACATCTGACGGTACGCCGCTGGCCTGACCATCCATCTGACGGTACGCCGCTGGTCCGGCCATCCATCTGACGGTACGCCGCTGGTCCGGCCATCCATCCATGCATCTGACGGTACGCCGCTGGTCCGGCCATACATCTGACGGTACGCCGCTGGCCTGGCCATCCATCTGACGGTACGCCGCTGGTCCGGCCATCCATCTGACGGTACGCCGCTGGTCCGGCCATCCATCCATGCATCTGATGGTACGCCGCTGGTCCGGCCATACATCTGACGGTACGCCGCTGGCCTGGCCATCCATCTGACGGTACGCCGCTGGTCCGGCCATCCATCCATGCATCTGACGGTACGCCGCTGGTCCGGCCATACATCTGACGGTACTCATCTGGCCTGGCCATGCATCTGACGGTACGCCGCTGGCCTGGCCATCCATCTGACGGTACGCCGCTGGTCCGGCCATGCATCTGACGGTACGCCGCTGGTCCGGCCATCCATCTGACGGTACGCCGCTGGTCCGGCCATCCATCTGACGGTACGCCGCTGGCCTGGCCATCCATCTGACGGTACGCCGCTGGTCCGGCCATCCATCTGACGGTACGCCGCTGGTCCGGCCATCCATCTGACGGTACGCCGCTGGTCCGGCCATCCATCTGACGGTACGCCGCTGGCCTGGCCATCCATCTGACGGTACGCCGCTGGTCCGGCCATCCATCTGACGGTACGCCGCTGGTCCGGCCATGCATCTGACGGTACTCCTCTGGCCTGGCCATCCATCTGACGGTACGCCGCTGGTCCGGCCATCCATCTGACGGTACGCCGCTGGTCCGGCCATACATCTGACGGTACGCCGCTGGCCTGACCATCCATCTGACGGTACGCCGCTGGTCCGGCCATACATCTGACAGTACGCCGCTGGTCCGGCCACACATCTGACGGCACACCGCTGGTCCGGCCATACATCTGACGGTACGCCGCTGGCCTGGTCATGCATCTGACGGTAGGCCGATGGTCCGGCCATACATCTGACGGTACGCCGCTGGTCCGGCCATACATCTGACGGTACGCCGCTGGTCCTGACCATCCATCTGACGGTACGCCGCTGGTCCGGCCATACATCTGACAGTACGCCGCTGGTCCGGCCATCCATCTGACGGTACGCCGCTGGTCCGGCCATACATCTGACGGTACGCCGCTGGTCCGGCCACACATGAGCCGGTCCGGCCATACATCTGACGGTACGCCGCTGGCCTGGTCATGTTACGGTAGGCCGATGGTCCGGCCATACATCTGACGGTACTCCGCTGGTCCGGCCATGCATCTGACGGTACGCCGCTGGTCCGGCCATACACCTGACGGTACGCCGCTGGCCCGGCCGTCCTATGCCGCGCTCCAGCAGCTGCAGTGTCCGTGTCACAGCCAGTGCCCCGCAACACGACCATGTGACCGAGCGACCGCCGCCACGGAAGCACGTACAAAGACCACCGTAGAGATGTTGTGATGAACGGCGTACCACCATCCTGTGCCATGTGTTGGAACCGACTCTCCGCGGTGTTGACTTTCCAGAATGTGCTTGGTATCGGAACCAAGGAAGCCGACCTACTTCAATAGTGTAGACGAGCATGGAGATTAAATACTTGGCTAAGCATAGAAGGAACGAAAATGGGAGAGTGAGACAGACACAGAGATGGAGATGAGATGGAGATGAGATAGAGATATAGATGAGATAGAGATGCGGTGGCTATTGGTTTTTTAACGACACGTCGACCGTTGAGTCATGTAGCGTCGCCAATCTCTCACGCCGATTGGTTGCGGGCAAAGAGTAGCGACAGGTGAGACTCGAACCCACGATCTTTCGATTGCGAGACGGGCAACTTACCCCTAGGCTACTCGTCCCCGAGATAGACGTGCGGTAGAGATGCAGATAAATATGAGATAGAGTTGAGATAGAGTTGAGATAGAGATGAGACAGAGATGGGAGAAGAGATGCAGATAGAGATGAGATAGAGATGCGATGGAGATGCGATGGAAATACAGATATAGATGCAGATAGAGATGCAAATAGAGATGCAGATAGAGAGATGCAGATAGAGAGATGGAGATGCAGAGATGGAGATGCAGATATGGAAATATGGAGAGATGGAGGGAGGGATATAATGATGGAGAGAGAGAGGAGAGAGCGGGGAGAGGAGGAGAGGAGAGGAGAGAAGAGGAGAGAGCGGGGAGAGGAGAGGAGAGGAGAGGAGAGAGGGGGTAGAGGAGAGAGGGGGTAGAGGAGAGAGGGAGTAGAGAAGAGAGGAGAGAGGAGAGGAGAGGAGAGGAGAGGAGAGAAGAGAAGAAGAGAGATAGAGAGCAGCATTGGTGTGTCCGAAATACGTGACCGACAGCGGCGGCGGTCGGCTCGGTGTACGGCACGAGCAGCAGTACGATGCCTGGTCGGCGCCGGCCTCACCATCGCGCCGACCGGCTATTAATACGCCGTCGGCGGCAGTGGCCGACCCGACCTTTGCAGCTCCGCAGGGCCGGGCTGTTGGTGACGTCACGCACGCGTCACTGGTGCGAGCGCCGCTGCCGTTCTGCCTCAACGGAGGTCCGACGTTCTACCGAGCATCGGTATTTCGAACATCCGGTCCGATCCGAACGAAGACAGCTTTCGTAGTGGCGGCGTCAGTAAGCTTAAGCCCGACGTCCGTCACGGCACATCGATACTCATCGAGTTCCACCCTCTCCCCTCCCTCTTCATCCCCCCAGGATTCAGTGGATCAGATTTAAGCGTCAGCGTGACTGTCGCGGACGCGCTGGACCCAAATGGCTCGTGCGCAGTCCAGGGCGACCGGCCACCATTTGCCGCAGCGCAGCGGAGGGCGCATCGTCAGCTCTGCGCACCTGCGACACACACGGCGGAACGACGATAGCCGAGTGGTTAACGTGTTGAGCTCTGGGTGCCAAAGCTCCCGGGTTCAACGCTCGCGCCACTCAGGACATTTCCAAATCCCGCGACCCACCGGCGAAACAGTGTAGGCGGCGTCATTAGCCGGGATTGTGCATAAAGTGCGTCGTGAAACACCCAATAAATAAACAAACAAGACACACACGGCGCTCTAGTCTTATTCTTCGTCGAGGAAAAGGGTATCGGGGTACGGATTCGTAATTCACCATGAAGTCGAGAAAAGGTCGTGAACACGGCAGGCAAAATTCCGTAGAGAAGTGGATAGACTAATGGCAAACCAAACTTCGCATGACGTTAGTAGTATAAATAGAGCAGCTATGGTGAAATCGGCGTAAATTATGCAGTTGGTTGGCGCCACATTACGCGGAGCCCAGCTCAAGAAGTCAAAACTCCGTCCCAGGAGATCACCGCTTCTTTCTCTTGCGAGACACACAGACATGCACATGCATGCACCAAGATCTTTCTACCGACACATCAATTCCAATCCCAGGGGAAAGCGAACGCGGTTTTAAAACAGATGGCGACATCAAGATGCGCTGTGCACTGCTATGCGCTTCAAGCTTTTCAAGCACCTGCTTTTTATAACCTTCGACACGAATAACGCTCATGAACGATGTTTCGACAATGGACAGTTCAGACACAGCCGACACTTTTATTTTCGGTCTTTATCAGTTTGTTCGAATATTTAACGGGCGCCCCAGAGGGTCTCTCACACAACGTGCACCGGAGGGGGTGGGGGCAGATTCGGTCCGCCACAAACAAGATCTCGGACACTACTGAATGCAGCCGCACACAATTTGAAGTGTAGATCACGGCTGTAGTGAACTCGCTACAGTATGAATTGCATGGCCCTAGGTGAATGTCTTCAGCATCAAAAGAGGTGGCGATCGACAGGCATACCGCACCGCCGCGTCACCGCGCCGACCGAACCTGTGTGACCTTGAACGGCTGGCGGCCGGCAGTCGAATTTGCAACCCGCAGTTCCTATAGTTAGCAACGGATTATACTTGTAAAAACAGTTGCATATGATGCGCTTATCAATTTTTAACAAAGTCACGAAATTTCATTACAAAATACTTGCCCGTTTATTAGATATCATGGAAAATAGGAGGGGAGAGCGGATTTTTTTTCCCCCCCCCCCTCTCCTCCGGTGCGCGCATTAAGGTACTTGTCATCAGGGTACCACTTTGTATACGCTAAAGGCCTTCAATCATTGATTTGTCACATATCCCCACACATGCAATCAGAACGAAGCTTAACTGTTGGATATATGGGAACACACTGAATACACATGCTTTCGAGGATATTGGTCATCAAAAACGTCTCTTGGCGCCTAATCAACTTCACAAAGTGACGCCAGAGCTTCTTATCGACCCGTCGTGTTGCAAGATCGCGACCGGATCGCTTTCGTGGCAGTGCCGTAGCTGCAGGCAGCGGCTACGTGGGCGCGAAGTTCCGCCAACGCTCCTCGGGTGGCTGAATGCTTGCTGGCAGCACCAGTGACCCAAGCCGGGCCCATGGTGCTCGAGTGCCCGCCACGACTTCGAGTGCCCACCACGACTTCGAGTGCCCGCCACGCGAGCAGCTCCCGCCGTGGCTCACAAGGGTGGGGGGGGGGGGGGCGTCTTTGGCCCGTCTTTGGGGGTCATTTTTGGACATAATCGATTGATTTTGAAAAGCATATTGAATGGCTGCGAAATCCCATGCAATTTTAATGAAATGACACGACAATATTGAGCTCAATGAAGGACGATTCTAGTACCCCACTTTGTAGATATATTAATTCCAATACTTCATACATTTTGTCAGTGCATATGGCTGACATATGCACTGCCTCCACTCTCACCTCGGGCACGACCGGATGTAAAACCATTGCAATAATCCACATCACAGAACTATTCTACATCCTTTCAGCCATGTTTTGAGACATCAATAATGGATCAAAAAGGACCAAAAAGCGGCAGAGGTTCCCAAAAAAATGCATGGCATCATGGAACTTTTCTTCATCTTGCGTTGACATGTAATACAATAAATACATGGGATATATTCAAGTGTTCAGGAATTGCATACTAGCGGAATTTGGCCAGAACATGCGCACAATGAGGAATATTCTCCAAATGTCACTCCCTACTAGTTCTAAGCTCGTCTCTTGGTAAGTTTCGGTTGTGTTTTGCCTTAAATTGGTAGCATCGGTGATACGGTCATGAAAGAGAGGAAAACCCGTTCTGTGGACGATAGCATCAACAAACAAACTCCTCCCAAAGCATTAACACATAGTACACACGAACTTCTCCCACAGCATCAACACATAGCACACACAAACTTCTCTCACAGCATAAACTCATAGTACACATAAACTCCTTCCACAGCATCAACACATATTACACACAAACTCCTTCCAAAGCATGAACACATACTACACACAAACTTATCCCACAGCATCAACACATAGTACACACGAACTCCTTCCACAGCATCAACACATAGTACACAAAAACTCCTCCCACAGCATCAACACATAGTACACACAAACTTATCCCACTGCATCAACTCATAGTACACATAAACTCCTTCTACATCATCAACACATATTACACACAAACGCCTTCCAACCATGAACACATAGTGCACACAAACTCCTCCCATAGCACCAACACAGTAGACAGTTGAGAAGCGATACACATACTACGCTCACCTACCAAAACCATATTTGACTTCGCATTGTTGAGGATGAGACCAAGAGACCACGAGAAACGACGGAACATTTTTGGGTTTGCTGAAAATCTGGACGCGATGTTGAAAATTAATTGATGTCATTAGAATACAACGATTTCAGGGATCATTTTGATACCATGTAAAAGATCTACGACTCAATATGTATCGCTTCGTAGCCTGAAACCCAAAAAGAGCGCCACCCCTGCAAAAAAATTGCTTTCAGCAAATCGCGCCGTAGTCCAGTTTCCCTTTACACGGCAGAACTGGTGAGCGCGGTTAGCGCAACTATCAACATGACCAGCCTCCAAGTCCAGGCGACTGGCCGTCACTCGTCAGCACCACTTCATCACCCCACATGCCCCAACCTGACCAAGTACACGCGACTGGCCGTCACTCGTCAGCACCACTTCATCACCCCACATGCCCCAACCTGACCAAGTACACGAGACTGGCCGTCACTCGTCAGCACCACTTCATCACCCCACATGCCCCACCCTGACCAAGTACACGCGACTGGCCGTCACTCGTCAGCACCACTTCATCACCCCACATGCCCCACCCTGACCAAGTACACGCGACTGGCCGTCACTCGTCAGCACCACTTCATCACCCCACATGCCTCGCCCGGTGCCGGCCCCGCCGGCCGCGCCAAAAGCCCTCAATCTCCGGCGAAGTACTCACGCGCCAGCTTGCTCTTGTGCTTGATGGGGCCCACCGTCTGGTCCTGGTGTCGGCGTCCCAACGGCGAGGCGGTACACCGGTCCAGCACGCGCTGCTTGATGCGCGCCTTCAGACTGATGTTGGGCTCGGACGCTACAGACGGCCGGGACGGTTACCGGTGCAGACCAACACACGCTCACGCCGGGTGGGTTACTGCACACACACACACACACATACACACGCACACACACACGGGCACAGTTAGTAGGAAGGCACACGTGTGAGTTATTTGACGGCACGCGTGGATGCATAGGTAATAAACCTCAGCGTTGCGCGAGGCCAAATCGTGACCGAAAGTCCAACCGACCGACCGACCGACTACCGCAAGCCCAGTCTGGAGCCCGGCCGCTGCCGAACAGACGTGTTAGTATGTGCAACACATGCGTCGGATACATAAATTTGCGTACCGTCTACCACTTGCACCCCTACGTCAGGGTTCTTCCTTCTCCGCAGAATACACCATCAACGGCAGGAGAACCGGTGGGGGAGGGGAGGGGAGGGGAGGGGAGGGGAGGGGGGGGAGGGGGGGGGGGGAGGGGAGGGGAGGTGAAGATAGGGCAGCGCCTTCTCCCCTTCAATTTTTGACGAGCTTAAAATTGACCACATGGGTGTTGCATGAAAAACAGACTTCAAAATGTCTCTTGCGTCTCAAAACATTCAGACAATTCCCGAGTCATTGTACACTGTTGTTCCTGTTTGGACCGACGGGCCACATATATTGGGCGGGCGAGCATCTCAGATACAGCCAGCACAACACCTGTAAGGCTACACACGTGTAAATGCCGGGTCGCAGTCGTGTAGAGCATGCGGAAACAGATGAAAGATACAGCCCACCATTCAATGCATTTAATCTTGCTTTCCAAAAGAAAAGAGGAACCTGGTTGCAGTTCGACTTCAGCTAGCATTCATGATAACAGTCAGAAGCTGGCAAAATGTCATGCAAATATTGCAGGTACCATACATGTCAATTCACTTAAGCCCAGGATCAATCCCGTGGTACAAATGGTACCAATCTGCAACGATGCGTGTCTTGACGTGGTCCGTGAAGAGTCACAAGGGGTATGCTCTGACCAGAACCAACATTTTCAACAGGGCCCAACGGCAGCACGGACAGCGAGCCCAACATCGGCAAGCCCAGATCTGAGCTGACGAAAATAGATGCAGCATAGACACGGGGAATGTCTGACTTAATGTGCAGGAGACCGAGCGCAACGCTGGTCGGTCACGGTGGCCGGCCCTCAGACGACCCCCGACCAGCCCGCCCTATGACCGCGTCACTAGGGACCTCACCGGGCGGCCCTCAGACGACCCCCGACCAGCCCGCCCTATCACCGCGTCACTAGGGACCTCACCGGGTGGCTCTCAGACGACCCCCGACCAGCCCGCCCTATCACCGCGTCACTAGGGACCTCACCGGGCGGCCCTCAGACGACCCCCGACCAGCCCGCCCTATGACCGCGTCACTAAGGACCTCACCGGGCGGCTCTCAGACGACCACCGACCAGCCCGCCCTATGACCGCGTCACTAGGGACCTCACCGGGCGGCCCTCAGACGACCCCCGACCAGCCCGCCCTATGACCGCGTCACTAGGGACCTCACCGGGTGGCTCTCAGACGACCACCGACCAGCCCGCCCTATGACCGCGTCACTAAAGACCTCACCGGACAGCCAGTGGCCGGCTGGTTGTATTTGGCTTGGCTGGGCCGGCCCATGGGTCGTATTATCGTCCCACTGACCCGAACTTTTAGTCGCTGGCCGGGACGGGCGTCCGGCGGTCTGGCGGTGCCTGTCTGGCCGGGAGGGGGAGGGGGCGGCCGGGAGCGGGGGGGCGGCCGGGAGCGGGGGGGGGTCGCCCGAGTGCCGTGTCACGACTTACGCCAGCTGCAGACAGCACCCGTCTCAGGCTTAAGACGGACGTCGCACGTCCGCCTAAAACGGAACGGATAAGTTGAGAATTACGGACGCTCTGCCCAGCCACGTTCTCGCCGCAAGTCGGAGGTGCACTTGTGACGCAGCTGTATCACATTGCGCCCACAGAAGCTGCACTAAAAGTCCAGACAATTACCACTTTCGAACGGACGTCAGACGGACGTAAATTCCTGCTTCCCAGACGGCCGTTACACACGGCACCCGTGGAACGTTGGCGCCCGCCGGCGATTCTACGTTCGTCTGACGGACATCCGACGTCCGTAAAACCCGACACAGGCGCGGTGTGCAACGGGCTTAATACAAAATCGGTCGATCCACGTCTGGGAACGACCATCAGCAGCCCTCCGGCAAGGTCACCACCGACACGGCCGATCGTCGCATGTCAAATGGGCGGGGAAGGACCGGCGCGGTGTGTCGAGCGCCTAACGCCTAAATGACGACACCGCCTCCGGCCACCAGCGCAGGGCACGGACCAGCCGGCAGCGGCCGCACGGAGACCGCACACTGCACGGCGGTGACCGGACAGCGGCCGGACTGTGGCCGGACAGTGGCCGGACAGCGGCCGGACAGTGGCCGGACAGCGGCCGGACAGTGGCCGGACAGCGGCCGGACGGTGGCCGGACAGTGGCCGGACAGTGGCCGGACAGTGGCCGGACGGTGGCCGGACGGTGGCCGGACGGTGGCCGGACAGTGGCCGGACAGCGGCCGGACAGTGGCCGGACAGCGGCCGGACAGCGGCCGGACAGCGGCCGGACAGTGAATGTACAGCGGTTGGACAACGATCGGTGACCATACACCGACTACAGTGACCATACGGTGACTATACACCGAATACAGTGAGCAGAAGGTGATTACACACCGACTACAGTGACCATACGGTGACTATACACTGACTACAGTGACCAGACGATGACTATACACTGACTACAGTGACCAAACTGTGACTATACACCGACTACAGTGACCAAACTGCGACTATACACCGACTACAGTGACTATACACCGACTACAGTGACCAGACTGTGACCATACACCGACTACAGTGACCAGACGGTGACTATACACCGACTACAGTGACCAGACAGTGACTATACACCGACTACAGTGAGCAGACGGTGAGTATACACCGGCTACAGTGACCAGACTGTGACTATATACTGACTACAGTGACCAGACTGTGACTATATACTGACTACAGTGACCAGACTGTGACTATATACTGACTACAGTGACCAGACTGTGACTATACACCGGCTACAGTGACCAGACTGTGACTATACACTGACTACAGTGAGCAGGCTGTGACTATACACCGACTACAGTGACCAGACTGTGACTATACACCGACTACAGTGACCAGACTGTGACCATACACCGACTACAGTGACCAGACGGTGACTATACACCGACTACAGTGACCAGACGGTGACTATACACTGACTACAGTGACCAGACAGTGACTATACACTGACTACAGTGAGCAGACGGTGAGTATACACCGACTACAGTGACCAGACTGTGACTATACACCGACTACAGTGACCAGACTGTGACTATACACCGACTACAGTGACCAGACGGTGACTATACACCGATTAGTGACCAGACGGTGACTATACACTGACTACAGTGACCAGACTGTGACTATACACCGACTACAGTGACCAAACTGTGACTATACACCGACTACAGTGACCAAACTGCGACTATACACCGACTACAGTGACTATACACCGACTACAGTGACCAGACTGTGACCATACACCGACTACAGTGACCAGACGGTGACTATACACCGACTACAGTGACCAGACGGTGACTATACACTGACTACAGTGACCAGACAGTGACTATACACTGACTACAGTGACCAGACGGTGAGTATACACCGGCTACAGTGACCAGACTGTGACTATATACTGACTACAGTGACCAGACTGTGACTATATACCGACTACAGTGACTAGACTGTCACTATACACCGACTACAGTGACCAGACTGTGACTATACACTGACTACAGTGACCAGACTGTGACTATACACTGACTACAGAGACCAGACTGTGACTATACACTGACTACAGTGACTATACACTGACTACAGAGACCAGACTGTGACTATACACTGACTACAGTGACCAGATTCGGCGACCGAGCAAGTGCCTACACCGCACCCAGACAGCCAGACAGCCAAACCGAACACCCACCGACCGGTAATTGAGCGGACAGTTCGAAAGCGGCGCGATGTCGCACAGACACCGATCGGAGAGAGGCCAGGCGCGGCCCCGCCCAGTGTCCGGCCAGGGAGTCCGCCCATTCAGACCAGCGTCACCCACCTTCCCAGACCACCTTCGGAAACCGCTCAACCGCAGTCAGTGTGATCCTTCTGAACCAGCCTCCGGGTCCGCCAGGCTTGCGACGCCGCCAGCGCGACATGCAACCTCTGAAGTCCATGCACACAAAGCGACACAAATACTGCATGTGTGTACCGATTTTGCCACTTTTTTTTTCAATCCCGGTTTGTGCTGATTTTTGCAACTTCTCCTTCCCATCCCGGTGTGCAGTAACTTCTGGCACTTCTCCTTCCCATCCCAGTTCCGACAACTAGCACGGCATCCAGAATATATTTCGGTTTGCTCAGCGTCGTCATCCCAAAGGTCCGTAGAATTAATGGGAAGCACAGCCTATTTCCGGAGCAGCATTCCACACGAAGGCAAGTCAGCCTTGTGCTTGAGCCTCAGGAAGTTAGAGAGCATCTGACCTGGCTTGGCTGGGCCACTTCGCGTCTGTTGTTTTGGTATCTGTATAACCTGTATTATCAAAGGATATCTGCATTGTACGCATAACCAGATGGTGTTTGTTTTATCTGCTTTATCGGATGGTATTTGTATGATCTGTGTCGCTTGGTTTTCGCACACAGGTATTCTGTCCTCAACCGAGGCCCTTTCGCCGACAGCAAATCTGATCCACAGTCGCACTTCATCGCAGCATATTCAACTCAATTTTGCTACTGCCCATGTCAATCTTCGGACTTCACCGGGCAGGGCTGCCAGCTTGCATCTTCGCTACACATGTACGTATTTCACACAGCTTGTCACGGCTTGTTGGGAACCCTCAACCCAGGAAAATTATACTGTTAGTTTGCTCCTTGGATACGTTTTTGTTTGATAATTTTCCAGGTTCGCTTCACAAATCAGCAGTACTTGATGCAGGAACTATCCCAGAGCTGGCGGGAATCAAAAAGCCATTTTGAAGTCTATTTATCCATACAACGCCAGTAGGTTTAATGCTAACCTTGTCCGAAGTTGAGGGGCCTTGTCTTGGTGCTCCAAAGTTGAGGGACCCCGCCACGGGGGACGTATGAACCGGGGAACCCCGGTCAGCAGGTGTGTGGTCAGCGGGTGGGTGGTCAGCGGGTGGGTGGTCAGCATGTCGGTGGTCAGCAGGTCGGTAGTCAGCAGGTCGGTGGTCAGCAGGCCGATAGTCAGCAGGCCGATAGTCATCATGTCGGTAGTCATGAGGTCGGTGGTCAACAGGTCCGTAGTCAGCAGGCCGGTAATCAGCAGGTCGGTAATCAGCAGGTTGATAATCAGCAGGTCGGTAATCAGCAGGTCGGTGGTCAGCAGGTCAGTGGTCAGCAGGTCGGTAGTCAGCAGGTCGGTGGTCAGCAGGCCGATAGTCAGCAGGCCGATAGTCATCATGTCGGTAGTCATCAGGTCGGTGGTCAGCAGGTCCGTAGTCAGCAGGTCGGTAATCAGCAGGTTGATAATCAGCAGGTCGGTAATCAGCAGGTCGGTGGTCAGCAGGCCGGTAGTCAGCAGGTCGGTAGTCGGCAGGTCGGTAGTCGGCAGGTCGGTAGTCAGCAGGTCGGTAGTCAGCAGGTCGGTAGTCAGCAGATCGGTAGTCAGCAGGCCGGTAGTCATCAGGTCGGTAGTCTGCAGGTCGGTGGTCAGTAGAACCCCGGCTGACATGCAGACCTGGTTGGTTGGACCGACACATGCTTCGTCCAGTTTACTGAAGCTCTCGTGTATTGAATATTGATAGCATGACGGTACTCGCCGTTCATTTTTAACTGGTCGTGGGCGAGCGGACGCTGCCTGGGGATGACCTTCATGGACTGACGCCCGAAAGCCGAGTTGAGCATTTGATGCAGAAGGTACGAGTTGGACGCGCGAAGGGCGTGGGCTCGATTCGGACGTGAATTGCGTCGTACTCGGAGAGCCACGCATGCTCAGCACAGGCAGCCGGCGTTCCGTTCCGAGCCGCAATCGGCGTACATGTGATGGCTGCGTGCCACCTCCAGGTGCCACCTCCAGGCGAATCGATCCTGTGGCACGCCCGTCAGCCACATCGGCCGCACGTGCCGCAGCCGACGATAAGTGCATGTTCTGCGGCCGGCAGCTCCTGCAGCCATCTCGGCACGAGCCGACTGCATAGATGCCACAGGTTGAGTTGGGCGGTGGACGTAGCAGCACATCAGGGCGGTGTGAGCGACAGCGTGGGCGTACGTCGGAGGGCGGGCCAGTTGTAGTGGATGGTGCAGGGATAGCGCGAGCGTCACACCCCTGTGTAGGAGGGGGCTCGAGCATGACACCCGAAGGTAGGAGGGAGAGTGCTAGCGTGACACCCGTGTATCAGGGGGTGGGAGATATAACGCCAAAGTGATACTCTCATGTCTGTGGGAGGGGACACTTGAATATGATGTCCATGTGTGGGAGTGAAAACGCGAGCGCAACACCCGTGTGTAGGAGGGGAGCGTGTCACCCGTGTGTAGGAGGGGAGCGTGTCACCCGTGTGTAGGAGGGGAGCGTGTCACCCGTGTGTAGGAGGGGAGCGTGCCACCCGTGTGTAGGAGGGGAGCGTGCCACCCATGCATGAGAGGAGCGTGCCTCCCGTGCGTATGAGGGGAACGTGCCACCCGTGTATCGGACGGACGGACGGACGGTCGCGAAGAGGCAGCCCGTCGCCCCTGGCCCCACGGCCAACGGCCAAAATAGACAGGCTAAAAATGCGCACTGGCAAATCTTTGCCTGACAGCATCCGGCGCGCTCCTTCAGGAGTCGACACATCGACACGTCATACACAATCCTGCCGATGAGTGCGCAACCCAGACAGCACCACATCGCGAAAACCGCGGCATACATAACCATGCGATAGACACCACCTCCTGTACACCACCCTGCCACAGAAACCACATCCTGCACACAACCATGTGACAGAAGCCCCAGCTCATACACGGGACTACCTCCGATACCCTGCTATACCACGAAGATCACATCCTCAATATAACCCCGTTACAGAAGCCCCTGATCATACACAGAGCCCGGACACGGGACTACCTCCGATACCCTGCCATACCACGGAAACTACACCAACACAACTCACAGAAGTCACAGAAGTCCCAACTCATACACAGAGTACTGCCTGTACGGTACGGGAGAACGGGAGCCACAGAGTAAGGGACTACCTCCGATACCCCACCATACCACGGACACCACATCCTGTACACAACCGTCACAGAAGCCCCAGCTCACACCCAGAGAGCCCTGTGAAGGCCGACGTGGCGTCACAACCCTGCCGAACACATGAGCACCGTGACCGCTCGACCCTTGACGTCACAGTTCGGCTCACGTGACGGCGCCCACGCGCGGGTCTGCACACGTGGCGTGACACCGCCCATAGCCTACACCACGGCCGAGCGGCGCAATAACCACACCCGGATCACGTAATGCGGGCACACCGCCGTGCTCATACTGTCACTAACCGCCTGGCCGGTCAGCGACAACATACGCGACACCGCCCATAGCCTACACACGGCCGAGCGGCGCTAACCACACCCGGATCACGTAATGCGGGCACACCGCCGTGCTCATACTGTACTAACCGCCTGGCCGGTCAGCGACAACATACGCGACACCGCCCATAGCCTACACCCGGCCGAGCGGCGCAATAACCCACCCGGATCACGTAATGCGGGCACACCGCCGTGTCAACTGTCACAACCGCCTGGCCGGTCAGCGACAACATACGCGACACCGCCCATAGCCTACACCACGGCCGAGCGGCGCAATAACCACACCCGGATCACGTAATGCGGGCACACCGCCGTGCTCATACTGTCACTAACCGCCTAGCCGGTCAGCGACAACATACGCAGCGTGTGCCGAACGACACCGGATGTGTTCAATAGCACTCGATGTTGGCGCCTTTACCTCTACACCACCGCGTGCAGATTCAGCAGAAAATCACCGAGCGCCTTGAGCAAAGCTCGACGGCACATCGCGACGCCGTCCTGTGTGTTAGAGCACTGCAGTCGGCACACCCAGGCAGCGCACACGCATGGCAGGCGGTTACGCAGGCTGTGACAGGCAGTTACGCAGGCTGTGACAGACGGTCACACGGGCTGCCACGGGGTGACGGACGGTCACACGGACTGGCACAGGCCGGGCCGGCGGCGGCCGGCGCCGGTACGTACCCGTTTTGCGCAGCGGGCAGTACTCGTCTTCGTACTTGGAGAGGGCGGGCGGCCTGTAGGGGTGGGGCGAGGCGTTAGCTTTGTCGGCCGACCGCTGGTGCGTCACGCCCGTCCGTCCGCTGCGCCGGCCGGAGACAGAGCGGGCGCGCTGTTAGTGGCATGCGGCGCACGCGAAACCACACCTCACCGCACCGCACCACACTAAACTACACCGCACAGCACCACGCCCAGCCGCGCTCAAGGCTACGCTCGTATGTCTACACCGCAGGCAACACACGGACCTGACAATGGGCTTTGGTGAACTGCCTCGTCTACGGGTTTCGCGGCACGTCAAAGGCGGCACGCACCAGGCATTGACAACGGCAGCCGCACAACTAGAGCTGCACCCGTGTCAGGGGAGAGCGCATTCCTAGCCGGCTGAATCTGGCCCAAGTTCGGGTGAATTGGTACGACTGCACAGCCGAGATAATCGTCGATCGGGTATCAGTCGGCTGAGGAGAAAAGTGCAGGGTGCCTCCTCTGGCGTGCATACGTCAAAGCTTTCCTGACGCAGCGCACGAAGGCGGCAATCGCAGTGAAAAGCCACCCTCCATCTCTTACAACATGACACAATTTTCAGCCATGTTTCACGTCGTCCCATGCGGTTAGGGGCCACACCACTGCACGCATCGGGCAGGTCACACTGTTTGCTACTGATTTATTAGTCAATGCATTCCCGGCAACGGGTACCGCCCAGCAGCCGCCAGGAGCAGAGAACATAGTTTGTGTGCACTGCAGCACGCTGTGTTCCGCACATGACCTGGTGTTCGACCTTTCCGGTGCTGTTCGAGTTTCTTGTGTAAGTCCATGATTCCATTCGTGTCGTTTTGAGTACAATTACGTGGTGCTATATCTAGACGAAGACAAATTCTTCATCTTAAATAAGTAATTGGGATATCACGTGTGCCTCTTCGATAATTGCTGCCATTCGCAAGCATACGTAAATAGTTAACCTAAAACAGAAAATATGAAATGCTTGTTATGCTACGCCTTCATTTTCAAATATAAGTCTACCATTTTCGCAACAGCTGTTAAAGAAAAACAATGTTCACCTCACCAGGGCGAAATTCAAGTGCATTACTTAACATGGCAACACTGACATTTGTCTTTTAGTACAAAAACAGAAAAAAATGTAATATCTGTAAGTGGTGCAAACGGTAACAAATATCACACATAAAGACAACTACCAACAACACCAGTGGTGATAGTGCAGCACGACAGCAATAACAGAGGGGCGCCATTGGAGCCGAGGTGCTACACCTGTCCCCTCCCTGACGAGCGGTGCCATTGGAGTCGAGGTGCTACACCTGTCCCCTCCCTGACGAGCGGCAACATTGGTGCCGAGGTGCTACACCTGTCCCCTCCTGACGAGCGGTGCCATTGGAGTCGAGGTGCTACACCTGTCCCTCCCTGACGAGCGGCAACATTGGTGCCGAGGTGCTACACCTGTCCCCTCCTGACGAGCGGCAACATTGGTGCCGAGGTGCTACACCTGTCCCCTCCCTGACGAGCGGTGCCATTGGAGTCGAGGTGCTACACCTGTCCCCTCCCTGACGAGCGGCAACATTGGAGCCGAGGTACTGCACCTGTCCCCTCCTGACGAGCGGCAACATTGGAGTCGAGGTGCTACACCTGTCCCTCCCTGACGAGCGGTGCCATTGGAGTCGAGGTGCTACACCTGTCCCCTCCTGACGAGCGGCAACATTGGAGCCGAGGTACTGCACCTGTCCCTCCTGACGAGCGGCAACATTGGAGTCGAGGTGCTACACCTGTCCCCTCCCTGACGAGCGGTGCCATTGGAGTCGAGGTGCTACACCTGTCCCCTCCCTGACGAGCGGCAACATTGGTGCCGAGGTGCTACACCTGTCCCTCCCTGACGAGCGGCAACATTGGTGCCGAGGTGCTACACCTGTCCCCTCCTGACGAGCGGCAACATTGGAGCCGGGTACTGCACCTGTCCCCTCCCTGACGAGCGGCAACATTGGAGCCGAGGTACTGCACCTGTCCCCTCCCTGACGAGCGGCAACATTGGAGCCGAGGTGCTACACCTGTCCCCTCCCTGACGAGCGGCAACATTGGAGTCGAGGTGCTACACCTGTCCCCTCCCTGACGAGCGGCAACATTGGAGCCGAGGTACTGCACCTGTCCCCTCCCTGACGAGCGGCAACATTGGAGCCGAGGTGCTACACCTGTCCCCTCCCTGACGAGCGGCAACATTGGAGCCGATGTACTGCACCTGTCCCTCCTGACGAGCGGTGCCATTGGTGCCGAGGTGCTACACCTGTCCCCTCCTGACGAGCGGCAACATTGGTGCCGAGGTACTACACCCTTCCCCTCCCGGCGAGCCTCGGCTGCTAATTAATGACATCGGCCGCACGTGCCTACACGACAGGAAACGATGACGTGCAAAAATCGGCATGCGCATAAAAACCGGCGACCTTGTACGTTTTTGGCGCAAAGAAAAAAACGAGCATACGGTGAGCTTCGGCGACGATGCATGTCAGGGCGTGGTTGTGGGGATGATGGTTGGGTGGGTGTGGGAATCGGGGTTGGGGTGGATGTGGGGATGAGGGTTGGGGTAATGAGGACGTACAGTGGATGCAGGTCAACGTGGTTACCCCGACCTGCATCTACCAGTCCTGACATGACTCCGACTCCTCGCAACACCCGCTACCATGAAAACCACCCCAGCCAACGCCTGCACGCCATGTCAGACAGGGAGAGCAGCTCCCAGACATTCATGCTCCAGCGCTCACCGGATTGACATCAGAAAATGGCCCGCACCAACTTTTATCTTATATCGCGATTTCCTCGGCTGGAGTTGGGATCATCGATTGGCATGCTGATGGCGCTGGACAGTGAGTGGTTGTTTGCTTGTAGGTAGTCTGCACGGCGCAGGGCAGACTGGTTGTTTGCTTGCAGGCAATTGGCCCTCACAACGCGCGTCCACCGCTTTTGGTCATACAGCCGCGTCAATCTCTCACGTAGATTGGTCGCAGGCGAAGAACAGCGACAGCTGGGATGATATCGCACACCCTGTGGGCTAGGCGAGAACATTCCACCCGTTGACTACTCACCCTGCGCGAGGACACAGGACAGGACACCCTGCGCGAGGACACAGGACAAGGCTTGGAGGGGTGGAGCACGACCCCATCGCATGTCCGCGACTTGTCTGCGGTATGCCAACACACTGGGTAGCCCGTCCACGACCAGCCACCCCCTGACGACCACCGATCCTCGGAGCACGACCCAGCGGTGACGTCCGTGAACAACTCGCCGACCCACCACCCGGCCCACGCCGTCAGGTCCGTCGGTATGTGTCGCACGCCTGGATAATGACAGCCCGGGGTGCCCGGCGATATCCGATGACGCACTGATGCCGGTCCAGCCGGGCTGTCCCAGCACCGTCGACTCCAGTGTTTGGCGGGCCACTGGGCGAGCAAAGAGTGGGTGTACGGCAGATGAGTCGACGTGCCGACGGGGTCCCGCCCTGAGCGTAGCCGCCGGCACCGGACGCCAGGCGAGGCGTGCTGCGGACGGCTGGCAGCACTGACCCAGAGCCACAGCCGACGGCTGGGGGAGGGCCGCTCCGACAGAGGGCAGGACGGCGGAGAGGACGCCAGGCGAGGCGTGCGGACGGCTGGCAGCACTGACCCAGAGCCACAGCCACAGCCGACGGCTGGGGGAGGGCCGCTCCGACAGAGGGCAGGACGGCGGAGAGGACGGCAGGGTACGGTGTGCTGACGATCACGGCTGAGCGGCCCCAGTCGGTCTCACCAGCTGCGGTACGGCGATAGAGGGCAGGACGGCGGAGAGGACGGCAGGGTACGGTGCGCTGACGATCACGGCTGAGCGGCCCCAGTCGGTCTCACCAGCTGCGGTACGGCGAGTTGGCCGCTGCCGCCTCCCGCTGCTTCTTCTGCAGCACAAACTCCTGTCGGGCACAGCGTCACCATTGGTCAGCAGACATAATAAACAACCCATAACACACACCACAAAGGGACGAGCAATTTGCCACCAGCACAGACGGAAGCCCACCACCACCCGGCTGAAGAGCCAGACCTTCGCTGTGGATGTCAGTCATCAATTTACCACCAACACAGACGGAAGCCCACCACCACCCGGCTGAAGAGTCAGACCTTCGCTGTGGATGTCAGTCATTAATTTACCACCAGCACAGACGGAAGTCCGCCACCACCTCGCTGAAGAGCCAGACCTTCGGTGTGGATGTCAGTCATCAATTCGCCGCAGCTGAAATTAGACTGGCCGACATGGCCAAAGTGGGTACTGTAACCGGTTTGGACTACGAACTGGACGCGCCGCACCTTTAGCGTCAGCCACTTTTGGCAAAAAATTAACATGGCTGCCTTATAAATAGCTAATGGCCCGCACCGGCCACTGTCATACAGACCACTGCACTGGAAAGCATAAACACGTTACAATGATGCTATATCATCCGCTTGAAACCAACAGCCTTCCCTGCCTGACTGCTCCCTACGATTTACGACTCAATTATCAGTTCAATGATCGCCGCACCGATCGCTGACTTCGTAACATTCACCGGCACGAAAAGCGGAGGCTGGCGGTCGATTGTGGCCGGCACGGACAGCATAGCCTGCGCGGCCGATTGTGGCCGACACGGACAGCGGAGCCTGCACGGCCGATTGTGGCCGACACGGACAGCGGAGCCTGCACGGCCGATTGTGGCCGACACGGACAGCATAGCCTGCGCGGCCGATTGTGGCCGACACGGACAGCATAGCCTGCGCGGCCGATTGTGGCCGACACGGACAGCGGAGCCTGCACGGCCGATTGTGGCCGGCACGGACAGCGGAACCTGCATGGCCGATTGTGGCCGGTGTACCCCGATATCTCAACAAGCAGCGGATCGTGCGGTCATGAAGCCGCATTCCACTATGCTTGTGGTGACATTTCTCTGCCTCTGTGGCTAAATGCTCTGTCTCCATTTCTCTGCCTCTGTGGCTAAATGCTCTGTCTCCATTTATCTGCCTCTGCGGCTAAATGCTCTGTCTCCATTTCCGTGCTTCTGTGGCTAACTGCTCTCACTGTCTATTTCTGCTTGCTCTGAGCTGAAGGGTCAAGTGACCAGATAAAGAAGGGCTGTCACAATTGAAGATATTGACTCAAAGAAGGAGCAGTCACCAGAACCGGTTCAGGGACCAGCCGGGCAGACTGGAGGAGTCCGGAAACCAGTCAGATGCTGGGAGGCGTCCGGAGACCAGTCAGATGGATGGGAAGACTCCGGGGACCGGTCAGACGCTGGGAGGCGTCCGAAGACCTGTCAGATGGATGGGAGGAGTTCGAAGACCGGTCAGACGGTCGGTGGGAGTCCAGATACCAGCCAAGCGGTCGGTAGGCGCCAAGAGACCAGTCAAGCGTCCAGTGGGAGTCCAGAGACCAGCTGGGAGGGCGGTAAGAGTCTCACGACCAGCCAGACGGCCAGAAGGAGTCCAGAGTCCAGCCGGAGGTTTTGCGCTGCCACAGCGTCAGCCGACAGCGCGCTGGACTCGGCCGGCCGGCGCGACAAAAATGGCAGCTCGCGCCTCGTTTGGCACGATTGCCGACGAGCCGACATGAAGCCGTCAAGGCCAGCGGGGTCGGCCGGCCACAGATACGGCCAGCCGCCTGCGTCCCGCCGTAGCCATCATCCGCCACGTGGCAGCCGCCCAACCGAAACACCAGCGTCCGCGTCCGCAGCGGATCGTCCGCACCGTCTGTGGCGATCCGCTCCACTGGTGGGCTCCCGATGGCAGATGAGGCTGGCTAATTTTACGTTAAAATTAACGGTTTTTGGTCGAAGACTCCTGTTTTCCCAGACTTGGACGTGCTGGGAGCCACAGGGAGTGTGCCGGCCGTTGTAGCCACCAGCACAACGGCAGTCTGCTCTGGCGCGCCGCGACGACGAGGTGAGATGTTCCTCTCACCCGACCGTTGCCCAAGCCGCCAGCCTCCGGTCCCGGAAGACAACCGTCTGGCTCAGTGCCGGTGTCCCGGATGTAGACACTCGGACCGGAAATACAATCCGGCTCAACCCCCATCCCTTATACGGCTGTTTCAGTTCTAGCTATCCGAGCAAAGCCCCATAAGCAACTCACACACTCCCACACACCACACACGGACTCGTCCGCCCGAGCAACAGCTAAGAGACTTGAAGATAGGCGAGTCCATTTGAGCAACGAGGGGATGTCGGCGGCACGTCTTGGCGATGGAGTGGCCGCGGTTCAGTACAGCACCGAACGGCGAGGTCGACATTTCATCAGGTGTGACAGTGTTCCCGAAATATCGGGCGGCCACAGCCCGTGTCACGGTCAGCAGTGCCATGGCCGCCAGTGCCAGCAACAGGCTGAGGCGGGGGTGAAGTTTGGGGGTAAACTGCAGCAGGGGGTACAATTTCAGCATAAATAAGGAGACAAAAACGCACATTAGAGCATTTACATTGTAACCCAGATAAATACACACCATAAGTAAAGCTAAATATCTGACGTCGATCTACTGAACAAAAAGCAGCTACGTTCATCGGTTTACGGCAACAAAAGAAGCGCTTTATAATTCGCAGTGCATACGTTCGAGAGCAGGATACGGAAGACAAATAACCCAGATGGAAGGTTGGAAGAAAACGGTCCTGTCCGGGATCTCTCTCATCCACAACACTACGCTGTCCAGCAAGACAACGCACAACGCACAACGCACAACGCACAACGCACACAGACAACACACGACCGGTTCAACGGTCGAGAATCCGCCACGTTCAGGAGCGTGGCGGTCAACAGAACTGCCATGTGCAGCGGCAGCCGACCATCTTCTGCCTACGCTCAGCTGGGCCCGACACCGCCTGCATCTGGGGTGGCCGCGGCTAGGCACAGCTCGGAGCTGGACTCGCTCTATGCTGTTTGAGATGGGTGCAGGTTTTGTTTCGCACGGGCTCCGCTTGAATAGGCCTGGCCTCAAACGGAGCGTTCGCTGCGAATAGATCCGGTCTCATCCTGAACCTCTGTTTGAGGTGCACCTGGGCTCACCGGGAGCCTCCGTTTCAGGTAGACCTGATTTCGCCCGGAGTCTATTCGAGACAGACCTGGTCGTTCACCCTGAGCCTCTGTTTGAAATGAATCTGATCTCGCCCGGAGAAGGGGACGAGTGGTCTATGGGTAAGATGCTCGTCTCACAGTCGAAAGATTGTGGGTTCGAATCTCACCTGTCGCTACTCTTCGCCCGCGACCAATCGGCGTGAGAGATTGGCGACGCTATATGACTCAACGGTCGACGTGTCGTAAAACCAATAACCAACCAAGATCTCGCCCGTAGTCTATTCGAGACAGACCTGGTCATTCACCCCGAGCCTCGGCGATAGACCCAGCCCCACCTGGAGTCTCTGTTTGACTTCGGTGGAGGCGACGGCACTCTGCTGACGCACGTCCTTCTTCTTGAGCTGTTCCAGTCGGTCCTGCTCGCGCCGCTCCTTCTCCAGCACCAGCTGCTGCTCCTCCATCTTCTTCTGCGTCTCCGCATACTCCTGCCGGCACGGCAACACGCCGTTACCGCCTCGGGTCGATAGCAGAGCCGCCCCGGCAGCAGTCAGTCCAGCAGGCTGAACTGCTGGACAACTCAGTTGCACAACTTGGCAATGGCAAATGTAAAGTCAAACAGGCCACACATATGGGATGAGTTCCACTTATTCAGCGCTTCTATTCAACTTATGGTAACCACTGAAGAGGAATTGGGAAAATACCAAGGAATTTTGAATGGCGAACATTTCCGTCTCCGCAGCAGGTTGAATGGATAGGTAGGTAGGTTCGTGGCTTTGACCTGGAAAGGGCAGGCAGACATTAGTAATCAGAACTATCGGAGTTTAATGACTACCCTTCTGAAGTAGTTGCCACTTCAATTGGCCATACAACTACACTTGACGAAGTGGACTAAGTCGCGTAGTATCACAGGTCATCAGTGCTCCAGCACTACGCAAAGTAGTTACACAAAATGAATCATCGCATGCAAGTGGCACACTCGAGTACGTCAGTCATTTCCTCGACTGCATCAGCAGCCAAACTTACGAAAACATTGTTAGGCTTTTTTGGGCGCGTTGGCATGTCAGAAGCCCATTTGCAAGGGCAATCATTTCTAGAAGTTTTCCAAATCGCAGCACATTCGGAAGTTTCGTTGCTCATGCACACTGGGTGTATGTTAGTGTTCGTGTCCAGCACCGACAGAACCAGCACACACGCACGCGCGCACACACGCACGTCCACGCAGTCGTGCGGTGCGTGTCGCGGGGTCAGCCGCCGACGGCGACGCAGTTAGTCAGTTATTTCGGCTTTAGGGCGCTTCGACCAGCCGCGGACGGCGGCGCAGGTCGCGGCCTCGTCGACAAAGGTCACGACGGCACCGGCGGAGACCGCCGACATCAGAGCGGGCCGCGCCTTCGGCCAGCCACAGTGGAGCCGCCACAGGCGTGCGTGCAGCGCGGCCAGCCGGCCAGTCCCGGGCCGCCGGCCAGCCGGCTCCAGCCCGGCTCCAGCCCGGCCGGCGACCCGCCACATCAGCGAAAATTGATCGGCCCTCACCTCGCGACCCCGGGCGGCAGAGGTTAGCCACTAATGGCGCACCGCTGCGGTGGTGCATGCAGGGGTCAAGTGTGCCGATATCTGGCCACAGAACACGTGTCCGCGACCTTACTTCTGCTGGATGGTCCTATGTAACAAGGTGATGGACCAGGTCACCCGACGTGACCTGGTGAAACACGCGGAGGAAATCAGAAGAAAAATGCGAACTCCTCGGGGAAGATGGGTACAAAGTGGTGGACCAAGTCACCCGACGTGACATGGTGAAACACGCGAAGGAAACCAGAAGAAAAATGCCAACTCCTCGGGGAAGATGGTAACAAAGCTTGACACTTTCAAACGTGGTGCATATAGATTTCACACACACGTGCCCGTGCTGAACTGCTTAAAATTGACGCTTAAAACCACATGCTAAAATCAAATAGCCTTATGGCACAACAATTGAATTGCCAACAGGTTGGTTGGTTATTGGTTTTACGACACGTCGACCGTTGAGTCATATAGCGTCGCCAATCTCTCACGTCGATTGGTCGCGGGCGAAGATTAGCGACAGGTGAGACTCGAACCCACAATCTTCCGATTGTGAGACGAGCATCTTACCCCTAGACCACTCGTCCCCAATTGCCAACAGGGTTCTGTTACATTTTCCAACCAACTACGATACAACCCGCCGTCATATACACTGTTTGCAAGTACAACTAACGCAGAGCGAGACGGATGGAGGTGGGGTCCATCCAGATGGATGGACCCCACTGCATTCCCTTGCGGTTGGTTGGTATAGTTGGGCGGTTGTTTTGGGTTGGAACTCTACTGCATTTCCAATTATTTCTCAGCACGTTTTTCGTCTCATGAATGCAAATGAATTGGAGTATTTAGGGCCAAGCATTCCCTACTGCGACCTGTGAGTCACATAAGTGAACCTGGCTGGTTGCAACAGCATCGCATCTAAACATTACACCAATAACTGCACCTAAACAGCTTTCACTTACTCGAAACTGTTTGTGGAAAAACCAAACATGGGGCGCTCTTTTGCATTGACGAAATGAAGTTGCTTCGCGATAAGAAAGATGCCAACTCACATGGTCATCATCCAACATTATCGGCACTTTACCAATATTAGGGGTGCTTTACATGTTATACGGGTGTCCAACCACCCATTCCCCTCAAAAAGCATGGTCACAAATACCGGGCACCACTGTATACGCGTTCTGGAGAACAAAAATGGGCAGATAATCCCTTCTTCCACGCTACCGTCCCATCAGCCCAGTGACATTGCGCGATCAGGGCATCGTGTGGCGACCTGTCAAGGTCATTCGGTCCATTTTGTCATAACGCGCAAGAAGGGCTTGTGTGTTCGCGCATCCTTTCCGGAACTCAAATTCAGGATACATGAAGAATTGTATTATCATACAATTATCCACCGGTGCTTAAAACTGTCCCATAAATATATTTATACCATACTATAACATACTAATATGCTGTGACATATAAAAATAGTGAATACAAATTATTGTGCTCCAATTGTATTTAGAAACGTGGGGTTTACATCGTAAGCTAAAACCAATCATGAATGACATCTTGGTGTAAAACTGTAAGACTGTCTGAATTCCAAGAAAGATAATTTAGACACAAAGAGCATGCAGTAAATTCGAATGCCATATCCTTCTGATATGGTTTTCAGTACGCAGTATGTAACTAGAACATATTGAATTGTATATGAGCACATTGGGCAGGTCGCTTATGCTAATTCAGCTTGGTAGATCACCCACATTTCTCCACGGCCATATTTCAGAGGCGAATGCAGGAGTTTGGATGGGGCACTTGTCTGGGTGTCATTTATTTTTAGGATATTTTCAGACTGGTGAGTGCGCTCGAGCGCTCTCCAGTGGCGCCATTTCCACCCAGAGGGGCGCAATCAGCTGACAAATGCGTCGAGTGCGCATGTTGAGGGGGCGGAGCACGAGCGTCCTGGACGAACGACTGTTTCCGGTCGGAGGGACGCCACGTCTTCCTTGGGAGGGGGTACATGCGTCCAGTTTCCCCTGGATCTGGAAATGCCACACTTTCTCTTGCTGAAGGATCAATTTTCTCAAATACAAATGCCCATGGGCCACGGTCCAAATATTTGCCAGGATCTTAACTTCACGAAGTTGTATGTGTTCTGTTCATTTATATAGTGTTCTTGACAATGAAAAAATATGTAGGATCATTGTGCACGTATGTCCGGTAGATCATATTAAGCACTATATTCGTGCTCATTAGCATAGTTAACTACTAGGGAGGTAGGTATTGGTGGGCCATTTCATTCATGCCTTCTAGACGGACCAGGCGCGGATTTTGAAACCAGGAAAATACACGGTACCGGTTTTCAAGTTCCACGTAAAAATCAATTCTAAACATAGTCCAAGCTGACGGCTAGCTTCACAGGGTAGCGATCACGTCGGTCAACTGACATTCCTGGTATGAGTAATACTAATTGTCCATGCCGCGAGGAATAGTCAATATACCGGCTTTGTTAATCTGCTTGCCATGCCATTGAAATTCCAAATGCAGCTTCGTGGGCCACAGCACCGCATAGTACTGAAATTGACCCGCCCTGAGAGTACATACCAATTGGATGTGCTCAGGCTCCTTATCCAATATGCCATGGACATCTGTAAATGATGAATCCCGCGAATGTTTGTTGGGCTGGCCTCGTGGGAGACGAAAAACATTGCGGTTCTTTTACGACGCATTCAACCAAGTTGGGCTGCATAGGATCGCCAGCGTTTCACGCCCATTGGTCGCCGGCAGACTCGTAATCCCGCCGGTTGCGGTATTCGAGGCCACGATATTGCGATCAAGGGTCTGACGCCTTACCGGCTGAGCTACCGCAGTCCCTTGGCTGGCAATGTGGAACTGCGTCAAACGCTGAGCAAAACCTGCCACGTGGAACCTACCGCACTGCCTGAGCCCCAGCTCAACGGCACGAACGACAAAATTAGTTACCATTTTACCTTTTCGCCATGTGTTGAACAATTTCATTGGCCATCCATTTGACCCTGCTATCCGAGAGCCAGGAGCGGCATTGGGCTAGAGCGAGCGCATACGGCGACTCGAACCCTGTCTCGCCGGGAGGGAGGAAACCAATTGGGAAACCAACGGGGAAGCCAACGCAGGCCGGCAACGTATTCAACCCAGCCACCGGGGCGGCACTGCTGACAGAAGCGCCACGTGTTCAGAAGCGCCACGTGTTCACCGTGTGGCACGGGCGCCGCCCAACACCGCCCCGCGAGCGGCAGGTCGGAGACCGGCGCCGTCCCTCGCCACGGCAGAGCACACACCCCGGCCGGGACCGAGTCAAGTGCAGCTCGGGGTCACCGCATCAGCAACGCCGTCCGGAAGCGGTCAGCATGGCTGGGCTTAAAATAGCGGCGGCTGCCCCGACTGACACCGACCTATTGGAGTTGGGCGCATCGACTGCAGTGGTCACGCCGCTGACACCGACCTGCAGCATGCCTTCTGTGTGTGCGGGCGTGTTCTTAATGTGGTTTGCTTGCAGCCTGTCTGATGCGCCGAGTTATGCAAGTATGATCCAAGGATCAGTAATTTATTGAGACCTTTAAATCGGGCAGGATCTGTCCAAAAATTCGGAGGGAGGGCAGAGGCCATTCTGAAGTAGACGCTTCCCATGCACCGCCCATAGCGTCAAAATTCATTCAAAATTGGGGATGGGCCCTGCCCGTCTGCGCTCACATCAGATCCCAACGTCCGTGGGGCTTAGATCGCAGTGCCTGCGCCCGTCCGGTGTTAAAATGCACACGACACGCTGGCAGTAAATTGAAGGGAATGCCCAGTTGAAGGGAATGCTATAGCAAGCAACACCGCACAAGTGCCAAGCGCGGGGTGCAAAGCCGCATGGCTGAACCAGCATCTGCATGACAAAAGATACGACGGCCTAGCCCATGACTCTGACTCTGAACGGAATAGCCGGCTTACAGATTATGGCACTATTGGATGCGCCAACCGACCAGAGCTCCAGAATGGACAGCAGTGACAGCCGTACATTGCCAGCAGCCTGACAGCATTTTCCCGGCTCTGGGGCAGCGCGAGACTCACTGCACACCGTGCGGTGAATGTGGCCCGAGAGCCCGCCCACACGCCGCTCCGCCCCCGCCACCGACACGGCCACGGCGCCTGAAGAAGCGCACCAAACCCACTGCACACCGTGCGGTGAATGTGGCCCGAGAGCCCGCCCACACGCAGCTCCGCCCCCGCCACCGACACGGCCACGGCGCCTGAAGAAGCGCACCAAACCCTCTGCACACCGTGCGGAGAACGAGGTCCGAGGGCCGCCCACACGCCGCTCCGCCCCCGCCACCGACACGGCCACGGCGGCTGAAGAAGCGCACCAAACCCACTGCACACCGTGCGGAGAACGAGGTCCGAGGGCCGCCCACACGCCGTTCTGTCCACGTCACCGACACGGCCGCGGGCCGCGCTGGGCCGAAGAAGCGCACCAAACCACGCTGGCGGCGGATGCCAGGTGTGGACGCGAGGTGTGGACACAATGTGTGGACACGAAGTGTGGATACGAAGTGTGTACACGAAGTGTGGACACGAAGTGTGGACACGAAGTGTGGACACGAAGTGTGGACACGAAGTGTGGACACGAAGTGTGTACGCGAGGTGTGGACGTGAGGTGTGGACACGAGGTGTGGACACGAGGTGTGGACACGACGTGACGACAGCGCAGGCCAGCGGCCGTGCGGGTGCGAGGTTCAGACACACATGGAGTGACGGAGCGGCGGTGAGTCAGTCGTCCATGCAAGCGGAAGGTGGCACGTGGGATAGCACCAAGCACGAACTGACGGCTCGGCCCACTGACTGTCCACAATAACAGATATTGGCTCTCCAGTGCGTGCTTACGATTTTACATCATAATTGAGTTCTCCAATTGCAAATACCAGTCACACACTGAGGTATGTTCTCCGGTGTGATATGTGAATTCGCTACATTGTGATATGACGAGCAGCTGCACTGCACGGAGGGACTACATTGTGATATAACGGGTAATTGCACTGCACGGAGGGACTACATTGTGATATGACGAGCAGCTGCAATGCACGGAGGGACTACATTGTGATATGACGAGCAGCTGCACTGCACGGAGGGACTACATTGTGATATGACGAGCAGCTGCACTGCACGGAGGGACTACATTGTGATATGACGAGCAGCTGCACTGCACGGAGGGACTACATTGTGATATGACGAGCAGCTGCACTGCACGGAGGGACTACATTGTGATATGACGAGCAGCTGCACTGCACGGAGGGACTACATTGTGATATGACGAGCAGCTGCACTGCACGGAGGGACTACATTGTGATATGACGAGCAGCTGCACTGCACGGAGGGACTACATTGTGATATAACGGGTAGTTGCACTGCACGGAGGGACTACATTGTGATATGACGGGTAGTTGCACTGCACGGAGGGACTACATTGTGATATAACGGGTAGCTGCACTGCACGGGGTGGAGTGCATAGGGTCGCATGCATGCACAGGATCGCGGAGTGAGATTTGCTGCACAGGTCCAAAACGGCGCCTTCGAACACCGGCGAACAAGGGACATGAAACTAAAACATGACGCACCGACAGCGGTGCGTGATATCGAGGTCAGTTTGGACTGTCCTCCCCACAGAGCAGCTGGCGGTGTGTTGTGTAGGTGTGCCCCAGCCATAGGCGGCAGAGCACGACCTCGTCCCGCCCCATACTGGGGTAGGCTGAGGCCCACTATTCAAGACATGACTTGATCGCCTTTAGCTTGTTGTCCGGCGGAATGTCCCAGCTATGTTGCCATTTCTTAAGGAAACATGTCGTTATAGACCGGCAGTATTTCTTCCCGGGGGCTGCAAAGATCAAAATAAATATTGAAAATATTGTACAGCTTGATTGCCTCCAGGGAAGGAAATCCATTGACCCTAGGTTCGAGCAACAAGTACAATTGTGGGCCACATGGCGAAGGGGCCGCACCAGTACGGTAGAGACGCCTGACAAAATGCTCAATACGCGCGGGTTAAACAAGCTCAAATGCACGTCAAACTATTAAGTGTAACACACTAGTATTAAGCGTAGCATAGTTTACGATACCGGTTATGAGAAAAGTTTGTTCTGCTGTGTTTTAGGTGTTAGCGCAATGACCACCAAGAGCCATTCGTCTGTCTGCCCGTCCGTAACTTGGTCTCTGTCTGTCTATATATTTGTCCACCTCTCCATTATCCGATGATTAAAGGCCGAACTACTGGCTATCAAGCGTGAAAGTCAAACGAATCACTAGCTAGCAGGCGAAAAACCGAATAAACATCAGCTGACGGGAGCAAAGGTCAAACAGAATCACCGCCAGCAGTCGCAGAGCAGTAGCATGCTGGCTGCAGTATGGTTGGGACAGACCTTATCATGCATGGTGGCATCAGGGAGTTCGTGATCGGCACCGTCCTGGAACTGAGCGGCGAACAGATGCTGTTGCAGCTGCACCTGCTGCCACCAAACATGCTGGAGAACCACACACACACACGACGCTAGAGCCACATTAGCTCTGGCAGTTGCCAGCTCACTGGCACAGTCCAGGCACACAACACAGTCCACTGCCACAGTCCGGGTACACATCGCCGTCCACTGCCACAGTCTGGGTAAACAACAGCGTGCACTGTCACGCAATATCGTTCACTGTCATACTACATGCACAGGTGACCGTTCACTGCCACACTCGTGGCACAGGTCACCGTTCACTACCACACTCGTGGCACAGGTCACCGTTCAACGTCACAGTCGGGACACAGGTAACCGTTCACTGCCACACAACACCATCGGCCATCACATTTTCGGTCCATCCCGGCGTCGGCGCAGCGTCTCGCCCTCGACAGCCTTGTCACCATATCACAGGTACCATATCGGCCTCGTGGCCGCTGCATAACCAACGCAGTCGACCGACCGACCAACCAACCAACCAATCATATCGACCTTCACATACTCCTTCTCACGTCCGCTCTGGCGCCCGTACTGCTCGGCGTGTTCCTTCGCACACCCACTGTATGTTGACACCTGACTGATCCCACCACACCACACGTTACCTGCCCACTCACAGCCGCCTCAACCGTGCTCATTATGCTACACTGTGGCCCCCACGTTACCTGCCAACCCACAGCCGCCTCATCCGTCCTCACTATGCTACACTGTGCCCCCCCCCACACATACACGTTACCTGCCCACTCACAGCCATAACCGTCCTCATTATCCTACATTGTGGCCTCCCACGTTACCTGCCAACCCACAACCACCTCAATCGTCCTCACTATGCTACACGGTGCCGTTCCCCCCCCACACACACACGTTACCTGCCCACTCACAGCCATAACCGTCCTCATTATGCTACACTGTGGCCTCCCACGTTACCTGCCAACCCACAGCCGCCTCAACCGTCTTCACTATGCTACACTGTGCCCCTCCCCCAAGTTACCTGTCCATTCACAGCCATAACCGTCCTCATTATGCTACATTGTGGCCTCCCACGTTACCTGCCAACCCACAACCGCCTCAACCGTCTTCACTATGCTACACTGTGCCCCTCCCCCCAAGTTACCTGCCCACTCACAGCCATAACCGTCCTCATTATGCTACACTGTGGCCTCCAACGTTACCTGCCAACCCACAACCGCCTCAACCGTCCTCACTATGCTACACTGTGCCCCCCCCCCCCCCCACCAAGTTACCTGCCCACTCACAGCCATAACCATCCTCAAAATGCTACACTGTGGCCGCCCACGTCACACCTGCCCACTAACAGCCGCAGCACCATGCAGCAATCATCACGGCGTGCCCGTCACGTGGTCACCAAACACTGCCCCTCGGCGTCCGCCCGGAGCCGACGACACCGTCGCACAGTCACAACACGTCCTTGTGACAAACCACGTCGGCGTCCACACATCATCGTGCCCGTTACGACGTTGGTAACGACGGCTGACGCGCGCACCGCGCCCCACTGAGCAGCGGCCATATCGACGGGCGTACAGCAAATGTCACCAATCGGCAGGGCTACACAGACGGCACACTGGTCAGAGAAGCAGGCGGAACACCAGTCGGCAGGGCGACACAGACGGCACACTGGTCAGAGGAACAGGCGGAACACCAGTCGGAGAGGGACGGAGCAGGCGGAACACCAGTCGGCAGGGCGACACAGACGGCACACTGGTCAGAGGAGCAGGCGGAACACCAGTCGGCAGGGCGACACAGACGGCACACTGGTCAGAGGAGCAGGCGGAACACCAGTCGGCAGGGCGACACAGACGGCACACTGGTCAGAGGAGCAGGCGGAACACCAGTCGGCAGGGCGACACAGACGGCACACTGGTCAGAGGAGCAGGCGGAACACCAGTCGGCAGGGCGACACAGACGGCACACTGGTCAGAGGAGCAGGTGGAACAAACGGCGGAGCGACTGTGAAAGGCGCACTCGTATGCGGAAATAAGCCATCAAGGGATTTCCCACGAGAAAATATGGGAAAGCAAACAAAATTCCAATGCAGCTTAATCGCGATATGGGCTTTGTCGGTTTCAAACATGCGTCGCTCAAATAATAGATAAATACTGAAGGCTCAGACAACCATACACAATGAAGCCCATGTGTATGGCACAATGAACCATACACAAATGCCGCAATACACAGAAATGATGTCATAACACGAACGTCACTACTAGAACAAACGATTCAATCGAGAACGAGAGACATTCTGGAGCATATGACAACTGGATGGTTGGTTGGTTATTTGAGTTTTAGGGCGCATCGACTCGGTTCGGTCATTTAGCGCCCATAACTAATAGTGTGCTAGCGGCTAAATATAGTCAGGCCTTCCCCTGAAGTACTAAATGTACACAGGTACACACGCCCAAAGTCACATCCTTTAGCACACATGCACGAGAAAACAAAAGATGCTACAGTGACGTACAGATGACTTTGAGCTTGATGTCGGAGATATATTCAAATAATTTGCCCGTCTGGATAAAACGCGAATCATCGCCTAAAATGTCAGTAAGCGTAAGCGAGTCCACTTGTAGCCCCAAATGCCGTCTTCGCTGCACTCGAAATCGAGGACATGACAACAGAGCATGGCGCACTGTCAGAGGTGCATCACAATGGTCATAATTCGGCCTCGACTCGTTCATTAGCAAGTAACGATGGGTGGCGTATATGTGTGTGGCGATGACACGGCGATAACGACGGGTGGCGTATGACAACTGGAGCACAAGGAACCTTAAACTGTAAATATAAACAAACAACTTACGGGGACAGTACTACTGCAACGAAACACGTGAAACAAAGAAGAAAACATCTGAAAACACCAAGAACGTTCAAAGGTTATGACGTCACTAGCATGAAGTAACTGTGTGAACGCATGTCGTATCATAATTCGGTTATGGAAATCCTAGAACACAAGTCATAAGTTAACGTGCGGCGACTACAAGGAAACTTTTTTTTTCAGCCGGTCACCATAATTTTGGACCCTGGGGCACTGCCGTTCGCCCTAGACACATCTTGGAACAAAACACACGGTCTGGCGGATGTCACGCGCGCAACGTCCATCACGCTCGAGAGGAAGGTCGGCTTCCTAGAGCTTCCCAACATCACTACATGGGCGAATGCGAATAATTTAGGGTTGCATTTGATGAATTCGATTGTTTGCCACTTCCCGTCGTCGATCGCTCAGGTTGGTTGTTGCGGACAGAGCCAGCAGGACACTAGATGGCATGGTTCAAGCCGATGCCCTCACGAAGTTAGCATGATTCTAGCGGGAACTATCACGCTTGTCAGGGAAACAAACTAGGCGGTGGTGTTCACGCCACCAGACTCTGACAGAGATCGAAACATGCCGAACATTTTCATTTTGTTCGGGAAGGTCAACCTCGGAGTTTAGGGGCGCATCGACTGCGTCGGTCATGCAGCTGGAGGGTCAACCTCATTACACTTCGTTACACATATAATAATAGGGAGCCGTCGGTGCCCGGGATGAGCGTGGGCAACGGCCCTTCTGCGCTGAAGTCACACAATCAAGCTCCATGCCTCGGCAGGAATTTGCCGGCCGACCACAACTGCCCAACCTTGACAACCCGCGAATGTATACACCTCATTGCGGTCAGTTTTAGTGGCAACATAGGAAATTCAGCAAATTCCACTTCGACAATTAGACAGCGCACTGCAATTTGGACGAGTGACCCATATTCGGCAGGCAAAACAGATGGCGACATGGGTCTCCTGCTCCTCCAAGGTCGGCACATGCGCACCGAAAAAAAACTACCGCTTCAGCCGATATTGGCTGCAATCTTGCCCAAATTAGGCTCATCAGCCAAGCATGATGTACGTATCTCAAACTTAAACGCACTACACTGAACTGTTGAATTAAATGCACTACGCTAGGTTGTTAAATTAAACGCACTACGCTGGATTGTTAAATGAAATGCACTACGCTAAGTTGTTGAATTAAATGCACTACGCTGAATTGTTGAATTAACAAGGTGAGCCACGCCATGATCCTTTTGGCCTCAGTCTTCTCTCGTGCCGGTTATGCCACACATCACAACGCAGCACACTCCATCGGACTGACAACGGCCACGAAGCTGCCGAACTTCGAGGCGAGCAAGTCAGTATATATGTATATATAGATTTATATATATATATATATATATATATATATATATATATATATATATATATATATATAAATATATATATATATATATATATATAACTATATATATATATATATATATATATATATATATATATATATATATATATATATATAAATAGACATATATAAATATATATATATATAAATAGATATATATGAATAGATATATATATATATATATATATATATATATATATATATATATATATATATATATATATATATTAGTGTTCACGACAAGGACGCGCCCGAAAACTCTGATTCTCGTCCACAACCGGAGCCAGTTTGGCTACCACCAGCCTGTGGAGCCATCAGCAATGCATTGAGCTGTCAACGCCGTGTGGAGCTGCCAGTGCCATGTGGAGCTGCCAACAACTGAACTGAAACCATAACTTCAGGAGCGATCCGAGACGACTACCACTAGCTCGCCAACTGCATGACAAACGTTAGCCCAGGCTCTCTCTATATTCCATCGGCCCTATTTCTTATTTCGACCACCATCAGGGCTGCATGGTGCAATATTGTGTGCAAGGTGTGTCCAAATTTGGAAGCTGTAGTGAAAAGCAATATTCATGAGACGAATGCTTCCATCCATTGGAAAGTGTTTAATGAATCCTCTCATAGCTTGGTTCAATTAAATACTTCCTGGGCGTTTTTGATACCTGCAATTGAACTTCCAATCATATGCAGGGTTACGAATACAATTGATTTTTTTACCACGTAGTGCAAGAGCGATAAATTCCCAGCAAATACGGCGGCAAATATGACGCCGAGCTTCCTCATCTAACCCTGTCGGAAATACGTGACCCGAGTAAGCTATAAAAAATGAACAGGTGACGTTCAACTGCAAACACTTTAGCATTAATAAGTACTAGAAATAGCCTTACCTTGAAGTCTGAAGACAGAAGTTACTTATTTGGGCCCACGGCCAATAGGCTTCCATGCCCATCTATAAAACAGAAATGGCCAGTGGAAATGCTTAATGGAACTTAAGTAATTTCGTGAAATTTTCATTTCTTTACTTGGATTGTACCGATATTATCCAGAGGAAACTACGATTAACTAGCGAGATTCAGCGCACTTTAAAATCAATGGAGACAACAACGAAAAAAAACAGTCAAAATGTCAAATAATCTTGGATCTTTTCAGTGCTACTGTTATTTTCACGACAGAAGTAGGATAAAATGGGAGTGGAAATTATTGGTGATGTTGAGACGTGCGTGCAAGGCGTGAATATTAGTAGATTTGTGGCGATCATGAATTCGAGACCCATTTTACCTCGCTTATTTTTAAAATTAAATTAAATTTTCAGCCGGGTGTCATTCGCGAGCAGAATGCCTTTCTATATATCCACGTGCAAAGTTGAATCTAGCGGATCAAATCAAAATTGTACACTTCAATATTTGCAACATTTTGCGTTATATCTGAGAAACTGGAAACATTTGTCCATTCAAACAGCTCAAGCAAGGTATCAACTTAAACAATGCTTTTGATACGTATCTTTACATAACAAGTGTCCTGAATGCAGATAAATATTTGAAACAGTTAAAACAAACGAGATCGTTGCTGAATTGGTGTCGTTATAAGCCTATGTCCTTCCGTTCGTCCGTCAGTTTGTTCGTTCGTTCGTTCGCTCCTACATTTGTTTATTCAATCGTTCATTCATTCATTTATTCGTTCATTCGTTCGCTCATTTGTTGATGCATTGATTCATTCATTGATTCATTCGTTCGTTCGCTCGCTCACACGTACGAAGTATACCTGGAATTGGAGTTTAGGGGCGCGTCGACTGATTATTCATACATGCGCCTATATGTGTAGGTGGTCTGAATTTTCGGAGCCATGTCGGGACCCTGTATTCGCCGCACCGGCCGGTGCTGATCGGCTGCGCTAACAGTGCAGCTGGTAAGGTACAGCTGACCCCGTTGCCAGTGGCTAATTGGAACCGACTACACGCTTGCAGATGCTTGCAAACGAGAAAAAAAACTGCATATACATACCATTGTGCATGCAACACGCAGCTCAAGCTCGATTCGCCTGCATTCATATACCATGTGGCGATTTGTTCTAAGCCTGGAACGTTAGGTCTGCTTATATATCATATAAGGCAAGACATCGCCGAATTCCCTACGGCTAATACCTGTTCTGACTGTACTCCTGTGAAGGGTAGTACCGATTTCACTGCATCTTCCACAGCACATGCCCGCTTAGATTTTCTTTCCATGTGAGGCACAGCCATGACAAAAGCCTTGTGCAATATTTTCATTCGCCAAAATGACTACGAACAAGAGCATCAGCCAATGTTCACAGAACTAGGTGGACGCCAGCGCAGCACACAGTTTGACCCGTGGTGTTGAGACGCAAATCATTGTTGACCAGGGGCCGTTAGCTGGCACAGAGCTCCATACAAGGCACCCACCACTGTGGCAGCGCCGCTGTCAGCTCCCCATGGCATCCCTGACTCTCGAATTATGCATGCCTCATGGCGTGCCGGCAGCACCCGGCCACACCACGACATCGCAGACACAAGCTTTTCTAAAGGGCAAGCAGATAGCGGATACGACGTGAACTGCTGACTAGGGCCGAAGGACCGGTCGACTATGGACCAAACGCCGGGTTTGGAGCCGACCGGCTTCCAAGCCTACAGAAGCTGATTGAGACGGCCGCACTGGGCGGTTACGTCCATGGGGACGCCAAGCCATGCACCCGGACATGCCGGCAATGGCACCGACACCGACACCGACACCGACACCGACACCGACACCGACACCGACACCGACACCGACACCGACACCGACACCGACACCGACACCGACACCGACACCGACACCGACACCGACACCGACACCGACACCGACACCGACACCGACACCGACACCGACACCGACACCGACACCGACACCGCTCAGCCGTACAGCACGGCTGCCCGCCTGGTCGGGCGTCGGCTCTCACCTTGATGTGCTGCTGCATCTGCTTCTCGTGCTGCTCAGTCAGCTGCTGCCGCTGCGCCTGGAACTGCTGCATGAGAAACTGTTGCTGCAGCTCCTGCTGCTGTCGCAGCTGCAACACACCAGCACATGTTCCCAGTGAGAACTGAACGCAAACGGGCAATTCCTCACGGGCCACCTCCACGCAGGCAATCCATGGGACATGTTTAACCGCGAGCATGCCTCAGCCTCAGCCCGCGGAACGAGTGGCACATCCGCTGACGACCCCACCACAGACCATACGTTCACAGATATCCTGAACACGAACAGCACGTCCACACGTGTGTGTGTGGGAACCGGCCAGGCTGATGGGGCGGCTCTGTCTGGCCGATGGGGCGGCTCTGTCTGGCCGACAGTGCAGTTTAGTACCAGCTTCGGCGAGTTCCACGCCAATCGTGTGCCAATCAGACCGTGTGACGGACGAATTATATGCTGGTAAGGGCACCGACTCACTAAATATGGGTTCGGACAACACCAGCATCAGAACCACTCTTGCGGTCGTCTTTCGCCACCACGACGCCGGCGGATCCGTAACGGCAGCCGCAGGCCAAAAGGCAGTCCACAAGCGCGGATGGGTGGACACAAAACTGCAAGCTGCTAGTTTCTGTATACCTTAGAATAGATATGGCACAACGCTAGTTGAACCCTAATGCAATGAAAATTGGTAGATTGTATGTTCAAATGTTTCACAAATTTTCCGCGAGATACTCTCCTACCGAGCGATACTTTTTCCATTTAGATTCGGTCCTGGTCCTTTGCACATCCGGAACGGTCCACAAGTTAATAGGTTATTTGAGTCTTTGATCGCTTATCACCAACTACCGAACTATCCTGACCAGGGACGGGCATGGGGCGGGCCCGGAGCGGGCCTGGAGAGGATGTGGGGCGGGCCTGGGCCCAGTTGTTAGAATGCAAACTTTGGATACGAAGGTGCCGGGTTCAACACTCGTACCATTCGGAACGCTTCCCAATCCTGCGGCCAGCCGGCGATACGGTGTGGGCGCCACTAGAAGTGGTCGTGCATAAAGTGTGTCGTGAACCACCCAACAAACAAGCAAACGAATAGGAGATCGTCTGGGCAATATATCCTAGGTAGCGAGATAATAAAATGGAAACTAAAACAAAACGCCGCGAAGGAAGCCAGGGCACCCTATGAGAATGTACAACTTGAACAAACTTCAAAGCCTTTGCAGTCGAGGTAGTTCAAAATAATGAGGTTACACGCCAAAAGCGCCCAATCATTTCCCGCCAACTTCCCACAGCTGACACAGCAAACCCTAGTAATGCTATTGCGAGGTCGAACATGTCTGGAAGGACTGTGGCCGCTTGGCTAACCGCTGGACGAGCCACTGGGTCTTTGCAGTCCTCGGCACGCAGTGAGCTGATCTCTGTTCTCTCTCTCTCTTGGTGTCTGTCTGGCTCGCTGAGCCTTTGCTGGAACACAGCTATGACAAACACGGATCCAGAGAGCCAAACACGTCCATGGAAGACCCAGGGAGGACACTTCGTCACCGCCACCGATAAGCACGTACGCACTCACACGCGCACACACATTCAACGGAACGAGCGCAGAACCTCAACAGAACGAGCGCAGAACCTCAACAGAACGAGCGCAGCAGAAATAAATCGATGGGAATACCAGAACCACAGTCAACAGGAGGTTGTGCATGACAACACAAAGTACGACATTTTATTCACATCTTTATACGACACGACAACCTTTATGAAGAGCAACCAGCAGCCGACAGCTGCCCCAGATCTCTGCCATCTCCGAGATCTCCGAGACGTGTATATGGCGTTAGCCGCCGGAAATACCGACCTCGACTCGGCAACAAGCCGCTCGGCTGGCATAATCGTAGTAATGCATTCTGGTAACAGCAATATCCACACCACCAGCCACACATCAGCTGACTGGCAGTCGGCTGGGAGGCATTCGGGTACACGGTGCTGGCACATCACATCGCAAGCACACCGTCGTGCACACCCACAGACACCGCACATGCACGAGTGTGCATCAGCCAGGTCACAACACACGCGCACACGCACATACACACAATGAGTACACAATTACGCACGTGCACCGTCACACAAACATATAATTACACAGTCACACAACCACATAGAATCAGACACGTACACTATTGGAAAAACCGACAACCAGACACCCCTGCTCATGCTCACATACCCAACCACGTACAACACTGCACACACTCACATACCCAACCACGTACAACACTGCACATACATAACCAACCACGTACAACACCGCACAGACTAACATAACCAGACACGTAGAATACCGCACATACTCACATCACATAACCAACCACGTACAACACCGCACACACTCACATAACTACACACATGCACGTGCGTATAACTACGATTGATAGAATTGCTACCATTACACTTGTTTTTGCCTATAACATAGATAAAACTTCCTCTAAAAGCGATCTTGAACAACTGATGCTTTTAGCAGCAACTGTTCCGAGTTCGATATTTGTTGTTTTGCTGCAGAGGGCAAATCACTTTTGTTAAGCACCACCCTAAGTTTATCTCATGACCAGTTCGGTGTGTGCCAATGTATGTGAAATTGTTGGCAGTGCTGGCTGCATGACTCAAATGACTCTCCATACTCAGTTCCTCTGAGAGGCATATAGTGCCGGAGCATTTGGGGTAAATCTTTCCTGTCTAGGCCAAAAGAAGAGTTACAACACCTCTGTTTTTCGGGAGGGGGGGGGGGTAGTTAGGATAGCTACAGCATTTCAACAAGCATTTGAAGTAATTGATTATTGCAGTGCTAGAACAGCTATTGGTGGTGCTTCAGCAGCTGTCGATGGTGCTTAAGCAGCTTTGAGTAGCGCAACAACAACCATAGGTGGTGCCCGAGCAACTATTGGTCGTGCTCTGGCAGCTAATGGTACTTCAGCAGCTGCTGGTAGTGCCAGGATAGCTATTGGTAGCATTTCAGCAGCTGCTGGTAGAGCCAGGACAGCTATTGGTAGTGTTTCAGCAGCTGCTGATAGTGCCAGGGCAGCTATTGGTAGTGCTTCAGCAGCTGTTGGTAGTGCCAGTGCAGCTATTGATAGTGCTTCAGCAGCTGCTGGTAGTGCCAGTGCAGCTATTGATAGTGCTTCAGCAGCTGCTGGTAGTGCCCAGGCAGCTATTGGCAGTGCTTCAACAACTTTCCTGCTGTGCTTGGTCGTGTTTGAGCGCTGCCAGTATGCCAAACAACATGACTCAACATGGCAACACAGCACGACACCCGTGCGTTGTTAGAATAAGGTAGCAAACTAAATCGTGAATCAAGAACATAGGTTCTTGCATTGTTAATGCCAAAAAGATGGGCATCCATGTCTATTTACGTGACTTTAGCAAAACATGGCTTCTGCTTTGCTTGAGAGAATAATTTGCCGCATGTGAATAATCGCTAGATTGTAGGCATATCTCACACGTATTACATACATCTTACTTGAGTCTACAATGCTGTTTTTTCTCTTCAGAATAGGCAACCGAAGAGCAGCGCTATACTGTTTGGAATGGCAGTCGTTTGTTTCGGCACCACTCGTGTCATTATACAGGCTCAAGCAGTTGAAATTGGTTTCAGTCAATGACACCGCACATGGAGAGCTGGACGGCAACTGATTTCACTGAAGCATGCAATGTTTGCATCGGTCTAATACAAATGCACAATCTGAGGCGAGACCTGCACAACTTTCAAAACCTGTATCGGGTACCAGCTCAGTGTTAAAGGGTAATTGTTAACATATGAGGTGGAGGGTTCCCAAACATCATAACGGGTGGAGGGCAGCGGGAAGAGTACATGCTCTGAGGTCTCGGGAACCAACAGGACAAGGAGTGGAGAGCAGTGGGCGTATTACATTTTCCGACATATCGGTAACCAACAGGACAAGGGTGGAGGGCTGCGGGCCGATTACATTTTCTGATATATCGGGAACCAACACTTCGTTGAAGACAGTCAACGGTTTTTCCAACCGGAAACGAAACCAGTTCTCGGAAGTCCACCTTTCTCAGCATGATACAGCCAACCGCAGCTAGCCGCTAATTGCTAGCGCAGCTGTTGTGTCATCGACAGTGCGCTGGACGCGCAACACCACATGGCGGCGTGTCTGCGGCACAGCGCCAACACTTCGTGCCAGCGAATCACAGATACCCCTGATCATGCTCGCTTCACAGCGCCACGCTTCACACTCCCCTGCGGTTCACACACTTCACGCTCCTCTGCGGTTCCCATCCGTCTGGCGGTACCCGTCTGACATGCGATCTCCGACGCGCACACGAAAAAAAGGCGGCTCGACAAAGAAAAATGATCGAGAGAACATGCAATCGCGAATTCCATATGTAAAACCCTGAAAACGGAGTGAATCTTGTCAATCCCGAAATGACATCGACGATCTGGAGAAAATCGCTGACATGAAATCAGAACGTGACGAACTGTTTGCACTGTACCACATCTAGAACACAGTGGTTTGCTCTCACCACTGAGTAGGTAACCATGGGTGGCATGAGCATGACCTATTCAAAGACGGCACAGCATAACCTTGTCTCGCTTTGTCCAACGCGAGCACGAGAACCAATGGCCCAGAGGGCTTAATCGTCCGTGCAATTTGTTAGAGACAAGCTCATCCCAGCTCGCTTCCCACTTGTTCTTAACAAAAACGAGACTCCTAGATAGTAGTTGCTGACGGGGGCTGGGAATGCTCTGCGCAAGGGGCCTGCGCCACTCCCCTCGCAGCACTGTCGGCTTGTTAATTGTCTACGATGCCTAGATAGCTCGGAATCCAGCAGAATTGGACGGCATTCCCTACCTGATCTAATAAATTGGGCAACGAACAATATCCTGTACTCAAGGGATTGTCAAAACCCACATGTGCCAAAAGGCTACCCCGGAAGTCGGATAAAATTACGTGGTTTTCCTCATGCTCGACCTCCATGAAGTCAGCGCTTTACAAACTGCCACTAGTTCAGATGTGCAAATGGATGCCAGTCACTGTATCGCTCGAACCGTGTAGCTTGCAAAGGTGATTCCAACCCCGACAGCAGTCTTTGACCCATCCGTAAGTGTTTGTATAGCTACCATAAAAGGTGCATGCGTGCTCCAGAGCCCGTGCTCGATACTCAGGGAGATATCCTCCTTACGAATGTCAGTCAAGACAATGTCTATCCTTGTTTCCAGTTAGAGAAATTGTCAAGGGAGTGCTGACAGTTGCAGGGAGCGTATCACTTCGGGTATTTCTAGCTGGCTTTCAGCAAAGAGGCCACGAACTCTAGTGCCCAGGTCTGTATCCGTGGAGCAGTTTGCTGGTGCAACGCATACCGGGCGTCTATCTTCACAGCGCAAGTGGTGGCTCGTTTATGTCGACCAGCAGGCTTGCCGTTCGCGATGTTCGAAATGCACCAGTCACAAGCACTACATGATGAGTTGCATCCAGCACACGCTTCCCAGCAGCATAGACACCAGCATAGGCAAAGTAGGCGCAGCTTAGCTTAGAGCGGATGAGAGACGGATGGAGAGGTCGCAACCAACGTCTGTGTATCAGCCCCGAATGATGTCCGTGCAACATATCTTAAAATATTCAGAGATGCAACATAATTGTCGCGAAGTATTCCAAGAAGTTTCCTGTTGATCAAATGTGTGCCCAAAATATAATTCTAAAATGTGTAATACAGGGTGTAATTTGATGGGTTTCCCGCACAGCTTCAGTGCCAATTCATGACAGCAATGAAGGCGAAAAAAATGCATTGCTGCTGTCTTTGTGGACAACGTAAAACAATTCATTGTGCACCACCTATCGAGATGGTTTGTAGCGAGTAGAACTTGTCGCACTGAAGTTGTCGTTCTTGAAGAAGAAGTCCAAATGGCCATACCAACAAAAAGAGGTATGCCAATACTCGAAGGAAGCGCAGCACAAATGTCATTAATCATGATCGCGAAGAGGGCAACACTCAAAACACTGCCCTGCGGAATAACGCTCACGAGTTGAAAGCGAGCAGATACGTAGTGACCAATGCAAACACGAACAAAAAAGGTCTGCTAAAACGTTCCGTAAAACCATGCCCATTAGACCCCGGAATTCCCTTCTTTGAAGCTTTAAAAGAGCATCATAGTGTCAGGTTGTGTCGCACGCCGCTTCAATGTCAAAGAACATTGAGATGCCGTTGAGGCATGCCAGATAACGGCATTGACATTCTGCTCCTGTTTGAGAGCTAAACGGATCGATATATCTCAAACTAAAATATGGCGAATGGTACTTCTCATTCTTCTAAAACCACACTTCATTTGCAAACAAATTGCGACTTTCCAAATACCACGTAAGCCTAACGTTTGCCATTTGTTCAATGCATTTACCAAGTGACAATGGAAGAAATATGGAGCGATAATGCCATGGTTGTAATCCGTTCTTCGTGAAGTCCTGGTTGGTGCCATTATTCCTCACGCCAACCTTCGGGGAAGGAGCCAGCTTTTTACACCCGATTGAACATGGCCATGGAGTTTTCGTGCCCGGAGAAGTAGTTTCAGCATAGCATTGTGGATCTGATCCGACCTTTCAGTCATTTCTCAGAGTACTAATTTCCAGATGTCAATTCAGTCATTGTGAACGATAATTGTGGTCAAGTCATTATGAGGTCATGAAGTCAATCGGGCTCCCTTCGCAATGCAACTTCAAATGCAACAGAAAAACTCTGCATCAGTGCTTTCGCCACCACTGCGTCCGACATGAAACGGTCCGGTCAATCTTATCCACGACATCTGACGGATTGGTAATATATCTGCGTTCCCGACCCTCGACACGGGGAGAGGAACTGGCGAAAACTGTCCGGAAATACACTTGGTCAGAGACCAGGTCCGCCCCGTTGGTGTAAGCCGACTGAGCTTCTCGACGTATCATCTCCAAGGTAGCAGCTTCGCCTCAAGAACTGCGCGAAGCGACGCGCCCTGGCTTCACGGAATGCAATCGTGTTGGCTGCCGTGCCGTAAGTGCACGGCATTCATCAGTCTACCATGGCCCGGGAGGACGGCGGGGTGTTCTGGAGGTCTTAGGAAT
Organism: Ashinkailepas kermadecensis; assembly: GCA_034440615.1. NCBI lineage: Eukaryota > Metazoa > Arthropoda > Thecostraca > Neolepadidae > Ashinkailepas > Ashinkailepas kermadecensis. The sequence continues at coordinate 244,682 of JAOTOM010005088.1, forward strand.
TCACTGAAGGCCCAGTCGATTATTACTGAAGTAAACGATTCCATGTACAGTGATGGACCGGGCTGACTGGATCAGTTAATAGATCATTTGTCCTGTACTACTGCATCAAACTGACGCCAGTTAGCCCTCAAAATGTTCCACCGCTGTGGTTTCGTACCAAAAACAGCACCGGAGCAGAATTCCAACCAGATTGGAAAATCATCACTCCCGAGCGGGTCATTAGCAGCCGACCAAACAAAGCGGTGGTGTATCTGGGGCTGCAAAGGCAACCAAACAAAGCGGTGGTTTGTCTGGGGGCTACAGAGGCCGATCTAAGACCGATCAGTGTCCCAATGGTGATGTAATATGTGCCTGAGAGCCTGTGCTAAGCAGGCATAACAATTAGTCGCTTAAAGGTTTTCATACACTTGATACGAGCGCTGGTAGTGGCGGAGCCCCATAGCGTATGAGAACTAAAACTGCCTGGAAGTAAAATGGGATGCGTGAGCTCTAGCATCAGACGTCCGAGCTTTGCAGAGGGAAAATCACTTCCCGGAGGCAGATAAATAGAACACAATGTTGTCGCACAGCGATATCAACGCCTGCCACAACAGTCTGCAGCATTCATGCAACACTACCCTCCTCGTGGCACTCCATGATGCACAGCCAACATCACACCACCAGACGCAATGGTGTCGGCTACCGCGACATCTTTTAGGAAGATCGAATGTCACTTAATAGAGTACTGGATGCCTGGTAAAATATCGGTCCCTGAATGCCAACAGCAATGGGGTTTCTATGATATAAAACTTTCTGCAGGTAAGTAGCATTTGCTCTAAAACCACGTATGTTCCATTGTAAAACCAAAGCTGACATGGCGATGAGTGGTTGGTTGGTTACTTGGGTTTTGGGGCGTATCGACTGCGTTGGTCATATAGCGCACGACGATGAGTGGTTGGTTGGTTTTGAGTATTTGAGTTTTAGGGCGCATCGACCAGGTTTGATGAGCGAAGGTGGGCGACGTACTGACTAGAAGTGGCTAGAAATGAAGCACAGCACCAATGCACCATGAACATGAAGCAGACGTCTTCCCCGCGGATGCCCGCCGGACGAGATCTGGAGCTTCACCCGCGCATGTCGGTGATGACCACATGGATGTTCGCTTGCGATCCGTCTCGGGGGAAGACAAGGGTGCCTCACGGTCTCTCCATCTCCATCTCCATCTCCATCTCCGTTCCGCTCGCGTCCGTTCCGCCTCGCGTCGACTCGCCTGCGTCCGACTCCGTTCCGCGTCGACTCCGTTCCGCGTCGACTCCGTTGCGTCGTCGTGCGTCGATCGTTGCGTCGACTCGTGCGTCGACTGTTCGCGTCGTCGTTCCGTCTCCGTCTCCGTTCCGTTCCGTTCCGTTCCGTCTCCGTCTCCGTCTCCGTCTCCGTCTCCGTCTCCGTCTCCGTCTCGTCTCCGTTCCGTCTCTCCGTCTCCGTCTCCGTCCGCTCCGTCTCCGTCTCCGTCTCCGTCTCCGTCTCCGTCTCCGTCTCCGTCTCCGTCTCCGTCTCCGTCTCGTCTCCGTCTCCGTCTCCGTCTCGTCTCCGTCTCCGTCTCCGTCTCCGTCTCCGTCTGCTCTCTCTCTCTCTCTTTTCTCTCTCTCTCTCTCTCTCTCTCTCTCTTTTTTTTCTTTTCTCTCTCTCTTTCTCTTCTTTCTCTTTCTCTCTCTCTCTCTCTCTCTCTCTCTCTCTCTCTCTCTCTCTCTCTCTCTCTCTCTCTCTCTCTCTCTCTCTCTCTCTCTCTCTCTCTCTCTCTCTCTCTCTCTCTCTCTCTCTCTCTCTCTCTCTCTCTCTCTCTCTCTCTCTCGCCACCATGGGGTGGGGTGGGAGGCGAACCTATGACTCTCCCAATCTCTGGTACACACAGGACTGACTCAGGGGCTTGGGAGGGTGGAGGTGTCGCCTTTGGGGGCTGTTCTCCAGCCCGTGCGCTGGGTGACGAGACTCTAGAACCAGTTGGAGCTACCCTGCCAGACGACCCTATGTCGGGAGTCCCGGGCGGACCTCAACCGTGAGACGCGGTCTGGCCCGACCATCAGGGCCCGTCCGGAGGCCACGCCGGGCTCTCCCAAAGCAACTGGTGGGGGAGGGGAGTTGGGGTGGTTTTGTGTGGTGCACGGATGGCCTGGGTGGGCGTGGGATCGGCGGAGGTAGCGGGTAAGAATGACAAGCTAATGTATGAGAGTTCGTCGGGCGACTCCGGAGTGTATTTGGTCCGCTGGGCACGACTTCACTCCGGAGCCCGCTCTGCAGCCGACGGCGTGATGGTCACTTCAGACGCTCGTGGCAGCGAAGTATAGCGCTTTGCAGCCTCGGGAGGCATCGACCACAGGATTATGTGGTGACTGAGTCTTTTTCGTTGGCGAGATGATCGCACCAAAATAGCGGAGAAGCGCATTAACTCTGCGGTGTGCTGACCAGATATATTTGCCTGAGCCTGTTTCGGAACTGATGTAGTATTTCTAACTTTGGAGGAATAAGATGATTCGGGATGAGACTTTTCACTCAGATCGCTAGCCTTCTGGAAGGTTGCGTTTCTCCGCGTTTGATCGAAATAAGCTCATTATCTTGTGATGCAGCTTAGACAAGTGTAGTCTCATAAGAACTGAGACGATCCTGTACACAGTTGACACAGAAGGGCATCGCAAGGTGCAGTTCGCCGACATGTCAGGGAAGTACAATAACTGCAAACTGGCCGATTCCAGCCAAACAGATTAGCATGGCCATGTCTTTGGCACTTAGAGCACCGCATGAGCTGGGAAGGAAGATCAGAATACGAACAGCAGCTGCTTCCCCATGTCACTGTCCAGCGTAGACAGCAGCCATAGCTCCATGTCACTGTCCAGCACAGACAGCAGCCATAGCTCCATGTCACTGTCCAGCACAGACAGCAGCCATAGCTCCATGTCACTGTCCAGCACAGACAGCAGCCATAGCTCCATGTCACTGTCCAGCACAGACAGCAGCCATAGCTCCATGTTACCGTCCAGCACAGACAGCAGCCATAGCTCCATGTCACTGTCCAGCACAGACAGCAGCCATAGCTCCATGTTACCGTCCAGCACAGACAGCAGCCATAGCTCCATGTCACTGTCCAGCATAGACAGCAGCCATAGCTCCATGTCACTGTCCAGCACAGACAGCAGCTGTAGCTCCATGGCACTGTCCAGCACAGACAGCAGCTGTAGCTTCATGTCACTGTCCCGCGCAGACAGCAGCCATAGCTCCATGTTACTGTCCAGCAGACAACAAACAGCCTTAGCACCATATTACTGTCCCACACAGACAACAGCGGCAGCGGTGGATAATTACATTTAAAGTTGGTGCTGCACCTCAGTGTTAGTATAACCCCACCGTGAATGGAAAAAGTTCAGAATTGTAGGGTGCATTCCCCAGTGCATATCATATGTTGAAATGTTAGTTAATAGTGTTGCCTAATATCTCACTGCAGAGTACAAGTCTAGCTACATATATCTATGGCCATTAGACATCACTATTTAGTGGTCCAATTTGTGGGACATGTTTTGTCTTTTTAGCTTCCTACCTGCCTCATACGTGAGGACAAAATGATGAGATATAACTTACGACGATAACAAATATTGGGATATAACAAAGCTTACGACCTAACAACAAGTTTTAACAGTGGGTGCGCACTGCATCAAACGGATTGGATCTAGAAGACAGACAGGAAATGGCTCTTACTTTTGGGTAGTGCATATTAGGATTGGGTGTGTTAGGCTAGACATTAATAGGTGAGGTGAATGAACGCAACCCTATGTTTATTTTGATTTGGATACACTCATGTGCTTAGCATTAGCATTGGATTAAGATAGCATGATCAACTCTGACCAAAATTGAGGTAAGTTGACCAACACCGCTTCTTTTCGTTGCTCGGCGATGGGAGCTCAGTGCCCGCAATGTTACGACTTGGCTTACTTTAAGATGCTTAACTAGGGTCATATGCCAGCTTTATAGCCTAGGAATAGGTGTGTGTTGGAGTTTGTGGGCCATCAAATGCCATAAAAACGTCATGTTATATGCTCCTCAGCCCCTGTCACATTGGAAGTGACAGGGACTGAAGAAATATCTAGGTATGTGAAAGATTTTACCATCCCAGGTAAGCAATGAAAATGCAGATGGCACAAATACACCTAAGCATAGGGAGTGTTCACATAGTGTCAGGTAGCCTAAATTCACCAACGTCAATATCTACAAAACAAACAGTTCAATAAAATTACTTCTTTGATATTTATAACCATCATCAATGTCGTACTTTTCTGGTCGTTGTTTGAACATCAAAGCTTCTCTGAGAGGTGATGACCTGCTTTTGGGAGATGGGGACTCGTGATTTCTAGAATAAGAAAGTAAAAACTTGCCATTTCTCAAGTACATAAAATACCTAGGATTCGGTTGGTGATGCACTATTCAATACCTGCAACACCACATTATCCGAAAATCCCTGCTAGTGTCCAGCACAGACAGCCATGTCAGGGCCCAGTGCAGAATAGTCACCATGAAATCGGCGTCGTGAAGAAAGAAAGTGATAGCGTGCAAAACAACGCTAAATTCCAGCTTTCCCATGGTGGTGCTGGCACCTGGCACACAGCCTCCGCCCATCCGTGGAAGCACCGTTCGCAGGCACCGGATCAGCCGGCCCGGTCAGTGGTCATATTTGGTCCGAGCTCAGTCAGCTGGTTGCACGCCATGACGCGGTACCCGGAGCCGGGCTCTCTATCGCAAGTCGCCGGCACCCTGTCGGCATCCGCCGAGCCGCTGTCGGTCTCGTTGTCTCGTCATCACCGAGTCGGCCCAACGGCCGGTAAATACAGCCAGACATGCTCACATTCATCGCACAATGCAAGCAAGCGTTTCGTTAATAATTTGAGCTGAGGAGCACACGGAAGCGTGCATGCCTATATAAAGCGCACCCGAACCTTGCCACTGAAAAAAAAAACGGAATGAAGACTAGAACAAAGCCGCCACAGCACACGTCCTGATGATATTCATTACAAAAGACACGCATATAAAATGCATTCATTCATCATAGTTGCAGTCGTTACAACACGAAGATTTCATTGCGCAGCCATTAATCCAGAAAACGAAATATTTGGGGGAGGCGAACGGTTCCATGGTATCATTTCCGAATATTTCCATCCATGCATTACCTATAGGGTTAATATCAAATGTAAAAGATAGCCTGCAATCTCCCCTCCCCCACCCCCGCCCCACCAACTTCCCGCAGCAGAGCCCGAAACAATACCGCACGGATAAAGCTGATAGCTACACCGTACAAGAAGATGTCGACAGTCGCAAATAAACAAGGCGGTTGAAGTGGGCAAATGTCCAGCATTCATCAGGTACGCTTCATGTATTTTCAGAGCTGCAGCAGCTGCAGCCAGCTCCAGCCAGCCGTTTCCGGATCGGGATCTCACTCGGCCACGCGTCGGGGAGTCCGATGACGGCTCAGAGATGCCGGCCGGCACCGCCAGCCAGTGACGTCACGATGACGTCAGCGGCGTTAAATAGCCTCGCGTCCATGGGCGGCGGCCAAACCGCGGCCCGGGGTTACGGCCGACCCGGGTCACTGCAACTCAAGGTCACGGCGGGGAACGGCGCGCCCGGGGTGCGGGGGTCGCCTGGGCCACTGCAGTGCGCGGCCATAGCAGGATCCTGGACTGTATGAACTCCTATCGATCATACATTTTCTGCTCCATAAAGTAGTCCTCGATTGCATTATTCCTGACCATGACTTAATAATTCAGTAAAACTGTATACATATGGGCGCAGTGTGATCAACGTTAGTTCGACGCGCCCATAAATCCCATTAACTGCCTTTGTCGTTGAAGGTGTAGCAACGCTCTGAAAATTGACCAGCACGACCTTTGGCGTGTTCTAACGGAATACCTATGGCTTCAAGCAGCCTTCTCCCCAACACAAAGAAAACGGTATCATTTTGGGACAGCACTGCGTTCCCGACGACAAAGCCGGGACTACCCGTTATTTTCCAGCCTGTATTTACCGCATCTTGTTAACGCAATTATAAGTTAGAGTATGCGTAGGTCAGAGGTACGCATACAAAGTTAGGCATTCCCGAAGTTTGAAGTGGGATTCGAGAGACGCACAGTATATGCTAAACAACGCACCACACGATTAAAAACTGGACGGTGAATCGTGCATTCTCATAGCTGATCCTGTGAGCGTACACACGGACAACAAACGGTTCGTTTGCCGTGAAATATGTAGTCTGTGTGAGCGCCAGCGGGACGCTTCGTGCAGCCGACTCGAGGCGTCGCCGGCCGATACTGCACCGCCATGGGCACCTGTCCCGCTACGACACGCCACCAGAACACTTGCTCAGGGCTCAGCCGACACCTCCAACGCTTTGTAGAAGCCCAAAAACACAGCGAACCTTCAGAACCACCGCACTGGCAGCACTAACCAGGAGGCGAAGCGGCATCAGCACATATGCATCTCAACAACGTGCGGCACACAACAAGCTCACATACAGCAAGCACGCCGGCATGCCTTCGCCAGCTGCAGTCGAACAGGCGCCCGTCGACAAACGGACCACAGACCGCCACCGGTTGATGGGCGAATAGGCCTGCACGTCCTCTGTGTACGGACCACAGACCGCCACCGGTTGATGGGCGAATAGGCCTGCACGTCCTCTGTGTACGGACCATTTACCCCACTGGTTATACCGCCTGGTTACCGTCTGGTTAACGCCTGGTTACTATCTGGCTACCGTCTGGCTACACCGCGACTGATCGTCGTTGGTGAACAACCACCGGTCAGGGGCCATAAGCCACCGAAAACCGTTCGGCAGTGGCCACAATGGTTACCATTCAAATATTACAGCGGCTAACATTAACTGGATGGCACACATACCGTCTAGGTAAATGAGTCGCATGGTGCCAACTTTTACCTATGAAAATTGTCCGGTGTACTAACTTGGATGAGAATTGTCCGGTGCTACGGAACTTGGACGAGTAGCAGAGATGGACGGGGGACTGATCGCCCTGTTACGGAGCTTGGACGACTGACAGAGGTGGACGGGGGACTGATCGCCCTGCTACGGAGCTTGGACGACTGACAGAGGCGGACGGGGGACTGATCGCCCTGTTACGGAGCTTGGACGACTGACAGAGGCAGACGGGGGACTGATCGCCCTGCTACGGAGCTTGGACGACTGACAAAGGCGGACGAGGGACTGATCGCCCTGCTACGGAGCTTGTACGAGTGGCAAAGGTGGACTGGGGACTGATCGCCCTGCTACGGAACTTGGACGAGTGGCATAGGTGGACGGGGGACTGATCGCCCTGCTACGGAGCTTGGACGAGTGGCAGAGGTGGACGGAGGACTGATCGCCCTGCTACGAAGCTTGTACGAGTGGCAGAGATGGACGGGGGACTGATCGCCCTGCTAGCTTGGACGAGTGGCAGAGATGGACGGGGGGCTGATCGCCCCGTGGACCTGAGAGTCCGCCATATTCGAAAATAGGTAGTAAATATGCTTCCAACGTGGGGGAAACGTCCCAAACACTATGTTCCCCAAACATAGCCTTAGAACCATCGCGTTACATGGAAAGAGATGAACTAAAATTGTTGTCCTTATTCACAAACTAAAATGAGAAATGCACTGGATGGTTCATCGGATCAGCCACGGTGTATTGCTGCTCGAAGCAAGTAGATGCGGTGCTGGCGAGATTTGCCACAACACCCACACATCCCATCGTGCCTGCTCCCGACGGGACGGTGGCTCCGAGACTGCGCAGTGCAGAACGCCTGCATCAACAACGTTCGGGCGACTCAGAGAGACGACACGCCGACTCAGAGAGACGACACGCCGCTCAGAAACGGCCGCCGCAGCACGGCAACTTTCTCCGCAGTTAGAACGCATGTGGCGACCGCATCAGCGTTTCGTTTTCGAGGCGCGGATTGGCACGGATCTGGATCACAAGACCACATCCGCAAAGACGTTCTGATGAGCCAGACGCATCAGTGGACTGCGTCGCCGGGGTGGTGCGACAAAATGACGACAACGGTGTGCAAACCGACGTGCAACACTTCGAAATGGCCCCATTCCTGGGTTGAACGAATGGCTGCCGAATCACACGGCATTGGACAACACAGAATGCAACTTCCAGAAAAATTGCTGCCGTTGCCGAAGCCGAGGATCCCCGCAAGTGAAGCGTATGCTGCAACAAGAGGGGAAACACCACGGCACCCCCGGTGCATAATAATCCCTCGATCCGTGCGAGCGACCTAAGCCTACGACCTATCCGTGCGAGCGACCTGTATGTGCGGATTTCCGTGCCAACGACTTATATCTGCGGCCTGTCCGTGCGCGTGACCCATATATGCGACCTATCCGTGCGCGTGACCCATATATGCGACCTATCCGTGCGCGTGACCCATATATGCGACCTATCCGTGCGCGTGACCCATATATGCGACCTATCCGTGCGAGCGACCTACATCCGTGATCATGGACAGTAGCACAGTCGAGTGGTAACACTGAGCATGGGCAGGTTGTGTAACCAAAAATCGCACGTTCTTGTGATTCTTCGTCGAAAATCACGCCTTCGTCAGTTATCAATATCAACAGACTACTGACGTCGGGTGTGAGTCATACGTGCCACTACGATGACGGATGCTTGGTCATGCCGCCACAATATTCAATCATTCACAAACGAACGGAAATTTCCAAAAACGATACCACTAAAACACTGGAAGAGCGTGCGGCCTGTGCGCCGGCTCGATGGATCCACGGCCACAGCACCGATATGCACGAATGAGCCGATCGATATGCCGCTTGTGGTAGCGCTGCTCCCCGGATACCTCCCGCTCACCCGCGCCCACGCTACTCCCCAGCACACATTCGATACTGTGGCCCGGCGCCGGGATCAATCCAATTCAATCTCGCCACACAATGAAGCGTGTCGGCAACTCACTAGCGGCCGTACGCCATAGCCATAGTCGACAGCCATAGCAGTCGGCGACGTAATGAGGCACGCATCGATCGGCGACTTGGGGCACAGCCTCCGCGACAGCTGGCGAACAGCGCAGTCGCAGCAGTCTGTCGCTTCGGATCACAATCGAAGCACGAACTGAGATACGATTTGACGTCTGCTGTGCAAAATGGCTGCGAAAACCGCACATGTGTGTGTACACAGATGCACGCTTTTTATATGGTATATCCTATTTTACCATTATAGACCATTGTGAACTATTTATTATGTTCTATTTTGTCCACCCATCAGTCACGCTTAGCTTGCAGCCTTCTCGATAATTTGGCTTGTCGTCACGAATCGTGATGAAAAACCACTACTTTAACCAATTCATTGACTCATGAAACAACTTTGCCCGCTTCACTCAGTCGACTAGAATAAGCACTTGGTATCTGCTCGGACAAAAGGCGGTCGTGGCCCTTTCAAGTGACCCATGTCGCACCTGCCTATCGAACACCGTGCAATGCCTTTAGCGAATGTGTGCTCAAGAGACGCCGGCAAGTGCCTGTCCGCACAGAGAGGTGCGGGTGGGAGGTGGGCCGCTTGGATGAGGGGCAGGGACACAGCGGGCAGATACAACAGATGTGCAGCGGGTGAGCATGCTGGTGGGACCGAGCCGGGCGGACCCGGAGGCCGCGCACGACGGGTGCAGGCCGACCGACCGACCGACCGACCGACCGACCGACCGACCGACCGACCGACCGACCGACCGACCGACCGACCGACCGACCGACCGACCGACCGACCGACCGACCGACCGACCGACCGACCGACCGACCGACCGACCGACCGACCGACCGACCGACCGACCGACCGACCGACCGACCGACCGACCGACCGACCGACCGACCGACCGACCGACCGACCGACCGACCGACCGACCGACCGACCGACCGACCGACCGTCGCGCAGCATGCAATCACAACAGCCAACACGCACGCCGACCACAACAAACAAATCCACAGCAAACCAGCCAGCTGCGACTCGCGGTCGGGGTCGGGTCTCAGACCCGACCGCCAGGCCGCCAGACACGTCAGACCCTCTCAGCTCAACTCACCCGCAGCATATCCTCCGGCATCGCCTTGTTTATCGATCCCATCTGAGAGCGAGAGGACAGCACGTCTGTAACGGGACGAGCGACACGCCAGGTGCTGGGCGTCCAGTCTGTCCCGTCAGTCCCGTCAGTCCAGCTAGTCCCGTCAGTACAGTCAGTCCCGTCAGTCCCGCACTTCAGTCACGACCATGGTTAGTCTCACATTTGTGAGACGAAACAGACAGGCGGGCCTCTGGTGTGCGAAGAGCCGCGACTTGCGGCAATGAAGAAGCTAGATATTCGCCAAAATTCTGCACATAAATGTTCCGTGCCGAAAGGTTCCAGGCGCAAAATGACCACAGCAGTCGACGCACCCTAAAACCCAAATAACTAACCAACGAAATGTTACAGGCCACCAAATCCTTACCAAATCGTTGCCAAATCGTCACCAAATTCCGCAACCAGATAATGTACCGGACTGAGAGCCAAGAAATACCCGAGGATGTTGGCTGCGCTTCAGTGGGTTCTGCGAGGGTCACCGGGTGCAGGAGGGGCGGAGAAGTGGCGTGGCTTCCGGCGATGTCAGAGAACCGACAGCGCGGCGCCAGAATGACGGCGGTCCATGGCGGTCCATGGCGGTCCATGGCGGTCCATGGCGGGACAAGGTGGGACACGACAGGACACGGCGGTCCACGGCGGAACGCAGCGGTCCACGGCGGTCCATGGCGGGACAAGGCGGGCCATGGCAAGACAAGGCGGGACATGGCGGGACAAGACGGGACATGGCAAGACAAGGCGGGACATGTCGGGACAAGGCAGGACATGGCGGTCCATGGCGTGACAAGACAAGACATGGCGGTCCACGGCGGGACAAGGCGGGCCATGGCGGGACAAGGCGGGACAAGGCGGGACACAGCGTTCCACGGCGGGACATAGCGGGACAAGACGGGACATGGGGGACACGACGTGACACACCGAGTCGTCGCCTTCATCGAATCCCAGAACTTGCACACCAACAAACCGGGGTTGCCACGGTGCTGGCATAAACTGGTTAATACCAAGTGCCTGGCGAGAACATTTGCTGTGAAGACACTGATGAAATGGGAATTCTTACAGCTTTGCATACAAATGTTGCACCTGGAGCGGGTTTCAACTTAAAATTACAAAGTACACTACCCTCAGTACAATTCGGCACAATTAGGTCAGATGCATGGCATTGGTCTCGGGCTATATACTGATACGTGTCGCATCTGAGTTGGAGTTTAGGGGCGCATCGACTGCGTCGGTCATGCAGCAATGTGTCACATCAATGCTTAGCATGGCAGGGTGATATCAATGTATGGCCTAAGTGGCAGTAAACACAAACATGAGACATGTGTGAAGTCAACAACAGCATTAAGTTGCACAATTAATTTTACATGATTATTTTCCACAAAAAAACGTAATCTGACACTTCGCCTTCACGTTACTAAATATAAAATATTGGAACAGCTTGCTTGCAACGAGCAGCCAGTACTTTTAGTATATAAGACGCAGATAGCTGCATGTCGTGTTATTTTCCATTTTGAACGGCATAACTCGGCTACAACTCTTAACTGATTAACCAGGTTTCTATAGCTCAGTGTCTGTCATCCAAACCATTTCTTGTACTTAACATGACAAAGTGCCTCGTCAAAGTAGGCGAAGGCGATGCACTTTGTATAATCGTCTTCCAGGAGAAAGACATCGCTACCAGAACGACTGTGATACGGCACACACGCCAGAAACATCTTCCTCCAGCTCTTCCCTGTTCTCACCGGCTTCAATACATGGACTCATTGGTATTGACATACTAATTTTTCATTGATCATTGATGTCACTGATTGCGTTTATGGCACATGCAGCTGTGTCTGATGGTCTAACTGATAGCAGTCAATCATAATATTCGCCATATGAAGCCAATGTCTAGCTGATTGAAAACAAAATCGCAGCGGGCAAGAGGGAGAAGGCGCATGTATTTCTTTTGTTACCTTACATTCGTACTTGAAAATTAAATTGACTGCATGAGACTAAACGTGTGCGGAATCTATGAGACCAAAATCTAATGGAAAAATTGTATAATGTGAAGGCAGAGCCCGCATAACACGGCTCGGATAAGAAGCCACAAAATCCGCCTAGCCTAGCCAGCATAAATTAAGCATTCATTCAGCAATCAGTGTGTCGGCATGTCGTTTCAAAAGCCGGCAGCCCTAGCTGATAAACACCCTAAGTATGAGCAAGTGCACACGACGACGTTAATTGGCCTACTGTACGGCGCGCCTCGGTCTTCAGCACGGCGAGAATGGCGCCAATGACGCGAATGGCGCGAATGGCGCGAATGTCGCGAATGAATGGCGTGAATGGCGCGAATGAATGGCGTGAATGGCGCGAATCAGCTCACCGGATAACATTGCCGGGACCGTGTCGGCACCGATGAAACGCTTGCGAGGACCACGCACAAACAGCCCAGACAGCTAGTTAGTTAGCTACTTGGGCTTTAGGGCGCGTCGACTGCTGTGGTCATTTTGCCAGCTCAGACAGCAGCCGCCTCGGCTGGGTGTGACGGGTGCCATTCGCGCGTGTCGACCGCGCGCACCTCGACCGTCCCGCAGATCCAGCCGACCGCAGTCACGGTCCCAGTCTGCCATCATTCGCATTCACCCCCCCCCCCCACCAGTGAACGGAGTCGGACAGGCGTCACCGCCACCCGGTGAACTGTGTTTCGTCCGTCAAACATTGAGTCCTTGACTGGTGATGCGAGTTCCGACGCGCGTCAGCCGCTTCTGTCTCGCCAGCTCAATCGCTCCTCGTGTCGATTCGGTCGCCCGGCTGCCCGTCTGCCCGTCCGCTGCCCAGAGCCGCCGGTCCTGTCGCACGGTCCGCTCTCGCACCCGCTGGAATCTGCTCCTCCGGTCACGCAGCGTGTCGTCCAACCGTGTGCGTCCAGTCTGCGCTGTCATCCAGCCTGACCGTCCAGTCGTCCTGTCTGCTCAGTCATACAGCCTGACCATCCAGTCATCCAGTCTGACCATCCAGTCGTCCGGTCTGACCATCCAGTCGTCCGGTCTGCGCTCGGTCGCCCAGTCCGACCGTCCAGCACTCCAGGAAGTTCGTCCACCCGTCCGGAGCCGGTCGTTTCGGCGGCGGCGTCCCGTTCCGTTGCATCATCTTAACTGGACTGTTGCGTGCAGCGGCGCGGCAGCCACGGCCGCCGCACCCCCGGGCGGATAGCAGCCACCGCCGAGTCTGGACGTTGGCCGGCATGTGCCCCGGATGTAGTTTGGAGCCCCCCCTTGCTACATTCACGGAGATGCGGGACCGATTGCGATGTCGGTGGGCTTCAGCGGTCGGTGGGCTGGTCGTGCGAGGCAGCTCCTGCAGAAGTGGAGAGGTAGCATGCCTAGGATAAAATATTCGTCAAATAGGGTAGAATGTACCACTTTCTGAATACTGAATTCACATCCCTCCCAATGGAGTATGGACATCATGTTTCATGGTGAGTCGTTACGAAGTCTTCATATCTAATTTGCAACAGTATCTCGTGGATAAATATCATGCTGATACTCACCATTCCGGATTGTGACGCGCACAAATCTCCTAACACAATTCCAGGTACGATAATTACCTGTGATGTGGTCTGTTATACAATATCAGTTGATAAGGATAGGTATTTGGTATGGCTATGGCTAAAATAGTTACCGTTGATTGATTGATTGATATTTGGGTTTAAGGGCGCGCCGACTGCAGGGTCATTTGGCGCCCATAGTTACCGCTGAATTAGGCATCTTAAGGCAAGGGGAAAAGGTGCACGTATGAGTACGCTGTTGGATCAGAATTATGTTCGAAGAACTTACAATTTCTGTTAAATGACATCGTTCCCACGGCGAAATTCGACATCCTACTGTACTCGTTTCGACATCTCACACCTAACGAAAAACTATTAGCCAACACTGTCATTTTAACACAGATGCCCAGGCCCTCCGCCAGGTGGTGGCCTATTGGGAGAGTTGACAGATGTGGCATTGCACGGCAGATCAACCTTTCCCCTTCGCTTCTCGGATTGTAATGACAATCCGTGTATGGGGAAACCATGTCCTGGGAATCACTAGAGAATCACCAATACCTGGAGGTGCCATCGGACGAAGATGAGCCGATTTGACGTGCAATTTACAACGTGGAACGGCTACCCAAAGGTGCAACGGACGTAGACGAGCCGAATTTCATAACACCGTACTAACCTCATTCACAACCCTGCATGAAAGCATACTTCTACTAGCCAACTACTAACAACTAACACGCGGCGGCCGGCTTGATGGACGGTGTGAACAATTTCCTCTTGTCCGCACGGTAAAGACCTCTCGGTGCTCTTCGACAAGAGTAGGCTGATACAGGCATCCTGGCAAAAACAACTTTCTCGTCACCCTTCCCCGACCCCTGTTACACATTATCTTGTGGAGGAGTAAAGTAAGACTAACGACACGGGAGATATCCCTCGCCTAGTCCCCGCCTCCAGCACCTCAACGTCACATACACTATAACGTAAGACTCCTTAACGTCAATGTACACTTGCTTTAGGCTTGCTTGCAAAACACGCTCGCTTCAAAGGCGGCGCAAATGAACTTCACGGCGCAATGACCTGCGCGCCTCTAAAACTCACTCACCACCCACCCCCAGCGCCGGCAGGGACACGCTGCAGCCGGCTACAGCTACCGCCCTCGCTGCCACCTTTGGCTCTGCCGCCGCCATCGCGTGCACTGCCGCTGCCGCCGCTCCGCCCCGTTGCTGCTCACGCCGTGACGGTTCTCGCGGATAGGAATCTTAGCTCACGCTGCAGGCTGTTGCAGCTGATAGCAATCTTAGCTCATGCTGCAGGCTGTTGCAGCTGAGCAGCTACAGGCGTCGAGCAGCTTTGCATTTGGTTTGCCATGGGATGCAGTTCAGACAAGGAAGCGAGTATCGCTTTTACCTGGAGCACATGAGCCACGAACGCCGAGATCTGATATGCTCAGCCGTTATAAGTGTTCAAATGGGCATCACTTCATTCTGGAAAACGTGCTGCTTCGCATCATGTTATTCTTAGTTAACGTGATGATCAGACATATAGTAAAATTACGCTTAAGTTAACCACCATCGTTCCTAAATGTCGCAAACTGATCACTGGAAATCAGCGGGAACGTGCAGTCAATCAGAGTGGGCGCAAAGAAGGCTTGTGACATACAAGTAATAAACATGATCCCTGGCTTCGACCCGACCCGACCCGACCCGACCCCCCCACAAAAAATAGGTCAAGGTATTCGAACCAAGCAATCTTATTTCCTCGTGCTTCGCACCTAAGGTCCTGGCATGCCTGACAAACAGATGACTGACATATTGAACACATCCACACGCGAAAGCATATGAAGCGATTTCGTCTCTGCGATATTTAGCACCATAGACAATCGGAATTTCAGTTTTCAGTTGCTTCTGCCTTCTGCCTTCTGCCTGAGCTGGCAAAAAAGAAAAGAAAATGTGAGTGCACTTTTCTTCGCCTCACCGATTGCTAGCCACCATCCAATTCAACTGAACATGTGTGGTCACCCAGCCGTCTCGTTAACGTAAACTATTGCCATGATTTCCATGAATACACACTACTTGTTTAGTTCACTATCAGCGTGTAGAACATGCTTTTCCTTGTCAATGGTTTCGCTTTTTACAACTGCAGGGTGACGGTTGATTTTACTCACTAGGACTTACAGCACTAGCCAAACGCTGTGGAGTGGAGGCATCAGGGCCAAACTCCTGTCCAGTTGCATTGTTTGAATGGACCAAGTCTTTTGACGCACGAACACTAGAACGGTGTGTCCGAGCACGAGCACCAGAACGGTGTGTCCGAGCACGAGCACCAGAACGGTGTGTCCGAGCACGAGCACCAGAACGGTGTGTCCGAGCACGAGCACCAGAACGGTGTGTCCGAGCACGAGCACCAGAACGGTGTGTCCGAGCACGAGCACCACGAGCACGAGCACCAGAACGGTGTGTCCGAGCACGAGCACCTAGAACGGTGTGTCCGAGCACGAGCACCAGAACGGTGTGTCCGAGCACGAGCACCAGAACGGTGTGTCCACGAGCACGAGCACCAGAACGGTGTGTCCGAGCGACATCAGAACGGTGTCCGAGCACGAGCACTAGAACGGTGTGTCCGAGCTCAGTTTTTCCTTGAGCGTCAGACGCAAACGAACATCTTCTAATTTTGCTTTTAACCCTCCTCGTCTTTCCGGTCAGATCCTCGCACCCCGTCCTGGACGGGGTTGATACAACCCCCCTCTAGTCTCCAAACTAAGCGTCGCACGAAAGCGAAAGAGGTGTCATCGGAAAGCGCTCGACGAGTAGGGCCAGAAACCACCCCCAAAATTGTATTCCCCTAAAAAAATGACGTCACTAGGGGGTCTAGGTTTTCACAACTGACTTCATGTTTTTGGCTCTGGGGAGTTCATTTTGGGGAGATTTGAAAAATAAAACAATTTTGTAATCAGAAAAGGAAGGCGAAATCGACCAGGCCCTAACATTTTTCTCGACCCAAAAATATTTCTTTTTTAATTTCAAAGTTTTTAGTTTTCAATTTTCCTTAATTTTTATTTTTCACCCCGGACCGAAAAACGTTGTTTGAAGTCAACTTACTCCAATACAAATTGCATCATTTAGCCGGAATCTTCGATTTTAGCCATAATGGTCAAATATCCAAAACTAATGTCATCAAAAACGGGGGAAAACATTCCTCTGGTGCGTTTTGTTTCCTCCATAAAGATAAGAAAACGCTGAAAGTTCCAATAAAATATCTGTATTATCCGTTAAAGCGTGACGACTGGTGGAACTTTTCTGGAGGTGACCTCACTTGACATTGACTAACTCGTTGACCCTAGATGACCTGACCTCAAAATTTTCACACATGCCAAATTGATGTGGGAAAAGGTATGCCAAATTTCGGCGCGCTGCCGCGCGCCGTTCTTTCGCTATCCGCGGAAAGCCTCATGGGGAAGCGCATATCAACGGTTAAAGATGAAACTAAAATTCATCTTTTCCAAATTCATTCATCATTTCATCTTTACGCGCTCAGTCTGGGTATAGTTCAGCATCATTTCCACACCTATAAGCAGCAATTGAAGGTTATTCATGAGAGCTATGCTATATTATCAAGTACCCATTTTTTTGTTGCACTGATGAAGTTCCATCGATGATGTCAACAACAACAAAAAACTAAATATCTCGCTTAAGAGGTAGATAATTATCCTGTTGCGTCGTTTTCCACCTAAATTTCCAAATTTGGACACGCTGTACTAGAAGCAGTGTCCAGGTCATTCTCCACGCTCCCACGAGTAGCTCTGGTGGGAATGCTTGTGGAGGATGCTTTAGTTGTCGCAGGAATGGACTTGCTCTGTGCTTCGTCCTGCTGAAGTCTGTTGACCTCCTTGTCTTGAAATCCACTCGATGCACTATCCTTGACGAGACAGAATACTCGCCCTTTGTCTCATGTTCAGTTGTTCAATTTTAACCAGTTGCACTCACGTTGTTCTGTACTGCGACTGGGACCTCTTTTGTTCGTGGTTTGACAGGTTTGTTGTAGATACGCTATATGTAGCTGGCTGCACGCTTAGGCAGTCAAGGATATTATCATCTAACATCACAACCGTTACCAGGACTGATGAAGTGCCCCTGGTTGGTTATTGGTTTGTACGACACGTCGACCGTTGAGTCATATAGCGTCGCCAATCTCTCACGCCGATTGGTCGCGGGCGAAGAGTAGCGACAGGTGAGACTCGAACCCACAATCTTTCGATTGTGAGACGAGCATCTTACCCCTAGACCACTCGTCCCCATGAAGTGCCCCTGCTACATTTCACAAACATATTGCAACTCCGGGTGTGACATGCTTGAATTGTCTTGCTCCACGTAGCCTTTAACACTTTTCTACCAATTCCATTTTCTTTTGTGTGAATGATTCGTGTACGAAAAGTCCTCGATGTGTGCGATCCTTGTGAACCATATTTCGAAAGACTACCTCCCTTACTTCCATATTGTTACCCCTGTATTCCCATATTATTATCCCTAATCTTATGATCACACCACATTCTCCTTGCAATCAGTGCACTGTATTTATCCACTAGCTTGTAGAAATGATACTTGTGTGGTACTCCAAAATCCTCACATAATTTCTTTCATGCCATAAATTGGCCCGGTGTTGACCCGGTCTCCAACCTTTGTATTATTCCGTGTTGACCACGAACGAACTTACCTACATCCTCAATACTGACTTGCACATTGTTCGTGAGCCAGTCTAGCTAGGACTAAACCGGTCATTGTAAGCTGAGGTCGATTGTATGTTATGTAACCATAATTCAATGCTAATAACGCGATGCACATCATATTTCACTGAGTCGGGAAAAATCGCGAATTATTCTCCCGCACGTTCACAGCGGCATGCAAAATTGTGTGAAACCTAGATTAGGCACCAATACATGCACTTCGGATGCGCTTTCTTCGCCAACAATCATATGTAGTCTCGAGTAATGTGCCAATGCTCTCACAACAGAAGTGATTACTCTGGTGGGATTTATCTTCGTACGGGAAACCGCGTGTTGTTGTAATCAGCAGCACATGAACAGTCTTAGAGTGGATATCGGCAGCACCATGTTCAGCTGTTCCGTCCAATACAATGGGCTAACGATAAAATTGTCAACAGTTAGAGGAGACTATCTCTGCACCTGTGCAGGCTCCTCTGCCTCTAGCAGCTGGGCAAATCCACGACAGATTTGATTACTCATCTCTGATATTTCGATGAAAACTGGTTTAGAGGATACTCAGGTGCTGCGAATCCGCCTGTGCAATTTGTAGGTCGATCCAACCAACAGGTATTTAGTTATATCCTCGGGCAGATTTGAGCGGTCACGAAGTGAACGGTCTGCATCCCCTACACCGTCAGACATGACTTCACTTTCTGACGCACTTTTCAGAGCGCAGAAGTCCAAGTAATGCATTCGTGATAGTATTTGCCAACAAATATATTACTGATAAAATGACATCGTGACACTTTATTTCGTGCCATTTCGTGACTCCTGGCCTGGCGAATTGAACCCCACATATTTGAATTCTCAGAAAGAAAGATACACAAATTGTCTAATAAATGGGAGAATAAAGAAGGATTTGGTCTGTACATATAATTTCCGGAGCGGGGAAACACTGACTGACCGCATTGCAGCTGAATGCTTCCGCCGTCGCTGCAGCTCCCGCTGTCACCTGTGGCTCTGCTGCCTCTATAGCCTGCTGCTGCCGCTGCAGTTCCCGCTGTCACCTGTGGCTCTGCTGCCGCTGCCGCCGCTGCAGCTCCCGCTGCCACCTTTGGCTCTGCTGCCGCTGTCGCCTGCACTGCCGCGGCCGCCGCTCCGCCCCGTTGCTGCTAACACTGTCACGATTCTAGCGGATAGGAATCTTAGCTCACGCTGCAAGTTGTTATAGTTGAATAAACACACACGCCGTGCAGTCAGCTTTGTAGTTGGTTTGCGATGAGATGCAGTTCAGACAAGGGAGCGAATGCCGTTTTCCTTCAATTTTATATACTCAGCCACATGAGTGTCGATTTGTATACATTTGAGAGGAGCCTTGTCCCCTCCCCCAAGTAATTTCAACTTATAATATGGGACCCTGTGTGGTGCTCCCACCAATAGGGACCGACCATTTCCTTCATTTGTATAACCTTAGCTAAGAATTGCTGCTCGAGAGGCTTTGCAGAATCCGTCAGTGTTAACCGAAAGCTTGCTGCACTGACCCTGAGCCCACCTACCGATCGGGAAATTCCAGTTCTACAGTACAATTTTGACCGATAATCTGGCGTACCCACATAGCGCGCACGGCCGCCTGGTGGCCGCACCCCCGACCTTGTCTGACCAGTTGCCAACTGACCATCCCAGCCGGATGCGTTAACAGCGAGCGCGTGAAGCGACTCGAACCCGTTGTGCCAGGAGGAGGTAACATGTGCAGGCCAACGCTCTATCCACTGAGCCAATCAGGCCGCGTCGGGACGCTCAATAATTATACTTAGACTTGGATCGTGATCGATCGTGACATGGATGCAGACTTGATATTTCAGAATGTGGTTTGGGATAAGCGCCGAGTGAGGACAGACCGATGCACCTTAACAGTTGTAGAAACGTTGGATGTTTTCGGGGACTTCGCCGAAAATTATTCCTTCATTGTGCGGGCCAGGCTCACGGCTTTCATTGGGATGCCCCCAGTTCACAATTCATCACCTTGTTGCATATTGGAACAGCAAGGCCATCGCATGCAGCCGAAGTGTTTGATTTATTTCTGATGCTACAAAGCACGGTGTACTCTTATTATTGCACACTCTTTATATCGTATCCAATTTGATATCAAAAGTCGCATTCCAAGTCTAACAAAATAGCACTATTACTCTGATGGATGCACCGCTCAACATCACAACAGGTTTTGGTAGCTTTCTAAAGAACTGTCATCACTGTGATAACTTTTGGATTCCGTGCCAGTATATTTTTTTTGCCACGCACCACGGGAAGAGTGCGTACGAATTTGTGGGAGGAACCTTTAAGCATGCAGCAGCAAGAGAAAGAGATGGAAACGTCCATATTATAAGCAGATGTTGACAGCAACTGACGCATTCGACAACCTGACGAAGGATTTTTCACTGGTATTTTGTTCTGACAGCTCTCTGGGGCGATTGCTCTGAAAGAAAGTAAATCCTTGTATATGCTTCACCTGTATATACGTTCAATACATATTTGTCAGGAACACCCGGACAACAGGTTCGAATCACCAAGCAAAAAAGACGACTGGTACACACTTTGATCTGATGCTATTTAGGCTCGAGGCGTGTGCAGGAAGCATGCGTAGTAATTGGATGTCAGTCTTTCTTTGCGACCGCATTGACGCACTTGCCGTTCCTGATAATTTCCAATGATTAGCTTGTCACATATAGGAGGCATACTGGCTAATGTACGCGTAACCTTATTGCATGTCTTATCATAAGGTGAACGAAGAATAAATGTGAGGAAAAACAACACGTTTACAACATATAGTGATGAATATTGGATATAGCAACTCAGCAGGGGCGTTGATTTCTGATAATCACTGAGGAGCCCAATGCATGGAGCCAATTGGGGGGGGGGCACCACACAGGGCCCAATGTTAAAAGATGAAATGATTTAGGGGAGAGGAAAGGCTCTTCAACAGTATACAAATCGGCACCTATGCGGCTGAGCATATCAATTTTAAAGAAAAACGGCACGCGCTGCATTGCCTGAAGTGCATATCATGACAAACCAGATGCAAAACTGCACGGCGCGTCAATTTACTCAACTACAACAGCCTGCGTCATGGGCTAACACTTGTATGCGCGAGAGCCATCACGGCGTTAGCAGCAACGGGGCAGAGCGGCGGCAGCGGCAGTACAGGCGATAGCGGCAGCAGACCCAAAGGTGGCAGCGGGAGCTGCAGCGACGGCGGCGGCGGCAGTACACGCCATAGCGGCAGCAGACCCAAAGATGGCAGCGGGAGCTGCAGCGACGGCGGCGGCGGCAGTACACGCCATAGCGGCAGCAGACCCAAAGGTGGCAGCGGGAGCTGCAGCGACGGCGGCGGCGGCAGTACACGCCATAGCGGCAGCAGACCCAAAGATGGCAGCGGGAGCTGCAGCGACGGCGGCGGCGGCAGTACACGCCATAGCGGCAGCAGACCCAAAGGTGGCAGCGGGAGCTGCAGCGACGGCGGCGGCGGCAGTACACGCCATAGCGGCAGCAGAGCCAAAGGTGGCAGCGGAAGCGGCAGCGGCGGCGGCGGCAGCCGACTGCAGTGAGGACAGTCAGTGTTTCTCTGCTCCGGAAATATGCATAGGCAAAACTCTAGTTGTATTATCTCATGTGTTGGACAAGTTGTGTATCTTCTCCATCAGTTTCAACCGGCCAGGAGTCTTGAAATGTCACGAAAGAAAATGTCACGAAAGAAAATGTCACGAGGTCATTTTCTTATAACGACATTTTTGTGCAGATACTATCACGAATGCATTCCTTGGACTTTTGCGATCTAAAAAATGTACCAGAAAGTGAATTGATGTTTCATTGTGCGTGAGATACAGGCCGTGGAAGAGAACCACTTTGCGTGACCCTTCAGAACTTCCCGAAGCTAAAACTCGAAAACCGTCAGTCGGATCGGGCTAAACGTTGCACAGGCGGGTTCGCAGCACTCGATAACCAGAGAAACCAATTTTCATCAAGATCTGAAAGCCTGAGGGATGAAAGTGAAAGGCACTGATCTGTCGTGGAATTCCCCAACCGTTATTTCTGTAGTTTTTAGTTGGCACTGTTATGCCTATTCCACCCGACACGAGTCTCAACTTGGACAGCCCGTGACAGGCTGAACGGTGCTGGCTGTAACCGGGCCCACCCGGCAATAGCCTGTGTACGGGTCCGGCTGTAACCGGGCCCACCCGGCAATAGCCTGTGTACGAGTCCGGCTGTAACCGGGCCCACCCGGCAATGCCTGTGTACGAGTCCGGCTGTAACCGGGCCCACCCGGCAATAGCCTGTGTACGAGTCCGGCTGTAACCGGGCCCACCCGGCAATAGCCTGTGTACGAGTCCGGCTGTAACCGGGCCCACCCGGCAATAGCCTGTGCACGGGTCCGACATACAAACCTCTCCCGAGTCCGATGCTCAGGAGGAGACACCTTGAGAATCTTGAGACTATCAGTTGAGTCTGATCCGCAGAGGAGACACCTTGAGACTATCAGTCGAGTCCGATCCTCACGCAGAGACACCTCGAGACCATCAGTCGAATCTCATCCGCAGGCGGAAACACCTTAACCCGCGCACGTCCAGGGGGAGCAGATATCTCCCCCCTCCCTGCGGTTTTTCCTACTTTGCCGCCATACTAATCGGGTTAGCAAGGCCAAACCTCGCATGGCTGCTCAGTGGTCTTTTCCGCATATCCTCAAAAAAATTTGACCCTGGGTCATCTCAAGTCAGGTCACCAGGTCAGGCGAAGTGACCTAACGTCCCTCCGAGTTCTAGGTGGCATCACTCCCACAATAATTGGGCGATTGATTTCAAACTTATATCACGTCATGATCTTATCAAGGTCTATAATATGTATATCACGGTTTTTTCGTAGCGTTGACCTGAGGTCAGGTCGTGGCCATGGCTTACCCATTATAGGCCTATGGAAAAATATACAAATGGTTCCTGGTTACATATTTGCTCTCGGAATGACCTCCAACCGTTATGGCGTGTAGTTGGAACCTATTCGCAATGCTATCGCTGACATTTTTGCTCAGTGGCCCCACCAAGGTCAGCTGAGGTCACCTGAAATCACTAGCACATTTCTGCGCATTATATCGCAATGCATTGAGCTAGAAGGCTGAAATTACCGTCATTGTGCTTGTATCGCCGAGACGTGTCGATTGATATATTACATGACCTCCCTACTCTACCCCATGACCTTGACCTAAGGTCATTGTTTCGGTGACCCATCTGTTGACCTGACCTTAAATTACACAGCGTATGTCGATAGCACATTTCAAGGGCTGTCGAATAGAATTTGCAGTTTGTTTCTATCTGTTACAGGTCCTGAGATATGTGCCAATATCTGAGGGTCCCACCCGATCTGGTCGAATTTGACATATGATGACCCAGCGACCTAAATATTGACCTGAGCGAGAAAATGACCGAAATACTTGCGATAGAGCTTGTCACCAGCTATCCAAAGCCGTTTTCCGTTTGTCGCTACCTAGCATAGTTCTCGAGATCTTAGGGGGCAGACATCCCCCCCGGACATGCGAAGTTGGGCGGACCGCCGGACTGCGAGTGTTAAGACAATCCGTCGAGTCTGACCATCAGGCGAAGACACATTGATACTGTCAGTCGAGTCTGATCCTCGGGCGGAGACACCCTCAGACAATCAGTCGAGTCTGATCCTCAGGCGGAAACACATTGAGGCATCAGTTGAGTCCGATTCGAAGCGTGGCGGGTGGAGGGTGGGGTGGCGAGTGGAGAGTGGGGTGGCGAATGGAGAGTGGAGTGGCGGGTGGAGGGTGGAGAGTGGGGTGGCGGGTGGCGGGCGGCGGGTGGCGGGCGGCGGGCGGCGGGCGGCGGGCGGCGGGCGGCGGGCGGCGGGCGGCGGGTGGAGGGTGGAGGGTGGAGGGTGGAGGGTGGAGGGTGGAGGGTGGAGAGTGGTGTGGCGGGTGGCGGGTGGCGGGTGGTGAGTGGGGTGGCGGGTGGCGGGTAGCGGTGGCCCGCGGCGCCTCACCTGCAGCAGCTGCTGCTGGAATGTGTTGTCGTGACGCGTCGAGTCGTGCCACGAGTTGGCCAGGTTGTTCGCCATGTTGTTGGATTCGGACGGCCGCATCAGCACCGGCGAGCCGCTGTTGACATCCGCTGCGACAGATGTCGCCCGTCACAACCGCATCACCAACGGTCATAGGACAAGTCCAGCCGCCAGAGGTCACAGATTCAGAATCGGGCCACCCGGGCACACAGGCCAGAATCGGACCACCAGAGCACACAGGTCAGAACCGGACCACACAAGAGGTCACAGGTCAGAATTGGAGTACACAGCCATCCGCACCGGCATACCGACCCGCTGATATCCCGACCCGATTATACAGTCCCGACCCACCGATTCTTCTGATAACTCGCTATTCACCACGATCAGGAGGGTCGCTGCCAACACCAATCAAAGTTATTCGCCGTCGATAGCGATGATCTGGGTGGGGCGTTCGATAGCGTACACCGCGAACATTGTCGGGTAAGACTCTTCATCCCACTGGCTCCCTGGCGCCTTTTATGAGGGATGACAGTTTTTGCGAGGCAGACATACTATACTT
Source organism: Ashinkailepas kermadecensis (assembly GCA_034440615.1). Classification (NCBI taxonomy): domain Eukaryota; kingdom Metazoa; phylum Arthropoda; class Thecostraca; family Neolepadidae; genus Ashinkailepas; species Ashinkailepas kermadecensis. The sequence goes on from JAOTOM010005088.1 coordinate 269,650, forward strand.
CAAGTCGTTTTGGAGTACCCACAGGCTCCATGGCTCTTTGTTGTTGGCTCTATTTAACAACGACTTGGTCAGATTTTCCCTCGTGGACGACTCGTCTAATATGCGTGCATCTCATCCCATCTAAGCATGTGCGCGTAGGTGGAAACTGCATACACGCTTTAAACGAAGAGTAACCTACATCTATTTATACAATCCACAAAGTGTATCCTCGATCCATCCTCAGCATTGAGTGAGTTACAAACAACACAACGCGTCGCAGTCAGTTGTACAGGTTTTACCAGTAGCAGCAACGGTGATGTAAGCCGAGGGAAGTGCATGCCAGTAAATGCCACGCACTTCTGCAGTAGCATCCGTATGCATATGAGTATCTGCACGACCTTTCAAATATTGCAACGGGGACGAGTGGTCTAGGGGTAAGATGCTCGTCTCGCAATCGGAAGATTGTGGGTTCGAATCTCACCTGTCGCTACTCTTCGCCCGCGACCAATCGGCGTGAGAGATTGGCGACGCTATATGACTCAACGGTCGACGTGTCGTAAAACCAATAACCAACCAACCAACCAATCAAATATTGCACCGTGTGCGTTCCATATTACGAAGTACACATGTCGTGAAGCCAGGCATTTCTCACGAAACTATTTTTTAGTTCGAAACAACCTTAGCAGCCTTGGATGCATTTGGTTGCTGTAAACTCAGGTCTACCGTGGCACCGTAGTTATTTGTGCTTGCCCACCGTACTGACTCTTGATCACGTGGTGGAAGGAATAGAAACCTGCATGCGCTGGCAATAGCCCGTTTCACGACGGCCAAAAAAGCACCTGGATGCAAAGTCGATGACTTCGTCTAGTATGAAGGGCTTATCATTGAAATGTATGCACTTTATCTGTAGAGATGAAATGTTCCAGAAGTTTTAACTATACAATAATAAATTCAATATAAAACTCAGCCAACATATTCAAATTGCGGCACTGTTTGAAAAAAAAACATTCGATTCTCAAAAACAACTAGTCAATCTGGCCGCATTTGGCACCATGGCCGGGGGTAGGAGTTGTCGGATAGAACATAAATTTTCCGTTGTATTACCAGCAAATATACAATATTGGGGATGAAGTGGTGGTATGTATCCTGCGGATGAATATTTCTCATTTTGCGTTTTATTGTATGGTTGTGAAGTTCCAGTATTATGAATAAATATGGAAATACATAATTTCCAGATGCATCTTGACGCTCCCGAAAATATTAAATTATCTCCACTTTACAAGCGGGTTGTTTACAGTTGCAATGGCGTCCACTCTGTACTGCACCATATGAGGCTCCGTTTTTAAATGTCGCTGTATTCGTACCTGAATAACCCCGGCTGAGAGGGGGGCAATTAACCCTTGTCTTTGAATATCCTACTCACAAGAAAGAACAAAAAATGAGTTGTTTACAGCACCTCAAAGACCGCAAAACGTTCAAAATATGCGCGTCGGATAGAATCTTGTTTGCTGGCTTGCCTGACATATTTCAGCCGTAAATGATGCTATCAGAGCATAAATGATGACGTCATTTTTTAAACGTGGATTATCATTCGTCATAGCTATCATAAAGGGCCAATCACTTACCGCGGTCGAAGCTGGCTGGCGAAATCGATCAGAGTGGTGGAGTGCTTGGAAAATTTGAAATTTGAAGATCGCTGAATTCGACAAACAGCTGTTGTCATCAAGTTTACTTCCGAAGTCACGTTCGCTTGGTCTGACTTCCAGATTTCCAACTAAATGACGTCCCAGACGCGGATGTAGGTGTACATTTTCAGGGTTTGTGCATCAGCAAGCTGTTACTAGTCCAAAAAGTTGTCAAATTAGGCAATTGAGCGTACTCTGTTTGTTTATTCATATAATAAATTGGTCAAATCTCCGGTTTAAAAGCTTTCAGATCGACATAATTATTATGGCCTAACCCCGCCATTGGGATGTCATGACGATTACTTCCCGCTAGTGCGCGCGTGAAACCGCCTAATGAGCGCGTGCACATGCGTTGAAACGTACGGCGACTTACGCTTTTGAGGAAGATGGGTAAAGGCGGCGTTAATTTCCATCACGGGCGACTTGCGTACGGCTGCACCTGTAACAGAAATAGTAACATCAGCCTGGTTTTAAGGCGCGATTTGAAGTGATCATTCCGCGTGCCACCCCGTGATATATCTCACAGCAGAGAATGTGTTGCCTTTTTGCCCCTAGTTCACGTGATACCTTGTAGGCACGTTGCCAGAACGACAAGGCCACCACCTTGCCCTAGTTCACGTGATTCCTTGTAGGCACGTTGCCAGAACGACAAGGCGAATGCACTTGTCCTTGCCTTGAACTGGTTCGGATTCCTGCCCTCGAAACTCCACGTGTAGGAATGACACAATATGGAATGATCTTGTTTACATTCGCATGTTCCAGTCTCGCATGAATATAGGCTCTACTTGATCTCTTGCTAGGTCGTTCGAAAACATGTGCTTATCGTTATTCCATTACTGCCCACCTACGCCTTCTGATATTCCATTCCAGCCACTCTTTGATTTCTTATATTCCATTCCAGCCACTCTATGATCTCTGATATTCCATTTCTGCCCACCTGTGCATTCGCTCAGTGTGACTCCGTGGTTCCTTCATCCACCTTCCCGCCCCTCTTTGGATCGCATCTGCTCCCTCCCCCCCCCTCTCCTCCTGAATCCACTGAAGCCCTGTGGGCCGCACGCTACCGATATCAGCCACAAGAAGTGAGCAGGGCTCTTATTGGAGACGAGCAGGAACAAGAACTTGCGTCAGTGCTGTCAGCTATTTGCGGAAACACCACGCCTGGCCGACATCAGGCCGAGGACGCATGCTTCACGGTATCCCGTTGTATCCCGTTGTATCCCGTTGTATCACGTTGTATCACGGTATCCCGTATCCCGTTGTGGCCGACATGCAGCTGTGGCGCGGTATAATTGGAGTCGCAAATGGATCGGCAGTCAAGCTGGGCGTCCTGGCACCTGAATATCCTGCATATGTATACTGTTTCCCACCACACCCAGGTGCCATTGACGTCATAAATAGCTTGGCAGTCAGGCTGAGCGTCCCGACACTTGAATATCCTGCTTAGGTATAATGCATCCTGCCACACCTATACCTATGCAGGATATGCAGGTGCCAGCGTGCCCAGCCTGAATGTCGAGCTATTTGTGACGCCAATAGTACACGTAGCCACTGGGCGAATAAAGTAAGTCACACCATCTTGTACAATAATACATGTGTCAAGATTCAACACCGGGTCACGGCATAAGGCTGTTCGCTTTTTGCGTTGCCAATTTCGTGAGCACAAAAAAGCCGCAAAGTTAGCCGAATTATGCAAAGGGCAGTAAATAGAACTACTACCACCAAAATAATCATACAAGTACCCTTTTCATGCCGAATACTTATTCAGATGCCTACATGGCACATCATATTTGCTATGCTACCACCTAGAGTCGTCTCGTGCATCAACCGATTTTCAGGCACTTTGAAACCAACATGTAGCCGATTCACCCTTGTCTGTGCACGGCGTGTAACCACCTTCCCCAGTGTAGCAGGGGCGCAAGGGGCGAGGTGTCAACCTTTAGCGTTTCAAAACAGAGCGCTACCGACACGAACAGAAGCCAGTGTTGCACGTGGCGACATCTGGCGATCAATACCGGATTGGGTCACCGGCCGACCTCCACACGGGCTTGAAATATTCAACATAACATTCCGCAGAATATTTGGATACTAGCCATGTTACATTTCGAACCATAGGTCAAGGGTCAGACCAGGTTGAAGTGACGTCAGGGTTTGCAACTTCTGCAAGAGTGCCCCAGAACACCGATTCCTTGTACCTGTGTGTGCATGGTTACCCACGCCACAATCAGCTTCAGCGTACAAATTAACCCCATAGTGGCTCAGCAGCTGAACAAGGGCACGAGGTCAAACTGGATCGATAAGCTGGAACAGCCCTGGAGTGCTGAGTGACCTATATACACATGTTAGCTGAGTTGCCCATCACTCCACCACATCCAACAAGCGCCATTGTGGGGGAGGAGGGAATAAGCTGGAATAGCCTTGAAGCGGTGAGCGACCTATATACATATGTTAGCTGAGTTGTTCATCAATCACTCCACCACATCCAACAATCGCCATTGTGGGGGGGGGGGGAGGAGGGAATAAGCTGGAATTGCCTTGAAGCGGTGAGTGGCCAATATACATACGCTAGCTGAGTTGTTCATCACTCCACCACATCCAACAATCGCCAGTGTGTGTGTGTGGGGGGGGGGGGGGGCAATATGCTGCAATAACCGATAATTTAGGATTTCAACGAAAACTGGCTTCACATGTTCCCCTAATGACGTCACACCTCAGTGACCCGAGACGATATGTTCAAACTTGTTATGCCATCAGGTCTGTGACGTATGGCCCGCCGACTATGCCACGCGGACAGCGCGCCAACGTAGGCGTGTTTTTTGCCTCGTTGTCGCGAAAGCAAAACCTCGTCGTGTTGCATCACGACTCCCTGCATGGACGTGCGTGACGGCTGCTTTCAGGCGAATTAATCTTCACGGAATGATTTCGGATGTTCTGGAAAATGTTTCATACACATGAACCACACGGTAAGGGAAGGCTTTTTATCCATAATTGTGTTCTATTCACACACAAACGAGTCAAGTAGGTTAAAGATGTTATTTTATGAAACATGTAATGGTCTCCCAAGTTAAATCCGCGTTGAAACCTATATTTGATCAATCGTGTTGTACAGAATATTGTACCATGTGCAATGTCATAGGCTTAATGGTGAAGGTCACAAATGATTCGAAGTGCTCGCTGCAATATTAACAGTTCCCAGGCCAAGTGCCATTACCAATGTATGCCCGGGTCGCGGGGTCCGCATGGCTGCCGGAGCTCACGGTGGCAGCAGTCCAAAGACAAGCCGTGGTGGCTGCCCTCCAAACGTCGGAATTACGCACACACCGCAGTGATAAACTATTCGTGCAACTGGGTGGAACATGCGACTTCACAAACACTGAACCGACTCTTTCCCAAAATAGGTATCGACATTGTGCTTGTTGACGTTTGTCTGTGAAGCCTTCATGCCTCGATTCTAACAGTAGCTCGTTTACAAATAGCATGTTCATGCTCACCATTACCGATCATGTAACACGAACTTCTTGTACCACATGCCCAGGTAAGGAGGTTACCTATGCTGAGGTCTGCCGCACAATATCAGTTCGACAGTGTTGCTGTCGAACTGATATTACCGCACGCAGAAGATCGACATGTTGCTGTACTTGTTTTAACATCTCAAACCTAACGAAAAAGCATTATTTTAACAATGCGCTCACATGTACTGGGTCAGTGTCACAGAATATCCAGACTTGGATGCGTGATGACATCTGATACGAAACATTTTTCCATTCTTGTCCCCTATTTCATCTATAATTATCGACTCTGATGTGCGCCATGAAATACAGTTGAATGGTTCCAAATCTCATTCTTCTTTAATTCGAGAAATGCAAATGTATGCATTTCATGGAAGCACCTTGTTTGTTCAATCACTGATCTTTTTTCCTTCACTGTACTCATATTTGTGAAATGTGCGACATGAACATCCTGATCCATAGTCAAAGATCCTACCAGTCACTCTCCGAGGAATTTCCGCAAAGAAAACAGCCAAGGCTGCCAAATCAGTGTTGATATGTTGAGATAGCGTCTACCGATGCTGAATCAGTTCCTATATGTTGAGGAAGCGTCTTCCGATGGGGAACCAGTGTCGACGTGTTGAGGCAGCGTCTACCCATGGGTACACTAAGTAATTACACAAAATAACCAAGACTGCCGAATCAGTGCTGATATGTTGAGGAATCAATCAGTCTTGATACGCTGAGGAATCAATCAGTGCTGATATGTTGAGGAGTCAGTCAGTGTTAACATGTTGGGGTGTTATCAGTGTTGATATGTTGAGGCATCGTCTATCGATGGCTACACAATGCTTGAGGGTGTGGTTTTGAGAGCATACGCGGCCGCTAATATTGCAGACTGTTGACACGCTAGTCTCGGTAGAGCTAATGTATATTTTAGGTAGAGCTAAGGTATATTTTCATGCCATGAAGCACCTGAAGTAGATATTGAGAAATATGGCTGTAGCCCAACATACATTATACAGCGCATTCGTACCGGGATCCGATCATTGTGGAGCCGATGGTGAGCGCGTCGGTAGTAGAGACCTTTCTCATAGGTATAACACACGCACACACATACACACCGCGAAATGCATGAACTTGCTTATGTATTGGTGTCAGGGCTGGATTTGTGCTTTGTAATCCTGGATGTGGAGAGGAAAATTGTGTGGTGATCGAGTATGGAGAGAACGTTTTTCGTACAACTGGTGATGTCAGAATCCCAGCTCGCACTTTGCAGGGTATCTTGAGTACTTTATCACGGAGCAGTCCATCGTCAAGCATCATCATTCTACCTCCAAATGCGAAAAAAAATGATAGTTTTCTGAGGAGTGTGATGTTCTTTGATCCACAAATAACCTATTTTTCAAACCATGGTGAGCATTGACCAGAAAGGTGTAGGACCTTGTCAAAAAGTGGATGAGGGGGAGGAAGATGGCACAAGTAGATTACTGCCGTGGGATGCCGAATCAACGTAAAATAAGCTCGGTTTGATATCGGCAGGTAGAGAAATAAAAATAAATGATCAGTACCGCTAATCAGTAATCAGTACCGCTAGTTCCATCACCACCACATTAGAAACCGAGACAGTTGGGATATTGTTCCACCGTCATGTTGAATCGACGAAGGTAAGCAATATGAAATTCGACTGACTTTCTAAAAGTTGGAGTCTGGATGGTGAATACGATAACCTACAGCAGTATATTGTAGACACACATTCCTCCATACAAATACTGGTTCTGCGCCTGAGCATAAATAGCATCGTCACATAGATACGACGTCGACAGCCCTTCGACGCCCAGGGCCAACTCGGAACCAGAGACAGAGCAAATCGCTTTGTCTTCTACACCTTCCGCTATTTGGTCCATTACACAGCAAAATACTGGCATTTAAACAACTATTTTAGCTGTAAAGTGGGCGGATCCACCTATATATCCCGGAAAATATTTTCCTACTCCAACACCCTAGCAACAAAATGATTTTAGGGCACTACTGAATCGCGTTAGTTTGATACCATTATATGCACTCGTCTAATAAGGTCACTTGTGTGGTCCGTACCTCTGGCGATTAATCCCAAATAGTTAACCCAGATATATACCGAGCACATGGCTTATAATTCCAGATGTCGCACAGACCACATGTCTGGCGGTCCGTCGCAAATTGCCATATAAACCTGCCGACTAGTTAGTTTGCTCTCGGACTTAGATACCTTGTCGATATGAAGAAAGTGTGAGGGGTAATACGTCAAGATAACCGTGGTTCTTTTCCAACTGAAAATTACGGAAACTACTTCGATCCTGTGGCTGTCTGTGATGTCAGAGCACCGTCAGCGAGGCCAGTTCACCTGCGACAACACAAGCTGGTGTGAGTGTTAAGGTGACGGGTATCATGCAGCTGTACTCGGCAGCTCATGTGATACAGCTAGCTCACAGCATGGAAGACAGGAATAAATCAGAGAAGTGGCCGTGTCGCTGTGATTTGTGTGGCAGAGTTTCGCTATCCTAGCGGGCTCATTGCCCACGCCCGAACTCACAGGAGCGGGGAATCAAACGAATGTGATCTGTGCGGGGAGTTGTTCCTTCGAAATAGGCATCATAACGTCCACTACAGACTCCACTCCGGCGAGAGGAAATACAAGTGCAAGGAGTGTGGTAAATCGTGTGTTCATCGGAGCTCCTTGAAGCGTCACGCTTCAGTCCATTCTGGAGAGAAACCGTTCAACTGTGACGTTTGCACCAAGCTGTTCGGTCCACAGAGCGATCTTGATGTTCACTACAGACTCCATTCCGGCGAGAGCATTACGAGTGTGACCAGTGTGGTAAATCGTTTGTTCAGCAGTGCGCCCTGAAGAGTCACGCCATAGTCCACTTTGGAGAGAAGCCGTTCAGCTGTGACGTTTGTGGCAAGGCGTTCCATTACCAGAGCTCTCTTAACACGTGCACTGAAGGGGGGGGGGAACAAATCCGCCCACCCCTCCTGTTTTTCGTACATAACTCCAGATTCTTCCAGTCGATATACACCATTTTTTGCGTACCTGCTCATAAATGACCGGCGCGTCGCTTAAAGCACGAAAAATAGAAATCTGCCGAAAACATTTCTAGTTAGGGGCCGTTAAAGTGAGAAAAAAAATGTCGTAGCGCCAGACCACAGAAATCGGCGCTGATGCGCTTCCCGTATATCCGCAAAAGGGAAGTCTTCTTGGCAACACTAGCGACTTGTTTGATGTATATTGATATGCTATATAGTTTCAAGGTCATGTTAGGTCACCGAGGTCAAGTCAGGTCAAGTTCCATAAATGCACTACTGTTTGTCATTGTGTGCTGTTTGTCATTGCGTTTCCATACTTTATTCATGTACTTCACTCCTTTCTTCGCAAAGCCGATTGCGCCGAGCTTCCCGACGGAGCAGTCGGGCGGGCGGCCCGGTTCCGGTAACTGGAACAGGTAACTGACCTGATAAAGTGCTGCTATATAGATGACCTGAGATTGCGGAGATTCGTGATCTCCGCAAACAAAAAGTCAGTTTGCTTTGAGCTCTAGAAACGCCACACCACCTGGCCACCGGGCTGTCCAGTGTCCGGGTAGACAAGTCCGGTTAGCAACCAACGCATGGAACTTTTCAAAACGTTCCCAGATTTCCGTTAAAAACTCCCTGCAAAAAAAAGTATAAACGTCGGCAAAGACAAACGCAAGTACTGCACTTGGGCCCCGCTTCGTAAACAAACTCGCGTGGCTCCGATATATCAAATAGACCCCGTTCGTGGGCTTGCAACATCATTGGTTTGGGCTGATGTCAATCGCAGTCAACCCCATGGAAGTCACACTGGGGGGTTGAACACTGAACACACTGACGTAACCCCATGGAAGTCACACTGGGCGGGGGGAGGGGGCTGAACACCGAACACAGTGGCGTGACCCAGTGGAAGTCACATTGGGGAGGGGGCTGAAAACTGAACACAGTGACGTGACCCCATGGAAGTCAAACTGGGGGAGGGGGACTGAACACCGAACAGAACACGCTCGTGGCGTGACGGCCCTCCAATAACGTTGTGAGAGCCACCCGAGTGTCAACTAAGAAATTTCGAGCTTTCATCACAATTCGCAGGCAAATCCAGCCTGTTGCCACGATGCTGGCGATGTGAATACTAGTGACGTCACGGCCCAGACCTCGGCGCATGTCGAGCCACTGTGTACTTCGTGTGTCAAAACATACGACACTCGTGTCGTTCGTAAAACGAGACTCAAGTTGGAATCTGAAATTTCACGACTGGAATCCACCAATGACGGCACATTTGTCGCAGAACTGCACTGTCGTTGGCTTGTCAGCTTCCTGAGACAGGGCCGTAGCCGCAGGTGCCAGGTGAACCGACCCGCTCACTGCCGGCGCTTGCGACTGCGCCAACACGATACGCCATCGGTAGTCGAGCCGCTATCCGGATCCAGCGGATCCAGCGGATCCAGCAAGACTGCACCGGTTGAACGGTACGACAGGGGCACTGAGCAAGATCCGCGGCCAGGTGGAGCCACTCAGGCAACATCGCATGTGCAACATCTGTCAGATCGGGTGCCGACGACCCGGCGCACGAGCGGCGCCAACACGGCGTGCCGTGAGCTCTCGCGACGCGTGCACACAGGATCCACGTATCGGTGGATCCACAGGGTCCACAGGCTCCGCCGAGGACTGAGACGTTGGCTGGGGAGCAGACGGATGGAGCGGAGCAGCGAAGAGCTGGTCAGGACGGGACGGGACACAGGATACACGTGTCGGTGGATCCACAGGGTCGACAGGCTCCACCGAGGACTGAGACGTTGGCTGGGGAGCAGACGGATGGAGCGGAGCAGCGAAGAGCTGGTCAGGACGGGACGGGACACAGGATCCACGTGTCGGTGGATCCACAGGGTCGACAGGCTCCACCGAGGACTGAGACGTTGGCTGGGGAGCAGACGGATGGAGCGGAGCAGCGAAGAGCTGGTCAGGACGGGACGGGACACAGGATGCACGTATCGGTGGATCCACAGGGTCCACAGGCTCCGCCGAGGACTGAGACATAGCCGACCGGCTGCGCTGGCATGAGCGGAAGCTGCCCCGACACGTGGTCGCCGAGATCGCGTGACGTGGCGCACTCCGCACTCCGAGCGGAACGACGACGTCAAACGAGAACAATCCCCTCGTGTCACACGTATAGAATCGTCCAGCGCGTCCACGAGACGTTGGCTGGGGAGCAGACGGATGGAGCGGAGCAGCGAAGAGCTGGTCAGGACGGGACGGAAGCGACATTTTCCGGCACACATCAAACAATCGAATTGTACTCGACCCGCGCAGACAATCCGGTTAGTATGCATGTGGACGAGACGTTCCTTCACATGGTGCTCATTTTCAGGTGTCAATTTCTCGTTCAAGTAATGTCTGGCAGCTACAGTCGGCCTTAAATCCAACCTTAAATCTCCCCTCTTTCTCCACCTTGTGGTAGAGAACGATGTTCTCGGTATGGCAAAACTAACCAAGCACGTTGAGTACCATTGGTTCGTACAACAACCGAAGCAATTGAGGACGGTGGGTCATAGACAGCGATGAGCCATGGAAGACGGCAAGCCATGGAGAACGGTAAGCCACGGAAGACGGTAAGCCTTGGAAGACGGTAAGCCATAGAAGACGGTAAGTAAAGAGCGCAGTCAAGGCCGCCGACTGGCAATAAATTCCGGTTCAACAGCAGCGCATCGTCGGAACGGCACTTCAAACACGCCTTCCACACAAGTGCATGCTACCGAACACCGCAGAACCGCATGACGTCGGCAAAGTGCACGGGCACCACACCGTGTCTGATCACATAATTGGACAAAGAGAAGCAGCAGAGAACGATGCCACGGACATCACAGCACCGAGAAAACCTTGAAAAGACAAGGACAAAGACAAGAAGAAAAAAAACAAGTAAAACACGGCAGCTGCACAGCCATTGTAACCCCGCCGATGGTGTTCTCCGTTCGCGAAACTTGATGCGCCAGCTGAATGTTGCCGACTCGCAAGTTCCCAGAAGCGTTGGAGACGCAAGCACCATCACACTTTTCACGTTTGGCCAGTGCTACAGCCGAACAACTGCCGGCTTCCGGTGAGCCGAGTATCGCAGCTCAGCGACAGTCGACGTCACGCAGTGTCACCGGTCAGCGCGTCAGCGGCGTCATCGACGTCACCGACGTCATCGACGCCACCCAGAACTGGGCCTGTGTCGCCGACCCGGTGGTCAGCCGCCCATCGCCGGTGCTGTCGATGCCCAGTTCCGTCGCGACGCACGACGGACAAGGCCACCGCCTCCGTCAGTGCCCGCCCGTCTAACCCTGCCCCCGCTGAGCAGCCACAACGGCGCGCCCAGCTCGTGTGGACGGCCACCACGTGTGCCACGTGCGCCCAGACGGACCGACCGCCGCACACGAAGCGCCACACGGCGGTGGGCGCGCGCGGCGCAGCCAGCCGCCAGCGTCGTCAGCGACGGAAATAGGCGGCGGCCGCCGCCGCCGCCGCCAGGGCCGGCCGCGCGGACCGTTTTACCGACGGCGCTATTCCTGTGACGAGATGAGATGAGAGGCGGCCGGCGCGGCAGAAATAGTCGGCCGGCGGCGGCGGCGGCGGCGGTCGAGCGTGGAGAGTCGATGGGGTCGGCCGGGCGATACGGCGTCGGCCAGTGGGGCGGCAGTCGGCACGGCAGTCAGCACGGCGGCGCCTCGCGCTCGACACCACCAGAGCTGGCGGGCCGCGACACCGGCGACACAGGCGATGACCCGATGACACCGGCGCACTGCTGATCACCACCGCGCAGTCGTGAGGCGGCCGGCACGCTCGTCCGCGCCGAGACCGGCGCAGAAATCGACGTGTGACACGAGCAGAATGCGGTTAAGCGATACACAGAGCGTCACGCGTCACGCGTCACGCTGTGACGCGGCCACACTGCCTGCCACACTGCCTGCCCCAATGGCTGTCACACTGGCCACACTGGCTGTCACATTGTCTGCCACATTGTCTGCCACATTGTCTGCCGCACTGGCTACCACACTGCCTGCCACATTGTCTGCCGCACTGGCTACCACACTGCCACACTGTCTGCCACACTGCCTGCCACATTGGCTACCACACCGCCTACCGCACTGCTTACCACACTGCCACACTGGCTGCCACACTGGCTACCACCACTACCTACCACAATGCCACACTGTCTGCCATGCAGAGTGTCACGCATGACGCTGTGATGCGCTCATTGTCTGTGTGCGCCACACCAGCTGCCACCAATTGCAGTTGAAAATCCGCGCCCAAAGGTTGAATTGCCTGCATGTTACCAACTCAGCGCTCACCACTAACTCGTATATGGCCCATTCCGGTCCTATGGCAATCACGTGTTGCACCCAGCTCCGGCACAGGCTAGGCTATTTACAGGTTATGGAGTCACAAACTTGACCAAGCGCATTTAATGGAATACAATAAAACATCCAGAGTCACGCCAAATGCAACCATTCGCTCGGTTCGTATTAATTACAAACTGCTAGTCAGTCACGGTTAGCTTTACTTCCATTGTTCTCCATTACGAACCTGGAAGGAAATATTGAGCCCATACCATCCAGAGACTTCATTTCGCCAGATAATTGATGTCAACTCTAGCTCGCCCGCGGTCTGGGCCCATGATCCAGACTAAACCGCACCATCACACTAAATCGTACCAAATCACACTTTCAACTGGTACCGACAATGGTGCTGCACCACAACACCAGCCACAGTCGGACCTGTTCCGAGTGGCAACACCAGCCACAGTGTTCCGAGTGGCAACACCAGCCACAGCCGGTTTTGTGAGCCACAGCCGGACGTGATCCAAGTGACAACGCAAACCCGACACGGACATGTTCCCGAGTAACGACGCCGAGCAGACTGCTTTTCCGGATACAGCCCTTGTCCAAAGCCGCACCACGGCGTTCCCAGAACACCAAAGGCCGGCCGCAGTGGCTGTGTGGTCAGACTGCAGCGTTGCACACTCGACGCCATAACCTGGACCACAAGTGTGACCGCCAACTCAGGCACTGTGTGTAAGCAGGCGGATGCCTGGAATGCCTCTCGACGCGACACGTCGTACGCGAGGTGAATGGCCGGCGCGCCTTCAATTTCGTCAGCGGATCGTCCCACGCCTACCTTCCCGGTGCAGTGGTGCAGGCCGACGGCAGTGACTAGTCTGACCAGGCTTGGTGTAAATTATAACATATATTTAAGTTACGTGTGATGGCATTCAAATTGGTAGTTATAACAAATTTGTATTTTTTTAAAACTTCACTTCGACATTAATGCTTTAAAAGGTCTTGTCCATTGGCATCATTAAAAAAGTGATCGTGTATTCTGATCTTGTAACGTCAAGTTTGCTTACTATATTGCTGACTTCTTTCGACTTTATGAGTTGTGACGTCTAACATTCCATCCACTCTAAAAAAAAATCACATTCACTCTACCACAAATATATTTCGGGACACTTGGTATGCATGACTTACAAAATGCACCACGCGCATCGCAATCAGCGGCAAATTTTACTTCTGGTTTTCAGAATAGCACTACACTACACTGCGAAGTGCAACCGAAAGGAGGCTAGCTTTACGACTGGCTATACTGTTACAACGTACAGTGCACTCGCTTCATCGATCGCCCCAGCGCTCCGAAAACACCTCACATATCATCCTCGTGGATTACATGAATCAAATATCAAATTGCTCGCACTCCCACTTCCTGACACACATGATGACGAAGTGTTCGAAAGCTTCCAACGGCTTTGCCAAATCCATACTTGACAAAGTGGAGCCAACACTGCTCCCCAGAAGCCATCACAGACAGGCTCAAAGGTGAGTCCGGCTAGCAGGTAACAGTCCTCGGAACATGTACTTGCCGGACGATGGGTGGTACTACACAAATACTGTCGGGTCACCAACAACTTGACATTCTCATCTCAGTGACGTCACAGCCTGACCTAACGGAGACGTGATGTCGATACTCTGATCGCCACGTTCGCCTCGGGAGATAACAACCTAGTGGGGGGTTTTCTTGAGAGAGAGAGAGAATAGATAGGTAATTTCACGTAGTAAACATCGCATCGACATCCTTAAGAGCTCGGTTCAAGAGCGCACCCAATGCATATTTTCGCAACAACACATCTGCCAGTGTTTCGTCCCATACTCCATGGCTTACCGCAGGAGCGATGGCGTTGTCGAACCTTGCGTGCCGGACGAATACAAAAGTGGACAAAAGCACTGATCTGCCGAGTCGCCGTGGGGCGCTAGTATTGTCCCGGACATGTCAACGTTGCCAGAGCCGATATCCACGATGGAGACTTGCGGAGGTGTCAGTGCGGATTGGCTGGCCTGTGGCGTTCATGGACGCGTCGACCCCGATCAGACAATCTTCACTCCGAAGTTCTGATAGGCTTGCTCGACAATTGAGACATGCTCAAAAATAAAAGCAGCCAGTTATCTTTTCACCCTGGTTGCATAGATGGCCACGAACCCTCTTACCACAAAAAGTGAAACGGTGAAAAGGCTGCGATTATGACATCTCTGGACATAATAGCATCGAATACTCTTCCCATACATAGACGACGTTCAACCTTACTCCGAGGAGGTGGAAGCACCCAACAGCGTGCGTAATTGGAGGACGCATCATCCGGAAAACGTCGACACGTCAGCGATCTGGCGGCACTCATCAATAATTGCCCGCACTACCCTTCGCAATGCGTACAAAGTACGCGACATGGTGTGTCATTAGAGGTGCAAAACATCGACAACCAACAATCACATGGTGCACTACAAACGGGACGGAACAGTGTGCGAACAGAGAGCGGGCATTTGCTGCTAGAGGGAGCCATAAGACACTATTTCGCTACCAATTATCTGAGTCGTATACTGGCTCGCATGGAAAACTGTCACAAACCAAGCAATGACTCGAGCATCTCGAGCTTGCTGGGAGAGAAGCTGCACCCAGCCGCCTGGCCCACACAAGCACGGGTATTAACGCCGCTGACGCCTCCAGTTGGGAGGAGCCAGGCGAGTCTGCCGTCAGCAGCTCGCCTGGCCGCGGCGTTACCGACTTGGCTGCCAGCTGGACCGCCATGACTGGGGATCCAGATCAAATGGCGCCAGTGTCCACAACACGCACCACCAGGTGGTCAGTTCCTATCAAGTCTTGCATTGTCTTGCTATCGCGGCTATACCTCTCCACCGGCAGTGTGCTCTTGCGAAAGTCGGCAATAATGGAATATTTATCACGTGGGTTCCACGCTCGTGTCAGCTAAACCAAAAACACAGAGCTTGAAGGATGGCACACCTCTGCAACAGAAGACGCTGTGTGTGACGACGACCCACGTGCGCTTCACGCCGAGAACGCGGGCAGGCCGCGCCCGAGCGCAGTCCGCCTCACATGGCGGCCGAACTGGCAATATTTAACGCATCCCGTGGATAAGGCGATTCCAAATGTTTACATATACTTGTCCAAGAATGTTCAGGATGTATGCATATAATAATTAGTACCATTACACTACACCAACTGATTCCGTCAAAACAACTTTAAAATGAATGGGAGTTGATGCTTATCTATTCAAAATGACTTTCACTGCGACTCAGAATATAATATACTGCAACGTTTAAAACAAATTAGTTGATCAGATATCGTGACTTTACGATCTGACTAGCATATTTATTTTTTCGAATCTTAAGTTGCAGCATTTCACCAGCCGACCAAGAGCGGAGCAGACAAAGCCGACAGCCGACAGCCGACAGCCGACAGCCGACAGCTGACAAGAGGCGATAGCCGATAGCCGAGTGCAAGTTAACCTCAGCCGAGACAAGTTACATGGCACGATGTCGAACCCTTCTTGTGTGGCAGGATGCATTCGAACTATCCTGATATTATCACATACGAATCCGCACGTTAATGCGGAGGGCAAATCACCAAAACAAGTAAGTTTAAAGAGTAATCGGAAAAGATGTCTGACGTAAACAATGGTAAAATAATCACCAAATGCTTCCCGAAGCGACACAGAAGTGCGATCGCAGGCGACGTCTCCGCTCGTCAACAAGACATCAGACGTCCATGCGTCCACTGCTCAGCACTGACCGCAACCAACGAAAATTAGCAGCGACTTTTCAACAAACCCACCAACGAACAGAGCCGTTTCAAAAAGACCACAGTGGTTGGGCATGTCCGTCCTGCTACTCCCAGACACTGCTACTAAGCCTACATTCGGAGCACACTTGCCGCCCCCCCCCTCCTCACTTATCGCGGTCGTCAAACCCCCTGACCCGCCCGATGCACTTTATCGCGGTCGTCAAACGGCTTCGATCGCAGCCCGCCCCTTCAGAACCGTACTCGGCGCCCCGGCGGAGGCCCAAATCGTCCACAACTCTGGCGATGGCTCCCAGGCTTCGCTGACGTCAGTGGGCTACCACTTCCTTCGATGGATTGCAAAGCGCCAGAGCTGCAAGCCCCTGCCATGTCATGAGGGGGCACCTGTCTAGAGGGATGCCGCTGCGAAAGTACCTGAAAGGGCACCTTTTCCTTTCGAGAGGCGTCTCTGGCGGAAAAATTCGAGGGGAGTGCACTGTGGCCTTCCCGGAGGGGCGTATTTTCCCGGAAGCAGGGGCGCCACCTTCCACGCGGATGCACATGCCCCCAGTGCCCCCTGTATCCGCTCCTGGGTTGTACGGAATTGGCCCATTGGTTGTTGAGGTGGTCGTCGCGCATCAGCACTTGCGTCAGCGTTACGACGGCCATATTCCCGGTACGCGTCGGCCGCCAAACGGGTCTCGTCCTGGAAGTCCTTCCGAAAGCGCTCAGTGCATTCACCGACATGCATGCACGGACAGTGGAGACAGGGGTGAATCCAGGAGTTGCCGTGGGGGCACTTATTCTGGAGGAGCGACATTTATTCGGAGAGAGGGAACCTTTCATATTCTGAGGACGCCATGGGTTGAAATACTCGTGCGCGGGGATCTACACTCGATCATCCTAAAGGATCGCCACATCTCTATCGGGTGGGAAGAACATGCTCCCAGCTTCCCCTTGGATCTTAGCTCCTAGCCCCTTTTCAAAAGCTTGGGCCCCTCCATCAGGTCACGGGTCCTTTCTTCGGCTTGGATCCCGCCGTCAATCCAGGGGCATTTCATATTGGCTCGGGCCACTCCGTTAGCCCCCAGCCCTTCCGACGATCCGGGGCCCTTCTGTCGACCTAGAAGCCGTTCACGTTGGCCCAGACCTGGGCCCTCATCTGCTCATGGCCACGCTTCGTTGACTCTGGGTCCTCTTCATCGCCCCAGGATCCTCTCCTTCAGCCCGACCTCTTTCGTCGGTCCACGGGCCCTTCATGTCGGCTCAGGGACCAATGCGGTCCAGCAACCCCTCCCCTTAGCTACACAACTGTCTCTGAAGGCGTGCCTCTAGGTATAGACAATTTCGACAGGGTGCACTCGACCAACCTACCGGAGGGGCAGCATTTTGGATCAGAGGGGTGCCTTTTGCTGATTAAAAAAAAATTATGGGCGCGCTCGGATGGCCCAGAGTCGACCGAAGGCGCCGTGTCCAGTCAGCGGACTTCCGCTGAAAACTTCGAGGGGGACAGGTACACTCGAACGTCCCAGAAGGGTGCCTTGAGTTATAAGGAGGATCAACTTCGCCCCCTCCCCTTGGACCCGCCTTTGCAGCCTACCCTCTCTGGCGACCATGACTTGAGATCCCGGGTGGGTCAAGTGGGTGGTGGTTCTGGACCCCCTGGTTTGATAGCATGCTAGTGGTAATTTATCATGTTCCTTATTCAATCCGAAAATGTTTTGACAAAATATTTTGAACCCACCCCCACCCTCTCCAACGGCTTCATGAAAGATTTCCAGCCCTATTGGCGATATAGATCTGGTCGACTTGCTAGGTAATGCTACCACTTGCTATTTGTCCGACCCTCATTCACGTGGTGAATTCCCTGTCGCGAATGCCTCCACTTCACACCACAATTACTGAACGGAGCATCATAAACCAAAAAAGAAATAACGATAAGTTCTTTGATCAATTATGTGTCGTGAATTGTTGATGCAAACCATCCACAACTGTTGAATCAATTGGAAAAAGACAAACACGAAATGCGTGCTCCGGACTTCGATAGGCGCACTGCCTGAAACCGATATTTTGCCTGCGCATCAATTTGTCGAGAGCGTACCAGATCAGGCACGATCGTACCATAGTGGCAACGGTGGGTAAAGAGGGACAAACGGAACATGTCAGTTTTTTACATGAAACAGCAAAATAGTGTAATGGAAACCATGTGAAATGAACATTAAGTTTAGGTACAACATAGGTTAATACGACGAATAACGGATCACTTATTTACCATGATCAACATAAGATGTCCGTAATAAGTTACCTGATGTTATGCTAGACATGAACTTTTATACCATCTATGGAAGTTATTATGCCAGATGTCAAACACGAGCAAATTGACGCTGTAAAACCGTCTAGTGTCTCGATTGCCACGTTGAGCTTCGGTGCCGGAGTGGAAAATGTGTGAAATGAAAATGGAAAATGATGAAATTGTTCAAAATGTAGTATAAGAGTGGAAAGGTGAAACAGGAGAACAGTCGGAGAAAGAATTCCGTTAGAAATTACGGTTCTCTCGTGAAGATAAAATGTAATCAAAAATACAATGAGGAAACACAAGAGTGCCAGGCAAAGTGAGAAATTTATTTTTACGGTTTGGAGTCGGAGTACACTTCGCGTCTAAGCCGGAGTGCATCTTCGCAAGGAGGCCAACACTTTTTTTGGGCCGGGTGTTCAAAGTGATTAAACTTACTGATATTCATGTCATGGCGAGAATACTCCATAGCGATTGGTCGACGATTAGATATACGAACATAAAAACACCACAGCAACCCATTGGATGTTATATCGCAGCCGCCAGGAGCTAAATTTGCGGGAGCTAAATTACGCATATGACGTCATAGGTTTTGGATCGTCTACGCTAAAGTAACAGAAATGCATGTTTATCAAGCATTCGAAGTGATGAAATAAGGAAAGGACTGGCAAGACATATGCTTACGACTGTATTGCTCTTTACAATTTTGGCACCTCGAGAGGACTTAGGCTTCGCATTAAGCGACGACTCGGAACAGTGGTACAACCAGAATTTTCCTTATAGGGAACCGACCAAAAAGACAGAAACGGAGAAAGCTTACGGCGCGCAAAGCGCGCCGAAAATGTGGTTTTGCGTGGTATCAATGACAGATTTATCGTTTGATCTATTGTATTTTTGGTTGCTAAAGGGCGGGAGCCGGGGGGGGGGGGCGACCCCTTCCCCTTGGCTGCGCCTCTGGCTCGGACGCTACAGCTCAGGAGTGAAGTTTCCCATACCATTGGTGGGATCTGGGGCCCACCATCTTTACCTTGGCCACACCAACTTCTTGCCCTCTTAACATGGGACCCTATGAGATGGGCCCCACCAATAAAATTGGCAGCACTAAGAAATATTTAAACTTCTCCACCCGTGCTACAGCTCGTCTGTCCAGCGTTTTGGTCGCAGCTCTGGGTACTCCCCCCCCCCCCCCTAACCTCACCCAGCATTTTCAGCACCTAATGCTTCCTCAATGAACAGTCCGTGAAAATATCGATCCAAAAAGTTCGATGCCACCGCACGCATTTTGGTAGTAGCCGAGAATGATAATTTCAGCCCGCAATTGTATTCAGATTAAGCTAGACCGCGACATGTTCTGTATGAGCACATGCTACAGTTGTATGAAATCTCATGGGAAAACAAGCATTATTCCGACCAATCATTCGCGGAAAATAATTTGCTAACTTAACAAGAACAGCTTTATTTACATAACGGCCCGAATGTGCGCCGCTCATGGCATGGCATATGGTAAAACAAGCAAGTATACGACTTAGCCACGAGTTAGACAATGTGCTATATACTATGCCGCCTCGATTAGCTTCCGCTTGGGCACTTCAGTATGACCAATGGTGCCATGGGCGCTGCATTACTACGGCGGTCGACGCGCCCCTAAACCTGTTCGCTGCTCAGACACAAAATGGCATGGCATATGGTAAAACAAGCAAGTATACGACTTAGCCACGAGTTAGACAATGTGCTATATACTATGCCGCCTCGATTAGCTTCCGCTTGGGCACTTCAGTATGACTAATGGTGCCATGGGCGCTGCATTACTACGGCGGTCGACGCGCCCCTAAACCTGTTCGCTGCTCAGACACAAAAATGCGAAAATATTTGACGTCATAATGAGACCTGCGCAGAGCCATGCGCGGAACCAGACGCCCGCTTTATGCTCTGTGGCATTGCAGCAACCCACCCCGCACATGTCACGGCCAGCGTCGAGATCTCGCGCCTGCGTGCTGGTCGTCTCTAAAAACTGCCGTTTTTCCACTACATGGGTGGCGTGAAAGCAGGTTTATAGAGTCGCCTCGACCGGAGTCGGAGTACCTTGAGGCCTGTTTATCCAGTGCGCAGGTGCGCGGTCTTGCAAGCGGTATTGGTGCGTTGTTGTCGGCATTTCTGGTGGTGAAGTTTGAGTGTAGTGTGTGTTACTGTGGTATGGGTGCTGACTGTTATGAAAGTGGATAGTTTGAGTGGCAACCGTAAGTAGAATAGCCTGTCCTTTTGTGGATGTCCTCGTGTTTGTTTTTAGTGGTGGTGGTGGTGGATTTGTGCTTTCGGGCGCGTCGACAGCGTTGGTCATTTTGCGCCCATTGTTTGTCTTTAGTGATATGTATGCTCCTTCTACATGATTGTGTCGGAGTGCATATAAAGCCCATCCTATCTAGTGCGAACCCGGAGTGCAAAAAGGATTTCAGAGATGAAATAAATATCTGAAGAAGCGTTTTAATTCCCGCCCTCGTGCCAAACCCATGAGAAAACGACCTTTCCCCCAATGGATGTCTTCAGTTTAATTATTTTGAGCATACGATGGAAAAGGATCAGGGTGGAAAACGATTGACGGCATTGAGAGGAAGAGGCAGCGACCTCGACTTCTCGGTTGAGTGCCATTTTACGCCCAAATCCGCAAGTGTCACGACACCGCCACGGCACCGGGCCCACGCCGAACCACCGACACGCACTGCCGTGGCCGACCACTCACCAGCATTCCCGACTCCGGCCGGCGCCGATCTCGCACTGCGCGCCACGATCGTGTGCCGGCCGGTCGCGCGCGGACACCGCGCCGCTGTGCTCGCGCGCCGCCCGACGCCGCCCCACTGGCGGCCGGCCGAAGGTCAGCCGGCGCGCCGCCCGGTAAACAAATCGGGCCGCGCCGCGCCGCGCTCGCCGCAGCGGCGGCGGCGCGCCGGCGCGCCGGCCGCCCACTGCTCCCGCCGCTGCGGCGATCAATACCAGTCGGGAAAACTACGGCGAGCCAGTCTAAATTTAGATCGGCCACAGAATAGATCGCGACGTCGGACAAAAATTGGCCGGGTGTGCCCATGGGAAGGAATACGATCCAAAGAGAGATATACTTTCGTACATCTGTACTTTCTAAGAGATAATCACCCACACAGCAACAACCAGCACGCCTGTAGTTGTGCTTACCACTAAGAAGTATTGAAGAACACATCGCTGAGACAGAACCAGCACCCGACTGGCTGAATTGAACCCAGCGACGTCAGGGAAAGGAATAATCACATATAGCTCACATAATAGTTTGGTTGCTCTAAACCAATACTGAAGTAGATGGTCACCTTAGTTTTGGGCGTGGATAGTTTTCAGACAGCAACGCCAACTTTATCGGTATATTTTTACCGCCCATGTATTTTTTTCCATAGCGAGATAATTTCATCGGCGCCCGTCTTCCCCTGCTTTGATTTCAAGGCCAGTGCGCGCCACCGATTCACAATTATTTCAAACTCAGTGTGATGGTATTTTACGAATAATTTGTATCTTCACATAATTTGTGTGGACTACTGATTGCATCGTCCAACTGTTGGAGGTCATTTTCGGAGATGCTTTTCGTGTAGGCGCAAACATTAGGATTTAAAAAGTGGTTTTGATGGCGATAGCGGCGCATTTCATATTTGAGTTGAGACGCTTTCATCTGTCACACGTGGCCAAGGGCGCTGGAACCGGGAACGCAGCGGGGGCAGAGCCTCCCCCCTCCCCCCACACACACGCACCTTAGACGAGCTCAGCATTGGCCCTACGGGTGCTGCATGGAAAAATCGGTTTCGAAACGACCCCCACCCCCCATTCTGAGACATTTCCCTTGCCACTGCATGGAGCTGCTGGAATACATTTTGTCGAGATAAGAACGATCGCGCGTGGGCCATGGCACCTCAAGAAAGTGCCATGACATTCGAAGAACAGTTGAACATCAATATTGCTAGTTCAGATAACCGCAATATCGAAATCATGTTTGCGACCATCAGCTCAGCAGCACAAGCTTCCGTCTCGAAGAAGCAAAATCTGACGGAAAAATGCGTCCCAGCGCGTTGGTGAGCCTCGGGCTGCCAAATTCCGGCGCAGGGCAGAGGTCTCCAGTCGCCGTGCCCACGAGCAGTGCAAAAGACGTGCGAACGGCACCATGTCGGGCACAGACGGCCACAAAAACACTTCCGGTACACAATTCGAACAATGCGGCAGAATTCCTGGATAAATTCCGCGTCACAATTCAATAGGATTACCGCAGACGTCAGTATGTGGAACCTTGTTGAGCCTTTCAACTTAAAGCAGGCCCATTGCCCATCTTACGGTGCACGGATAACATACCACTGGCCCACAACACGTCATAGCCCACGTTAAGGTTAACTATGTAAGCGCCACATGGAACAAAAACCGCATGAAGGCACCATGGCCAACTCCCTGAACGCTTAAGTTACCAAAGCAAAGTTCAGCTCGGGCAACACTGAAAACTACCATTAGCTATTTGCCATTTGTCATGTACAAATTGAGCCTTGCTACCAGCAAGCGCACAAACACGTCGGTTGGGCCGAACCACATCCAATACTAATCCCTTAAACACCTCGGCGAAAAATATGCAACGTATCTCCTGACGACCATTAACCAGCACCGTCTCGGGGGGGTTGATATGCGTCCCCCCCCCAGGTTTTTCCGCGGATAGAGAAAGAACGGCGAAATCTGGCATACTTTTACATGCTGTGTCAACATTTTAAGGTCAGGTCATCTAGGGTCAACGAGTTAGTCAAGGTCAAGTGAGGTCACCTCCAGATAAGTTTAACCAGTCGTCACGCTTTAACGGATAAAGATATTCTAATGAAACTTTCAGCGTTTGCTTATCGTCAGGGACGAAACAAAACGCACCAGACGATTTTTTTCCGTTTTTGATTATTTATTAGTTTTGCATATTTGCCCATTAGGACTAAAATCAAAGATTCTGGCTAAAGTAAGCATTTTTGTATGAGAGCAAGTTGACTTCGAATAAAGTTTT
The DNA here is from genome assembly GCA_034440615.1 of Ashinkailepas kermadecensis. Classification (NCBI taxonomy): domain Eukaryota; kingdom Metazoa; phylum Arthropoda; class Thecostraca; family Neolepadidae; genus Ashinkailepas; species Ashinkailepas kermadecensis. The sequence goes on from JAOTOM010005088.1 coordinate 293,281, forward strand.
TCGGTCCGCTCTACCCATTAGAAAAATTAAAATTAAAGAAAATTTAAAACTCAATTTTTTTTTTTTTAAAAAATAAAGTTCGATTTTTCGTTGGGCAAAAAGGTATGGCAATGGTCGATTTTGCCTTCCTTTTCTGATTCCAAATACTTTTTCAAATATCCCCAAAATGAACTCCCAGAGCCAAAAACATGATGTAAGTCATGAAAACCTAGGCCCACTTGTGACGTCACTTTTGGGGGGATAAAATTTGGGGGTTGTCTCCGGCCCTACTCGTCGAGCGCTTTTCGATGACACCTCTTTCGTTTTCGTACGACGCTTAGTTTGGGGATTAGAGGGGGGTTTTTATCACCCCCCACCCCCGGAACGGATGTGAGGATATGACCGGAAAGACGGGAAGGGTTAACGATCTGTACCTGCAAGAGACTCAGTGTCATAAAATTCTGAAATTTGAGTGTCAACCCACATTTTATGCATGCCTTTACAGAGGCACAGCCACGGGGACTCCCCTCGCTTTCTGCTTCATCACATTATGTTTTTGACATGTGAGAGCTGTTTTTGCCCTTTTATCACCATTGATAACTGTTATTAATAAAACGTATGGCTTCTTGCAGCAGCACTGCCCTGAGTGGATATAAAGACCGCAGAGATCACATCAGCGGTATCTGTGCAATGTAGCGTGAAATGGCGACATCTGTCTAAGTCTCTCGGCTCCAAAGGTCAAACGACCTGGTTTGCGGGCAGTGGGGTGGGGCTGCGGAAGCAGAAGTTCAATCGGCTAAGAAAAACGTCTATCAACAGGGGGTGCCCGTATACATTTGGTTTTTTCACATTAGTTTGTTTGTTGACATCACGTCCGCCTCACTTCCACTCTAAAAATTAATTGCATGACACTGGAGACATGGGAGCGGCATTAAGGTCTCCGTTCACCTTAGCACGGCGCCTGGGTATCTAACATCGCATGCAAGCTGCGCAAGTCGCTCAGATGGTTTGTGCGTCACGGCAGCACCTGAACACGTTTCTGAGTGTGTTAAGTTAGGTTAAAGTGACCCCAGCCCCTATGACCGTTTGTCACGGCAGCACCTGAACACGTTTCTGAGTGTGTTAAGTTAGGTTAAAGTGACCCCAGCCCCTATGACCGTCTCTTCACCAAATTTCGCCTCTGCTTCTCCCCTACGCAGGTGCTTTTTTCCACAGAGGCATGCATTTAACGTACCTTATCAGGGCCTGCATTGTCCACATGACTCGCATGACATCGCTTTGTTCTTGGTTATCATTGTCCAAAGAAGAAAACAGAAGAAGTAAAATGTCCCTGGCAACGCTGAAGTGCGCCACTGTTGACGTTGCGGCAGCAGCGCGCGCAAAGGCAAAACCCAGCCTGCTAATTGCGGCTATACGGTTAATGGCGGTCTGTGCGGGTTTGGTTTCGCCACCCCCGGCAGTCGTGTGTTGGATAGTGGACGTGGTCCGATTACAAGACGTGCGGTGTCGTTTGCGTGACAGCCACAGCTCCTGTACTGCCTTGCTTCGCTACGCGACCTGACGCAACCCACGTCTTTGAACGATCGGAGCGCTGGAATTCAGCCGAGCTGCTGAGAGTTGGTGGCAGTGTTCGGGTGCGCCATGGCGTCCCACGCCTCACCTGGTGACCGGAACCGAGGAACGCGAAGTGCAACTGCAAGTTCCGTGGTGGACCAGCCGAGTGATTTGCGCGGGAATGTTTTTCCAGTCAGGGAACACGTCGTTGACTGTCAGCGGAACGTACAAAATGGCATGCGGTCGGCCAGAGGCGGACCTTGTGATATAAACCATGCTGTGAGAATTGTGAGTGCTCGGCATTTGAGAAAGCGGATCCATGCCGATAGTGACATAACATAGCACGAAAACTTCGGCGTCGGGATCAGAACAGTATAAAGAGGGGATACCTGGTGTACTCAGTGGCTTGACACCGCTCGATGCGAGTGTCGGATCCCGTGACGTATAGGTGTCAGAGGGAGGACCAAGTTCCGACGGCAGAGGCTGAGTTCCTGTTGGCTGCAAGTGGCTGTGGATCGCCGTGACATCTAAGCTGTCTACGAGGGAGGGCCAAGTTCCGACGGCAGAGGCTGAGTTCCCTGGTGTGGACGCCGCAGGACTACAAGGAGCACAGTAGACTGACAGGCCTGCATCCATTGGTCCGCTGGATACAGCCGGCCGCCTGGCTACCACGGGGCGCAGAGACCGACAGACAACTGCATCCACTGGTCCGATGGATTCGCCGCCTGGCTACCACGGGGCGCAGAGACCGACAGACAATTGTATCCACTGGTCCGATGGATTCGCCACCGACCCATCGCTGGCCCTCACCGAGGCAGATGCACGGCGGATATCGAATGCTGCGCTCCAGTTCCCCGCTATCCCGTTCACAGATAGGTAGTCACAGAAGTTATGGAGCGTACGGTGCAGCTCGAGACATAGGCTGCTACAGCAGTCGTGGATCGTGAAGCGGGTCACGGATATATTTGCGCTACGATGAGCCACCATCAGGCCATGTGTGTATTCGAATCGAAGGAAGATTTCAGCTCCTTCTGAAGCAAATTTCCCGGAAGATGGATCAGTGATTTGGGATTTGACACGCTCCCCTCTTCACCCCGATTTTCTGCCACCTGTAATGCGAGTATATGAAGACAATTTTTCGCTTACATCCGACTACGACAAGGCGAAGAGCTTCACGCTGCCATCCAAGTCCGCATCACGTGGCCGGCCGCACACTACGACCGCCGCCAGGCGCAGCCGGACACAAGCGATCCTGACCTCGGCAACCAAGACGGCGTGCAGGGCGGCGGCCGGTACGGCGCCGCCACTGAGCTTCCAATGCAACAGGAAAATTGCATCCCAGACGGAGTGCACATGCAATTTGAAACCCGGGTTACAATGATTTGATTCAGCTGTGCAGCACCCGTTCAAACTGTTACGAGTTCATGAAATATGCCCGTCGACCAGCGCTTGCCATCTCCGTCGGCTCGGAGCGCGTATTAAACATGGCTTCAGAAACCTTTAAAATAGGGCAGATATTGTTCACCATGCCGCACACACCTTCAATCCTGCCTTTACGAATTGTTCTGGTCGTCCCGGCCTGGCAGACGTCCCTCCGTCCGGTCCAGGACCCGTCAGCTGCACCACTGCCACGTCGCAATTAGATGCATTCAAAGCCAGCCGGCGCGGTGATGCCTGCCGCCTGGCAGATGTGACAGGAGCCCAATTGGGAGCCAACTCACTCCATTTAGTATCCAAATTGCCACGGCTCAACCTCAACCTTGCCATGCCAGCCACAGCAGCTCGGCCGCCTACTGAGGAATTTCTGGGCACACGTTCAGCCAACGGTGGGCTTCATCTCGGACAGAAAGTCGGGCATCACGCTGGATGGAATTCTTTCCATTTTCAAGGAGTAAGCTGGCAACAGCCACAACACACAGACGAGTTGAAACACGAGGGCAAATAAGCACCGGATTCACTGGGTCATGCCTTAAGTGTTGCAAGCTTCTACCAGACAACCTCCACCTTCACCAATGAGGCGGTGGCCATGCTGGCCAATACAGGGCGGCGCAAAAAGGCTACCGTAGTAATCTGCTCAGATCCCACATCTGTCCGTCGGGAAATCAACCGCACCCACGACTGTTCCCACTCGGTAATAGTTCAAATCAGACAAGTCGTGGCCCGTGACGTAAATAATATCACCTTTCTCTGGATCCCGGACTCCTCAACATTCAAGGGTATGGGCGGGTAGATGATAGACTTGCGAAGCCAGTTCTAGAGACATTCAACATGTTCTAGACATTCACCACTTACTTCAACATGGAATACTCTGTAGACGTCTGCAAAGTCATCATACAGTGCCACATTCATAGGCATAACAAGAACGCATGGACACAAGCAGCTCCATGCGCCACCACTCAAATTAAGCATACATCAAGCCAGCAGTGCGTACACAGAACACGACAATTCCATCATACCGTCAGAGAAAGCCATCCTCACCAGACTTAGAACTGGTCGTGCAAACGAAACACGGCCCACACTTGAAGAAGAAGAACCTCGAGTTCATTTGCGACGCATTCAACTGCAAGGTCGTATAGCGTCGCCAACCTCTCACGCCGATTGGTACCCGGTGGACTCGGTAATGTCGCCGGTTATGTGATTCGAACCCACGACCTTTCGAGCGCGGCCCACACTTGGGGACGACCAGTGTACAACACCCCACTGCCAATCATGCAACGCCAGACTAAGCCCAGGCCACATCCTGCCGGACTGCAGCACATACGTACAGTCAGACACACAAAGACAACCATAAGAAAAACAACCAAAGACAGTGAAACACACAAAGACAACCATTTCAGGTCTTCTGCCCAGAGGGGCTCGTCCTCTCGCTTTCCTCGCTCTTGGGTGCTAAGCACCCAGATCTTCTCCATTTACTTTATGCTGCCCGTCTAGCATGATCATTGTAGGAAACGCCCAAAACCAACTGACACAGCATACATTTTAATTCAGTTCACAGCAAACAAACTAGCACGAAAAGAAAGGAGGGATTAGCGGAAAGGCAAAGTGCTGAAATCATAGCGCTTCACCTGAGAAGCGCTATGATTTGAAAAGATCCATTAAAACCAACTTTCCACCAAAACACCTTCGCAAACCACCCCACTCAGGTCGTCCGCCCTCACCAAGAATTTGTAGAAATTATATACGTTCGAAAATTAATTTAGGGGACTAGTCCATCAAGCGCTGCGGTCACAGTGATAAAATAATGGTTTTGCCGTGGGTGTGAGATGACGAAACGAGCAGTGGGGTTCGAAATTTGGCATGGACATTAGGCTGGTCCGGTTTGCGTTTTTTTCTCGAAAATGCACTAGGTCGCCCCCCCCTCGTTTATGCCTTTTTTGGCGCTGAGCGCGACGCGCTCATCAAAATTCCAAATTTCGAAAAACTTTTGATCGCGACGCCCGCTCAAAGGTTTCGGCGATTTCGCAAATTCGCCTTTTTCGGCTCATTATGCCGAAAGTTGTCACAGGAAATGGGAAAAGCAGCATGGGCAAGCTGAACCAGGTCTATTTCTTAAGATATTCGCACAAACCAGCGGCTTTCACTCCATTTACATATCTGCAAAAACACTATCCGTACTAGTTCCAAATTTCACGGCCTACTTCAGCACGCCACCCATAGATGGCGTTGGTGGCGATCCCGTGTGTTCCATCGCACGGACATTGACAATGGAGTGCAGGGGTGAATTTAAGGGGGGACAAGGGGCCAGTGCCCCCAAAGCCATTTGCCCCCCCCACAAACGCCCCGAAAAATTGTCAATACGGCTATTTGCAGCTGTTTGCCCCCCTAAAAACTACCGTTTGCCCCCCCCCCCAAACAACCGGCTAGATCTGCCAGTGATGGAGTGACGCTGATTTCAAGGAACCATCTCATGAGAGTGCTGCAACTGTTAAAAATTTTTAATAGCACAATCACAATGCATTATAGGTGATAATATATCAAATAATCTGCTCACCACAACCATCACCATTATAGGTTCATTGGGTCCGTTTGAAATTTCATGGCAGCTTATCATAGCTACGGTAGCTATCGATCAGTTAAACTGAGGAGAAATGTTAATTTGTGATTATTTTTCACGTTGAATCGTGGAAAAAGTATTGAATTTTACGCGAGTAATTATCTACCAAATTACGTTTTATGCTCAATATTAAATATATTTATCATCCAATGCTATTTTTAATACTTACCTGCTGCATTATTGTTTGTTCCCAGTGATCGTGACCTTAGCCAGTCGAAAATCTCGCTATCTGTATCGGCACGTCTTCATTCCGGTTTAAATCGTCTCCGAAAGGCGTTGCCAACGATGGAAGGACAAGCATTTAGAAAGAAAATGAAGGAACCTCATCCTCAGTTTGGGATAAAGCCTCGTCGCTTGCCTGGAAGCCAGCTTCCCACCATGGCCGACATCATCGGCCGCTTGATGATGGTCAGATTGGAGAAGATGGAGGAGAGGTCCACAGATGAAAAGCACGTACCAATGAAAGAGTGCATACAGCAAGTGACAGATGAGATATTGCTACTCTGGGACAGGGCTTCACTACCGAAAAGGCCGAGGCCACGTGTTCTGGAAACGGTGAAGCAGCTGTGGGAAAGAAAAGAGGGCGTCCGAAAAACGTCGAAGAAACAGCATTCTGCTCTTACAGCCCGTTTAACAACTGCTGCTGTCTCCGACTTCGGTGAACTCTTCGACATTTCGAACACAGCCCGCCAGCCAGAGCTTGCCAATGACAGAGTTCCTGGCCGACCAGCGTGGCCCCAGGAGACGCCACATTGGTGAGGTCGACCAGCAGACGACGGGGCGCTGGCACAGGAGAGATGAGCGGGCCGAGCGACAGGCTCGTCAAGCCAGCAGAGCTGCCACCGTCACTACCGCCGCCGCCGTCGTCGAACCGTCCGACGAGCCTCGCCACGTCCCAACGGCTGCCCACGCCTCAGGTCCGCGTCACCGATTACTTCATTGGCATTGGCATGCATGAGATTGTCGCTATATTGCATTTAATAAGGGCGACATTACCTCTCCTGACTGCTTCAAACCAACTGATGCTCCCTAACCCACCTCAGGTCGCCTCTCCCGCGCCGCCGCCGCTGCCGCTAATGGGCCATCAGCGGCTCCTCGCGCGGCCCGCACGCCCATCGCCGTCGCTGCTGGGCCCTCGGCGGCTCATCCCCCGAGCCGTACAGCAGCTTCGACATCTCGTGCCGCCGCCGTTGAAGGCGCTCCTCTTCCCGTCTCCGTATCCGCAGCTGCCGGCACCTCAGGTCCGTGAAAGACATAATCACTGCATTGTATGCTCCCTAGATTTAATTCCTCGTGAAGAAATATGTTGTTGGAACGATATCCAATCTCGTAAACACCCCTTGCTCCCTGCCTCAGGTCACCCACCCTATCCAATGTTGTAAGCACCCCTTGCTCGATGCCTCAGGTCACCCACCCTGTGCCGCTGCCGTCGCCGCTTCCGGAGCTTCAGGCGTTCTTCCTTCGGTTCGTGTGGCAGCTGTCCACACTTCAGCCGGGACCTACCACGCCGCCGCCGCTGCTGCCGGCTCCTCGGCGGCTCCTCGGCGGCTCCTCGCCCGTCCGGCGCGGTGGCTGCCGCACCAGCTGGGTCTGGGTCGTCCGGCGCCGCCGCTGAAGGCGCTCCTCTTCCCGTTCCCGCATCCACAGCTGCCGGCACCTTGGGTAGGTGGCACCAGATTCCCTGTTTGCATGCCTGAGAAATAAATGTATTGCCTGGAAACATACCCAATAACTTATCATTCCAACTGTACAAATGCAATGGGGAACGTTTTCTGTAACTGATTAGCTGTCCTAGGTGACCGTTTCTTCTCCTCACCATGCTGGTAAACCCTATTCGCTCCTTGTCTCAGATCATTCTTCCTGCACCGCTGCCGTCGTCGTTGATACCTCCAGCGATGTCAATTCTGGTGCTTCCGCCTCCGGCATCGCCGTCACTCGCACTGCCTCAGCCTCCACTAGTCTACCAGACTGTAGTGATTCTGAGAGCAGGAGTGAGAGCGGCAGTGAAAGCGACCCGGACTTTGTTCTCGCGCGCTGGCACAAGAAAAGGAGGGTAGAGACATCTTTGTCGCTAATGTCCGAGGCTGCCGATGCCTGTGATATGGGATCACGGAAAGTATCCAAAATCGTTTCGGCCTATGCTGTAGCGGGGGGGGAGCGCACAGATTCCGAGGTCAAAAGTGCAGAGAGCTTTAGAGAAGAGCAGGCGGGAGAAGGTGCGGGGGATAAGTGCTAGCGCATCATACTGTACTGCAATGTTCTGCGATGGCAGAAATGATCTGACGCGCAGCCAGAGGCCCGGGGCTCCGCTGAAGATGCACAACATCTCTGTCAACATGCATCCCGGCGATGTCTTTGTCGGCCACTTCAGCTGCAGTGGCCGACACACAGGTCAGGCGCTGGCGGACCAGCTCGCCAGCTTCCTCGGGGAGCGGGGCATCGACCTGGCCAAGGTGCACATTGTGGGAGGGGATGGGACCAACTCGGTGGTGGGGTACAGCGGCGGCTGGATGGCCAAGCTGGAGGCACTCCTGGGCCGGCCACTCACCAGAGTGGTATGCCTCTGCCACCAGGCCGAGTTGCCGTACCGGGCCCTGTTCCGCGCCCTGGATGGCCGCACTACTTCCAAAAGTACGTTCGAAGGGCCAATCGGCCAGATGGTGGCGGGCGCGGTGCATGAGCTGCCATTGGTGGAGTTCCAGCCCCTGGCCTCCGCCGGGCTTCCGCTCCTGCCGGCTGATGTAGAGCAGTCGCTGAGCTCGGATCTACGGCTGCTCTACCAGTGTGCAAAGTGCGCGGCGTCCGGCGATGGCAGCCTAGTGGCGCACCGGATCCACGGCCAGCTCAACTTTGCACGGTGCTACACGGCGCAGAGCCGGCTGCTGCGGATTATATGTCCCAGCAGAGCCCCGGTGACCAGCTAACGACCCTGGCCCTGTACATCGTGGCCGTGTACGTCCCCACAGTCATGGCCATTAAGTCCAGGCGGACCTGGTGGGAGCGCCCCGCCACCTGTTTGATTAGCTGCAACGGCAGCAGCGGCACTTGAGCGGCGCCGACCTGGAAACCGTGCAGGAACGCCTGTGCGGGAATGCCCTGATGGCCCACCCAGAGAACGTGGTGCTGTCGATGCTGGGCGACGAGCGCCCGGAGCTCAGGGCGAGGGCCGTGCAGATGGTGCGCGAGGCCCGAGAGCGCCGGCAGCCCGGACCAGTCCGCCAGTTCCGGGTGCAAGGCTCAACGATCAACGTGACTGCACGCCAGTACACGGAGCTGGTGAACATCAACCAGTATGCTCGGGAGGCCGACATCGAGCCACCATGTGTCCGTCCTCTCACTGATGACGAGCTAGGCCGGCTCCTGGACGAGCCGCTCCGGACGGGGGTGCCCTGCCACACCCAGTCCACCGAGCGCGTCGTCAAGCTGACGACCGAGGCCGCAGCGGCCGTCGTGGGCGCGGAGAGACAAGACGGTCACAGCCTAAATAAGGTGGCCTTCCGGCGCCGCTTCAGGGGCCAGTAGACCAGCTCGAAGACCAGACGAAGCAGGGCTAGAGCGTCTGTGGCAGGGTCGGTGGCTTCAGACTGATGAGTCTGATGAGGTGGCGTCATTTCGGTAGTGGTTGGGTTTTGTTCGATTGGCTTGTGTGTTTGTAATTAGTAATGGACCTCAGACCTGTGGTAATGATTGCTTGTTGATTAATTAATTAGAAATATGTAGTGTAAACACTGGAATTGTTCTATCAGATGCAGATCCAGGGGGAGGGACAACGGCGGAGGGGAGCTGCCCCACCTCACACCCACCCCGATGAAAAGTGGCGACCTTCTGGAGAGGCACCCTCCAGCGATGAAACACACGCGATCGCCACCAACGCCATCTATGGGTGGCGTGCTGAAGTAGGTCGTGAAATTGGGAAATAGTACGGACACAGTGTTTTTGCATAATGTAAATGGAGTGAAAGCCGCTGGTTTGTGCGAATATCTTAAGAAATATACCTGGTTCAGCTTGTCCATGCTACTTTTCCTATTTCCTGTCACAACTTTCGGAATAATGAGCCGAAAAAGGCGAATTTGCAAAATCGCCGAAACCTTTGAGCGGGCGTCGCGGTCAAAAGTTTTTCGAAATTCGGAATTTTGATGAGCGCATCGCGCTCAGCGCCCAAAAATGCATAAACTAGGGGGGCGACCTAGTGCATTTTCGAGAACAAAACGCAAACCGGACCAGCTTAATGGACATGGTGTTTTTTAAAACATCGTCCATGTCGTTCGAATTTAATTTTGAGCCTATAAATTCCGTGCTTGTGAATAGGTTTTTAGTTAATTTTGGGAAACAACTTGCATAGGTACAACTATCTTTACGATAACAATGCCAACACCATATATCAACAAATGACATTGTATAATAGACTACATCATGGGTAATCTTTTTACATGAAACATATTAAGAGATGTTTGTATATCAAATCGGTAATGGTAAGCTTAAGCATGAAATTTCGGATCGTTGTGTCGTGATATTAAGGACCGAGTGAATGGGGCAAAATAGGTAGGTAGATAGGTATCGGTAGGTGTGTAGGATGTTGATGGATAGCTTCTTTGGAATTTAGGATGTGGTAATTGTTGGAGTGTTAAGCATTTCTTTGTCCAGGCCTATAGCATTTTACTTCACAGGCTTAACCCATATCTTTCCGGTCATATCCTCACACCCCGTCTCGGGGGGGTGATACAACCCCCACCCCCACTCTAATCTCCAAACTAAACGTCGCACGAAAACGAAAGAGGTGTCATCGGAAAGCGCTCGACGAGTTTGGCCAGACACCACCCCCACAATGGTATCCCCAAAAGTGACGTCACTAGGGGACCTAGGTTTTCACGACTTACATCATGTTTTTGGCTCTGGGGAGTTCATTTTTGGGGAGATTTGAAGAATAAAAAATTATTTGGAATCAGGAAAGGAAGGCGAAATCGACCACGGCAATAACATTTTTTTACCCACCCAAAAATCAAACATTTTTTTGAAATTTCAAAATTTTGAGTTTTCAATTTTCTTAAATTTGTCTTTTTTCTAATGGGTAGAGCGGATAAAAAAACGTTGTTCGAAGTCAACTTGCTCACTTTAAAAAATGCTTACTTTAGCCAGAATCTTCGATTTTAGCTCTAATGGGCAAATATGCAAAACTAATAAGTAATCAAAAACGGAAGGAAAAAAATCATCTGGTGCGTTTTGCTTCGTCCATAAAGATAAGCAAACGCTGAAAGTTTCATTAGAATATATTCATCCATTAAAGCGTGATGACTGGTTGAACTTTTCTAGAGGTGACCTCACTTGACCTCGACTAACTCGTTGATCCTAGATTACCTGACCTCAAAATTTTGACACAACATGCCAAATTGATGTGGGGAAAAGGTATGCCAAATTTCGGCGCGCTGCCGTGCGGCGTTCTTTCACAATCCGCGGAAAACCTTAGGGGGCGTATATCAACCTCCTCCCCCCCCCCCGAGACGGCACGGGTTAAACCAGATGGGCCGCTGTGGCTCTTATTAAGGCTGAACACGGTATGATTGTATTTATGCACGAGGTATTGGAGAAGCTGTTAGAAACGAGGCATAGAGACATCACATGAAGAAATATGGAAGTAGATACTTTTGGGGGGAACGATGTCTTCTGTGTTCAGGAAGTGATATATTCCACCGTATTTTCCGAATAGTTTATCACTGTGCGTTTATGGATCGTGAGGTTTACATAGGAATGTCGAGGGTATGTGAAGCGAGGATAAAGGTTTGCAAAAACCGAAACGTTATATATTCTTGGCATTTAAGGTGTTTGACATAGAAAATACTTCCTATTTGTCTCGTTGAGATTAATTGCGCAGATTGGATACCACAGGCGCAATGGACTGAATAAAGGTACTTCTCCTGGAGTTGTCGAAAAGGGGATGAAAAGGCAGGTAACATTTTCATTTTCGCAGTGATAGCCATACAGTCAACGCGGACAGCGGCCCGATGGACGTTATTACATTTAGTGAGGAAATTCTTAGTCGCAGCACAGGAAGGATAATGTTTCCTAGTTGGAACCCACATAAAAGAAGACTGGTGGCTTGGGACCTCCAGGTGGTGCTAGGCTAAACGAGAAAGAGGAAGGTTCGAGTGCCCGAGGGGTTCTGGACGGCTGTTCCATAATCGTGTGTCAGGGACGAACGATATCTCGTGTGAGGTAAGGTGAGAGCAGCGAATTGAGTGTGTCGAGTGGTTGCGCAGTGCCCGTCCTAGAATGTCGTGCCCGCATATTGTCAGCATATTATTCAAACATGAGGAGACAGATCTGTTAAGGAGGGGTTGGTGAAAGACAGCAAACTTGTGGATTAGTCGACGTGCCTCAAGTCCTCCCCATCCCTATTTCAGCAGAAATTACCAAGTTCTCCGTCGGTGTCCGACAGTGTGCTCCAGTCCCAAGGCTAGCAATTGTATTGTACAAGGTCCCAAACCGATTAGCGTCCGTCAATGTAATGTCGAAGAAAATGTCGCAGAAAAGTCGTAGAAAATGTCGCAATAGTCGAAATGAGCTCAATCATACGAAATACATTCCATTAAGGACATTTGTAGGAAGCGATTTTGAAACAGCGTAGAGTGGGCACAAATATAATATATTTATAAACGACTTCGTGGAACCCAAGGTCAAACTGCTCGCATTCTTCCGCAGGACAACCCTCGGAGGGAAATCGGTGCTCTTTGATGATGAATTGGATCTTAGGGACGCGTCGACTGCCAGGGTCATTTTGTCGGTACTCTTTCAGACTGCGCCCTTCGAAATGTTGTCAACCAGTCTCACCCCTGTCTAAGAGTCATGCGCCTGGCCGATTCCGTCGCTGCCTGTCCAATAACGTATTGGCGGAGCTCGGCGTCTGTGCCCAGTTAACATGCGAGACAGTTGCCGCGCGGTCCGTGAGTCGGACACCCTCTCGGGTACCTGGCCGACTGGCCACTGGTGCGTGGTCACAGTCGGTGCCTATCGGTGTAGCCGACATCACATCGGCTTTCTGATGCCGAAAGGCGGCTTTGACTACGAAATGATTTTAGTCAAAACGTTTCCCCTGTGAAGCAGCTAAGAGCACCACCAAAAAGTAGGCCTAGCAGCTGATTGCCGACCTAAATATTGACTAGACAGCTGTTTGTCCGACCTAAATATTGACTGGGCCAGCTGTTTGTCAGACTTAAATATTGTTTTTCCGCCCGGTGCTCGCTGCCGGCCAGTGGCTGGCGCAGCTCAGCGGCCAGGCATCGCTGGATGCGAGCTATTAATAGTCGCTGGCTGAGTGTTTTTGCACGACGATATAAATAGCAATGTGGTGCCAGTGTACTGGTCCGGCGTCACTCGCTGCTGTGCGGGAGGGAGGGTAGCGCGGTACAGACCCCCCCCCCACACCCCACCGTCTGCACCACGCTGTCGGCGTCACGGGAGATGTCGAAGGGCTTTTGCAATGTTTAGTACAGCTGTGGGGTATCCGTAGTACCAGGCAACAGAGCTCCGGGTACATCCGATGATGATACTAAATTGGAATTGAGGACAGCGTCGACGAGCTAATTTTGGCCCAAAACATGCCCACAGGCAACCAAAAATGATGACCTTGTTTCTAAATTCTGGTTCTCAAGAACGGCGACATATCACATCGAAATTTACTCTTTGAACAAATTCTGATGTTGTCAAACGGCACCACCTCCCATTAGTCATTCAGTGGCGCAAGCAAGGAATCGACGCTCATCCTTCCAAAATACTGGCGTCGCACATATTCCAGCGGCCAACACACTACCGCGTAGGAAACAGGGTAGAACACCGTAGACATCAAGATCGGTCGCCTCCAATCATCACGGAGAGTAGGCCTTCCTAGTCTCGGGCTTCCAAATATCACGGACCGAGCCTAGGACTTCTCGGCATAAGTCCTGTCCGTGCCATTCAAGGACGCCACAGCTCATAGGATCCTGCGAACAAGTCGGTTATCTTGGTTGAATGATTGCACTGTTAAGGCATGCTTAGGAAACAGGGCCGGATTCATATCTTCGAATATTGGATTTGGAGAAAACAATTTTGAGGCAACACATTCGAAGAGGTTACTTTTATTTATGTTCCACAGATTAAAAAAAAACTCCTGTTTGTACTTGCGGACATGGCAGCATCTATTTATTCGCTTGCTTGTTCCTTTACAAATACTTGCAGTAGGAAAAACAAACTACACAAAACCAATGCAAGAGCGCGTAATGTAACCCTGGTTTTCTTCTAAGTCCACTTCAGAGTTCGTGAACCCGAAGGTCGGGGTATTTGTATCGATGAACAGCAACTTTTCACCATTGCATCGTCAAAAAGTATCGTTCAGCCTTCTAGGGAGGAAAAGGAGATGACAGTTTTCTGGAATGGATCTGAGAAAACTCCAGGTCACAGCTAATTACAGCCATGCGAGCGAGTCGACGGACAACATTCGCTTTGTGGACTGATCACGCTGGATAAACCCAACAGCTCTCAGAATGGCATCCAGTTCAACAATAGACACCAAGGCGCGCTTAGGTAGCCAGAAAGACTAGCACGGGATAAGCTCACATACGAGCAGCCGGCGCCACTCAGACTTGGACCCGCCTGTATCTAGGCGCGAGAAGGCGGGGTATTTTTGCAAGGTAGTCAGGATGCAATTGCTCTAAAGACAGCCTTCGAAGCATCAACAGAGCTGCATCAGCATCAGCATCAGCATCAGCATCAGCATCAGCTCAGCACTTGCGAGCATCAGCAGAGCACCAGTCGGACCTATGATCATCAACAGAGCTCCAGTTGGGCCTAAGTCCATCAACAGAGATTTATTGGCGCTAGGAGCATCAACAGAGATTTATTGGCGCTAGGAGCATCAACAGACCTCCAGTTGGACCTACGAGCACTAGCAGATCTCCAGTTGAACCTACGAGCACCAACAGAGCTTCAGTTGAAACTGCAAGCATCAACAGGGCTCTGGTGGGACCTAGAAGCATTAACAAGGCTCCAAGTTTGACCTACGAGTATCAACAGAGCTCCAGATGGACATACGAGCATCATCATAGCTCCAACTGAACCTGCGCGCATTCAACAGAGCTCCAGTTGAACTTACCAATAGCAACAGAGCTCTGTTTGGACCTAGGGACATCAACAGAGCTCCATTTGAACCCACGAGCATCAACACTGGACTCTTGTTCGATCTACAAGCGTCAACACTGGACTCTTGTTCGATCTACGAGCATCAAAACAGCTCTAATTGGATTTCGGGCATCAGCAGAGCTCCAGTTTGACCCACGACCATCAACAGAACTCCAGGTGCAAAGTTAGGCATCAATAGTCACAGATAGAGACTGATCAGTCAACAAAGCTCCATGGACAGATGGCGACAGGTTTATGACTTTGAAAAGCATACCCTAAATTCGTGGAGAAAGCACAGAAATCTAGCTTCATTTCTCCATTATGCAATTTTCATTCGCACGCTCTCCCGTCTTCTATTCCCTTACGCTGTACAATATATGCTTTTGCACGTGCTTCAAGTTCTGACAGGTTTACCCAGTAATGTATTTTTGGAAACTCAGCAATTCAAGCGGCGAAATGAGCGTCGAATGAGACGGGTTTCAGTGCTTAATTATCTGAGAGAACATGCAATGCGATAAAATGTTATTAATTATTGAGCCTGTTTGAAGCCTACATTATGCAATATCACAGGCCACTGCCTTGAATCGCTGAACTATTCCAGCTGTTACCATGGCTTCTGAAATGTCGCAAGGCGCACTACCTGCATCAAGAAACAAAATATTCCCGTTTGATGAGATGAGCGTAATGGGCTTCCATCGTGGCTCACTCAACAACACGCCCTGCCGGTGAACATTGGAGTTTTAGGTCACACTAGCATCAACTATATGTTGTCAACCCAAAAGCAGTATTGCCCAAAAAGCAGCGCACGATAATGGATGGTGGGTAGTGTGAGCGTGCTACTTGTCCAGAGCAGTAGGCAGTGACGGACAGTGGGTAGTGTGCATAGGCGCACCGGAGGAGGAGGGGCCCAGGGGGCCCGCCCCCCCCCATGAGACCAAAGTGCCCTTTTGGCCAAAAGTGCCCTTTTGACCGAAAAGTGCCCTCTTGGCCGGAATGTCCCAAATTTAGCCCAAAAATCACCTGCCTTATGTGCCCCGCCTGTGCCAAAGGTGCCCTTTGGGCCCAAAACTGCCCTTTTGGCCTAAAAATGACATTCCTCCCCCTGTGCCCTTTCCTGTCCTATGCCTGTCCCAATTAGGTGCCCTTTTGATCTAAAAGTGCCCTGTGCCCTGCCCTGTACCCTGCCCTGTGCCTTGTGCTGTACCGTAAACTCTGCCCTGCCCTGTGTCCTGCCCTATGCCCTGCCCTATGCCCTGCCCTGTGCCCTACCCTGTGCCCTGCCATGTGCCCTGCCCTGCCCTGTGCCCTGCCCTGCCCTGTGCCCTGCCCTGTGCCCTGCCCTGTGCCCTGCCCTGTGCCCTGCCCTGTGCCCTGCCCTGTGCCCTGCCCTGTGCCCTGCCCTGTGCCCTGCCCTGTGCCCTGTGCCGTGCCCTGAGTCCTGCCCTATGCCCTGCCCTGTGCCCTGCCCTGTGCCCTGTCCTGTGCCCTGCTCTGTGCCCTGCCATGTGCCCTGCCCTGTGCCCTGTCCTGTGGCCTGTGCCTATAGGCGCACCGGTGTGTGGTGCCCAGGGGGCCCGGCTTCCTCTCCCTAGGTTGAGATCGAGAAGTGTCCCTCGGCAGAAAGTGCCCTTTTGGGTTTGGGCGCAAGTGCCCATCGGCCTTGGCCTAGACGATCGAACGATACATACCTACCCCGCCTACCCCTAGGTTCGGCGTAAAAAATGTATCAGCCTCCCAAAAAATCCTTGCTTAAATCTCACTTTTCAGTGTTCCATCAGTGAACAGCTGGACTTTCTTGCGCGTTTGCCCTGGGTACATCTGGCCGAACATGGGTTTCTTATTAAAAATTGTATTCAGTCAATTTACGCGCCAAAATTGTAGCGGCCTGAAGCTCCATTCAAGGCTGAGGCGGGCACAAGCACGATGTTAAGCACGATGGCATAAATTTGCACTTTATGTTTATAGGTACCTACACCACCCTGAAACTATAAATCACTGGGCTGTTATGTCTCAAGCTCATGTACCTTCTTCAGTCTGCGCATGCATAACCCTCCTCAGGTGTCTGGATAGCAGTAGCTCAGGCCCTTAGAAAAAGTACCTACCTGCGTACCTGTAGCTATCTACCTGAACCTATTATGAAACAGCCTTGGTTCGAGATAGCACTTTTAAAGGCTGTGAATGCTCCAGAGCCTAGTTTCCCACCTACCTCTATTCTGGTTACCTTTCAGTAGAAGGACAGATTAACTGCAATAAGTAGGGAGGTACCTACCTAGTTGCACTGATATCAAGGACTTGGTGCTGGGGAGGAGCAATCAGGGCAACTGTCCCTTAAGTGAAGCCTCTGTGGGCCCATTTGAGGTTCCATGATTCATAATCGGGCACCCCGGTTGCCTGCAACAAATGCAGCGAATTGTGACGGAGGAATTGTGACGGAGGGATCGTGACGGAGGAATTATGACGGAGGAATTGTGAGCAGGCTGCATGTTTTTGGAAATATTATTGTAAATACAAGGGTTCGGTGCTATAACATATAACGTGTCCCATGGAAAATTCACGCCCCCCCGGTCAGCAAACCTTCCAGTGTGCCCCGGGCCGCAAAGTGCCCTTTTGGAGCCGGTCAAGTGCCCTTTGGAGCCGGCCAAGTGCCCTTTTCGGTCCGGGCCTCCCCCATGGAAAAATCCTGGGTGCGCGCCTGGTAGTGTGAGTGTGCTACTTGTCCAGGGCAGTAGGCAGTGACGGACAGTGGGTAGTGTGAGTGTGCTACCTGTCCAGGGCAGTAGGCAGTGACGGACAGTGGGTAGTGTGAGTGTGCTACCTGTCCAGGGCAGTAGGCAGTGACGGACAGTGGGTAGTGTGCGTGTGCTACCTGTCCAGGGCAGTAGGCAGTGACGGACAGTGGGTAGTGTGAGTGTGCTACCTGTCCAGGGCAGTAGGCAGTGACGGACAGTGGGTAGTGTGAGTGTGCTACCTGTCCAGGGCAGTAGGCAGTGACGGACAGTGGGTAGTGTGAGTGTGCTACCTGTCCAGGGCAGTAGGCAGTGACGGACAGTGGGTAGTGTGAGTGTGCTACCTGTCCAGGGCAGTAGGCAGTGACGGACAGTGGGTAGTGTGAGTGTGCTACCTGTCCAGGGCAGTAGGCAGTGACGGACAGTGGGTAGTGTGAGTGTGCTACCTGTCCAGGGCAGTAGGCAGTGACGGACAGTGGGTAGTGTGAGTGTGCTACCTGTCCAGGGCAGTAGGCAGTGACGGACAGTGGGTAGTGTGAGTGTGCTACCTGTCCAGGGCAGTAGGCAGTGACGGACAGTGGGTAGTGTGAGTGTGCTACCTGTCCAGGGCAGTAGGCAGTGACGGACAGTGGGTAGTGTGAGCGTGCTACTTGTCCAGAGCAGTAGGCAGTGACGGACAGTGGGTAGTGTGAGTGTGCTACTTGTCCAGGGCAGTAGGCAGTGACGGACAGTGGGTAGTGTGAGTGTGCTACTTGTCCAGGGCAGTAGGCAGTGACGGACAGTGGGTAGTGTGCGTGTGCTACCTGTCCAGGGCAGTTGGCATACTGGGACGGGGCATCAGCGACCAGCGCCGGGCAGTATCGGACAGTGTCGGGCAGTATCGGACAGTGCCGGCCAGTGCCGGGCAGTATCGGACAGTGTCGGGCAGTATCGGACAGTGCCGGCCAGTGCCGGGCAGTATCGGACAGTGCATGGCAGCAGATACCTGGCGGCGGTGGCGGTGGTCGGTGACTCGGAGACTCGACGGTGGGGCTGCGCAGCTCAGATGTCGGACCGCCGGCAGGCTCCATGGCTGCCCGGACGCCCTCTCACGGCTGGCGGGCGCTGACGGCGGGACACAGTGTCACTGTGGTCACTGTGGCCACGGAACCACACACCACACAGCACACACCACACTGGTGCCCCACTGACGGCGGGACACAGTGTCACTGTGGCCACGGCACCACACACCACACTGGTGCCCCACTGACGGCGGGACACAGTGTCACTGTGGCCACGGCACCACACACCACACTGGTGCCCCACTGACGGCGGGACACAGTGTCACTGTGGCCACGGCACCACACACCACACGGCACACACCACATTGGTGCCCCACTGACGGCGGGACACAGTGTCACTGGGGCCACGGGGCTACGGCACCACACACCACACTGGTACCCCACTGACGGCGGGACACAGTGTCACTGTGGCCACGGCACCACACACCACACTGGTGCCCCACTGACGGCGGGACACAGTGTCACTGTGGCCACGGCACCACACACCACACTGGTGCCCCACTGACGGCGGGACACAGTGTCACTGTGGCCACGGCACCACATACCACACTGGTGCCCCACTGACGGCGGGACACAGTGTCACTGTGGCCACGGCACCACACACCACACTGGTGCCCCACTGACGGCGGGACAGTGTCACTGTGGTCACTGTGGCCACGGAACCACACACCACACTGGTGCCCCACTGACGGCTGACGGGGACACAGTGTCACTGTAGCCACGGCACCACACACCACACTGGTGCCCCACTGACGGCTGGACAGTGTCACTGTGGCCACGGCACCACACACCACACTGGTGCCCCACTGACGGCTGGACACAGTGTCACTGTGGCCACGGCACCACACACCACACTTGTACCCCACTGACGCCGCCCGCCGAGGACGGGCACATGGCCAACGAACCCGGAGCGCCATGCGGCACGCCAGGAAATAGCCGCACCGCAGGCGGCGCCATATCAATACCACAATCGCCATAAGCGCCGGGCGAGCACAGTAATGCACCGGTGCACGGCTGCGAGCACGGGACTGGTGGTCAGACCCTGTGGGCCGACACCTGGTCGGCTGGCTGCAGCTGTCCTCTCCGGTGGCAACTCGTGCACGCGAAAGCCGACTGACTCGCTAAGTGTCGCGCGCACCGTCGCACCGTCGCACCGTCGCATGGTGCGTCGCCGTCGGCAAGTGATGCTGTCCTTGGAGCGCGCGACACGTCCACTTCAGAGAAACGCGGCGATGGAAGGCGACGAAACACAATGTCGAGAGCAAGTCCAATCCGCAGTGAATGGATCGCCACTTCAGATGCGGGAACGATAAGCTACTCCCGTTAAAAAACGTAGCGGTTTGGTCGGGTTGAGTGTGGCGGCTAGTCTGATTTCCACTTTGAGCACACACTCAGCACTTCGGCGGTGGATTATCTCGGGCTTCGCTCACGCTCATAGCAGATGCGGACAAGTCGGGTAATGTATACACGTCGGCCCCCGAATAACCTGTAATGCGTGATATCGCAGGCCACACCAACATCAATAGTTGATTAAATAACGTCACGTCACGTCAGGTAGCAGCAGGTAACCATAATAATGAGACAACTTCACGGGGGAACTCGCAGTCTCGCACACCCTCCATCATCTGAAAAGAGGCACTCCGCAGTCCCCTCTCCCATGATCTGATAGGAGGCACCGCACAGTTCCCTACACCATTCATCGCCTGAGAAGACGCACCCCACAGTCCCAACTCTCCTCCATCACCTGACAAGAGGCACCCCACAGTCCCAATCGCCCTCTATCATCAGGTAAGGGGCACCCAACAATCCCAACTGCCCTCCAGCACCTGACAAGAGGAACCCCACAGCCCCCCCCCTGACAAGAGGCGTTCCACAGTCCCAACTACCCCCATCGCCTGACAGTAGGAACCATTATTCTGACTCGCTATCTTGCTGCCGCCTGAAGTAGCTAATGCAGTGAAACGCTGACCCTGGAAGTGACCTGTGCTATCGCCGGTCATACAAGGACTACTTTTGTCCATCACTGGTCACCTTTTGCGAGACCATAGTTTTACTTTTACATCACTGGTTGTTAAATTTGCAGCGTAAATTGTGGTAAAATCAAGCTCTCTCAACAAATATGTGGTAGTGAGGTGAACCAACAAAACGTAGGCTACGACTGTCTACAGGTACAGCATAAGTGGAGGCACTGAACATCTCGCACATTTTCTAAATAAACTTAAGACCATTAAGACCATTAAGACTTTGGCGCATACTGGATATCTTGATCGCACGTAACAGCAGCGCCTGCTTCGTGAGGTGGAGAGCTGGCTACAACAGCTGAAAATATATTTGTTTTCATCGGATCGAAATCCATTCACGAGTATGAATGTCAGGGCAATCATAGCATTGCCCGAACACAAGATATCTCCGGCCGAGTATTGTCAGGATAATCTGACGCGGTGAAGATGAAGACTGCAACACCAGTCCAGTCAGACCATGCATAGTTTAATATAACGAAGAATGGCTCTTAGATGCTCCTGGGTTTTAGACATTGTGTGTAAATAAAATATACGACCTTCAGTATAGTATAATAAGTATAATAAGTTCGTTGGCCACTAAGTATAACCTTTATCGTTACTTTTGATGTCAACTCAGCACCTCCTGGTATATTGAAGGTCGAATATTGTATTTACACACAAAGACCATGCATACACGACGCGACATACGTCCGAGCATGGGAACCAAACAGCACGGCCGGGCAAACAGCCCAAAGTAAAGCCGTCAGAAATTGGGTGAGTGACCACTATTGTGGCCCTGAAGCACGCTCAAAACCGACCACGCTCCCGCGGCGCCGTTATTACCCGGCGTTCGGTGTCTGGGGCCGACGTTACCACTGCGGGCAGACCACTGACGGGGACCTGGCATCTGTGACCTGTGTTGTGACCTGTGACCTGTAACCTGTGTTGGTCACACCCGCACCGAAATGCCGCCGCGCGCAATGGGCACGGAACACGGCCGAGAAAAAGCAGTGTAAAATTAAAGAATTGAACAGCATGGCAGCTCAAGGTGTTTAATATCATCAAGACCAACTTTGAAATGGGGGACCAACAGTGATTTGGGGACAACAACCCATATCTTATCAAATTTTGATAAACTCATTTGAAGGTCGGCTGGGCGTGAAATCAATGACATTACGTCCTGAAAGATTCATCAATTGGCCCAGCATAGCAGTTTTAGGTTGCGGACGTTGAAAGAAGTTGATGGATATCTATAATCATAAAATAGCATCATGAGATATGAAAGCTGTTGGGAGGGAGGTGGCCTTGGAGGGAGGTGACGTTGGGATGGAGGTGATGTTGGAAGGGAGGTGACGTTGGGAGGGAGGTAACGTTGGGAGGGAGGTGATGTTGGGAGGGAGGTGACGTTGGGAGGGAGGTAACGTTGGGAGGGAGGTGATGTTGGGAGGGAGGTGACGTTGGGAGGGAGGTGATGTTGGGAGGGAGGTGACGTTGGGAGGGAGGTGACGTTGGGAGGGAGGTGATGTTGGGAGGGAGGTGACGTTGGGAGGGAGGTGATGTTGGGAGGGAGGTAATGTCGGGAGGAAGGTGACGTTCAGCCGATCCAGTCAAACACGAGAGCTAGCCATGATATCAAAACAATGCAAGCAGCATCTGAGGACACGCTTAATTTATTATCAGATTGTATTATGGGCACCGATGGGTACAAAATGTAGCCTCGCGGATCCAAGCCCATGTGTCAACGTCAGGCCGATTCAAACGCCACCGGAAATGCTGCTCCATTTACCATTGGATGTCATTCCAAAGCTATGGGTTCGGTTCAAAGTCTGACTTCCCGTCAGGTCAAGTGCAGCTATGGTGGTCGAACCTGTCCAACTCCGGGTCCTGTGGCGCTTTCGATGATCGCTTTTCTGCAGTTCGCTTGGCTGCTGAGGAAAGCTACATGTGGTGTGAAAGAAATGAACACCTACATTAATATCTCGCTACGAAAACCTTCGATGTGGTTGTGACAACTGGCGTGCAGATGCCCTTCCAGGCGTGATATTACGTGAACGCCCCTGCCTTCTAGTTGATTGTGTTGTAAACTATACCAACTATGTTGACTATAGGCGGTTTCACGCGTGCACTAGCGGGAAGTAATCGTCATGACATCCCAATGGCGCGGTCAGGCCATAATAATTATGTCGATCTGAAAGCTTTTAGTCTGTAGATTGAACCAATTTATGATATCAATAAACAAACAGAGTAGGTTCAGTTACCTAATACAAGTTTTTGGACTAGTAACAGCTTGTTTGTGCACAAACCCTGAAAATGTACACCTACATCCGCGCCTGGGACGTCATCTAGTAGGAAATCTGGAAGTCAAACCAAGCGAGCCTGACTTCGGAAGTAAACTCGAGGATAACAGCTGTTTGTCGAATTCAGCGGTCTTCAAATACTAAATTGTCCGAGCACTCGACCACTCTGATCAATATCGCCAGCCATCTTCAACTGCAGTAAGTGATTGGCCCTTCATGATAGCTATGAGGAATCATAATCCACGTTTTAAAAAATGACGTCATCATTTGTGCTCTGATTGCATCATTTACGGCTG
Source organism: Ashinkailepas kermadecensis (assembly GCA_034440615.1). NCBI lineage: Eukaryota > Metazoa > Arthropoda > Thecostraca > Neolepadidae > Ashinkailepas > Ashinkailepas kermadecensis. The sequence continues at coordinate 316,395 of JAOTOM010005088.1, forward strand.
AAATATGCCAGGCGAGCCAACAAACAAGTTTGTCTCAGATGCGCATATTTTGGTCGCGTTGCGGTCTTTTGGGCCCTGTAAACAATTCATGCATTGTTTTTTCTTACGAGTATGATATTCAAAGAGAAGGACCAATTGTCCCACCCCCCAGTCGGGATTATTCAGGTAGGAGTACAGCGACATTTAAAAACAGAGCCTCGTACGGTGCGGTACAGTGGATGCCATTACAACTGTAAACAACCCGCTTGTAAATTGGAGATAATTTATTATTTTCGGGAGCGTCAAGATGGAATCGTAGCATCTGGAAATGATGTATTTCAATATTTATTCATAATACAGGTACTTCAGAGCCATAAAATAAAACGTAAAAGGAAAAGTATTCATCCGCAGGATACATACTACCACTTCCTCCCTAATATTGTATATTTGCTGGTAATCCAACGGCAAATTTATGTTCTATCCGACAACTCTTACCTACCGGCCATGGTGCCAAATGCGGCCAGATTGGCAAGTTGTTTCTGTGAATTGAACGTTTTTTTCAAACAGTGCCACAATTTGAATATGTTAGGTGAGTTTAATATTGAATGTATTACTTCGTAGTTAAAACTTCTGGAACATTTCATATCCACAGATAAAGTACATATATTTCATTGATATGCCCTTCATACTAGACGAAGTCATCGACATTGCATCCCGGTGCTTATTGGACGTCGTGAAACGGGCTATAGTCTGGGAGCACTATACTTACCATCAAACATACACATTAGTCGGGCAGCTGACGCCAACCCCCCACCCCAAACAAAAATTGGCACGCTTGACCTTATTTTATACCAGAACGTATTGACCTTGGGTCACCAAATTTGCACATAAGAGTTCAATTTCGCCTCCAGCTGCACTGAAAATATAATATTCTTAGCTTTCATAGTTTCATATATCTATGGGGTTGGATTTCACTCCAACCGCTCAACCCCTCTTTCAGAGAGTGATTTTTAGAGGAATGCCAGTGCGCGTGCAAAGTCCGCCTTTCCAAACCTCAAGCATTCTTTCAATGATTTGGACAGCTTGTCAGGACTCGAGTTGATCTTTTTAAGTATCGGGCACCCTCTTAAGCCTCGTGACGCCCTTTCAAACCGGAAGCACCCGCTCCAGTCCTGGATTATGCAATCTTGGACGTCAATTTCATATGATGGGGAGAGAAATACATGAAGGCAATGGGCCAAACCGAAATCCATCCCGAGGTCGCCAATATGGGTCTATGTTCAAATATTTGGATTGGTGGGGCACCAAGGTACCCGAAAGGACACAAATTGACACTCATATATGCAACCTGTATACATTTGCAAGTCTGACACAAACATAAATGGTAAGATTAAATGGTTAAATGTCCTTGAAGATAGCAAAAGAGGATCAGATGGAAACCTCATCATCATTAGTTATTGTTCTCTCTGACTGCACAGCCAGAACACTGGCCTCCAAGCCAAAATAGTCGTTTTAAAACCATGCAGCTAAAGCCAACGAATTTGACAGCCATGAGGCTTCAGCTGAGGTGGAAGCCAATGCTTTCAAGTCCAGTTTTGTAAAGCTGAGGCTAAAGCCATGACTGGTTTTAGCTTACATGCCAATACTGGATGAATGCTTATTTTGAGTGATTATCAAACAGTTATTGTACCAGACACCTACCGGTGACTGGATGCCTGCAGTAATGCGACTGCTATTTGATGCCTTAAGCACCCATTCTTCTCGCCAACACTGTGCACGGTACTCGGGGTTGGGGTTCGGAGGCGGGGCAGGAGGGAGATTTCCACTCCAAATCAAAAACGCTTAACGTTAACCTCATGGTGTTGCAAGTTAAATATAATTGAACATGATCTTTTCTCTCCCTTGCCCTGTGAACGACAACGTGTCACCACCCCTGGATATAGCTAATCATGCATATCCATATCAGTTAGTTATTTGAGGTATCCGAGTTATAAGCTTGGGCCAAAATATGTGGTCATATAGCTCCGATAACGTTCCATTCAGCATGTCAAAGCCATAAAGGACTAACACTCTCTATATATAGAGAGTGTTACCGAGGTGAGTAGATGGTCCGATATCTGACCGCTCCCAAATAGCGGAATATGTTTCCAGAATGAATGGCTTCCAAGTCATCTGCTAGCACGTCGCGATGTTGTGCGTCGTGTACTATTCCCATAAAACAACCTTCGCTCCATTGAGAAGTGGTTGGTTATTGGTTTTACGACACGTCGACAGTTGAGTCATATAGCGTCGCCAATCTCTCACGCCGATTGGTCGCGGGCGAAGAGTAGCGACAGGTGGAACTCGAACCCACAACCTTTCGATTGTGAGACGAGCATCTTACCCCTAGACCACTCGTCCCCTCCATTGAGAAGTGCTGGCACGAAATAAATGCGTGTCGCACGGTCAGGTTTCCTAGACGGCGGGGACACCGGGGTTTCTAGTCGCCGCAGAGAAGGTACTGGTGGGTAGCATGTGTGTGGCCGAGGAGCGGTCTGCACGGGGTCACATCGTCACTTATCGATTTGCGATAGCAAGAAAACCAGTCTCCGAAGTGTGGTTTTATTCCATGCAGCTTACTGTTGATATATGATGCAATTCCAGAGATGTGGTCCCAGCCTAGAACTGGACAAACGCGTTTTCGTGGGCTCCGGGCAGTTCGCTGTATAAGCGGCACGTTCACTTTCCAATGCATGGCTCGGGATCCAGCACAAACGAACGGTCCTCGCATCCAGACATTGAGCTCAGTCAGACGCGTCAGGGTATCGAGCAGAAGCGGGTCTGATGAGCAAAAACCCGTCAGTGCCAGAAGCCCGCTGACGGAATCGGCTAGTATGACATATAAAACATCCGCCAGACTCCGATATAGGAGAGCGCTGTATCACAACGAGCTCCGGGCTATACACTGTGGCATACCCAAGCAAAGCTAAACATATGCCAGAGGCACCACGCACAAAAGCAGATCCTGTTCCAGCGTTATTATTCGGCCCGTCGGTAACAATGTGTGCATATCCTCCACATATGTGTCCATAATGTGTCCAGACGCCCCAAAGCTTGCATCCGGAACAGCTTGGGTGAGATGTCACCCTTACGCATTGCGGCAAGTGTCAGGTCAACTGAAGTGAGCACCAGATTCCAAGGGGTATCGATAGCTGCTGCACGCACATCACTGGACACACTCTCGTTCTGTTATCTTTAAGAAGTGGGCGATTACGAGCGCGGAAGGACAAGCCGTCCAATGTCGGCCGCTGCGATAGGATGCCAACGTGCGACGTGAGAACACCGCTTGGCGCGTGGGGTGGGTGGGAAACTGACGCAACCTGCAGGCGTACCGCATGTCAAGCATTTCCCGTCTTAACGCCAGTGGTGGTTCGTTGGCTTCTGCCAGCAAGCTAACAATGGACGAGGTTCGGAATGCACCGGAAACGATGAGTAGTGGTGCACCAAGTCAAGGACACGCTTTGTTTGGTGGTACAAGCGTTATCGTACACGTAGCATGCGTAGTCCAGCTTGGACAGAATGAAAGACCGGTCTTGAACTATCAGTGTTTTACAGTCAGCACCGTGGCATCTCCATTTCAAGAACATACTCCCAACCACAGGTGACGGAACGTCACCTGTGGTTAACTGAGGCACGGTGACCCCCACATTCTCTCTGCCCCTGCCCCTGCCCCTGCCCCTGCCCCTGCCCCTGCCCCTGCCCCTGCCCCTGCCCCTGCCCCTGCCCCTGCCCCTGCCCCTGCCCCTGCCCCTGCCCCTGCCCCTGCCCCTGCCCCTTCCTCTGCCTCTGCCTCTGCCTCTGCCTCTGCCTCTGCCTCTGCCTCTGCCTCTGCCTCTGCCTCTGCCTCTGCCTCTGCCTCTGCCTCTGCCTCTGCCTCTGCCTCTGCCTCTCTGCCTCTGCCTCTGCCTCTGTCTCTGTCTCTCTCTCTCTCTGCCTCTCTCTCTCTCTCTCCTCTCCCTCTCTCCCTCTCCCTCTCCCTCTCCCTCTCCCTCTCCCTCTCCCTCTCCCTCTCCCTCTCCCTCTCCCTCTCCCTCTCCCTCTCCCTCTCCCTCTCCCTCTCCCTCTCCCTCTCCCTCTCCCTCTCCCTCTCCCTCTCCCTCTCCCTCTCCCTCTCCATCTCCCTCTCCCCCGTCTCTCCCTCCCTCTCCATTAAATGGTCAAAATAGTACCGGAGCCGTTGGGCTGCCCGCGGGGACTGTAACTGCTGTCAGGGGGCCCAGCCGGCCTCCATTGATGTCCATGCAAAATCTGAGCGTCACAGGGGGTAACATGCCACACTATGGGGCACGGCTCCCTTGGCCCTTCCCTTGTAACACCCCTGGTACCGGCACATATTACACGGCAAGGGGTTCCTGTATTAAAGGGGTAACGATATTCCAAGCAGGCGAACACCGTCCGCAGCCAGTGATACCGATTTCGTCGAGGAAAAAACACTGCGCAGACAAATCTCTTCTGTTTTAGCATCTTAATATTGGATGTTGAAATGCCATTTGGCGTGGTTTGACGCATCTGTGTACTGCAAAGGATCCTTCTCTTGCATATTATGCGATAAAAATGCAACATCTCCTTAGTCCGCCGCTATATCACCAGCCGATAAAACGAATCCCTGGAATTCATTCGAAGCACGTGTTAATATGAGAGACGCGTCGCTCCTCACAACGCTAATAAGACGACTTTAATTCCAGCAGTCCAGCTGAGCGAAACAACTAGCACAAAGACCACCTATCGTCGGGACACATGCTCGACCTCCAGACCGAGTCGGGGTACACACTCGACCCCCGGCACCGAGGCCGAGTCGGGACACATACTCGACCCCCAGACGCCAAGGCGAGTCGGGGCACATACTCGACCTCCAGGCCGAGTCGGGACACATACTCGACCCCCAGGCCGAGTCGGGACACATACTCGACCCCCAGGCCGAGTCGGGACACATACTCGACCCCAGGCCGAGTCGGGACATATACTCGACCCCCAGGCACTGAGGCCGAGTCGACCTGGCAGCCGACGACGTACGCGCCAGCGATCGACCGCCCGACGTCCCGGTGGATCCAATTCATGGCCCGAGTAATTGTTATCAATCGACCGGCGATCCAAATTGGATCGTTTATGTTTAAAGGTAATGAACGATGCATGCTCCATAACCCAGCTGGGAAAATGAATTTCTCGAGGTCAGACCAAAACCAAAGTTAGAGAGCAATTCAATAGACACATGCTGAGACAAAGCTGAAGTGTTCGGATGTTCTGATGTACTTGGTAATGGCTTTGAACAGCGTCCTCTTACCCCTTCCACACTGCTCTGCATATGCGCTTCGCTGCAACAATGCTACTGGCTTTGATGGCTTTGAACAGCGTCCTCTTACCCCTTCCACACTGCTCTGCATATGCGCTTCGCTGCAACAATGCTAATGCAGCACAACTACGTGAAAACTCCACACAAGTGTGCGATCCTTCACCGCGGATATTTTCGTGATATCCCTAAATGGCGCAGGTGCGATTGCGGCGCATCTAGTATTCACCAGGTGAAGGACTTGAAGAAAGTTACAAAGAGGCGGTAGGAGTATCCTCCTATTGATTCCCTATGGGGTGGTGGTGGTGGTTATTGGTTTTACGACACGTCGACCGTTGAGTCATATAGCGTCGCCAATCTCTCACGCCGATTGGTCGCGGGCGAAGAGTAGCAACAGGTGAGAGATTCCCTATGGGGAATTAATATATAACTCGAGGCGTAGCATTGGTGAACTTGTTCTCTTTTTGGGAGGAAAAAACCACAGTTAGAGAAATTGTACAGAGGACGGCAAATGTACTGCTCGACAACAGAGACAGCTGATTTTAATTTCATATTGTGGAACAATGATCGCATTAACAGATGTACTTCTTTTCTGGCCCCAAAACTATCCGGTTGACGACTGGAATTTCATGCAAAAATTAATCCTAAACTATAGCTGATTAAAGCGTTCCCAGCAGAGCATCACACGATATGATTTCTTCAGCTGCTCTGAAGAACACATGCCACATATTAAGTACGCCACATTGAAAACTAATTAATTTCCGTGCAGGTACACTCCGTTCCAATAAAAAAAAACTTTCATCATCTTCGAAACCAGTGGGTTAATGGCCTGACCAGTCCTTCGGGCGGGATAAATGTCGGAGTTGCCAGTTCGTGTCCACGTGTCTCCGAGACTTATCGGTTAAAAAAAAACACCACAAGCACGACTCCGACCAGCATTGCTTTGGTATTAATACGCCAAATAGACGATTGTCATGAACTTTCCGGCCGGGCGGGGTGCATTTGTCCCACCATAAAATGGATAGTTTGATCGGCTGCATTTAGATATCAGTCCAAGCGTACCTGCCCGAGATGACAGAACTTCTGACGACGTCGCAACAATTTGAACACATGATGAAAAAGTTCCGACAAAAGATGCTACTGACACATGGACACCGCACCCGCCGCCTGCCAGACAGCTGGCGGGACCGCGATGCCGCACGTGCCAGGTGTCATCGCGTCATCGCGTGTGGTGTAAACAGCAGCCTTAGCCTGCAGCCTGCAGCAGCCTGCAGTCTTATGTGGTGAAAGTTTAATGGGAATTAATTTCGGAACTCAAAACTCTGCCCGCAAGAGGTCAAAACCAGTTACTGATAGGTGTGATCGTTCCGGTAAATTTTGGAACTGTAGGACCTTGTGTTTAAGCGTCACGCACGCTGGCAAGCACCAGTCTGTGTTGCGAGAAGCAGCGCACCGACTAGAGATCCACCTCCCCTGCACTGCGAGGCGCCCACCCAAATGGTCGCCCCCCCCCTATAGCCTGCCCTGCCCATGGCCTATCGCACGCCAGCGCACGAACGATCGCCGAGTTCCGGCGATGTAGTCATTCTGAGCTAGGTTTTGCATGCAACGCTATAGAGTTGGTGTTAGAATTGCACGAGGTTAGGGTTGCTCGTCATCCGCCCTTTGCCAGTTCCCACATCAGCAATCACTCTGGTTTCTCCATTACTACCGAGCTCAGTATTGTTCCCAGAACAGTCTCCGAGTGGTCAGATCCATCCGACTTGACTTGAGTAAAATAGCAAAACCATGTCGAAGTTTCTCTGTTTTGCCATTGCTATGTTGATATAGACCAGATAATCGTGATAATTATGCCACCATCTTGTGTTGGCATCAACAAATCGACCGAGATGCAATAGGCTCAAGTAATGTCGATATTGGACAATGCTGTCACAAACTTAACTTAACATGACCATCTCGGTTGAGATGGAACCGCCAGTCTAACCTTCTCGAATGCAATGAACCACCTTATTTCTATCTTTAAAGTAAACCACCAGTACAACCTTTTCAGCAAGGTTTCCTTTCCGCCATTCGTATTTCGCGCCAAGTTACCTGAGCAATAGGAACATTGGCCGTATTTTGCAAATGGTGCGAAATTTGCGCTCTACATTTGCTTTGGCTTTTGTCAGCACGAATGAAATTTTTCAATATGTGACGTATGCGTACATTACATACAGCATCGACCAATGACGGACGTGGACGATCGCCGAACTGATGTACACAAAATCAGCAACAACAAAACGCAGCACAAAGCTCATTGAGCATGGTTAGCGGGTGGGAAGCAAATGCCTTTAATATTCATCCATGTTCGGCTCTCACCATCCATTTCCAGCTAGGATGGGCCCTGAGAGCAAAACGAGTTCCTATGGGCCTCTTTTTGACGGCCCCGGCCACCTCTGTCGTCGCAGGGACTCTCTTTAACGACCCAAGGCCTTTCCCGTCAGATCGGAGACCTCTTTTCAAATGTTTTCTTCGGCTTGGGTCCGGCAGTCAGCTCAGGGCCCTTCACACTGGCTCGGGGGCATTTCCGTGAGCCCGGGCCCCTTTGGTCGGCCCAGGAGACCTTCACGTCGGCACAGGGGATCTCTGCGCCTACGCCTTGGTTGGTTATTGGTTTTACGACACGTCGACCGTTGAGTCATATGGCGTCGCCAATCTCTCACGCCGATTGGTCGCGGGCGAAGAGTAGCGACAGGTGAGACTCGAACCCACAATATTTCGATTGTGAGACGAGCATCTTGCCCCTAGACCACTCGTCCCCTGCGCCTAGCCTTAGGAGCCTTTGCGAGCCCCTCGAGGCGGTCGCCTGGAGGGCTCTTCTTGGACCATCCAGGAGGGAGGTTGCCCATTCGCCCCCTCCCCCTTGGCTACACCACCACAACTGGTCACAGCTCGGTCGATCTTTCCTGGAGCTGCCCGTGTGTCCCATCACAAAGCCTGTTTTCAAAGGTACCCTGCTGGGAGATTGTGTGACCTGAGCATTTTCGTCGCCTGCCGTGAGTCCGCTATTACCTCATTTGTATCGTAACGGTAGACAATTATTGTGTTGAAACACACCAGGTTAAGCGCAGCACGTCCCATGTTGGCCTAAGTACGTTGACACGAACGTGTTGATTTAAATCGCACCCCGTTCCATCTATGCTGCGCTCCACCAGAAAAACGCGTACATGTGCATTTACCACCGGCCCACATCGCACACGTTCGTCGGCCACTCTCCGGTGCCGCAACACGCCGACGTCGTACGGCCGATCAACACGCCGCACACACGGCAGCAAAGCAGCAAACCTTGGGCTCTTTTACGACGCATTCACGCGCCAGCTCACACAGCGTCTGCGGCCTGTCAGGCCGAGTCGCCGCCGGTGAGCCCGGCACTCGCGCCGGCCGTGGGATTCATCGGCGACCGGAAATCGATGCCGGGCGCGCCGCTGCTCTGTGGCGCGCCGCCACTCTGTGCCGCCCAAGGTCGGACGGCCGCCGTAGATGGGATCGATGGCGACGACCGAAATAGACGCGTCGGTCGCCGTCGGCCACGGATGCCGCCGGCCATCCGTCGCTGATTGGACCGTACGTCGGCCGCACCGCCGGACGCCTTTCACGCGCCGGCCGTACGGACAACCACCTATGTACAGCGCGAAGGCGGTCAACGCCGGTCTTGTCGCGCAGTGGTCGAAGGGAAGACTTCGATATTCTGATGACCTCTGACTGGTTATAATCGGCGGACTTTAATTAATCGGTAACTCTAGCGCAGCATATGTGCGGAACGTAACTTCGCCTAGGTGAAAGAAGGACCACCAGCAAATCTGATGTTCCAATTGCCATAAATAGTGTTACGTTACTAAAGGAATAAATTGTGTTGCAAAATAGAATACAAAATGCAATTTAAAGGAAGATGATTGTATGGTTGTTGCAGTAGGCTTTCTAGTCGCAGCATGTGCAGCACTTCAATTTTCACCAATGTGCCCTCCAGTAAAGCTACTGTGCACCAATGCACTGCACCTATTGCTGAGACACTCGACGCATGAGTCCAGGGAGATGTATCATAACCTCCACAGCTAATAATCTGCACAAATTCAACACACACCGAAGCGGTCGTAGCCTACACAGGTCATAACCTCCACGGTTCACAACCTCCACAAATCCAAGCGGTCATAACCTCCACGGTCATAACCTCCACAACTCCGAAGCGCCCATAACCTCCGCAGCTCACAACCTCCACAACCCCGAAGCGCTCATAACCTCCACAGCTCACAACCTCCACAACTCCGAAGCGGTCATAACCTCCATAGGTCACAACCTCCACAACTCCGAAGCGCTCATAACCTCCATAGTTCACAATCTCCACAGATTCAAGAACTCCATAAATTTATAGAAGCAACACTTCAGATAGCTATCGCTAGATAGCAGCACGGTCTAGGTATTATAGCAACGAATAAGCAATGAATATCATGAGATTGAATGTTGAAGCATAGGTAACAATATTTCTCGCCAGATGGCAGGATGACACTATTAAGTACGTGCTCTTTGCGTGCAGCTTTTCTATTGTTCGAGAGCTCGGTAGGCCGCGCATCGACGCGTGGGAAAGTAATGCGTTGCGCAGTGGCGGATGATCGTATAACATGTACAGGATTTCCGCCTGAAATACATCGACGCGTGGGAAAATAATGCGACACGCAGTGGCGAATGATCGCATAACATTTACATGATGTCCGCCTGCAATATGATAGCTGTTCATGTCCTAGTCACGTCTATGGCCAGACGCACAACACCGATGGCTTACATGGGCATGGGCGGAGAAGTGTCATGTCGCAGCATTTGGGGAACGCATATCCAGTTCGAGTGGATGCATCTGACGGTGGTGTAGTGCTCTCGTGGCTTGCGTTGCCAGCTTAGCATGAACTTGTTCCAAGTTGTGGAAGGGAGGAGACGGGGAAGTCGCATTTATACATGCGACGACTTTACCTACGTGAAGAAGATGACAAGAGGAGAGCACACGTACCTACATTAATTAATATAACTCTTCTTATAACTGCATTGCAGGATAACTTCCTCGCACATTACCGACGGAGCTGCCCAGTCGACATTGTATCATAACCACAGTCGGGCCCCATATGGGGCCCCCACATATATTTAACGGGCTCCGGCACAGCCCCGGCCGCTATTTTTTTATCGTAGTCCAGCTGGGCACCGCCCGAGCAGATTTCGTGACCAGCGCGGGCTGGACAGGCACCAGGCACCGATTGCAATAGTGAGGATGCGCATGTTCACTCAGCCTGCGGGGCCATGCTGGATTTTAGCTGGGCGGACGTTCCATCTGCTTCGGCACGTCAACAAATGAGGCCTCAGCAGGCTGGCCTGCCATGGGGGAAATCTGCCCAGCAGGGGCCACAGGCAAATTTTGGTTGGGGCACGGTGACTTCGATCACGGATTTATTGGGAAGGAGATGCAAGCTGCTCCTATGCCTTCATATCAAACTGTGTATCGCCGACCATGAGGCACAGTAGTGAAATGCACCTACGAAGCAGCCTAATTTTATCTTTGAGCGACACATTCTACCAGGAGGGTGTGCGCACAGCGGGCTATATAACAATTCCTCCAACCAACAGGCGCAAGCCTGTGCATATTCTGTGTCCTTTGATGACGAGCGAGGGCTTCGATTTGAGCGGCCTGGTCTGGTCCTGCCCGAGCGCGAGGTAACCGGACAAATGTACGTAAGCGCAGATGTACGTAAGCAAATGTACGTAAGCGCGAATGTACGTAATCGCAAATGTACGTGTGGCAAATGTGCGTATGCGCAACCGCTGTCTCACCTCCTCTATCGTGCTTGCCCGATACCGGATGTAATATAAACGTCTTAGTAGTTTTTTCCTAACGTAAAATACATCTAGCAGATGGGACTCGGCCTCTACTAAGGGACATTACAACATCCACGGCGTTAAAATTACCCTGCCGATGGGTTACATCTGTTCCATTAATATTATAAATCAGCATTTATTCATGAGCAAAACTGTATGGTAGGATGCAAATTCATTTATGTTCATACATGATAATATATGTTGATAGCACACATACATGATTTATATCAATAGCGCTTAAAACCGTAACTTATAAAAGGTGTGCATGCTACGCTTGATGTACAAGAACAAAACGTTTGCGGTACAGACTTCAACTTCTATCAACAACTATTGTTTGCTTAGCAACACCCTTAATTGACCTCCCTTACCACGTCACCAAATCTCAACTGCTCCCCGTAGTTCTGCACCAACAATTTCAAGGAACCAAGGTGTGTTTATAGAGAGAAATGGTCAATTATGGTTTCCACTGTTCTTGATGTTATTGTCAATGTATTGCACAACTGGCCAGATCGCCTTCAAAATCGCTTTTAATTCGAAGCGCCTGCCGGATGGGACAATATAGTGTTTTCTGGGATTCTTTTGTGCGCTAAGTTCGATTGTGTGGTCCATTTTGGCGTACCGAGTACTGGTAGCCGGTGAGAAGGGGGGGGGGGACTAATTCATCGCGTTAGGGTTGTTGGTGAATTGATACACGGACGAATGTCGATTCCAGCTGCTGCTGATCGCGGCTATGAATAGGATATTGCTGTACTTGTCAAGGCTCGGCTAATACAGTGGGGCCAACAGTACTATAGTAGAAATAAATTATCCTAACATCCATATCATGCCTAAATTTAGCAGACAATTCGTGCAAGGCCGCATCTATATTGCGCATACATCGTGAAACACTACTCATGTCGACATTAGCATGTGTGTGTGCATACAGGTGTGCATGCGAACATGCAAATCACACATGACCTACATACCTAATTAGTCACGTTACCTGTCAACTGATCCCACCGATCTCGCCGACACTATTCAAATTATATTGTCTGGTGTATGGTGCGTGTGTGCGTGTCTGACTTAGTCCTCTTCACTACAGCCCGAGTCGACAAGGCTCTCACCTAACTAGGAGTGGGACGTCATCAGTGGCGTACCGAGGGGGCATAGGGGAAGTGTCCCCCTCCCCCTGAGAGGTTGTGGGGTCCCAATAATGGCGTCGGGGTTCGGTGGTGGATTTGTGCTTTAGGGCGCGTCGACTGCATTGGTCATTTTGGGCCCATTAAGGGGGTTCGGAAAAAATGCGCCAGACTCCCTAAAAATCCCGCTGGGGCCCCCAAAATTGTTCGGGGGCGATCGCCGAGTGCCTGGTCAGTTTAGCGGTCGTGTTTCTCTTCGCGTCAGTTGATTTCAGTTCGGAGAACTCACGGACAGGACATCCCCGCCCCATAAGTGCCAACGGCCCACCCGTTGGCACTTATGAACACGTCCATCAACTTGCCATTCAGCCAATCTTCGTGCTTGGGGACATATCGTTCCCTGTGCCGTCCAGCCTGATTCCAATCAGCTCATGTCTTATGAAGTTATGCAGGCATCATTTACACTATTTCAATGTATCACCAGATAGTAGTGATCATCTTGTACAGTCCAAAAACGGAATTAAGCTATCAACTGTCGTCTTGATAATACCCTCATGCTGTTCAATATGCTCAAAGAGTTCCCTTCTCAACATGGTTCCTAAAGTTGCAGCCTCATAGAGCTTTTAATCACGATATTACTCAGATCAACACGATCGACATTTGTGTAGCGCCGCGCAGATAATGCTCTCTTTTCTACCCGTGGCTTCAAACTGACGAAGCTCACCGGTGTGCGTCAGTGACCTGGATACTCCACATGCGCAGGTCGGGTGACAAGGCTGTCACCGTCATCCGACCAATCAGCGTCATATTGATCAGAGCCTCGCTCTCCGCTAATTTGACACCGACCGCATGCACCGGGGCGGCAGCCGACGGCCGCCGCGAAGGGCCGTCAGCTGACTGAGGTGCCGCGCCGCTCCAGCACATCCACACTAAAACTGAAATTTACGGATTTAGCGCAAAAACGCGCAACTTTTGACATTGGATCCACGATCTGAAGGCAATGGGTTCTCGCTGTGTGCAAAAATTTCTGTGGAACTAGGTGGAACTCACTTTATAACTCTACACTATGGATCTAGGGAATTGTCTAGGGAAGTTTTCCATAAATGATCGTATCACTCTCCAAGGCTTAATTGTACGAAACAGGTCCGAAATTTTCCGTTAACATTTTATTTGCGATGGCTTTCATAAGCAGATGAACCAAACAGTCCCGTGCTATGCTTACTTTTATGATGCCATGACTAAATCAAGACTTCATAAACATAGCTAGTTTACAGCGCCGCTCGGAAACCGGCTTTAAACATCGCGGCATTGGCTGACTTTGACAGCATATTGCACCAAGATGATGTCGACGGTCAAAATGAATGCAACCATCGAATGCACCGTTCATTTTACATATGTATCCGTGATCAGAAGTAACAAAGTTGAAAGTCGATTTTTAAAATAAAAAGCGGTTTTGAAGGCGATTTGGCCCACTGTGCATTGGTAGATGCATTGGTAGAACAGGATGATAATTGGTGATATTGGGCCGGTCATACGCATCGATTGGGCCTCTGAGCCATACATGCCCCATATTCCATACACCATGCGCCATATTCATTGGCCCGCCTTTCACAATAGGCGTCTGAGCCATACGTATTAATCTTTCCATCATTTTACTTGATTGGATTGTATATTTGATTATGTGCCTGCCCGAAGCTACAAAGCCGGACCGATGTGTTCCCAGTGACGTGTTCCAGTGGCGATCCTGGCTGCGAAGTTGATAAGTTTTTGTACTCTGTAGCTGACCCTTGGATGCTCCTCCCCAGACCGAAATGCATAACTGGTATTCCGCATAAGTGATATTCTGCATAAGTGATATGCGGAAACACGTGAGTTTGAATCAGCAATTTGAGTGTCCCTGGTGAAGTGGGGACGGAGCCGGTAGAGGAAGATGAAGCAGTTGTGGTTCCGGGCGACCTGTGTGAGGTCCCCCCCCCCCTCCCCTCCCCGAACGGGAGCTATGAAGACACCCAGCAGCTTGAAGGCCTGTGTTGGTTTGACGTGTGAAATTTGAAACTGGAAATCTGAGAGCCAATGAGCATGAAGTCCGTTTTGTCAGTTTTCATCTCGAGCTAGTTGAACCAAACCATATCTGAAGGATTTCGAGCGAGTGCTCTTAGCGGGTTTTGTGATTCTGCAGATTTGCCTGATCCGAACGGCGTGGTCAAGCAGCTGGGTGTCGTCAGCGTAGGAGATAAGGTGATGCTCGGGAAAGTAACGGAAGGTCGTTGGTGAAGAGGCTGAAGAGCAAGCATGCTATGGAATCCTGGGGGACACCACGCACCGAGGAACCTGAAAATCACGATGGGAGCCTCAAAAGTTCGCGCCGGGACCACTGAAAATCACGCGGGGCCCTAAAAAAAAGTCATGCGGGTGCCTGAAAATCATGCTAGGGGCTCAAAGGTCGGGGCATGCCCATGTGCCATGCCGCCGCCCTTTGCATGATGGGTGGGCGTGGACCCCATATGGCTCCTGGATCCGCCGCTAATGAGACCTGTATATTGTGTGATGTGATCTGAATTGTGTACCTGATGTCCTCAGCGGTTGGTGTGTTGTTTCGTACATAATGCATGATATCGTTTGCTGGTTGATCTCTTATTCCATTCCATCATGTATACAGCATATATTGTTGGCTTACCATCTGCCTTTTTTGTCATGGGCTAATGCAAAGGTGGAAGAGAAATATTAAGTGTCCGGAAGCAAGGCATAAGAACTTACAAAATTGTTCCTGCCTAAGTGTAATTTCCCAACAAAATTAACAAATGTTATATTCGAAACTACCATCACTGTGCATGCAGTATGAGCTTTCCTCCATACTTAGCTTCCGCCAGGGGATCTCAACATTGCGCACACCGACAGGTCAGAGACGGATCCAGAAATTTCCATGGGGACACTCGTCTGGGGGGGGGGCGACAGTTCCTCGGAGGGCCGCCGCTGCGAAAGTCCCCGGAGGTGTGCATTTGCCTGAATGTCTGTTGTTGAGAGGAGGGATGTGTGCACTGGACCGTACTGAAAAGGGCACCGTAAATTTACACCGTTTCCACTCAGAGCAGTGTCTTCGGCTGAAAATTGAGCGAGGGGGTCGTTGCACTCTAGCCTTCTCATACGGGTACTCCGGTCAGATGGTCACCATCTTTACATGGGGGACATACCCCCATTGCTCTCCTGTATCCGCCCCTGGGGTAGATGCACTCTTAAGGTATACACAACAATGCCCCTGGTAGCTGCCTAGCATAGGTGTAGATTTCTGAAAATTATTAGGAGGGCACAATACATGAAGGAAATGGCCAAGCCCAGATGGATTGGGGAGGGGATACATTAAGGTCCGATATTAGAAGTTGAAATTATTGGAAGGGCACATCCAGTACGGGGGAGGGGTAGCAAGTGCCCTTCCAGGCACCGTTCCCACCGTAAGGCATTCAAACACAGTACATGAGGAAGATCGTCGGTAATCGGTAAGCAAACATTAGCATATTTCACGTTTGTCTAGAAATACTCATCATGCTACATCTCAGCAGCACAATCAGACTCTTCGAAATGTGCTGCACATGGATACCTACACGGGAGTGCTTAGTTCGTTTGAAGGAGGCTTCTCTTGAATTTTCATAATCCATGCCATTTATCTGATTCCTCGACCAAGAACTTATCCCCACCTGCTCCGCTGGATATAGGAACACAGCAAATACCCATCCCATAAAATGGTTACCGACATATTATGTGCGCACTATTAAAAGCCAGCATTAACAACCCTTCAATACACAATCCCAGCGTTAGCGGGCCGCAATTTGCTGCATTTCGTGTCACACTCGCCTGGACTGCCATCTGGTGGCAGAAACTCCGCGATGTCTCCCATAGGGTAGATTTTGTTCTTTTATGTTTTCCAGTTTTCCAATATTGTTCATGGTATGGTATTTTGTATTGTATTCTTCTTATTCTATGGTATACTGGGGTGGAGATTGCCAAGTGGTTAAGGTATTGAGCTCTGGGTACCAAGGGTCCTGGGTTCAACACTCGCACCACTCAGGACATTTCCCAATCCTGCGGCCCACCGACGAAACAGTGTGGTCGGCGCCATTAGCTGTAACCATGCATAAAGTGCATTGAGAACCACCCAATAAACGAACAACATAGTATGTATATTACCCCACCCTTTTCAGTATTTTGTTGTCGAAAGAGGGAAAATTATGTATCTCCATTGTTGAAAATGCCTTTCCGGTCTTTTTCAAGCAATCTGAATTGATTGCAAGTTTATTCTTGGTGAGCTGTCTATTTATTGAAATATAAATACTTCAACTTCAACAGTTGAAATCATGAAAAGTTGTCATGTCTGAAAGATATGAACATCAAATTCATTCAAATCACATCCAGGACCAATTTCACTAAAACCACAATATGTGTATTCACATCGAATTCCATGCGAATACAGCTGATGCTGTAACTTGCAAAGATGACATTTCACTAACATCACAAGCTAACAATGCTACAACATCTAAAGTACATTGTTTATGACAAGCTATGGAAACATATATTGTATTACATATTCTGTATTTCACTGATGTTGTTGATCAAACATCAGTAGGCTAGGTAGGGGTTACATTATTTTGTGTTGCTGTAATTATGCGCTATTCTTAATTTTATATTTGTTCTGACTTAAACCCATATCTTCACACACTTTTCCAAAATTTTGTTTGGGAGAGAGGGTACAACATGTATCTGCATTTACAAAAATGTTATAGTGCTTCGAATGCTACCTGACTGAATTTGATGTGTTCTGTTGAAATGAGTACTTGATTGAGCTATAACTACTTGAACTTCAATTGTTTATATCTTGAAAAGTTGTCCTTTCCCAAAGGAATGAGGACCAAATCCACTCAAATCATATCAAAAAGCACCAACACAGCAAAGACACCACCGTGACCCACTATTGGCCTTGGGGCTTCTATACCTACATCAAATTTTCAACTTAAAAACCTAAACAAACCTAACGAAATTGGACTCCTCTGTTTGTTTCACAGAGATAAAATGTGCATAAAACTTGTCTATTGAATACCTTAAAGCACAATAATACTAGCAAGGCAGTGCTGTCTTTCAAATTGGGAACACAAAAGCATTGGTAATCCATGTCTCTAAACAAATCATGAATTGTAGTTTCACTCTTACTGAAAAATCACAAATAATTTCACTTAAAATTATATGGTTATCTGCAACAACCATGCAAACAAGCAGTATCTACCAGACGTAGAGACCATACAAAAGGTTGTTGCATGCTCAGTGCAGGGAACACACTTATGACAAGTCTGTTTATCCCTCTAAAGAAATGGTACCCCTCAAGACAAGTGCGTCCATGACAATTCCTGGATCCATCTGATAGCTGGGCCATAATAATAAGCATTGCAACAACAGGGGACAAGGGGCCACATCCCTGAAATTTTGTGAAAACAAGGCTATGCCAGCCATTCATTTATCTCTGCTCTTGGCTCTGGAGATGAGGGTGGATATTGATTGCACTATCAGGCTCTTGAGTATTTTTCCTCCCTACTTTCATGCACACATGCTTCATGTAGAGAGAGTATTGTCTCTATGAGTGTACAGAGACCATACACTGGGTTGCTACACCTGGTGGTAAATACTTCCCATATGTCTGGTCATTACATGTCACCAAAGTGCCATCATAATCAATCTTGTCACCATAATCAATATTGGCTTGTTCTGCAGGTGAAGATGGACATTCACTGCATGACTAGGCTTTAATTCAGCATTTCCCCCTCCTTACTTTCAAAGACAAATATCAGTACATCAGGCAACTTATATGATAGTGTAAAATGATCTGAAGTGCAACATGAACCAATTGCCCTGACCATCAATGGCTGTGTGATCAGGTTAAAAAAGAGCTCCGCTGGTATTTGAACCTCCACCACAGGCACAGAAAGCAAATGCCTGAACCAACTGTGTCAATTACCGAGATGGCTCCAGCAGAAATACACAATTGTAGGGCATGCTGACTGGAGATATCTTTATTGCTTTGCTTATCTCTAACAACATGGGGATGGTCATTATGCACCACTTCTCTTTTAATGCTATGTTGCCAAACTCCTTTTTTGTGTTATTCTGTTTGCAACCTGAAAAGTAAGCATTTGTAAAGAAAATGAGTGGTCCATCATCTTAGTCACCTTCATAAACATTACGATTGTGTGATAAATTCCAGGAATTCATAAAATGCTTTAAAGTACAAATTTATCATTTTTATAACTTACAACAAAACCCTATCCTTGCATGACAAATTTTACCTTGATCTGATGGTAAATATTAAGATCAAGGTAAAATTTGAGTTTTGGGAATTTTTGTTTATAATAGTATGCTTTCTGACATGATGAAGACGATGTGATCACTTATTTCACAGCAAATGATTACTTTTAAGTCAACGGCAGTCAATACAATTGATGACGTTATAGGCACAAGTCTGTGACTTATAGCCACAATGATTCGAGAAGGAACTTTTGAATCTTGTGGCAATGGAATTCAAGCAACAACAATTTGAGCAAATAACCCTGCTGGGAACGGCTGTGTTGTCGGAAAAATTATGAACGTGAGTGTTTGTCCTCAAAAGAAAGCTTAGTAGCTATCCAAGATACTGCAGCACAGCCGATTCACCATGAGGCTAAGCTTACACTGATACGAGTGGTGCGCATTGCTGAGTGTGGTTTGTCTACAGAGCCACCGACTACTAAATAAATAAATCGTAGAATAAATAAAATAAAATAACCTAACCTAACCTAACTTAGACTAAGATAATGTAGCATAATATAGAAAATGTATGATAGCATAATATAATATAATCTAATCTAATCTAACTTAACCTAACCTAACTGGAAAACCAGAATCCCCAAAACAAATTGTTGGTCATGACATCATCAAATATATTCGACATTGTATATATATCCATAGGCAACTTTGGTAACAATACCTACTAAACTTCAGGAAGTTTGGTAAATATTTCTACTAAACACACTTCCCCTCATAGTACATGTACATACTAAACCTTCTCGAGGATGTGTTGGACATTGACAGCACTGCCCTTAACTATTACAGCATCGCAACGAACTTCCGGCCTTGGTCGTGTTGTGGACGCAACGGTTTGGGAGTATGAAATCTTGGAAATAAATGTCTAATGAAGTCAGAAACATAAGGTTTTCGATGTCAGAGTATTAAATCAAGTGGATGAAGTGTTGAATTTCTTCTTTATCACATCTGTGACACACCAGGTACAGATAATTGTATGCTATGTGCTATATTTGTAGTGAAGATTTTGATAGTGTATTTCTTTGCCAACGGAAAAGTAATCATTTGCAGAGAGTGAGTGGTCGCATCGTCATTTTCACATTAAAATACCCCATATCAAAAAAAATCCTAAAATCCTATTTTACCTTGATCTTAATATATACCTAAACCTAACCCATTTGTATACTTCTTGGAAGTACAATGTGTGTAATACATATTTTGTGGCTATCTTGAACTGCAATAATACCCAAAATACTGCCTACCTAGCTTGGCACATACCCACCCCATGAACAATTAGGTACAATGACTGAATCACTGCATTTAACTCACCAAATTATATGCATGAAGGTAGATAGGGGAAGAGGGAGGTATCCAAACATCTAAGATATCATGCAACAAATGGCTCCACTGCTGCTTCTGTATGGCTGAACCAGTAACTGCAGTGTTTATCAAACACAAAAATGAACAAACTATCCATATTTAATCAGTTCCTTTACATGAAAGTCCTTAAAACACTCGAAGAGCAATTTAAAACAAAATATTTCGTATTGGTGTTTTGTATTCCGAATACGAAAATGTGTTTGTGCTGGATTACCTACTACCTAAGTAGGTAGATAGGTAGGTACCTACCTAGGCCAAGGCCAGTTTGAGTTGATGGTGTTGATTTGATGCTTAGGAGACGTCGATTACCTACATCGCTATTTTTATCCCATACCATGCAAGAGTGGGGATCACCACATCACACTTCCCACACGCAGTCCCCTACAACAATAGCACAGTTCACAAACACCTGATGACCAGATGAAGCAGAAAATAGCGCCTAATTCACGACCTTCAAACTTAAGATTACTGCGCATACGTCTCCGACAAGGAATATCACAACGATAACTATATGGAGATACCGAGGTTTTTACTACCAAATGCTGCCAAATGCAGTTGTAAAATGTCACAGCAGGCGACTGTGCGATGGCATGAGATGACTCAGATTGGCCCCCTTCCTCAAATACTTTGAATCAGAAGTGGAAGCCTGGAAATAGTCAGCGCTGGGTGGGTTCAGATAACTGGCAGATCCATCTGACAATTTGCAGTAGCCAAACAGCCCAATTTTCAACCTAACCTATACTCAAAACAGGGCCTTCTCTAAGGGATTTTCACTAGGTGGGATTTCTTGCACATACCTAATCAGTGCAATATGGCGTCACAGGCGGACCGAGCCCTACGGTTTGGTGAACTCTTGGCGCGGTTCCCCCCCCCCCCCCCCCCCCCCCCCCCCGTGCGCGAGTGTCTGGAAGTGTGCGTGTTCTATCCCACGCTGGAATATGGGCGTTAAAATCGACAAGTAAAATGAAAGGGTTTTTTAATTGGGCTATGAGGTTTTATAATTCTGCCAAAATGTTTGTGTTGTCTGTAGATGGTGGAATATATAATGAACATACCTCTATGTTCCTACGATGAAAACGCAAGGTACAAGCTACTGCTTTTAAAGGTGAATTGAGTGTAATTTGTGTATGTGTGTAATCATTGTTTATGTAAAGCGCTGTACCGCCACTGCGGTTTGTTTCACGGACCTCGTCGTGACGGTAGAGCGAGTAATTAAAGATGTTGAAATTATATGGATCGGTGGGTAAGAACCAGCATGTTTATGTTTGTTTATCAGCAAGATTAGAATGATGTGACCACTGATTCCCCTCAGAAATGCTTATTTTTAGTTTGAAAGCAAAATAATGTACTACTATTTTGTTAATACCTAAAATAACCTGGCCTGGTTTTAAAACCCTACCTCCTTTTAAATTGTTTCTTCAATATAGGCACAATTTGTGTGTTCAATAATAAAAATGTTAAGAAACCTAACCTGGCCTTACCTTTTTTTCTTATTTTAAGTATTATTTTTGTCTGACATAAAATGAGCATATTTTCACAATAAAAGCTAGCCTAACCTGTGGTTTTGCTTTGCTAAGTAAAATTTGTGTACAACGTATTGTGACCACATTAAACCACAATAATACCATTATATTTATGGATACGCACAATAGAAGCAAGATTAGCTTATAGGGTGTGTTGTAAGCAAGGGCGTCGCCACCGGGGGCAGGGGGCAGTCGCCCCCCTGCCGTCAAACAGGGGGCGCCGCCCCCTGAAATTTGAGGAGGCCCCTATCCGGAAATGCACAGGAAAAAAGTGAGCAATGAGGCGGACGAGACACGAGAGGAGGCCTCCAAGACGTCAGAGGAGGCCCCTAATTTGAAGAAGGAGTCACCTAGGAGAGGATAGGAGGACCCAGAAATCACGAGAGTGCCAACAATTGGCACGGAGGCCCCCAGGAATGCAAAGGAGGCCCTCACGATTGCAAAGGAGGCCTCCAGGATTACAAAGGAGGCCCCCAGGATTGCAAAGGAGGCCCCCAGGATTGCAAAGGAGGCCTCCAGGATTTACAAGGAGGGCCCCCAGGTTTGAAAGGAGGCCCCCAGGATTGAAAAGGAGGCCCCATGATTGCAAAAGAGGCTCCCAGGATTGCAAAGGAGGCCACCAGGAATGCAAAGGAGGCCCTCACGATTGCAAAGGAGGCCCCCAGGTTTGCAAAGGAGGACTCAAAGATTGCAAAGGAGGCCCCCAGGAATGCAAAGGAGGCCCCTGGATTGCAAAGGAGACCTCCAGGATTACAAAGGAGGCCCACAGGATTGCAAAGGAGGCCCCACGATTGCAAAGGAGGCCTCCATGATTACAAAGGAGGCCCCCATGATTGAAAAGGAAGCCCTCAAGATTGCAAAGGAGGCCCCCAGGATTGCAAAGGAGGCCTCCATGATTACAAAGGAGGCCCCCAGGATTGCAAAGGAGGCACCCAAGTTTGCAAAGGAGGCACCCAAGTTTGCAAAGGAGGACTCCAGGATTGCAAAGGAGACCCCTAGGAATGCAAAGGAGGCCCTCACGATTGCAAAGGAGGCCTCCAGGATTACAAAGGAGGCCCCCAGGATTGCAAAGGAGGCCCCCAGGATTGCAAAGGAGGCCTCCAGAATTACAAAGGAGGCCCCCAGGCTTGAAAAGGAGGCCCCAGGATTGCAAAAGAGGCTCCCAGGATTGCAAAGGAGGCCACCAGAATTTCAAAGGAGGACTCCAGGATTGCAAAGGAGGCCCACAGGATTACAAAGGAGGACTCCAGGATTGCAAAGGAGGCCCCCGGGAATGCAAAGGAGGCCCCCAGGATTGCAAAGGAGGCCCCAGGATTGCAAAGTAGGCCCCCAGGGTTGCAAAGGAGCCCCACAGGATTGCAAAGGAGGCCTCCAAGATTACAAAGGAGGCCCCCATGATTACAAAGGAGGCCCCCAGGATTGAAAAGGAGGCCCCAGGATTGCAAAGGAGGCCCCAGGATTGCAAAGGAGGCCCCTCGGATTGCACAGGAGGCCCCTAGGATTGCAAAGGAGGCCCTCAGGATTGCGAAGGAAGCCCACAGGGATTGTAAAGGAGGCCCCCAGGATTGCAAAGGAGGCCCCAGGATTGCAAAGGAGACCCCCCATGATTGCAAAGGAGGCCCCCAGGATTACAAAGGATGCCCCCAGGATTGCAAAGGAGGCCCTCAGGATTGCAAAGGAGGCCCCCAGGACTGCAAAGTAGGTCCCAATACGGGAAGGGAGACCTCAGAAAATGAGAGAAGGCCCTAAGACGGAAGAGAAAGCCAGTGGATATGAAATGAGGTTTCGGAGACGTAAAAGCAATCCCCGAAACGGGTAAGGTTCCACCAAGATAGAACAGGATAATCCAGAAAAGTGGCAGGAAGCACCTAATTCGGAAGAGGACGATATAAAGGAGGCCCCTGCCGGACTTGAGAGGAGTCCCTCGAGATGGAGTAGGAGGTCTCCAGGGCTGAATGAGGCCTCGACGACCGGAAGGAATTCCCAGGAAATGAGAGAAGGCCCTTAAAATGGGAGTGGTAGGTAGCAGGTATGGAAGGAGGCGAGGTTTCCAAAATTGAAGATCCCCTCAAGACGGGTACATTTTGCGAGGACAAAGGAGGATGCCCACGAGGCGTGGCAGGAGGCCCCTAATTTGGCAGAGGATGCCCCTGAAACATGAGAGGAAGTCCCATGCCATGTTAAAGGGGCCCCAGGATGTGGGAGGAGGTCCTCCAAAACGGGAGAGGAGGACCATTGAATATGGAGGAGGGTAGGCCGGACGAGAAGACGTCCAAAACCGGTAAAGAAGCTCCAGGAAATGAGACGAGACCGCTAAGACGCGAGAGGAGGTCTATAATTTGCTAGAAGCACCTGAAATGGCAGGAGTCGTGCCGGGGTACTTGAAAATCACGACATGGGCCCAAAAAGATCCGGCCGGGGCCCCTGAAAATCTCGCTGAGCCTATGGGTACCAAAAATTCACGCCCGGATCATGAAAATCACGCTTGGGGCACGATAAGTCGTACCGTTCCCCAACAGTATCATTTGGACACAAATGAAGCCGGGGCAACGAAAAACAATCCGGACATGGATAATCACTCTTGGGCCCCAACAATGACACCAAAAGCATCCAAAACGTATTGGACACCCACAAAGTGTCGAGGTCGCTAAAACTCGCGCTAGGGATCCAAGCAAATGACGTCGGGACACAAAAGATTACATTGGACTAAAAAAGTCGCGTCGCAGCCTTCGAAAATCTCACTGGGGACCAAAAAAGTCGCGCCTGGACCCCAAAGGTTGCTGCTGCCCCAAAAATCAATTATCAACCGGAATGTCACTCTGCGCCCAAAAAATCGGGTCAAAGTCCCCGCAAAACCCGTTGGGCACTGGAAAAAAACGTGTCAGGGCACCGAAAAAAATCGCACCTGGAGACCGAAGAATCGTACCAGGACCCAAAAATATCACATAAGGACCTATATAAAAAATAGAACTCCTTCGGTGGCCGCAGTGACATATCAAAGGGGCAAATGGCCCCTCCCTCCTAAGAGGGATATGCTCCCAAGAATCGAGCCGAGGCCCCCGAAAAGTCGCGCTGGGACCACAAAAATTCGCGTTGGTCCACCAGAATTCGCGTAGGGGCTCAAAGTAAATACGTCGGGCCCCAGAAAACTCGCTCCGAGGCACGAAAATCTGCAACAGGAACCGCCAAGATCGCGTTGGGGTCACAGCTAAGTACAACGCGCCCTGCAAACTCGAACCGGTCCCACCAAATTTCGCGCTCGAACCCACAATTCGGTAGTACCAAAAATTTCGCGCTCGGACCCATCGGTAGTACCAAAAAATTTGGTCTGGGCATCAAAAATTAACGTCGGGGCTGCCAACAATTGGCGTCTATGGCCCCACATAGGCACCGTGTGACCCCCAAAGTCCCATCGGTATCCGAAAAATAAAGCCGGAGCCCTCCAAAATCAGGAGGGATTGCAAAAAAAGTCCGGGTCAGGACAATGGTTCTGAAGCACCGAACATGTCATCAGATGCCTTGACAAATCGCGTACGGCATCGAAAAACATACCGGAGCTCGAAGAAAATCGAGGTGAGATACAAAAACATGGCACCAGGGACTCGAAACATCAGGGCGGGATTCGGAAGTTAAAGAAAATTCAGAAGAGATCCACAAAAATCGCGTTGAGCCCAGATAACTGGCGTTGGGTCCCGGAACCACGCGCCTGGGCGCGATAAGTCGCGCTGGGACCCAGAAAAAAACGCACCGAAGCCTCAAAATCGTACTGGGGCCCCACAAATGTGCGTCAGAAGCCCCAAATAAACACAGCGGGACCCTAAGAGCACAACGGGGGCCGAAAATGCGACTGGCCCTTCAAAGCGCAGTCTCGTAAAAAAGCGGCAGGGTCCGAAAACATGCGTTGTAGCCATAACTATATATACCGGGAACACTAAAAAAAACAAAAACAAAAACACCGGAAGCTCTCAAGGCACACAGGGGCCATATGACCGCACAAGGGCCTGAAAAGAGGCTGGGGCCGCAAAAAGCAACATGATCCCAAAACGAACAAAAATACCGGGCACTAAGTAAACACATCGAGATCTTTGAAAGCGCCCCGACAACAAAAAAAAAATATTCGGTGCGCAAAAAAGCAACAAAACCCTAAAACGAGCAGGGGTTTCGAAAATGCGTTGGGCCTCTAACAAAAATGAATTGGAGCCTTAAGACACATCCGTAGACGAAGAAATACGAAACGGGTCCAAAGAAGTACACTCAGGCAGGGCTTCGGTTCGGTAGCCAACCTGGAAGCATGTTTAATCAAAGATATGAGGTGCATCAAAGCTCAGCGGGTATCCGCATTTCTTCACCATAAAATATGGTAAGAAGGGAACTAATGATCTAATTTAATTAATCGAATTTTCGCAGCGAACGCCCATACGAAGCATTTTATGACGTCAGATATGGCGCAAGTCTATCATGTGGCAGCAATTAACAAAGCGTAGGAGGCCCAGCAGAATCCGTAGCATCGCACGAAGTGTGGCGAATGCGCCGAATGCGCAAGATGGGTGTGCACGTGCACTAACGTTGCCGTCGTGGCGACCGGGCACTATGAACTGGAATGTCTGAAATTGGAAAATTTTACATTTTAAAGTGATTTGTGCAGGTGTAATTTCAGCAGTGCGAGGTGACTTATCAAGGAATACCAAAAGAATACATTTGAACAGGTTGTGGGAGCTAGGGTTGAAATCCGACGAATCAGAAACGATAGTGGTAGATTAGGCCCCTCCACAGGATAATTCAGTTGATCACTAATTATTTTATTTAAAAAGTTCCCCTTTGAAAAAATAGTGGTCGAAATCGGAAGACTTTATTCAGTAGTTGGACCCCTCCAAATACGTTTGCCCCCTCCCCTTGACGCAAATATGGGTGCGTCACTGGTCTCCCAATAATTTTCAGAAACTTACGCCCATGGAGCAAAGCCAACATTGCGGGGGTAAATTCCCCCTCACAAGCATACAAAACAACACCGATGCCCCACATTAAATGGGAGGAATGATGTTTTAAAATGTATTTTCTTCCTACAAAGTTGTCTTCTGTGATTACAGCCTGCATGATTAGAGCTTCCCAGCTTCAGTACCTTCTCAACGACATAATTTACAAAACGGTACAGCACAGCGATAACCATGGGCGTGACGGCGTGGAATTCGAAGGTTTTGCATTATTTATGCATTGTCATTGTTACATTGTTGCATTGCCATTGATGCATGGTTGTTCAATGCTTGTTCTTGCCGTGAATTTATTCGCGGAGTATTTATTATTTTAGCTTCTGTGCCAAGTGCCTTGCAGCCAGCACCAAATGTTATGAAAAAAATTAATAAATCCCTAAGATGACGATCAGAAAACCAATTCAATCCACTTCTCGTTGTCACCTTCGCGAAATTGTTGTCCTGGGACTGAGAAATGATCGTTTAAGTTTGTTTATGAGATCAAGCTGGTGGGAATGACTAACAGTAGTGATGAACCTAGCTATATTCAGTTAAACTTGGTGAACAAAGAAGTGGGTTGATCAATGGGAGATATCTTTAAGATATGCTCAGCACGAGCCCCACCAGCTCGCTACAATCTAGAGGCCAGCGGGAAGATTCTTCTCGTCGATAAAGCATAAAGATATTGGTTTGTTTTGGCACTGACGTATTTATCTACATTTGCTTATTTATACCCTGGTATGGCTCGGTTCTCAGCGAAAAAAAAGATTCTTGCTATTGCGCTTTGCGTAAATTATATACCATGCCAAGAACAAACAAGACATCAATATGAAATCATGTTCCCATTCGGGAACCATACTAAGAGCCTAAAAAGCAAGAGGAGGCCCTAACACAGTGGAGGCCCCTTTTCGGGGAGCAGGAGGCCCCCTATCAACATTGCCCCCCTGGAAGAATTTCGTGGCGACGCCACTGGTTGTAAGTTGACATATTAATTAATAATAGAAGAACGTATATAATAAAAAAAATTGAAAATAATATAAAAAAAAAAGCTTTTTTTTTTCCATTTCAGCGGCATGGTCGATATTTCGCGCTCACACACATGCGTACGGGTCTTACTGTGAGCCATGGATGATGTACGCCTGGATTGGAAACTCCGCGTCGGCGCCTTTGATCTGCGCGTATCAGCGGCACCAACCTGCCACCTAGCGGAGGGTAAGTAAAAATCCGGAAACGCGGCCAGTTTTAGGCCGTGCGCCTGTGGGAGTTCGGGGTACGCATTTCGTATTTGATTTTTTTTCTCAACTTGATTTAGCCACCCCAGAAGGATTGCATCTGCCTTTCATGACACAGAATTGATCAAGGAACCTTACCATTATTTCCTTATTGATTTATTACGCTCCGTTCCGAAGTTATCGTGATGCGAAGTGAATGTAACTGTGAGAGGGAGCCCATTTCGCCGAAAGGATCGGCCCACCGATGTTGACTTCTTAAAAGGATCGGAGGGGGCAAAGTACATGAAGGCAATAGACAGACCAAAATGAATAGGGCGGTCACATTCCATAGGCTCCCATGTTAGAAGTTGAAATTATTGCGGGCAGGGGTGTCGATTTTTAAAAACATTGGGGGGGGGGCCGAAGTGCCAACGCACTAGACCCCCCCCCCCCCCCCCCCCCCCCCCCCCCCCCCCAAAAAAAAACTCATCGGATTTAGCCCACTATATTTTCAGATCTCAGAAATTCTGATTTTTTATTCGACGATGTGTATGTTTATGTTTATTCAGCATCCTCACCGACGGGGAAAATCGTCCAATAACTGGTGAAGTCACATAATTAAAAGAGCAGTGCTCAGTACATTTCAACATAACAACTCTTGGTTGGTTATTGGTTCTACGACACGTCGACCGTTGTGTCATATAGCGTCGCCAATCTCTCACGCCGATTGGTCGCGGGCGAAGAGTAGCGACAGGTGAGACTCGAACTCACCAACATAACAACTCTGAGTAATAGCATGCGACTGCAGTGCCATATAGTGGGCTCGGATCTATCGTCACCGTCACCGTCACTGTTACCCTCCTCCTCACTCCACACACCAACAAACACACACCGGCTTAAATAAAAATACTTCAGCGATCAGATGCAAGCTAAAACACACCGGCATTGCTGAAGCATCAGAGCACAGCAGACCTGAACGGTGATGACGATGGGTGAAAGTATTTCCTTGGTGCCTAACGCTAGGGAGGGAATTGTTCCATTTAGTACGCCACTGCGGCTGCTCAACGTGTTTTTTCCGCAGATTGCACGATCGAGAGTAGAAAGGCCCTTCGGATAATTTTCTTTCTGGACCCATTCTTAATTTTCCGGTGCTCTGGTCGATTCGATGGAGTCTCCTTGTGGTTTTTGTGGTGAAGTCTATTTTTATAAGCCCCCTGCAGGCTATTTTTGGAACCCGGTACGATTCTTCTGGCTCTCGGTGCGTTTTTTCCGGTGCCCAAACAGGTTTCTATTCCGGCGTCCGACGACTTCTTATTTTGTGGATCCTTGACGCAATTTTTCCGTCCGCAAGGTAACATTCCGGGTATATATTGGTACTTGGGAAGCCAGCTGCAACTTGTGGGGCACGACGTTTTGGCCCAAGTGAGATTTTCAAGAGAAGCGGCGTGAATTTGTTTTTGTCTAAGTGCGATTTTTTGGGCCCCGTCGTCACTTGTTGGGATCCCTTGCGGTGGCTACGACACGTTTGTGGGGGCCCAACAAGTTTTGTGGGCTTTTGGAGCTATTGTTGAGATCCCAGATTGATTTTCCGTGTCCGGACTGTTTTTCATTCACCCGGCTTCATTTGTTGGGTGATCTCAACGAGACTTTTAGAGCCCCGGTGGGACCTGTCAGGCCTCTGGCGTGATTTTCAGGGGCCCGGGTGATAATTCTTAATACCCCAGTCTCGGCGTGATTTTCAGGAGGCCCCGGCCCGACCGTTTGTGGCCCCCGTCGTGATTTTCTTGAATCCCGGCACGACTTGTTTGCGGCCCCAACGTGATTTTCAGGGGCCCAGGTGCAAACTTTTGAGGCCCCAGCGTCATTATCGGGGCCCCTGCGCTACGTTTGGGGGCGCCCAATGTGATTTTTCTGAGCCCCGGTGCGATTTTTGGTGGACCGAGTGAAATTCTTAGGGAGCATAGCGCATTTTTTTCCTAAGCTCGGCGGATTCTTGGGGGCCCCACAACCTATCAGGACGGGGGGGGTGAGGCAACTTCCCACAATTCCCCCTCCCCATTCGGTATGTCACTGTGCCATGCAATGATGCAACATAAGAATCCAGGAATAGTTCATCTGTTTCATCACACATGTGATTTCAACTCCCCAGTTATCCAGACAGTTTGAGGAAAGTCAAACATCTGCTACATGGATCAGCAAGGATGGATTGTAAGGCAACATGGATATCATGGAATTCCGGTCACAGTAGTTATGCTGCAATACATACCTTCTTCAACACACTGCTTTGGAGATGGATGAGCTCCTGAAGCTTGGTCAGGGTTGGAGTTGGAGGTGGATGGAGCAACACTGTGAAGGACATAACATATGGTTCAAGAGACTTGTTTCCATTAACAATACAGGGGATGAAGTAACATTTTCATTGACTTCTATGGTTTTCATTGGCTTCATTGACTTCTATGGTGTCCTGAGTAAGTAGGACAATCGAGATGGGTTTCTGTTATATGCATTTTTTTTTTTTTAAATAAATTTCATCCGAGTTCTTGTTGGCAGTAGCGCAACCAGGGGGGGCAAGGGGCCATGCCCCCCGAAATTTTTCGGGGGCCCGCTCCGAGCCAGGGGCCCGCTTCGCGGGCCCCTGGCTCGGAGTGGGCCACCCTACTCAGAGCCCTGGCTAGGGGCCCGCGAAGCGGATCTGTGGCTCGAATCAGGGGCCCTTTGAACCAACTGAAAATCTGGGGGCCCGTTTTAACCAGGGCCCGTCTCGAACCGGGGCCAATTTTGATTCAGGGGCCCGCATTGAACCAATAGCCCGCTTAGAACCAGGGGCCCGCTTCAACCTGGGGCCCTGTCTTGAACCAGGGGCTCTCTGGAACCAGGGGCCCGCTTCGAACCGGGCCCACTTTTTACAAACATAGGGGCCCGCTCAAAAGTAAGTGCATGTTTTCCGCAGACTTTTTAAAAACATGACGGGGGCCCGCTTGCGAGGGGGCCCGCTTTCCAACCCTGTCCCCCTCCCCCCCCCGAACTGAAATCCTGGTTGCGCCATTGCTTGTTGGGGTGGCTTTATGAACCAGGGTCCGATTGCTAAGCAGAGCTTGTTGCGTGAACCCTGGCCCCACCACCCGATCCATTAATTCAAGTTCAACGGCAGAATTTTGACCGAAAGTTTAACGTGCCGTCAATGCACCGACACAGCCGCCCGGTATAAGCAATGTTATAATGTAGCTTTTATACCCCAGTGAGAATGGTATGGATTCACTCATCAGTGAATTTGCAAACATACTGATGTATCAGTTAACAACAATGCAGGGAGCTATGTGATCAACATGGTCTGTGCCCTAAAGCCCAAATAACTAAGTAACAATGCGGGGAATCTGCTGCATAACAGTTTGACCATAAATTAGCCATGATATCTGGCATCATACTTCCCATCCTATTTACAATAGTGAGCTATATTTTGTGTACAAACATCAGGACATTAGAAATGTTAAGTAACGTTACACACATCAGTTCCTAACAAGTGTCAGCAATACACTTCTTTCATGTGCTTTAAACATGATGCAAGAAAGCACTGTCATCGATTTTAAACTTGCAAAAAGATTGGGCCGCCTGGCATTTTGAGTGCTATTTGAGTGAATTTGCTGTCTTGTTAGTGAACTGACCACTTATTGAGATATATGTACTTTAACTTTGCCTGCTTCCATCATTAAAATTTGTCATTTTCCAATACATCAGAAATCATCAGAATAACTTCTTGTCCGCAGACCGGTGTATGCATTTCTATGAATTTCTCATATTTATTAACACAAATGATGTAGATCTGATCTGCAAATTTATAACTCTAGGTGCCCCAATACTGGGCAGAACGGGCACTAAGAGCAGTGGAATGAAAATATTAATAAAAGTAAACTAAAAACAGCTCTTCTTGAAGACAAACGTGGAAGTTATGTGATATTAACATGGGAACGCTGAGCACAAATCAGAAAAAAAGCATGGACTGAACTTTTGCAAGCTTACCTGCCAACTTCTTCAACTACTGTTCCTTTGTGAATTAAATATCAGCAAGCTATTTATTCACTATTTAAAATCACACCAATCCGCAGATACATCAGAATGTGCGAAGTACAAAAAACGAATCAGTACGACGTCACATGAGATTGGCCTCCAGATTAAACACTGCGCGCAATTGCACCACAAATGTCTTACCTCCGTCACATTTGTCACTGTAACTTCAAATTTAGACTTTAGGCGCTGGAATTTCTGTAACTGGAATTTTTTCTTTGGATGTTACAATTTTGGATGTTCTGAGGAACGCCCATCACGATGTGTGACATTTAATGCGCGCTAGTGTCTATCGATACAAATCGACGCCCCTGCTTTGGAGAAAAAAATAGAAACAAAAATTAAGCAATATATATTCTGAACATTTTCTAAATTGAACAACCGAACCCAACTTACCCGAACCTAATGTCAGCTGCTTTTGAAGGAAAATTTCCGATTTTATTTTATTTTTGAAAATGATTGAACAATTTTTCCAAGGTAAACAACTAAACTAGCCTAACATAGCCAAATCGGTATTATTGTGCTTTAAGGTGGTAACAAGACAAGTTTTTACACACATTTTCCTCCATATAGCAAGCAAATGGGTTAGGTTCGGTTAAGTTAGGTTAGTTTAGGCTTTTCAAGTTGGAAAACATTTTTTTTTATCCAAAAAAGTTTCCCCCAAAAATTGCAAATTATTTGGTAACCTTGCAGTCTAAGGTGTTCTTTTTTCCTTTAAAACAAAAAAAAATATGCAGAAAACCATGTTTATGAAGGTGACTAAGATGATCGGACCCACTTGTTTTCTGTGCTTACTTTTCAGGTTGTGAGCAAAATAATGCCAAAAGGCTTTGAGTTCGGTAACATCGCATAAACATAAATGTTTTTTTCATGCAACAAAATCTAACCTAGCCTATCCTAACCTATCTTTTGAGAACAAAAATTAAACTAAATTAAAATTTCACTTAATTTATTTTCTGAAAATTCTCAACCTTAAAAAGAAACCTAACTGAGCCTAACCTAACCTAAGCTGATTTTGAATACAAAATTATATTTTTTGTGAACATGGTTGTAATTTTTGTTTTGGAAGCTTTTGGGTATTATTGTGCTTTAAGGTGGGAACAAGAAAAGTTCTATGGGCGCTGTATGACCAACGCAGTCAATGCGCCCATAACCCAAATAGCCAACCAACCAACCCAGAAAGATGTAAGCTGTACTTCCACAGTGGAGGGAATTCCAACTATTTTATTTGTTTTTGCACACAATTTTACATTTTTCAGCAAAAGGTGGAGAGTCAGTCCACTATCTAATCCAAATCTGTTTCTATTCAGTACAAAATGTGCTGGTTAACATCAATGTTTCTATTTAGCATGGTGTTTTTCATTTTTTCCCTTTAGCTTTCTTATCAGCATAAAATAGCATAGGTTATTGGGGGGCCCAAATCAACATAGGGGGGCCAAGATCAACATTGGTGGGGCTAGCCCCACAAAAGGATACAAATCGACGCCCCTGCATACATGCATGAATTTGCACTTATCAAAATTTAATTTCATCTGCCATTTTTGGACCACTTCACAAGCTCTTCTAAGTCTTTCTGCAGCATGTACCTAGGTGCCTAGGTACCAGGCAAATATCAAGCTGATAGTGTGATGAGTGGGCTGTTGAGGTTAATTATAGTTTGTATATCCACACTCTCAATGATAACTGATTGTTGTTCACGGGACTGGATTGTATGCAAGTTTGACAATGACAATTGGTTTTTGTGCACACCATTTTGAATTTTGTAGCAAAAGGTGGAGAGTCAGTCCACTATCTAACCCAAATCTGTTTTTTTATTACAAAATATGGTGGTTTACATCAACTACATTTTCTTTGTACATTGAATATTTTTTTTTTTTTTTTTTTTTTTTTACTTTTTTAGAAAAAAAAGAGAAAAAAAATTTTTTTAAAAAAAAACAAAAAAGGGGGGGAAAAAAAAAAGGGCGGGGGCCCCCCCCCATAAAAAAAAAAAAAAAAACCCCCCTGCCATTTAGAAATTATGGGAATTCCCCCCCCCCCCCCCCCCCTTAACCCCTAAAAAAACACAAAAAAAAAAACAAAAAATCCTTAAATTAAACACCTCAACCTCACTCCCTAATCCCAAAAAACCAATTAAAATTTAAACTTACAAACTACCTAAAAATTAAAAAAATTGAAAATTGGGTTTAGTTACCCTGTAAAAAAAAAAACCCCACACAATTAAATTAAAAAAAACCTAATTTTAAAAACCTTTCAAAATAAAAAAAAAAAAAAAAAAACGAAATAAAAAATTAAATATTATTTTTTTTTTGTAGTGGAAGTAAGCAGAGATTCAGCAGAGATTCAGCAGGGATTCAGCAGGGATTCGCAGTGATCGACGGCCCCTTCGATCTCGGTGGACATCGAATCTAACGTGCTTCATATCAATCGAAAGTGCTCGAAATCCCAAACAATATGAACATACTCTTCATTTCGTCTGTCCCTTAGGACAAATTTTATGGGCATGACAAAATTTCGAGTCTATGGGCAGGCCCCTACGATTTTCACAAAAATCACTGTCTAGGTCCGCGTCGGGTAGTCAATCAATATGGCTGAAGAAACCTATATGGGAATTGAATATTAAAAGTTTCTATGGGGAAAAAACAATTAGAATATTCGCCAAAATTCGAGAAACATATTAAAGATATATTGTTACATATCAATCGAAAGTGCTCGAAATTCCAAACAAAACGTCACTAATTTTTATTTCGCGTACCCCTTAGGAAATATTGTATGGGCATGACAAAATTTCGAGTCTATGGGCAGGCCCCTGCGATTTTCACAAAAATCATTGTCTAGGTCCGGGTCGGGTAGTCGATCAATATGGCTGAAGAAACCTATATGGGAATTGAATATTAAAAGTTTCTATGGGGAAAAAACAATTAGAATATTCGCCAAAATTCGAGAAACATATTAAAGATATCTTGTTACATATCAATCGAAAGTGCTCGAAATTCCAAACAAAACGTCACTAATTTGTTATTTCGCGTACCCCTTAGGAAATATTGTATGGGCATGACAAAATTTCGAGTCTATGGGCAGGCCCCTGCGATTTTCACAAAAATCATTGCCTAGGTCCGGGTCGGGTAGTCGATCAATATGGCTGAAGAAACCTATATGGGAATTGAATACTAAAAGTTTCTATGGGGAAAAAACAATTAGAATATTCGCCAAAATTCGAGAAACATATTAAAGATATCTTGTTGCATATCAGTCGAAAGTGTTCGATATCCCAAACAAAACGACCCTACTTGTTATGTCGTCTACCCCTTAGGCAATATTATATGGGCATCTCAAAATTTCGAGTCTATGGGCAGGCCCCTGCGATTTTCACAAAAATCATTGTCTAGGTCCGGGTCGGGTAGTCGATCAATATGGCTGAAGAAACCTATATGGGAATTGAATACTAAAAGTTTCTATGGGGAAAAAACAATTAGAATATTCGCCAAAATTCGAGAAACATATTAAAGATATCTTGTTGCATATCAGTCGAAAGTGCTCGATATCCCAAACAAAACGACCTTACTTGTTATGTCGTCTACTCCTTAGGAAAAATTATATGGGCATCTCAAAATTTCGAGTCTATGGGCAGGCCCCTACGATTTTGACAAAAATCACTGCCTAGGCCCGGGTCTGGTAGCCAATGAATATGGCTGAAGAAACCTATATGAGCATTGAACACTAAAAGTTTCTATGGGGAAATAAATACTAGAATATTCGCGAAAATTCGAGAAACATGTGAAATATATATTGTTGCATATCAGGCGAAAGTGCTCGAAATCAAACGACCCTAATTGTTATGTC
Organism: Ashinkailepas kermadecensis; assembly: GCA_034440615.1. Classification (NCBI taxonomy): domain Eukaryota; kingdom Metazoa; phylum Arthropoda; class Thecostraca; family Neolepadidae; genus Ashinkailepas; species Ashinkailepas kermadecensis. The sequence continues at coordinate 352,011 of JAOTOM010005088.1, forward strand.
GTCTGCCCCTTAGGAAAAATTGTACGGGCATCTAAAAATTTCGAGTCTATGGGCAGGCCCCTACGATTTTGACAAAAATGGTTGTCTTGGGCCGTGTCGGGTAGTCAAACAATATGGCTGAAGAAACCCATATGGGAATTGAACACTAAACGTTTCTATGGGGAAGGAAGAATTAGAATATTCGCGAAAATTCGAGAAACATGTTAAATCTATGTTTTTGCATATGAATCGAAAGTGTTCGAAATCCCAAACAAAACGCCACTACTTTCTGTGTCGTCTACCCCTTAGGAAAATATGACGACCGGTGGCTCGCCAGATGATGATGTGTTGTGACGGCCGGTGGCTCGTCTGATGGTGGTGTTCTGTGACGACCGGTGACTCGTCTGATGATGGTGTGCTGTGATGACCGGTGGCTCGTCTGATGCTGGTGTGTTATGACGACCGGTGGCTCGTCTGATGCTGGTGTATTGTGACGACCGGTGGCTCGTCTGATGCTGGTGTGCTGTGACGACCGATGGCTCGTATGATGCTTGTGTGTTGTGACGACCGGTGGCTCGCCTGATGCTGGTGTGTTGTGACGACTGCTGGCCCGCCTGATGCTGGTGTGTTGTGACGACTGCTGGCTCGCCTGATGCTAGTCTGGTGTGGCGACCGATGGCTCGTCTGATACTGGTGCGTTGTGACGACTGCTGGCTCGCCTGATGCTAGTCTGGTGTGACGACTGGTGGCTCGTCTGATGCTGGTGTGTTGTGACGACTGGTGGCTCGTCTGATGCTGGTGTGTTGTGACGACTGTTGGCTCGTCTGATGCGGTGTGTTGTGACGACCGGTGGCTCGCCTGATGCTGGTGTGTTGTGACGACTGCTGGCTCGCCTGATGCTGGTATGTTGTGACGACTGCTGGCTCGCCTGATGCTGGTGTGTTGTGACGACTGGTGGCTCTGGTGTGGCGACCGGTGGCTCGCCTGGTTCGATCACGTATCCTATGCTGTGTGGCATTCGGGATGCAAAATTAACCCGCGAGGTAGCTGAACTCCCTGGAACACGAGGGTTCCACCGAATTCCAGTGTGAATATTTCCTCGTGGCATATTCGGTCTTTCTCTCCCCAACGCTCGAAAAAAGAATACACTTTCCCACAATAGGACACGTATATAGAGGACACACGGTGCACAATAGGACACACGGTGCACCACCAACCTGCACTTAGCACGAGCAATGCGAGCAATGCGAGAAATACGAACAATATGAGCAATACGAACAATACGATCAGTTGTGTTACAGCGGTGACACCAACGTCGTCGACGTGGTCGACTCCATGCGCACCGCGTGCGCGTTCCCGCGTGAGCGCCGCGCCGCCGCCATCTATGCTCACTCGGCTTGGGGTGCATGACGCGCCGCCTCCCGCCATCTGCGCCACCGATGGCTGCCACGCTACCCTGCCTCCAAACCTACCGGCGAGCCGGTCGGGCGAGCACTTATTCCAACAAAATTAACTCGTGCGCTGGCAAAGTTGCGCTACAAGATTGCTCTGACGGCTCAGTTCGTGAGTACCTAACAGTGATGGTCATGCATAACGGTTAGGTATACGTCGGACCTCAGTCCAACCTCTGTTATGGTTGGCAGAGGTGGCCGTTCTGGTTTTTGTACTTGTGCAGCATGTCCTCCATGGCAGTTCATTGGGGGAAGTAGGGCGTGGCGTCTTTTCGACACAACCTGGAGAAATAAGGGTAACATTACACAAATGTATGGTGTCATCACACACTACATGCAATCCTAGGGGCACCCTACACACAAGGGCAGCGTTACCGCGGGAGGGGCATACAAAGCAGCGCTCCCTTCCATCTTGTGATGAGTGTATCATTGTCACTATGGGTATTGTATGGGAGGAATCCAATGCGAAATGACTTGACTCTTCCCCAAGCCGGCTCTCCTCTCCCAAACTTCGGCCCATTTTCGCGTCACTGGCTAATTATTGCATGCAGTAAGTATGTAATTGTTATTGTACCACATGCTACAAGCTAAGGACTAATTTTAGAATGGAAGAATATTAAAGTACTGTGGCTAAGTCGCTAGCACATTACATACTGCCGTTGAAGGGTGCATATCATAACAATCAAACAAATATTACGTAGCCTTACTAAAACGGGTCAAATGTCAAACCATCAATACCAAATATAGAACAAATGGTTATATTTGGGTGATATTCATAAGGAAAGTCTGATCACAATTAGAAGGAAATATGCTACGGCAATTCCTACTCATTGATTGCATACAATTGTCAACGACTCATTTTCAATTGTACTCAGGGTGCGAGGAATCATACCTTGCAGATGCGATGGCGAATCAGTGCACGCATCTCGGCAGAGTCGAATGGCCGTGTGCGTCCGGTAGCCACGGCCTCGGCGTGCCAGCACACGTACACCCCACAGGACGACGAGTCCGTCTGCTTCGGTGTGGACGATGGCACGACAAGTCCCCAACCTTGCCAGTCCATATCCGGAGCCGCAGCCTCCATCAGCTCCTGCGCCGCCCTCACATCGACAGGTGCTGGCCGACTCAGCAGCGAGTCCAGGTGGACGAGCCTTTTCGCTCGCCACAGTGCCACAAAGAGCGCTCAGTGGCAGCCGCCAACGTTATATGGCAGCAGCCACACTGCCTTGCCTGGTTTAATTCGCTCAATGTGGCGGCGTACACACGGCCGGCAGGCTGACCTCATTGCCGTACGCCAGAACACGGAGAACGGTGCCACCGTCGATGGCGACACGGCCGCACAGAAGCGGTCAATATCCAGGTCGGTGAGCCACGCTGACACTTGCAGGAGCTGGCTGTGGACCGCTGCATGGCGTTGCCGACTCTGCTGAGGCGCGGTCATTGTGGCGGCTATTCTGCCAACGGCCAACACTGCTCCCTTAGCTGGCATGACGTCGCGAGTTTTCTGGGCTAGCGTGGCCACATGCGTACCTTCAGCAGACACCGCCATGGGTACTTCTCCAGCCGGCGTGGCTACGGGTGCGCCCTCAGCGCGCGGGACGACAGTGGCACCGTCCTCGACCGGTGCAGCCACGGGGGCTCCCTCAGCGGGCGGGGCGACAGTGGCACCGTCCTCGACCGGTGCAGCCACGGGGGCTCCCTCAGCGGGCGGGGCGACGGCGGCACCGTCCTCGACCGGTGCGGTCACGGAGGTGTCCTCGCCAGGCGGGACGATGGCGACGTCTTCCGTTGGTGCAGCAGCGGCTGCCAGACCGCCGACAGGTGTTGCCTTGCAGGGCGGCACAGCAGCCGTCCGGTACGAAAACCCCCGTTTTGCTCGCCGCTTGCGCCAGCTCTCTTCAGCGTCGCGATAATCTGTTCCTGGTCGCTTACGACCGCGCGGCTTCTTGATCGCAGGTGGTATGAGCGCTGACTTGCGCCGCGCAGCCATGTCCGCCATGACCAGCTCCAGGAAAGCGCCTGGCGACAGCTTAGTCCGGTTCAGCAATATATGCTTTTTCAGCGTCCTAAACCAGCTCTCTACGCAGGCGTTGCTGGCACACTGGTCTCCGATCAGGCACGACCACAGCGGCGAGACCGGCATGATGCAGGCGCTGAGGTGGTCCGCCAGCGCCGGGCAGTAGCATGTATTGCTGACGGGCTGATCGTTGCCGTTTGCTTGCAGCTCGACCTCGATGTGACGCCGAACCGCGTCGAAGTGGCGGCCAGGCGCCGTGCTGAGGCGGTACGAACACCACTTGTCCACTTCCTCCTTGTTCCGTTTTGTTTGGGATATCAAGCACTTTCGACTGATGTGCAACAAGATATCTTTAATATGTTTCTCGAATTTTGGCGAATATTTTAATTGTTTTTTCCCCATAGAAACTTTTAATATTCAATTCCCATATATGTTTCTTCATCCATATTGATTGACTACCCGACGCGGACCTAGACAGTGATTTTTGTGAAAATCGCAGGGGCCTGCCCATAGACTCGAAATTTTGCCATGCCCATATATGTTTTCCTAAGGGGTAGGCGAAATACAAATTCGTGGCATTTTGTCTGGAATTTCGCGCACTTGCGATTGATATGCAACACGATAGATCTAGCATGCTTCTATAATTTTCACGCACATTATATTTCTTCTTTCCCCATAGGAACTTGTAGTTTTAAATTCCCATATAGGTTTCTTCAGCTATATTGTTTCACTACCCGACTCGGGCCTAAACAGTGATTTTTTTGAAAATCGTAGGGGCCTGCCCATAGACTCGAAATTTTGTGATGTCCATATATTTCTTCCTATGGGGTAGGCGTTATACAAATTATTTACATTTTGTTTGGCATTTCGAGCACTTTTGATTGATATGCAACACGATATATTTTGCATTGTTCTATAATTTTCACGCAAATTATATTTCTTCTTTCCCCATAGGAACTTTTAGTATTCAATTCCCATATATGTTTCTTCAGCCATATTGATTGACTACCCGACCCGGGCCTAGACCGTGATTTTTGTCAAAATCGTAGGGGCCTGCCCATAGACTCCAAATTTTGAGATGCCCATATAATATTTCCTAAGGGGCAGACGACATAACATGTAGGATCGTTTTGTTTGGGATATCAAGCACTTTCGACTGATATGCAACAAGATATCTTTAATATGTTTCTCGAATTTTGGCGAATATTCTAATTGTTTTTTTCCCATAGAAACTTGTAATATTCAATTCCCATATATGTTTCTTCAGCCATATTGATTGACTACCCGACGCGGACCTAGACAGTGATTTTTGTGAAAATCGCAGGGGCCTGCCCATAGACTCGAAATTTTGTCATGCCCATATATGTTTTCCTAAGGGGTAGGCGAAATATAAATTCGTGGCATTTTGTCTGGAATTTCGCGCACTTGCGATTGATATGCAACACGATAGATCTAGCATGCTTCTATAATTTTCACGCAAATTATATTCCTTCTTTCCCCATAGGAACTTTTAGTATTCAATTCCCATATAGGTTTCTTCAGCCATATTGATCGACTACCCGACCCGGACCTAGACAATGATTTTTGTGAAAATCGCAGGGGCCTGCCCATAGACTCGAAATTTTGAGATGCCCATATAATATTGCCTAAGGGGTACACGACATAACAAGTAGGGTCGTTTTGTTTGGGATATCGAACACTTTCGACTGATATGCAACAAGATATCTTTAATATGTTTCTCGAATTTTGGCGAATATTCTAATTGTTTTTTCCCCATAGAAACTTGTAATATTCAATTCCCATATATGTTTCTTCAGCCATATTGATTGACTACCCGACGCGGACCTAGACAGTGATTTTTGTGAAAATCGCAGGGGCCTGCCCATAGACTCGAAATTTTGTGATGTCCATATATTTCTTCCTATGGGGTAGGCGTTATACAAATTATTTACATTTTGTTTGGCATTTCGAGCACTTTTGATTGATATGCAACACGATATATTTTGCATTGTTCTATAATTTTCACGCAAATTATATTTCTTCTTTCCCCATAGGAACTTTTAGTATTCAATTCCCATATATGTTTCTTCAGCCATATTGATTGACTACCCGACCCGGACCTAGACAGTGATTTTTGTCAAAATCGTAGGGGCCTGCCCATAGACTCCAAATTTTGAGATGCCCATATAATATTTCCTAAGGGGCAGACGACATAACAATTAGGATCGTTTTGTTTGGGATATCAAGCACTTTCGACTGATATGCAACAAGATATCTTTAATATGTGTCTCGAATTTTGGCGAATATTCTAATTGTTTTTTTTCCCATAGAAACTTGTAATATTCAATTCCCATATATGTTTCTTCAGCCATATTGATTGACTACCTGACGCGGACCTAGACAGGGATTTTTGTGAAAATCGCAGGGGCCTGCCCATAGACTCGAAATTTTATCATGCCCATATATGTTTTCCTAAGGGGTAGACGAAATATAAATTCATGGCATTTTGTCTGGAATTTCGCGCACTTGCGATTGATATGCAACACGATAGATCTAGCATGCTTCTATAATTTTCACGCAAATTATATTCCTTCTTTCCCCATAGGAACTTTTAGTATTCAATTCCCATATAGGTTTCTTCAGCCATATTGATTGTCTACCCGACCCGGACCTAGACCGTGATTTTTGTGAAAATCGTAGGGGCCTGCCCATAGACTCGAAATTCGGTAATGCCCATATATTTTTTCCTAAGGGGTAGACGAAATACAAATTCGTGGCATTTTGTCTGAAATTTTGCGCACTTGCGATTGATATGCAACACGATAGATCTAGCATGCTTCTAGGATTTTCACGCACATTATATTTCTTCTTTCCCCATAGGAACTTGTAGTTTTAAATTCCCATATAGGTTTCTTCAGCCATATTGTTTCACTACCCGACTCGGGCCTAGACAGTGATTTTTGTGAAAATCGTAGGGGCCTGCCCATAGACTCGAAATTTTGTGATGTCCATATATTTCTACCTATGGGGTAGGCGTTATACAAATTATTTACATTTTGTGTGGCATTTCCAGCACTTTAGATTGATATCCAACACGATATGTTTTGCATTGTTCTATAATTTTCACGCAAATTATATTTCTTCCTTCCCCATAGGAACTTTTAGTATTCAATTCCCATATATGTTTCTTCAGCCATATTGATTGACTACCCGACCCGGGTCTAGACAGTGATTTTTGTCAAAATCGTAGGGGCCTGCCCATAGACTCCAAATTTTGAGATGCCCATATAATATTTCCTAAGGGGCAGACGACATAACAAGTAGGATCGTTTTGTTTGGGATATCAAGCACTTTCGACTGATGTGCAACAAGATATCTTTAATATGTTTCTCAAATTTTGGCGAATATTCTAATTGTTTTTTCCCCATAGAAACTTTTAATATTCAATTCCCATATATATTTCTTCAGCCATATTGATTGACTATCCGATGCGGACCTAGACAGTGATTTTTGTGAAAATCGCAGGGGCCTGCCCATAGACTCGAAATTTTGTCATTCCCATTCAATTTTTACTAAGGGGTACGCGAAATAAAAATTGGTGACGTTTTGTTTGGAATTTCGAGCACTTTGATTGATATGCAAGACAATATATTTTGCATTCTTCTATAATTTTCACGCAAATTATATTCCTTCTTTCCCCATAGGAACTTTTAGTATTCAATTCCCATATAGGTTTCTTCAGCCATATTGATTGACTACCCGACCCGGACCTAGACAGTGATTTTTGTGAAAATCGTAGGGGCCTGCCCATAGACTCGAAATTCTCTAATGCCCATGTATTTTTTCCTAAGGGGTAGGCGAAATACAAATTCGTGGCATTTTGTCTCGAATTTCGCGCACTTGCGATTGATATCAAACACGATAGATCTAGCATGCTTCTATAATTTTTACGCAAATTATATTTCTTCTTTCCCCATAGGAACTTTTAGTTTTCAATTCCCATATAGGTTTCTTTAGCCATATTGTTTCACTACCCGACTCGGGCCTAGACAGTGATTTTTGTGAAAATCGTAGGGGCCTGCCCATAGACTCGAAATTGTGTGATGTCCATATATTTTTTTTCCTATGGGGTAGGCGAAATAAAAATTAGTTACATTTTGTTTGGCATTTCGAGCACTTTCGATTGATATGCAAGACGATAGATCTAGCATGCTTCTCAAATTTGCACGACAACTATATTTCTTCTTTCCCCATAGCAACCCTTGATATTCGATTACCACACTAACATATTTTCCAGTCTTATTGCTTAGTGGTTCGATGGAGCACTGTGTGGTTTTTGTTATCAAAGTCGTCGATATCCACAAATATGCTACGCAGATATGTAATGTAATATAAGCTCAAATTAGTTGAAGTATAAAGTATTATTTCAATATCATATCCCCATAGAATCTGACAGAGGCCAAGGTAAAAATTGTGGGATTATAGCTCGAAATAATTGGTATTAATGTTGGAAGTTATGAGCTTTGACGTTGCAATTATAGGCGTTATGATCAGTGGAAATTATGAATCCTTGTTGAATCCCTGCTGAATCCCTGCTTACTTCCGCTACATTATTTCTCTTGTGTTGCATTGGTCGTGGATAACTAAGGTTTTTTTAAAAATTATGAGAAACAAAATTTTTTTTTTTTTTTTTTTAAAAAAAAAAAATATACGGCCCATAGCCTCTTGCTTTTTTTTTTTTTTTTTTTTTTTATAAAAAAAAAATTTGCCAAAATACCCCCCCTTTTCCCTTCTTTTTTTTAAAAATATAAAAAAATAATTTTTTTTTTGGTTTTTATAAAAAATAAAATAAAAAAAAAATAATATGATGTGGGTTGGGGAAATAAAAAAAATTTTATTTTTTATATAAAAAAAAAAAAAAAATTTTTTTTTTTTTTTTTAAAAAAAAAATAAAAAAAAAAAAAAAAATTATAATAAATTTTTTTTTTTTTTTAAGCTCACATGTGTGTGGTTTTGCCATTGGTGGTGTGTACAAACATCAGTATGACAATCCAATTGTTGTTTTGTGGCTTAACATTAAAAAAAAGACAATCTGATTTCAAATGCATCATCAGCGAATCTTAACATTTTATGGCGTAAGTTTTCCTTGCACAGTGGAGGGAAATCTAGCTATTTTGTTTTTTTGCACATAATTTTGAATTGTGTAGCAAAAGTTGGATACTCAGTCCACTATCTAATCCAAATCTGTTCTTTTTCAGTACAAAATGTGCTGGTTAACATCAACTAAGTTTTCTATGTACCTAACACAGTGTTTTTCTTCTTTTTTTCCTTTAGCTTTTTATCAGCATAAAAATAGCATGGGTTATTGGGGGGGCCCAAATCAACATTGGGGGGGCCAAGATCAGCATTGGGGGGCCATGGCCCCCGCAAAAGGATACAAATTGACGCCCCTGGGACACGGGCGTGAACACCGAGGTTGGAGGGGGCAGATGCATGGGTCAAGACTGCTGATTGCTCTGCTGTTGTTTGAGTTTTAGGGCTTTTGAACTAGGGATTGTGATCATTTGGCGCCCTTAGTTCATTCCATATGGTCAGTTGGCAGAAGAGAACATAACCCCACCCCACCCCCGGGTGCCACGGGTGCCTACTGCCATAGGATCAATTGGTAGGAGAGAACATAACAAGGCGAAAGCCAAAAAGGTAACTCTGTTTTAGTTTTCTCGTACCTAGCTAATGCCGCGAATGAAATACGTTGGCCCGTACATATCCGTCCACAGCGAAGTTGCCAATAATAACTCACATTTCCTCTGTCATAGAACTCTACTGCTCTGATTAACATATTGATGTTATTACTACTGATCATGTGCGCTACAATCATGACCGAAGATCTTTCATGAAACCAGAGAGGTCCGTCCCATCTCGACCCACCTGGAATATTACGCAAGAAAAGCCACGGCTATCCAAATACTAACAGCAAAAAAGATCCACCACTTTCTCGTCCTCATATCCGGTCACACTGTATATATACCTATATATATATATATCCATGGGCAACTTTAGTTTTAAAAAAAGCCTACTACACTTCCGAAGTTTAGTAAATATTTCTACTAATCTCACTTCTTCTCTTAGTAAATATACCTACGAAACTCACTCGAGGATGTGTTGATCCAGGAGTTCAGTATTATAAAACATCTTCATGACTGTTACAAATGTAATAATGTCTTTGTTCAGGTCACAATTTTTATATTTATATTTGATTTCCAAAATTACACTTCATTTCTGTGACTTAAATGGCGAATATATGTATACCACGCGTTACGTCCTTTCTCCAATTGTGTCAAAGTGAATGAACTCCTGATAATTATGGCGCGAGTGCGTGATGGTTCTTCGCACAGGCGGTGCAGTGTAGTTGCTTTTGCCATTATTAGCGGCATTCTTTGTGGTTTTGGCGAACATAATATATATGTATATATATAAGACATTGCATGGCTGGCAGAAAAAGGTTATTGGTGTAGTAGGGGAAGAGGGGGGGGGGGGGTGTATCTGAACACGTTCTGTTTCCTGAACACCTACCTTTGGTCGTCTCCCACGTCATGTTCAGTGCATAAATAAATAAAAAAATGGTGGTATTCATAAATGATGGACCTGTCTCTACCAAAATATGAAAGTCTGATCACATAATTCTACCTATTCTTTGTGTATGGAGGTTCCAAAGTTCACAGGAACCATTTTAGGCTTCCAAGAGCAGTTGGCTTAAGGAAACCATAAGGAAGTCACTTTCAATTTTTTTTGTGCAATTAGACCAGCATTTTTTAGTGGCTACTAATAGCTTGTACCACAACAGCTACAGTGAGGTAATCCTGAACAACAACATTTTCATGTTCAGAATATGGCACACCACTATAAAATAATCATCTGCTTTAAAGTTGCTCTTTGCAAGTGGTTAGAGGATTTTCATTGAAAGGAACTGTTTGAATATGGATAGCTTGTTCATTTGTGTGTCCAGTAGACACAGTACAATTAATGGTTCAGCCATACAGAAGCAGCAGTAGAGCTATTTGTTGCATAATGCCTTAAGTGTTCAGAAACCCCCCCTCTTCCCCTACTACCTACTACCTACCTACCTACCTAGGCACATGCCTAAATAGGTACATGCATGATGGCTGGCACCATTCAAAAATATTTTCCAGGTAAATGCCTACCTAGGTAGTAAATTGATAATCAGCGTGATAAGATTGTCCAGAACAGACGTAAAGCCTTAAAAGGTCTGCAAATTTAGAGTAAGATCTATGAAGTGAAACAAGTGGTGATTGCTATACAGAAGCCCCATATGCCATTTTTGGGTCAAGATGCCAGGAAAAGATGTGCCTACCTAGATAGGTACCTATGTACCTAAATGTTGATCCCTCCTGAACAAAATATAGGAAAAGTGTGGGTAGGAGGCTTGGGTGTGGTAATGAAGAATAATGCAAAATTACAAAATATAGCTTAAACTAACCTAACATACTGATATTTGATCACAAAGTCTGTTCATGTTGAATCACCTAAAACTTACAGATGTTGGATTGACTAAAACCAACAGATGTTTGATTGTCTGAAATATATGAATTTTGGATCATCTAAAATCAACTGATAACATAACATAAAACCACAGTATGTAAAATATTGGTGGTGTTGAATGCATTGCTAGACACATTTATAGCAACTCATCATTGGCACAGTGACAACAAAAGGAAAGTAATGTGAATGATCAATTCTGGTTGAAGTGCCTTAAAGCCCAAATAACTAACAAAGAAAAGTAAAACATCTTTGTTATTCTTATGGAAATTTGTACAAACACCAGAATAGAACACAGCTCAGAACCAAGATAGCTCAGCTGTGGCTTCACTCTACAATTGGTGCCTGCCTGAATGAAATGGAAATGATGTGACATGGTACCCAGTACAGCATAGTACACATACAAATATTGAACGTATATCTATGATATATATTTCAATACAGTAGTATGGAAATATTGTGAATCTATTAATTAATATTTTAGTTGAATAATTTGATGAACAAAATTCCATGAACTTATCAAAATATATATCAATATTACAAACCATAAGCAGAAGGCATGACTTCTTCTTGCAAGTCATAGAGTAACAAACCTCTTTATAATGTCGCCAAGCCAGTCAGATTTTCTGCAGTATCTACTGTAAGTGGCATTATTTTAAATAGTGAATATCTCACCTACCTATATGAGATTTCCTCCCAAAAATGATAGAGAAAGAAGTTGCTAGGTAAGCTTCAACAAGTCCAGTCTGCATTTTCTGATTTGTGCTCATGGGACTGTATATGAGTACCCAAATGCCTGTAGCACTTTTACTAATTGAAATAATTATTCACATTTTCTCCTTATTTTATATTTACAATCCATTACATAACATGGTAAGAGGTAAATTAGTCTGAAATGAATCCAACCCTTGAATGGTGGAACCTGCAATGCCTGTTTTGCTAACCAGTATATATAATTATCAAAGTGTGCAGTAAATGTACTTGAGACATTGGTGTTGACATAATTATAGGGAACACTTGCAGCTCAGTCTGTAATCTGGATGTATGGCACCAGTTCGGTGAGGTGTACCAACCAAGATAAATAAATGTGGCCCAATGTATGAGGCCCACAAGGATTGAATGGATGCATCAGTTCATGCATGGCAAAGCATGGTAGGGACAGTTGCATTTGACTTCCTTACACAAATTTTGACAGAAAAAAAGTTTGAATGTCATTTATTAATGTGGTAAAGGTCATGTGACCACTCATTTTCATTGTGAATGCTTACTATTCAGTTTGCTAGCAAAATCCTACCAAAAAGTGGGCTTTGAGTGGGGCAATATAGAATGAACAATATAAAAGCTAACAAAAAGAACAAACTATCCTAACCTAGCCTGACCTACCTTAGCCCGTTTTTAAGAAACAAAATGATAAATTGTATTTTTAAGAAGATTGACATTTATTTTCATCACAATTACAAAAACCGTGCCAAACCTAACCCAACCTAACTTCTTTTTACCTTATGGAATACAAATGTGTGATTAACTTACCTAGTGAGCAGCCTAATCTGATTAATACCAAGAAAACAATATTTTAAGGGAGTTATGAGGCTCACAAGATCAGCCATTCAAATGCAAGAGTGATATAGAAGCCTTAACACTTTATGACTTTATGTGTGCATGTGTGCATGCATGCATGTGTATGGATGCATGCATGTGTGTGTTTCTCATCATGAGATTCACTTTATATGGGAATCCACCATGTCTGAAGTGCCAGTCAAATATATTCCTATTTATTTCAGCAAATGGGCAAGCATAGGTGTAGGCATTAGTAGGAACTGGGTTAATCAAAAAGTATCTGAAAGAATAATGTCTGCTTAGTAGCACATATGTGATTTATTAGTCCTCTATGGCTTGGTAAAGAAGTGTTCATGCAGTATATTGTCATGCAACTGGGGTTATAATACTTCCCCACACTCATGAACTGGGCCATAGTATCTAGAGCTAACAACTATCAACCTTTTCCTGCATAGTTGACCTCAATTTTCAAGACTGACAAAAAACTGACATGCACTGTTGCCTTTGGACAGCACAACTTTTAGATTTCTGTTTTTATGTTTCTGTGTGTAATATCATTCGCCTCCCTTGATGTAGCTGGTTTTCACACATTTGGCCCTACCCTACACTCTGTGGGAAATTGATTATATGACACTGCCAGCTCAGGCACATTTAGGCATGTCTATGCTCTCCTGTTTATTGGGTGGTTTACAACTCACTTTATTCACGATCACGGCTAATGGCGCCACCCACTAGTGGAGCAAGTGTCCCATGTGATGCAAGTGTTGAACTTGGGACCTTGGTATCCAAATATCAACACCTTAACCACTTGGCCACCCCATCCTTACCTTATGCTTTCCATTGGATATCTTGGACAATGAGGTTATACCACTTCCTCACACTCGTGAGCTGGGCTATGGTACCTGGAACTGACAACTACTTGACAGCTTCCTATTTGATGCATCATGCAGCCTATGGAATGCTTCTATAACTCCACCGTTTTATTTCCCATCAGATCCATAATGTCATCAGCAGTGAATACCGAGATGGAGGAGCTAAGGATCCTTGTGGCCACGGATAATCACCTGGGCTTTATGGAGAAGCATGGAGAAAGGGGTGAGTGAATTAAAGCTCCTACTTGTTTTATACTCCAATTAGATTATCTAGGGGTAACCAATTGCAGGAAGAAGAGCAAGGGTAGGTCTGATGATTTTGCTGCATTGCATATAGCTTTTTATGTAACCTCTCCATTCCCAATTCTTCTGTACCTGTGAAAAATCCTGTAGAAGATATCAAGCCAGGCAGCACCCTTTTTCCAGTGTTCTTTTTTGTGAATTTTTGGTGCACTGATTACAAATATGCATAAAATGGTATTTTCTAGCACGAATAAGTCTGGCTATGCAGTACGATTTTTTTGGGCGGAGAGGGGAAATTCTCTCCATGAGCGTCACAGCTCGTCAGTCAAATAGGCATGAACATAATGGTGGTAGGTGACCAATGATGATGTAGTGCAACTTCTTATCTACTTTTGTGTGCAAATTGCATCCCACTATCTTGCTTGGTAATCCCACAGATACTGTTGGAAAATTGGCGGGCACGTCACCGTTGATCTAGATGGCGCTAGCGGGCGAGCATCGCCGGCGCCTCGGCCTTTGCAGCGCTGACGTTCGATCCTTATCATCGGACTTGCGGAGGCAGAAGGCAGAACTTTTCAACAATTGTTAACAAAGTGGTCATCCTAATGTACATGTCAACATATGTGTGTATGGGTGCATGTGTCAGCATTCACTTCCGTCTTCGCTCATGTGTCCTGAAGCTGTCTTGCTGCCCATCTTGTATTGCACTCTATCACGGTGCAGCAGCGACAGGGCCACAGGCGGCCCGGGCAACATCCACACGGAGTCCCGGCCACCGCTGCGGCCGGTCCCGCCGCCAGTGTGGCACTCATTGCCCGAGGCACAGGTCAACACAATGGCGTACTCAGGGTGCGCGCTCCTCCCCGCCACAGCGCCCACGTATGGCAACCACAGCACTGACAGGCTGCTGCCATACACTTACACATGTGTATGTGTGTATGTATGCATGTGCGCATGTATGTGGGTGTATATGTGTGCGCATGCATGCATGTGCGCACTTGTTTAGCGCTTGACATGATTGTGATATTTCAACGAATTGATTTCAGGTGAAGACAGTTTCACAACATTTGAAGAAATCCTTCAGCTTGCAGTGGAAAAAGAAGCCGATTTTATTCTGCTTGGTGGTGATCTGTTTCATGAAAACAAGCCATCGAGGAACTGTGTCTTAAAATGTATGGAACTTTTGAAGAAGTATTGTTTGGGAGACAGGTGAGATATTTCTTTTTGTGATTGGCCAAGTTATTGATGAGCATTTCAGGTTTTTCACAACCATGCTTTGCCATTGAAACCGACATGTGCTTTATGCATCATGTACAACAGTCAACATAAGCTGTTGTTTGGTTGGAAAGTTGTGATATTTGGACGATCGATGAAAATGAGACGTCAATTGATATTTAAGTTAGTAACTTTTTGGCATATTTCCAACGTTTCGGCCATTGCCTTCATCAGGGTGCAAACACAGTATAATCAAGGTTTTCCAGTCAGCATTAACCCAATAAAACATCAATAATAATAATACGTGACAAATTCGAGTTGCACCTCCGACAGCATAGTTCAAGAAAAGAACACAAGAAGTAAAATCCGAAATAATCACAAGGTACGAGTGTCTGTATCCGTCTGTGTCTGTCTGTGTCCGTGTCCGTGTCCGTGTCGGTGTCGGTGCCGGTGTCGGTGTCGGTGTCGGTGTCGGTGTCGGTGTCAGTGTCAGTGTATTTGTCTGTGTCTGTGTCCTTTGTCTTTGTCTTTGTCAGTGTGCAATAAAATGCACATGTCTTAGTCTGTGTCTGTGAGTGTGTCCATGCTCCCTAAGTCGTACTCAGTCTGCATTATGGTTCCGGTGGGGAAACCCACCCCTAGACGTCCATCTCCTGATTGCTTGAGCCGTGACGAGCGCCGTTCTGAAAAATCCCGTCGGCATATTCATGGTGTCTTTAGTAGCGATGTACGCCGCCTCAAGCAGTCGACGTTGCTGTTTTGTGAGGTGGTCGTGCAGCGCCGCTGCGTCCTCCCATTTTGGTAGATGCCCCTGCTTGACCGCATGCATAACTACCGCACTCGAGGTCCGATGGTGTCTTAAGTCCGCTTTGTGTTCCTTTATTCGCACATCCAATCCTCTGCCGGTTTCTCCGATATATGTCTTGCTGCAAGCTCCGCACGGTATCTTGTAAACTACACTTTTTGGATTGACTTGGGCGTGTTGTTCCTCTTTACCAAATTACTAATTTTGGTGCCTGGGGTGGTGGCTATGTCTATGGACTGCCCCAAAAATCGTGCAATATTCTTGTTGATGGCTGTGCTGGGGGCAACTAACACTCTCCTCAGTTCTCCTGGTTTTCTAACTCTCGGTGTCGTCCGTATCCGTTTTGCTTTTTCTTTAGGTGCCAATAGTAGTGCCAATGGGAATTTCAGTTTCCGAAAGGATGCAATCACATGCTGAAGTTCATCTTCTAAGAAGTCCGAAGAACAGACTCGGAGGGCTCTGAGAAACTGGTCTCGCCATGGGATCACCATAAAGTGCAGTGCTGGTCAACCTGTATATGAGTCATTAGAAGTGGACCACTTTACCAAAATAATCGGCACGGAAGCATTGTGGTTAAGGTACGTGGATTACGTTCTCGTGATCGTCCCTGAAAACTCCAACCTACAATATATTATCGGCCAGCTGAACAGTGTTGAACCTTCAATACAGTTTACTCTCGAAGAGGGAAAAGACGAAAAACTGCCCTTTCTGGATACACTAATATGGCGAACGCCACAGGGTCCAAAATTTTCCGTTTACAGGAAGCCCACCAATAAGGATGATCTAATCCATTTCTACTCGGCCCATGATTCCCGCGCGAAGTCTGGAGTGGTTCTTGGCTTTTTTCTCAGAGCCCTCCGAGTCTGTTCTTCGGACTTCTTGGAAGATGAACTCCAGCATGTGATTGCATCCTTTCGGAAGCTGAAATTCTCATCGGCACTACTATTGGCACTTACAGAAAAAGCAAGACGGATACGGGCGACACCGAGAGTTAGAAAGCCAGGAGAACTGAGGAGAGTGTTAGTCGCCCCCGGCACAGCCATCAACAAGAATAATGCACGATTTTTGGGGCAGTCCATAGACATGGCCACCACCTCAGGCACCAAAATTAGTAATTTGGTAAAGAGGAACAACACGCCCAAGGCCAATCCAAAAAGTGTAGTTTACAAGATACCGTGCGGAGTTTGCAGCAAGACATTTATCGGAGAAACCGGCAGAGGATTGGATGTGCGAATAAAGGAACACAAAGCGGACTTAAGACACCATCAGACCTCGAGTGCGGTGGTTATGCATGCGGTCAAGCAGGGGCATCTACCAAAATGGGAGGACGCAGCGGCGCTGCACGACCACCTCACAAAACAGCAACGTCGACTGCTTGAGGCGGCGTACATCGCTACTAAAGACACCATGAATATGCCGACGGGATTTTTCAGAACGGCGCTCGTCACGGCTCAAGCAATCAGGAGATGGACGTCTAGGGGTGGGTTTCCCCACCGGAACCATAATCCAGAATGAGTACGACTTAGGGAGCATGGACACACTCACAGACACAGACTAAGACATGCGCATTTTATTGCACACTGACAAAGACAAAGGACACAGACACAGACAAATACACTGACACCGGCACTGACACCGGCACCGACACCGACACGGACCGGGGCACGGACACGAGCACACAGACCCGGACACGGACACGGACACAGACAAACACGGATACAGACACTCGTACCTTGTGATTATTTCGGATTTTACTTCTTGTTGTGTTCTTTTCTTGAACTGTGCTATCGGAGGTGCAACTCGAATTTGTCACGTATTATTATTATTGATGTTTTATTGGGTTAATGCTGACTGGAAAACCTTGATTTTACTGTGATTGTACCCTGATGAAGGCAATAGCCGAAACGTTGGAAATATACCAAACAGTTACTAATTTAAATATCAATTGACGTCTCATTTTCATCGATCATCCAAGCTGTTGTTTCGTTTGGTTATATTAAGTTGAGCATTTTTACCAGAGCGTGCCCTATCCCGACATGTGTTAATTGTTATGGCAGTTTACGTGCAACACTGCTTTTCTTTTCATTAAAAGTATCGTCTTCCAGTATTTGTTTTTGTTTTGCTTTTGGGAGAACACATTGCAATTTCAATATAATTGATACACTGGTTGCTCCTACTGCAGCCAAAACGAGGTGGCTTTTCCCTGTCGACCAATTCCAACATTCCTCTGATCGGGTGTTTCAGACCTGTGACGTTCGAGTACCTGAGTGATCCCAGTCAGGACTTCTGCATGAAGGAGCCAAAGGTCAACTTCCATGATGCTAACCTGAACGTGGCGATGCCCGTGTTCTCTATTCACGGCAATCATGATGATATCAGCGGTGGGTAGACTGGCCATCATGGCATCATGTCATCAGTGGTGGCACTGGGCAGTCATGACGACATCAGCGGTTGGTAGACAGGCCATTATGGCATCAGTGGTGGGCACTGGGCAGTCATGACGACATCAGCGGTTGGTAGATAGGCCATCATGGCATCAGTGGCGGGCACTGGGCAGTCATGACGACATCAGCGGTTGGTAGACAGGCCATTATGGCATCAGTGGTGGGCACTGGGCAGTCATGACATCAGCGGCGGGTAGGCGGCCATCATGGCATCAGTGGCGGGCACTGGGCAGTCACGATATCAGTGGTGAGTAGACGGGCCATCATGTCATCAGTGGTGGACACTGGACAGTCATGACGACATCAGTGGCGGTTAGGCGGCCATCGTGGCATCAGTGGCGGGCTCTGGGTAGTCATGATATCAGTGGTGAGTAGACGGGCCACCATGACGATTGTACGTAGACGGATCATCATGATGATAGCAGTGAGCTAGGCCATCATGATGGAGTCAGCAGTGGGCAGATAGGTTGTCACGATGCATGCTAGTGTTGAATGGATGGCATTTTCAGTTACCCCTACTTGTGGAATATGTGAAATGGAATGTGGAACATAGCACATGTGGGCATCTAGAAGCATAAAATGCCTGTCATTAATGAGAGTTTGTCACATCACTTTCTTCCAAACGTTACCACGAGGGTGGTGTTATCATTAGCTAGAGGGAATGTCCTCTAATGCTGATTTGCTTCTGATATATTTGGGGGAGGAACCCCAAGCATGTCTGAACTGCCATGTCATATTAATATACTAACATCCTGGTTCATGATTGTTTTGCAGCTGTTCGGTGAAACATGCGACGCTGGCGTTTCAAACGAGTTCCCACATTGCTCTCTGAATCTGGTGGTTTGGTGGTTCTGGTTCGCAAAATGACCAATGCAGTCGACGCGCCCTAAAGCACAAATCCACCGTGGTTCTGGTTCGGATGTAGGAATTTGCTGAATGGCACACATAGATGTTTAATATTCGCTGAGACAACAATATTCAATGGATATCCTGCTATGCAGTGTTCCCCCATGTCGACTACCAAACGTTGCTCTCGAGTTATATCTAGTGATGCCACACGTTGCTCAGCTATCAGTCGAGAGCCATATGTTGTCCTCAACGCCTCTTCCTTGCCCACAGCAATGCCTTGTTCGCATGTGATTGTGTGTATGCATGTGTGTGAACGTTGATGCTCTACCTGATATCTGTATGTCAATACTAGCTCTGTCCTTCCTGACATCCATCTACCAATACTGCTCTCTGTCCTGGCCATGTGCCCTTGCTGATGCTCTGCCTACTCTATGTGTCCTCGCTGATGTTCTGTCTGCTCTGTGTGTTCTCGCTGATGCTCTGCCTGCTCTGTGTGCCCTCGCTGATGCTCTGTCTGCTCTCGCTGATGCTGTCTGCTCCGTGTGCCTTTGCTGATGCTCTGTCTGCTCTGTGTGCCCTCGCCGGTGCTCTGTCTGCTCTGTGTGCCCTCGCTGGTGTTCTGTCTGCTCTGTGTGCCCTCGCCGGTGCTCTGTCTGTTCTGTCTGCCCTCGCTGATGCTCTGTCTGCTCTGTGTGCCCTCGCTGGTGCTCTGTCTGCTCTGTGTGCCCTCGCTGATGCTCTGTCTGCTCTGTGTGCCCTCGCTGATGCTCTGTCTGCTCTGTGTGCCCTCGCTGGTGCTGTCTGCTCTGTGTGTTCTCGCTGATGCTCTTACTGCTCTGTGTACCCTCGCTGGTGCTCTGCCTGCTCTGTGTGCCCTCGCTGATGCTCTGTCTGCTTCGTGTGCCTTTGCTGATGCTCTGTCTGCTCCGTGTGCCCTCGCTGGTGCTCTGTCTGCTCTGTGTGCCCTCGCCGGTGCTCTGTCTGCTCTGTGTGCTCTCGCTGATACTCTGCCTGCTCTGTGTGCCCCCGCTGGTGCTCTGTCTGCTCTGTGTGCCCTCGCTGATGCTCTGTCTGCTCTGTGTGCCCTCGCTGATCCTCTGTCTGCTCTGTGTGTCCTCGCTGATACTCTGCCTGCTCTGTGTGCCATCACCGTGTCGTGACCTCACGGGTGCGGCAGGATTGGGCGATACCGCTGCTCTTGAGCTGTTGTCGGCCGCCGGGCTCGTCAACTACTTCGGCCGTTGGACCGACCTGAAGACGATCCGACTGTCGCCGGTGCTGCTGCAGAAAGGGCAGACCAAGCTGGCGCTCTACGGCCTCGGCAACATGAAGGATGAGCGCCTATACAGGACATTCTCGAACGGAAGCGTGAGTCATCCGTGAAGGTGTGCACGGCTGCAACACTTGTATTTCGAGACGAGCCCCCACCAGCTCTTATCATTTTGTTTTAAGAACTCTGCAAGCTGAAAGATGACAAAATGCATATCAATCCGGACGTCCAGCAGCAGTCGCAGGCACAGCGTGCCAAAGCCAGGCATTGAAGCCCTACCAGTGTCTTCGCTCCTGCTTTGAGGAAGGCAGTCTGAGAGCTTGCTAGAAACCGATAGCATCGTGATCAGAAGAGCTGACAAAAGCTCCATCTTTATCGTTTTGGACAAACCAGATTACCTAGTAGGCAGTGTCCTAAACTTGATTCTTCGCTATATGACAAATGAAGTCGATGCGCCCTGAAGCCCTCAATAACTAACTAACTAACTAACTTGATTTCTTTTTCTGTACAGTGGAGGGGGAGGGGGTGGGGGTGATGTCAAAAACTGATGTAAAAAATGTGCAAATGTATATGGATGATGCCTATTAATGGGTTACCTTCTATGGCCTTGTTGATTGATGATGGTCATGATGTCAGTAGTGTATCTGCTGCCGTTATCAGTCGGCAGTGCTGCTGTCAGAAGCCACACAACCTGCTTTTAAAGATGCAAATCTCACTCATACCCTGTGTATGGGTGCTATATGGCCAACGCAGTCGATGCGCCCCTAAACCCAAATAACCAATCAACTCATATCCTGTAGGGAAAAATGACACTTAATGATGTCTCAAAGAAAAAGTGGTGTTAAGCAATTGTCATCAGTTGTGGGTCTCCATTAACATTTCAGAATTTCAAAGCACAGTTAAGTGAAGGTACGGGAAATATTGCTGAATGAAACAAAGCTTAGAAAAATCACGAGATCCCACAGCAGGACTGGGGGACGAGTGGTCTAGGGGTAAGATGCTCGTCTCACAATCGAAAGATTGTGGGTTCGAGTCTCACCTGTCGCTGCTCTTCGCCCGCGACCAATCGGCATGAGAGATTGGCGACGCTATATGACTCAACGGTCGACGGGTCGTAAAACCAATAACCAACCAACCAACCACAGCAGGACTGGGGACGAGTGGTCTAGGGGTAAGATGCTCGTCTCACAATCGAAAGAGTGGGTTCGAGTCTCACCTGTCGCTACTATTCGCCCGCGACCAATTGCGTGAGAGATTGGAGACGATATATGACTCAGCGGTCGACGTGTCGTAAAACTAATAACCAATAACCAACCACAGCAGGACTAGAAGTCAGAGTTGATGTTGGAGCTCATTGATGCAGTCGATGCGAAAGTAGATGGTGTACATTCATAAAGGGTTGTTGGTGAGTAGGTTTAGCCTGTGTTGTAAGTATGGCAAATTAGAACCCATAAACCCAGGGAGCCCATCAGTCCTACAATTTCCCATATCCCTACTCCGACATACCAAGTCGCCTGAAAACTGAGCGCAATAAGTGTTCCATATCTCTCATCCAAGCATACGATGCGATCCATAAAATTTGTAGACATTCTACGTGCAGAACAACCGAAGGGTATTCTGGCTTCGTCAGATGTAGAAAGCCATTTCGCTAATGTCCCGGTGGAAAGAACGATGTAAGGTATACTTCAATATGCTTACAACCATGACTCAGACCGCCAGAGCTTCGCAAGAGCATCATGGAGCGCTTGCTGCGAGCATGCACCACAGAAACCCCCTTTAGATACCCCGAAGGTAGCCTATGGTTGCAGGTGGATGGCATGGCCATGGGCTCCCCACTAGGTGTACTGTTCTCGCAAGCTTACATGTGCCCAGTGGAAAGTGAGGTTCTGGGGTGCCCTAATGCCAAGCCTCCAATGTATTACAGGCATGTTGCTGGTATTTGGTGAACTTGGATACTCGTGGAGGCGTAACTTGATCGAGCAGAAATTAGAGGAGCGTTCAGGATCGAATTTTATTATACACTGTGGTGGTGTAAACAAGAAACTACTATTCTTAGATCGTATGGTGGACGTAGGTGTTGGGAACGTAGATACAGACGTTTACAGGAAACCAACTGATTTGGGCAGATGCATGAATGGAGATGCACTGCACCGATTATTACAAGTTAAGCGTAATCCGATCGTAAGTAAGAGATAATTGACAAATGATTCTGCCTGGCCATTGTTTCATGCATAATTAAAGCGGATACGTCAGATACTGATAATAAGTACGGAAGTTCCGACTTTCATGCCATTGTAAATATGATGCTAAAGAACTGCATATCCAAAAAAGCACAGCCATAGCAAATTAATTAGTGGTATTCTACAAGAATATGCTGACTTCAGCATTGAAGGCTGATGAGAAGGCCATCCGTGACATGGTGATGCGGAACTGCAAATCTACCGACGATAACCAAATATTCGCCTTCAATTCTGGATGTGGCGAGGAACATTTTGGGGTATTTGAATACGGGAAGGATATTTTTTGTCATGAAATCTGTGACATCAGAATATCAGGTTACACTTTCTAGTGAATATTCATCAGTTTATCACAGTAGTTCATTGTCAAACAGGACCATTCAACCTCCATATGAGAGAAATGAGGGGAGAGTGTTCTACAGTGGATAATGTTCTGGATGGTAATAATCCAGTAAAGGTCTATTTTCCGATCCTGATCACGAGTTAAGATGTTCTGAGTGCACTTATATGTTTTTCAACTGTATTTTATATTCGTTGTGAAATATAATGAAGAAGGTACTGTATCTTTGCAGCAATCATGAATGATAGGCCCTTTCGATATGGCAAAAAGGCGTATCTGTTCTTATGAAGGTGTTAAAAGGCGTATGTGGCACATATGTGCACTTTTTATCTATTTTAAATTGATGAAAAGGTGTCGTTCAGGAACACGTATCAGTCACATGCGCATTTCTTTCCCTGACGCGATTACAAATCGAATATGGGGAAAAGGTATATGAGTCACATAAGACTTTTTGCCTTTGCTATTAGGACGACTGTGAAAAGGAAGGCGAAAATGTTCCCATACACTGATTGCCATCTATGTTTCTATGGAGACTTGTCTGATACCCACTCCCATGAATTGTATGTGGCGAAGATATCGATAATTCAGAATTGTTAGCCCATATATGTTTTTTTCGGAAAAACGTTTAATAACTAATACTGCAAAAGGTAAAATCAAACATTATATTTTCTTCAGCTAACTATTAGGGGACGAGTGGTCTAGGGGGTAGTCTCACAATCGAAAGATTGTGGGTTCGAGTCTCACCTGTCGCTACTCTTCGCCCGCGACCAATCGGCGTGAGAGATCGGCGACGCTATATGACTCAACAGTCGACGTGTCGTAAAAACCAATAACCTTCAGCTAACTACTACCTATGTATATCTGAAAATGAAAATACGTTCAATTCGTTGCCCCAATCTTCCCGTGGTCACTATTCCTGTGCCAAAAAAAAATCACCATCGACAAATTATAATGTTCATCTGTTCCGTGAACAAGTGCTTGAGGGACACTTGTATTCCCTTTTCTCCTCAAGACCCAAGCAGTATTTTTTCATGTAACATGTAAATGCATTACCTACAATTTCAGGGCACTGCTGACGCGCACGATATTTTGGTTTGGGAAAGCAAGCATGCTGAAAAGCCCAGCTTTTGTCACGGCCTACATGAGTAAATGCTCGGGGCCAAGGAGGAAAGGGGTATGTGGTAAATACGCTTTTTGGCCATGTTGCAAAATTAATGTGGACAAGGAAATAAAACACATTTGGCAACATACGTCTTTAGACTATTCACAATTTATCCCATCCGACATAAGAACACTGCACGTGTCTTTTCATGAAGGCTGCAATGGAAGAACAGCACATCTCCGTATCTCCATATCCGTCGTTTTACCATTGTCACAGCTGGAAACGTTAAGTGCAAGAAAATGATATGTCGATGCTTATGCCAATTATTCCTTGCTATATGTTATTTTTTTTAGCTCGGCATGTGCTTTTGGCGGCACATGCATCGTTTTCCCTCGTCACATGCCAAAGCATGCGTTTTTGCCAGTGTTTTAGCCGGCCGTTTGGCCACAGTTGTCGACGCGCCCTAAAGTCCAAATAACTAGCTAACTGGCCGGCCGTTCGTGCGTTGGCAGTTCTCGATGCTGAGGCCCAAGCAGGACACGGACAGCTGGTTCAACATGTTCGTGCTGCATCAGAACCGCGTCAAGCATAGCCCCAAGAACTACGTGCCGGTCGAGTTTCTGGACGACTTCCTGGACCTGGTGGTGTGGGGCCACGAGCACGATAATCGACTGGCCCCCGAGTGGCAGGAGCAGCGGAAACTCTACATCTCTCAGCCCGGTGAGCGGCCCTGCAGCCATTGTGTGCATGTTTGCTGTCATACTTAGACGTTGGGATATCCGGATATATGGGGTGTGCTCTTCAGTTTGGCTACTCAAAGATAGATGATATTGTATGCTTCGTCGGTGTCTGTCACATCGAAATATCCGATCTACACTAATGGGCGAGGGGTTGTACCCAGTGGCACTAGTGGAGTTTTTCAAAATCTGCCGATAATTGCAGTTGGCGCTTTTGCATGGCCTTGTGGTTTCTAGGTTGTGCCTTCCCACACATTCCCACAGGCACTAATGTTTAATTTCTAAAAACTGCGTAGTGTCCAGCCACTACTGGTGGTGCTCAATCGCCACCTGTTAGCACTACAACTCCATTTATGCCCAGTGGTCGATGTTTCAAAGTTCCAGATGTTATGGTTATTGCTTTCACGGTGATGATGTTCCATTGCGTGCTTTCTCCATGGAGCCACCTGATCCACCAAATACGAAACCCCAAATATAGGTCGAGCTCAGCAGTTCCAGGTGGCGTCCGGACGTAATATATGCCAACACGGGGTTCTCAAGGTCGCTCAGTTAGGTGTCGGCCAGCCCGATCAGTGATTTAGCTGTTCAGTTCATGATTGGCCGAACAGCCTGTCTCACTGGCCACATTGCTCACCGGGACCGTGTTTGTGTTCGACTCTTGGAGTTGAAATGCCGTATTTCAGGGGCGTGCGGGATTACCGGTTGTGTGCAAAGTATCGGTCGCAGAGAAAATATAAAGGTACCGTGGGCGTCACAAAGCCTGGAACTAAATTTGTGCGGTCTTGTCCTGTCTTGCTATGTCACTATCGCCGTTGGAGGAATGACCGAATTTGGTGATCGCGACGTGTACCTCATTGTGTCACGATGGTAAGCTACACGTGTACGGCAGAGGTTGTTGAACAATATGAAAAATGTAGCCGTTTCATGGACCCAGTGAATGCAAACATCCCTGTTTTGTCCATTTTTGACAATGAAACCCAATCGTGAAGAACTGAAAGGGCCGCCTTTTATTTGCATCCCTACCTTGGGCGCACGTGTCACGCGCAGCAAAAATGTTTGCACTGGCGGGCTTTGTCGTTGTGGTTATACACTGGTGTCGATCCGCCTGTGGATTGGGCTAGCTATGTCGCCAACATCGGAGCCGTCTTGACGCACTAACGTTGGTCGAAAGCCGACTTCATAAATTGTCATTTGCCATGTTCAGCCAATGAGCAACGGTCTATGTCTGTGAAACCCACCCTCTCATCGCCTCTGTGGCTCCCATGTGCAACATGTCGACCCGATACATCGGGCCTTGCTGAGTGGCTGGCCAACACCAATGGCTATCGTGCGGTACCAACCCCGGCTCGGTGGCGCCCACGTCAGCCCAGCCCAGTTTCAGTATGTGCAACACGCGTTTGTCGTCGAAAATTTTCCAGCTCAATGTAAATCTAATGAGGGTGTCGGCACCAAGCGTTGGCCGCCGGCACTGATGCGGAGAGACGGGTACAAGACAATGGTCCGCTCTGTCGCCAGTCGATCCCAGAAACAACCATCGTACCTGTCACCGTCCGGGCTGTATCCGTGACAAAAAATAAATACGTTGCAAAATCCTTTGAGTGATACGTGTACGAGCATATGATAATGATGCATGTCAGTGTCTTAAAATTACCATTTCATTAACTATGCATATGAAAATCATTGTTCGGATGTAGTGCAGGACGAAAAAAGAATCTTGAGTGTGTCACACTGGAATTAATAATGCAGAATCATATTGGGCAATCCCACATGTATTTTCCATCATGATCCTACCATTTACAAAGAGGGATGATATTTTTAGTCAAGAATGAAAATGCATGATTATTGTTGACTGTGATTTCCCAGGTAAATCAAGTAAACCCTTTTCATTGATGCATGCTACTGTTAGTGACTGGGGCATATACAGTTGCGATCACGGTTGCTTGAAGTGCGTAGTCAAAGATGGTTTTTAGGAAAACCGGCTTCAGACCATGGGACTGCCATCAGTTTATTTTGATGACTGATGAACTGGTGACTGTCTCGAGATGGGGTTGAAACCGATTTTCCATATAAACTATCCTTGACTATGCGCTTCAACTAACCGTGATCGCAATGATAATGATTGGTTGTGGGGCGGAGCAATGCGGTCACCGAAGCAACCGGTTCGGCCAATCATGGGCTGAATAGTTGCATCTCTGATCGGGCCGACACCTAGCTGAACAAACCTGAGAACACTGCCAACGCTAGAGCGCCACCCGCATTCTTGACCGGTGGCTACGCGTGCATCTTACGTGCACGCGTAGCCGTGTACTGGTATGTACAGTGCATGGGTAGGTGTGCATCTTATGCATTCATTGACTAGTTGACACTGGCTGCAATATGTGTGATAGTTTGGCATGATGGATTGCTGACTGAAAAAAAAATCCATAATGTGCAATTCATTACCATTGCAGTGAGCTTTCCATGGAGGTTCATTAACGTCTCGAGGGCCGAGCTTGAGTTTTCGATGCCATACCAGCCTTGGTACGGACTTGAGTTCTAGAGGCGCCAGATTCACTGAACTATGCAGCATCGTCTCTTCTTTGAATGGGTGCAGACAAGATGATATAAATCACTAATTTAGCGGATGCGTGTTTTAATCCAGGTAACTACCTTTACGCGTGTGTTTATTATTCGTGGCTGCAGGCAGCTCTGTGGCCACCTCGCTGTGCGACGGCGAAGCCAAGCGCAAGGCGGTGGGTCTGCTGCACTTGCGCGGCAAGGAGTTCCACATGGACGTGCTGCCACTGCGCACGGTGCGGCCGTTCGTGTTCCGCACGCTGCGCCTGTCCGAGTGCGCCGGCCTGGACCGCACGTCGCGTGACGAGGCCGGCGCCGTGCAGGAGTACATCAGCGCCTACGTGGACGACCTGCTGCGCGATGTCGAGGAGCAGATGACAGGTGAGCGGGGCTGGTGTGGACTGGTGCGGTGGGTGGGGATGACTCGTGAGGGTGTGGAGATGACGGGAGTGTTGGGCGGGATCCTGGTTCGTGCGGACGTGGTGGGCACGAGAGTGGAGATGGCTGCGGGAAACGCTGGTGGGAAGGTGGACGGACGGACGGACGGATTTTAGATGGATGTATGGACATCAGAGAGTTGTGCTGGTAGCCTAGTCGGTAGCGAATAGAGATAACATGGATTATCCGGACGAAAATCTGTTTGTTACGTATAACAAAGCGGATGTGATGCACTTTGGACAAAATACACTAATACAGATTGACATTCACAAATTTGTCCTTGAAGATAATGAAATATGTGTTTCTTTCTGTTTTCTAAACACAGTCTCGAATAATACAATGTTGCGGTTATCTGATGCAGATGGTCTAACAAACATTGCATAGAAAATGTGTCAAACCTTTAATTCACACAAATTGTTCACTTGTAATAGTCATACTTACAAGCACCCACAGCATCAAACACATGAATGCGTACTTCGAACTGGATTCATTCCATTGTTCTTTCAGTTCATACTCATCATGTGACCCTCATACCATTCAGTTGGCTGCAGTCGTTATGCTACCCAAAGCTTGCGCAGATAATATTTGCAATAACAGTCGGCAGGCCACATCCCACCTGTAGCTACATTTGTACCATTTAAAATGGTAGGTAGGGTATGTGGGCACTCAATATATCTATCCTTGGAAGGAAGCCGTGTGTTTCAGCGACTCCGAGCGAGATGTATATCACTGGTAGTGTCTTATCCAAGTATTGCTGACATCAGTGTCGGGATTTATCAGCTGCCAGGGAGGAATCGGCAGTTGCTGCGGCCGCATGCTCCTGCAGCTGGTATTTGGCTCTTGCGGGATGTTCACGTCTTCGGACATAGATCGACAAGCTCCGGTTTCTCACATCCCCGGACATTCCCTGCGTCTAGCGGGATTAAATGACTTGGTAGGTCGGATCCCATGGGAAATGTTTCAGCTTCAGGGCGTAGCGTAGGCCCAGGCGTTCTCGCCTCAAACCGAGTGGTGGGCCTTGGCGGGACGATGCCGGTGGTGACGCACTGAATGTGTCTGCGGCAATGTGACGATGCGACTCGCCGCGGCGCCCTCGATGTTATGCACCTCTGTTGGTGCCCGATGGATGCTCATGTATGCGATATGAGAGGGGCTACATGCAATGCTTGATGAATACTTCGAAGTCGTTGACATAAGATTTTACGAAGCGATGAAGTTTCAATTGTTCATGGTGGTGCCCGTTTTGCTTATACACCTCGTTTCTGGAGCAGGATTCTAAGCTAGATGCACCACAAGATAGAAATAAATCTTCACGCCATTATTTCTTTGCATGTCATGGTAATCAAATAAGACAACTAGATGTGCATTATGGTTGCATTGGGGTCGACGTGCTGATGAGTCATCTCAATAACCAACGAGTGGGTCGTTCGCGCCATTCATTCTCTCATTCCTCTCCTCCCATGATGGCCCTCTGTTCCAGGCAGGTCATTCACCCCTCCCCAGGCGACCCTTGCCCCCCCCAGGTCACCCCTCGCCGCCGATCCCCCAATGACATGATGTGACCGGGCGACACCCGGTGGGTCACTGACATCTTTCTTGTGTGACCCCTGCCCCAAAAAGTCACCCCTCGCCGCCGATGACATATGACCGGGCGACACCCGGCGGGTCACCGTCATCTTTCTTGTGTGACCCACGTCCTCCAAAGGTCACCCTGCCCCCCCCCAAAGGTCACCCCTTGCTGCAGATCCCCCATGACATGATGCGATCGGACGATACCCAGCGGGTCACTCGCATCTTTCTTATGTGACCCTGTCCCCTAGAAGGTCCTTCGGCTTCGGCTTCCGGCCCAGCCGAGGACATTCTGTGACCCTCTGACCCCCGAAGGTCACCCGCGACAGCCGACTCGGCCGCTGGTCCGCTTGCGGGTGGAGTACTCGGACGAGAGCCAGGTGTTCCAGGGCGTGCGCTTCGGCCAGCAGTACGCGGGTCGCATCGCCAACCCCGAGGACATCATCCTGCTGAAGCGGGAGCGCGTCGCCGACAAGGGCTCGCGCGCCGACGACGTTGACGGCGGTGTGATGGAAAGCCTGGAGCATCAGGTGGGCGCTGCGACGGCCGCGGCCGTAGACATGTGCCAGGGCTGTGGTGCCAGCGTGGCGACTGTCCCGAACATGCACTGTGACGCGTGGGCGCTGTATAACCCATGCAGTTGATGCGCCCTTAAACACCAATAACAACGACTGTGACGTGTTTTTGTTCGCATTTGATTATTCACTGTCTACGAGGGGGTGTTCGTGGTGCTGGTTTCGTGTCACTTGTGAAATCGGTACCTTCCTTATTCTATTGCCATTGAAGGCCGCTTTTGGTGAAGAATAAGCATACACCCAACCTTTATTAGAAACACTAGGAAATAATGGCCACACTCATAATGATACCTCGCATATTTTTGTAAGCGCCACTATTTTCTAGTGTCAGGGAACATTCTTGTAACAATTGACGTAGGAAACGAATTCATTGCGACCACACAGTGATTGTTTTTGTGATATTGATCGGGGTGTGCGTGTGCCCCAGTGATGCTTCCAGTTAAACCGCCGAATGCAGGTGTCCCGACAATTTCAGGCAGTCATTGCTGAAGCAGAAGTTTATGTTCTTGTGTGTGGACGCATACCAGGAGCGGCAGCCAAATACACGCATTATTTTAGGTTGCTGGGAGGCGGCTAGATAGGATGGATATTGGGGCTTAGGGCGTGCCGACAGCAGCTCGCATAAAACTGAATACGATTTCGCATGCGATTGGCGGAAATGTGGGTTTTCCAAACCGCGTGGGGTATTACGAAGCCTTGTGCTGCTTTTAATTTGTATTCCCAGCTTGAGTTCAAAAACCAGATCTTCAACATGAACATGTGACAAGTGTGCAGCACCATTGGCGGCATTGCACGCAGTTGGGGATGCCTCGTAGACCGCGCAGGTGGCTACATGTTTGAACAATGGAGTTCAGCCGTTTGGCGCGGCAGTGCATCACGTGCTCCTGGCAATGGTACACAGTCCTTATAGTGCTTCTATGCGGCATGCTTCAATGTTTCACTGCGGGTATCTTACGACCTGGGCGGTCGTTTGCATGCCCACATAGTCACATGTGTTGTTCGTGTTGTACCCGATGCTACCGCATCATTGGCGTGAACCGCGTTCTGCTTGTTGCACATTTCTCACCACATTTCTGTTGTTTCTCTTCAGGAGGACACGCGAGTGGAGGACTTTGTGTCCATGTACTTCTCGGAGTTGGGTGACGGCGCCGGTTTGCACGTGCTCAGCGAGGCCATCATGGCGTGCGCCGTCAAACACTTTGTCACCAAGAACGAGACGTCAGCCATCGAGCAGGCGTTAGAGTGAGTCGACACGGTACACCGTGCAGGCGCATTGGGCATAATTGCTAGCGAGTGCGGGCGGTACACCAGGCATCGGTATGTTGGTGGTGATGGTATGGTCCGTCAACCGAGATGTCGAGTGGTGAGGCCAACACGGCGGGCAGCCGTGCTATTGGCGGGAGCGACATGGCGGCCATTGATCAGGCCGGTTGGTGAGTGATGCCAACATGGCGGTCAGGCGGGTTATTGGCGGGAGCGACGTGGGGGTCATTGATCAGGCCGGTTGGTGAGTGATGCCAACATGGCGGTCAGGCGGGTTATTGGCGGGAGCGACATGACGGCCATTGATCAGGCCGGTTGGTGAGTGATGCCAACATGGCGGTCAGGCGGGTTATTGGCGGGAGCGACGTGGGGTCATTGATCAGGCCGGTTGGTGAGTGATGCCAACATGGCGGTCAGGCGGGTTATTGGCGGGAGCGACGTGGGGGTATTGATCAGGCCGGTTGGTGAGTGATGCCAACATGGCGGTCAGGCGGGTTATTGGCGGAGCGACGTGGGGGTCATTGATCAGGCCGGTTGGTGAGTGATGCCAACATGGCGGTCAGGCGGTTATTGGCGGAGCGACGTGGGGGTCATTGATCAGGCCGGTTGGTGAGTGATGCCAACATGGCGGTCAGGCGGGTTATTGGCGGGAGCGACGTGGGGGTCATTGATCAGGCCGGTTGGTGAGTGATGCCAACATGGCGGTCAGGCGGGTTATTGGCGGAGCGACGTGGGGGTCATTGATCAGGCCGGTTGGTGAGTGATGCCAACATGGCGGTCAGGCGGGTTATTGGGTGGGTTTATCAGGCCGGTTGGTGAGTGATGCCAACATGGCGGTCAGGCGGTTATTGGCGGAGCGACGTGGGGTCATTGATCAGGCCGGTTGGTGAGTGATGCCAACATGGCGGTCAGGCGGGTTATTGGCGGAGCGACGTGGGGTCATTGATCAGGCCGGTTGGTGAGTGATGCCAACATGGCGGTCAGGCGGGTTATTGGCGGAGCGACGTGGGGGTCATTGATCAGGCCGGTTGGTGAGTGATGCCAACATGGCGGTCAGGCGGGTTATTGGCGGGAGCGACGTGGGGGTCATTGATCAGGCCGGTTGGTGAGTGATGCCAACATGGCGGTCAGGCGGGTTATTGGCGGGAGCGACGTGGGGTCATTGATCAGGCCGGTTGGTGAGTGATGCCAACATGGCGTCAGGCGGGTTATTGGCGGAGCGACGTGGGGGTCATTGATCAGGCCGGTTGGTGAGTGATGCCAACATGGCGGTCAGGCGGGTTATTGGCGGGAGCGACGTGGGGTCATTGATCAGGCCGGTTGGTGAGTGATGCCAACATGGCGGTCAGGCGGGTTATTGGCGGGAGCGACGTGGGGTCATTGATCAGGCCGGTTGGTGAGTGATGCCAACATGGCGGTCAGGCGGGTTATTGGCGGGAGCGACGTGGGGGTCATTGATCAGGCCGGTTGGTGAGTGATGCCAACATGGCGGTCAGGCGGGTTATTGGCGGAGCGACGTGGGGGTCATTGATCAGGCCGGTTGGTGGTGATGCCAACATGGCGGTCAGGCGGGTTATTGGCGGGAGCGACGTGGGGGTCATTGATCAGGCCGGTTGGTGAGTGATGCCAACATGGCGGTCAGGCGGGTTATTGGCGGGAGCGACGTGGGGGTCATTGATCAGGCCGGTTGGTGAGTGATGCCAACATGGCGGTCAGGCGGGTTATTGGCGGGGCGACGTGGGGGTCATTGATCAGGCCGGTTGGTGAGTGATGCCAACATGGCGGTCAGGCGGGTTATTGGCGGGAGCGACGTGGGGGTCATTGATCAGGCCGGTTGGTGAGTGATGCCAACATGGCGGTCAGGCGGGTTATTGGCGGGAGCGACATGACGGCCATTGATCAGGCCGGTTGGTGAGTGATGCCAACATGGCGGTCAGGCGGGTTATTGGCGGGAGCGACGTGGGGGTCATTGATCAGGCCGGTTGGTGAGTGATGCCAACATGGCGGTCAGGCGGGTTATTGGCGGAGCGACGTGGGGTCATTGATCAGGCCGGTTGGTGTATGCCAACATGGCGGTCAGGCGGGTTATTGGCGGAGCGACGTGGGGGTCATTGATCAGGCCGGTTGGTGGTGATGCCAACATGGCGGTCAGGCGGGTTATTGGCGGAGCGACGTGGGGTCATTGATCAGGCCGGTTGGTGAGTGATGCCAACATGGCGGTCAGGCGGGTTATTGGCGGGAGCGACGTGGGGGTCATTGATCAGGCCGGTTGGTGAGTGATGCCAACATGGCGGTCAGGCGGGTTATTGGCGGGAGCGACTGGCCATTGATCAGGCCGGTTGGTGAGTGATGCCAACATGGCGGTCAGGCGGGTTATTGGCGGGAGCGACGTGGGGGTCATTGATCAGGCCGGTTGGTGAGTGATGCCAACATGGCGGTCAGGCGGGTTATTGGCGGGAGCGACGTGGGGTCATTGATCAGGCCGGTTGGTGAGTGATGCCAAATGGCGGTCAGGGGGTTATTGGCGGGAGCGACTGGGGTCATTGATCAGGCCGGTTGGTGAGTGATGCCAACATGGCGGTCAGGCGGGTTATTGGCGGGAGCGACATGGCGGCCATTGATCAGGCCGGTTGGTGAGTGATGCCAACATGGCGGTCAGGCGGGTTATTGGCGGGAGCGACGTGGGGGTCATTGATCAGGCCGGTTGGTGAGTGATGCCAACATGGCGGTCAGGCGGGTTATTGGCGGGAGCGACATGACGGCCATTGATCAGGCCGGTTGGTGAGTTGAAACGATGTGACGTCCGTGAGCCGAGTTCTGTTGCGAGTACAGGCTATTTGGCAGCCATCAGTCGACCTGTGCTACTAGTGAGGGCGGTGCAGTGTGTCCACGATTTAACTGTCAAAGCAAGGATGTAAGTATAATTTTGAATTCAGATGGCTTCCAAATTCGGAGGAATGTAGTCACCAAAATCGGAATATGTGCCTCTTTCAAGGTTCACAAGGAAAGCTGTGCTATGAGTTGGCAGTCATTTACCAAGTCGTCAAAGAGAGGGCGACATGCCCAACTGCCAGCCTATCGGATAGTTAGGGAGGGTGGCAACCATCGGTTATGTGGTTGGAGAAAAGCGATTGAAAGAAGCATTAAGGCGGTAAAGCTGTCGAATGGATGTCGGTTCATATTTTGCTTTATCGACCCTTACTCTTGTTACCACACCACCTGGAGCCAGCTGAAATGCACAGGGGGTGTGCGATTATCAGTGAATTACTGATTTTGGATCTGTTGCAAGCAATTATTTGATCGATAAATACTTATTGTCAATGATACCTTGCAGATATGTCTGTGTTTCTTATTCCTCGGTTCTAGCACATGATTATCTCATGGAAATGCATGTATACCAACAATTTTCCAACAACTACTATCTCTAGATCAATTATTGATTACGAACGGCTTCATGTTATGCTGATAATTTCCGTTAGTTTTCGAATTTGAAGCATATGTCTGGTAGATAGATTGCATAGGCAACAGTAGTAAACAAAAACTGGACGGACTTAGCTGTGCTCGATGCGGGGTTAGAAGCGGCCGGTTGAACTTGTTTTATGTCACAGGGTGTCAGACAATGACAAAAATGGCAAAGGATAATTTAAATGGCAATACCTAGCAGATTACATTTCCTAACATCTCATGTGTATTAGGCACACTTAGCTCATCCCAACCCATAATTGGACTATGCATTCCAAGTTCGTGTGGCGATGTTGAAAAATCACAGGGGTATCACAAGTATGACTTCATTTATAATAATATTCAACTCTTATTTATGCCCTGAATTGATTTTTAAAATAGCCCAGGTCATCGGGAAAGCCACCGTCTGAGTTTCATAATCCATATGCATCCTGTTTTGGCTTATCATTAGCTTAACATTGCTAACAAGAGTGCGTGGTGCATCTTAGCTTTCCAAGTAATTCCAGTTTTGGGAGAGGTATGGAAAAGAAGTATACCAACATGTTATCACGCAGGTATGCCAATCAAGCGTCAAGTATATCAATAATGATTTGAGGTGACATGATCACCTTCACATTTCCATATCATAAGATGGATGATATGACAGTTAAGTTCGAGACCAATAAACTACTAGTGGTCAAACCAACTAAATGTATTCTTAGTTTTCCCCATGAATGGTCTCCACTCCCCTCTCCTGCTATCACCGAACATGCATTTTTGTGTAGCAATTTTTAATATTTTGGAAATAGGTGATGCTCCAATGTAAATAATTCATCAGAATGTATGGACATTGAGAACCCTTTAGTTTTTAACCTGATGTTCATGACAGATCGTTGCCACCTATTAAAGGGACACTGTTCACGGAGCAAAGTTCATGCCATGTATGTTCATGTAAAATGAGCAATGTTCACTGCATTTCGCATCTCAGTATTTCTAAGGTTGGACTTATGTCTGCATAAATATTTAGTAAATTTAGTAAAGGTAGTAAATATTTTACTCGTCCTTTTAGATGCAATTGATGGGATGCTCAGCTACATATGTTTCGGTGCAGTAATTTATTTATGGCAGCATAAACTTATTTGAACACAAATGATCCAAAGTTGCTGTTATCTTGTAATACGTTTTGGCATTAGATGTCAGTCTAATCCGGTTAAAACCGGAAGGTCACATGACTTTTGAAGCCGGTTGAAATAGCCTGACTCAAAGACGGCTATATCACCTCGTGTGTGATGTTGCGACGCTGTTTTGTGCTCTTCACGGCCTTTGTCGGCGTGACCTTCCCCAGTGGTTCGTTGTGATCGTTCTCTAAGTCGCTGTCGACTTAAGATACTTCATCGCCAGATACCAACTGCAGAAGGCGGTGAAAGAGCTCAGGAAGCTCAATTTGCTGGATGTCGGCGAGGACAATGTGCGCGAGGAACTTGATCGGCTCCGTGAGCGGCGAAAACAGAAGAAGCTGGAGAAGATGAACGCCACTGCCGCCACCGCTGTCTCGGCGGTCGCCGAGACCGTAGACTCGGAGGAGGAGGAGGTACGCGCCAGGATGTGGTCGCGCTTGGCATGTCGATTGCTGTGTTCTCGGGTTGAGAAACGATAGCGCGTTTCGTGGTCGGGGAACCAGCACAAGCCTCAAGTTGATTGACAGCGGCATTTCTTGTGCGCTCAATTTAATACCGTTATTTTTTTTGAACGATTTTCCTTGAACATAATTATACTGACGTCGCCCATCGCGCTTGATGTTCCGTCTGAGTGGCGGTGCAATCCACAGGTCGAACCTGAAGCCAGTCTGGCGTCCGCCGTGACCGTCAAATTCAATTGCTTGTGGATGTTTGGAGGGGGGGGAGGTACACTGTACATAGACTGTAGTAATCCCGTGCCGGCCGAGTGGGCCGACCGGTCAGGCCGGCGGTCTCCATGTGCAGGTGCACGTGAGCCGCACGTGCTCCGTCCTACATGACAGCCGACATGATTCCGACAGATGCGCGCCGTGCTGGAGACGAGCACTGCGTCGCGACAGAAAACCAGCCGCGTCGTCGATATCGACTCCGACTCCGATGACGTCATGGAGATCGACGAACCGCAGGGTGGGTGACTGACAGGGTTGGGAAAGTGGGCTGTTTCTGAATTTTGGTCATCCAGTATGCTGTGCTCTCTGGAAAATTTTCCTCTCCTCATATATCGTTTGTATTTATTTATTGTGTTATTGCTAGTGTTATTGCTGTGACTATTATCATTATTGAATGATACCAAAGTTTCTCCTCTTGCCAGCTTTCTTGTCGATCGTTCTATTTGGCGAACTGAGTCGTTCCGAGATTTTACGTTCATTCAACAAAGGTATACACGTCAAGGTGAGGACACGAAGTCCTCCAATCGTTACATAGGTGAGGCCTATTCAGTCGCGAGCTTCTTACAATGATCGGACGCAGCTCCGCCCCGAGCAGCGCACGGTCGCCTGCCAGACTGCTAACCCCGCAACTCAGGTGAAAGAACCGACGGTGGCATCCACTCAAACAACTCCCGCAGAGGTCTTTAAGGTACCACCCCCATCGACTATGTCATCTCTCCGATCGACCAGCTCATTGCCGTCATTGAGAATCCCGGTGCGAAGTGGAGCTCCGAACCTGACCGCGAGAGGTCGAGCAGAGCGATCTACGAGTGTCCTGGTCGATGCGCCCTAAAACTCAAATAACCAACCAACCAACCAAACATCGGTGGGAAAGGCGTGGTGGGAAAATGTTCCATGGCTGCGAGGTTCGGTATGCGAGAACGCTCACCGTCGGTACCGCGCGCACCACCTAGCCCCTCTGGAGAAATAATGGATCCACTCCACCTATCCCATTAACAGGTCAGCCACTTACACCACCTACCAGCCGAAAGCGGATGCCTATTTCGCCACCGACCGTAGCGAGTCCCAGGTCCCGTCCCTGCGCTGAGTCGCCCGTGATGAGATACCCACCTGTAAGCCAAGACGTGTGGGATAGACGACCGTCCTGACTGTAACACCTGTGGACGCACCACATTATATCTCTAAACGGCTGACTGGGAGGAAATGTTTTAACTGAGACAGTATGCGGTGAATTACACCTCAGCATGACACTGTTTTACCACCGATTTTACCTCTGGTTTTTTAATGAATCAACTTGTTATGGGCGCTATATGGCCATTGCAGTCGATACGCCCTGTAAACCCAAATAACTAACTAACTAAGTAGAACACACACACACACACACACACATATATATATATATATATATATATATATATATATATATATATATATATATATATATATATATATATATATATATACCTTCCTTATTTGTTTTACGATAACGACTTACTTCTATATATTCTGATACATCAACTCGTTCGGCAGTCTGTATCGAGTCTTCTGCGCAAGTTTGATCAAACTACATGGAGTCGTTCCGAGTTTGTATGTTGATTCATCAAAGTTACACACGTTAAGGTGTGGACACGAAGTCTTCCAATCGTTAACATAGGTGGGGATGGCTTTGATAACTTACCTTACAATATGCGTAATGCTAGACTTCGTCAAGTTTGGAGGACGCGTACCCCGTCCCGACCCGGTGGCGCCGCCCGTGGATGATGACGTGGTGGTATCGAAAATGCAAAAAGTGTTTGGAACCTCCGCCAAAACAATAAGGTTGCTGAAGCCCTTGTTGAAGAGT
Source organism: Ashinkailepas kermadecensis (assembly GCA_034440615.1). NCBI lineage: Eukaryota > Metazoa > Arthropoda > Thecostraca > Neolepadidae > Ashinkailepas > Ashinkailepas kermadecensis. The sequence continues at coordinate 390,277 of JAOTOM010005088.1, forward strand.
AGCGTACGTTTGCGCACCATAAGACAAAACTGTAAAAGCAAGTATCATAGCTGAGTATTTTCCCCGTCGAATTTGCTTCCACTCTGCCTAAGTTGATTGCACTGTCATTAACACGCGCACTGGAGGGGGGGCAAAATCCGCCCACCCCTCCGGTTTTTCGGACTTAACTGCAGATTTTACCGGTCGATATACGCGATTTTCAGCGTACTGCTTAGAAATGACCGGCGTGTCGTTTAAAGGAATAAAAATGGAAATCTTCCGAAATTTTGTCGAGTTAGGGGTCGTTAAAGTCAAAAAAATTATTAGCGCCAGACCACAAAAATCGGCGCTGCTGCGCTTCCCGTATATCCGCAAAAGGGAAGTGTTCTTGGCAACACTAGCGACTTGTTTGATGTATATTGATATGCTATATAGTTTCAAGATCATGTTAGATCACCGAGGTCAAGTCAGGTCAAGTTGATGACAGGTTAATGGAACCAAACTTGGTCAATTGAAATGTTGTCATAAATCCACTACTGTTTGTCATTTGTACTGTTTGTCATTGCGTTTCCATACTGTATTCATGTACTTCATTCCTTTCTTCGCGAAGCCGATTGCGCCGAGCTGCCCGACGGAGTAGTCGGGCGGGCGGCCCGGTTCCGGTAACTGGAACAGGTAGCTGACCTGATAAAGTGCTGCTATATAGGTGACCTGAGGTCAAATGTCGGGTCTAGCATCTGTATTGCATCATTAGTAATGTCATTGATGCCAATTTTAGAGCATTTAAACACAATCACAGCGATCCATAACAATGACAAGCCAAGCCACGCCAAATAAGAAAATTTTGACAAATGTGACCTCATTTGACCTGGAAGATATTGACCTAAGGCCATGAAATTTTGACACAATAGAGTTCACTACCGTACCCATCTACCCTGCGAATTTTGTTCCTCCAGCTTTATTAGGAGCCGAGATCTTAGGGGGGGATCGGAATCCGCCCCCCCCCCCTCCAGTGCGCGTAATTTTCAGAGGCCCTCCAGGACGCGTGTTAAAATAGCCACACATGCCGGAATGCTCACTGCAAATCTGGATGCAAATGCAGTTATGTTGAAATAGGTTGCACTATCATCAAGATGAATGATACTGGGCCCAAGAAGGTGCTGTTATTGGTAAATTGGACGCGTCACGTGACAGGCCCGTCGTCACTGTGACTGACACCGTGCCGTGTCACGTGATCGAATCGGCACCGGTTCGGTCGCTGCCTTGCAGTGTCCCGTGATGGGTGGATCACCATTGTGGCCGTTACTGTGCTGTGTGTCACGTGACTGGACCGTCACCAGTGTGGCCGTTGCCATGCTGTGTCACGTGACTGGACCGTCACCAGTGTGGCCGTTACCGTGATGTGTGTCACGTGACTGGACCGTCACCAGTGTGGCCGTTGCCATGCTGTGTCACGTGACTGGACCGTCACCAGTGTGGCCGTTACCGTGCTGTGTGTCACGTGACTGGACCGTCACCAGTGTGGCCGTTGCCATGCTGTGTCACGTGACTGGACCGTCACCAGTGTGGCCGTTGCCATGCTGTGTCACGTGACTGGACCGTCACCAGTGTGGCCGTTACCGTGCTGTGCCACGTGACTGGACCGTCACCAGTGTGGCCGTTACCGTGATGTGTGTCACGTGACTGGACCGTCACCAGTGTGGCCGTTACCGTGCTGTGTGTCACGTGACTGGACCGTCACCAGTGTGGCCGTTGCCATGCTGTGTCACGTGACTGGACAGTTGCCGTGATGTGTGGCACGTGACTGGACCGTCACCAATGTGGCCGTTATCGTGCCGTGTGTCACGTGACTGGATCGTCACTAGTGTGGCCGTTGCCATGCTGTGCCACGTGACTGGACAGTTGCCGTGCTGTGTGTCACGTAACAACCGTCATCAGTGTGGCCGTTTTCCCCGGCAGTGGCGGCGCCAACTCGCGGCGGACGCCGTGGCGTGCCGGCCAGGGGTGGCCGGGGACGGGCGGCCAGAGGCGGCGCCGGCGACGCCCGGCCCACTGCCCGCGGCCGAGCACGTGGTCGAGCGACACCGAAGGTACTGTGCCAGAGCGGGGCACTGCCGCCAGATAGGGAGGCCCCGCGGCTGCGTCATTTCTGGCTGGTTCGTCTTCCCCCGGAATGGAAACGTGCGCCCGGGCGGTATGTCGAGTTCAAAGAAAATGCAACTGTCCGTCACTGTTAACTGTAAGCATAACGTCAATTACACATTCAGGCCTGTGACAGCTCACCATGTGAATGATAGCCCACGCCAAGTGTAGGTGGAGTGGAGAGTCTCGTTCGTTCAGTGAGTAACTTCCCCGAGTGACCTGTGTCGCGGCTCCCTCGATTTTACCGTGCCCCCGCCTCAGTGCGTCAGATTTCGCTATTTTAAGTTTCGCAGCAAGAATGCAAAATATAATTTCAACTTGAGTTAACCTCCAAATCCTGTGTAATATTGTCAACAAAATAGGGGTTTTACCCTAATCCCGGTGAAGAATATACTGAATGCGACTCCTTTTCCATTGGCTATCACCTCTAGGATTATGTTTAAAATTTACGTTCTGACGCCTAAGGAAATTACACATTTCCCCGCGTACCTATCTACCCACTCACTATTCCTCCTGTGAATGAATGCATTGTTTTTCTTGCAAAACTATCAGGGTTCCTCCTAAGTGACACTTGCCCCGGTCTCCTGACTGCGTGAGAGGTTGGCGACGCCATGTGGCCTGGCGGTCGAATGCGTCGCAAAAAAACCCAAGATGTTCTTCCGGACCTCCTGAGTGACTGTTCATGCTTCTCCGAAGCGACCGGTGTCCCGCCTCCTCCGAGTAGCTTGTGGTATGCCTACGGTCCGTGCCACTCCCAAGTGATGGGTGTCCCTGCTCCTCTCAATACGCACCTCCTTGCCTCCACTGGGTGATGGGCGGATTTGGATTTGTAATGCTGAGTGTGGAGAGGAAAGTCATGGGTAATCAAGTACGGAGAAGATATATTCCCTCAAACCATCAGAAGCTCAGTTTGCACTTTCTAATGAATCTTGAGCACTTTGTTACAGAGCAGTTCAATGTCAAATAGCACCATTCAACCTCAAAATAAGAAAAACGAGAGGATAATTTTCGGGAGAGGATAATCTTATGTATGCCAAGCATCCAGAAGCAGTCTGTTTTTACAACCCTGGTGGTGGACGTTCCTACCCCGAGCAGTAGCCCGTGTGACTGGTTCTGCCTCCTCTCAGCAGCGGTACCTGCCTCCCCTGAGCGATGGTGGTGTGCCGCAGGGCATGGTGCCGATAGCCGCTGCGTTCGCGGCGGTCCCGCGCTCCAGCGGCGGCTCCAGTCAGTCGTCACGCACCGTCCGCGCTTCCCGCACCTCCAGCAAGGGTGTCATGTTCGACAGCGACAGCGACAGCGACGACTGAACGCCGAGCGACGGCGGGTGCGGCGCGGGCCGCCTTCACACGTAGGCCAGACGTACGCTTCTGGATAGGGGCGGTGTAGCAGAGAGCTGGTTACGACTTCAGCACAGCGTTACTCGTACGCTGGTGCAGATCCATTCCTGCGGGAGTAGTGATTTCTCGCCATGGCTGTGTACATGCAAATTGTCACATCGTTTGCCATCTGCACATTCGCTCGTGTAATATTTTATTAATACAATGTATCTGCCCTTCAAGTATTGTGTTCATGTTTGTACAATGTACACTGCAAGCCTTTCCGGGCCAATGGCGGGGTTGTGGATCCTACAGCAGGTGATCGCAAATGGTGGACAAGGTAATGAACGCTTCTCGTCTTCTTAAGTGGAATTTATTCGTACCATTCCATGTTTTTAGGTTAACGTCATTGCAATATTTCCACCGATACTCGCATGTTGTATCAATACAAAAATATTATTTGGTGCACTTCTTGTGCGTGGTGCGTCACGATACCTAATCACACTTACGTTGCTGTGGGTTGCCAAGAGGAGGCAGTTTTTTTTTTTGTTTTGTTTTTGTATTTGCGAGATTTAACAAACCGATTCCATAAAATGGATTAATATTGGGTTTGTGTCAGAATACAGTCGGATACATTTCACAAACATGAGCAAAAATGAAAGCGGCAAGACAACAGTATACAGGGGAAAACCGAACACGTGAAGTCAATTTATAAGATGTTGTTCAGCATCGCGACGAACTCGCCCCGTGTCCGAGAAGCGGAAGTGGCCGGCGGCAGTAGGTTCCGGCCGAGGCTGCCCGGAAGGAGAAGGTTCTACGTGACATGCTGAGGCGGAAAGGCGGTGGCTCCAGTGCCCCAGCCACCGTCGCACGAGTGGAGCGCCGGGAGACATCCGACCGCCGGCGGAACAGAGAACGGATCGCCTCGGGGGCTCGCGGATCATTCAGGGCTCTGAACACGGCGATGTTGTCGCGGTGAGTGATGAGGTCACGGACACTGCGCCAGCCCAGCGTTGCCACTGTCGGCGAGATATAATCACGACGACGATCCCCTACGACGATCCTAGCCCCGAAATTGATCGCCTTCTGCACTCGTCCAAGGTGACATTGGGCAGCCCCGCCCCATACAGTGAGGCAGTATAGGATGTATGGAAAGACGTGAGACTGAATTAGGAGTTTGCGTGCTTCGGGTGTGAGATGGTGACGGATATTGTGGAGACAGAACAAGGTGGAGTTGCACTTTTTGACAACGTGGGATATGTGCTCCTCCCAGGATAGGGTGCGGTCAATGATGACTCCCAGCATCTTCACGAATGGCGAGGGGGTTAGGACGTGACTGCCAATGTTGAGTTGGTAGGATGTGGCTTTTTTAGGGATTGGGTCGTGCCGACAAGCAGTAGGGTAGTTTTAGTGGGGTTCATCTTCAGGAGTTGGATGTGAAGTAAGACTGAATAGCAAGGATGGTGTTCTGCCGGGATTTAAGAACGGGTAATTCATCAGGATGTGCAGAGTCTAGCAGCTGGGTGTCGTCGGCATATGATATCAGACGTCCGTATGGAAGGTACGCTGGCAGGTCATTCATGAAGATGCTGAACAGCAAGGGACCAACCAGGGATCCCTGAGGAACACCATGGGATAGCGGAAGGGATAGAGAGCCGCCCCTCACCACCTGCCACCGGTCAGTAAGGTAGCTGTCAAACCACCTCGGATCGACGCCGTACCACTGCAGCTTCCGCAGGAGGATATCTGGTCGACGCTGTCGAATGCTTTGCTTAGGTCGATTGAGATGACCGAAGCGATGTGACCAGTGTCGACACGACGTGTAATCCACTCGACAGCGTCGACCAGGGCGTCCTCCGTCGAATGGCATGGCCTGTATGCATACTGGGAGGAGGAAAGAATTGATTAGTGACTAGATAAGAGGACAGCTGGATACATACTACTTTTTCACATAACTTGGATAAGACTGGCAAAATAGAGATTGGACGAAAGTTACTGGCGACATCGCGAGGCCCAGATTTGTGAAGTGGAACAACCGAAGCAGTTTTCCACGAGGTAGGGAACACGCAGGAGACTACAGAAGTGTTAATGATGTGAAGTAGGTGAGGCCCGAGAACCGGAAAACAGTTGCGGAGAGCGTGCAGTGGTACGCCATCGACGCCAACCGCTTTCGACGAAGACATCTCACATATGGCTCTGAATAGTTCGGGCAGGGTCACCGGGTGTAGCCGGAAGCCGGTGGTAGTCACACAAGGTAGTCGCGGAGGGATGAGTGGAACGCCGCGGTTGCCAGCAACGAGATCAGCGGCAATTCGTGGTCCCACGGAAGCAAAGTGACGATTAAATTCGTCCGCCACCGTCGCTGCCAGGCCCCTCACGGCCCCCTCCCCTCCCCCGGCCGGTCGGAGCGCAAAGTCCCGGATGTGGCGCCCGAAATTGGCACGGTCTGTCAGCATTTGCGCACACACAAAGTCACGCCTGGCTTTTGCAAACGCATATTTCACACGGTTTCGCAGCCTCCGATAAGCGACCAAGTAATAATCCGTGCGATAGCTCCGCCAAGACTGAAAAGCCTGGTCACGGTCACGCATGAGCTGCAGCAGATACGGACTGTCACCTACCCACGGGCAACATGCCCGGCGGGGGTGGACGGTCTTGAGGGGACAATACACGTTCACCGCCACATGCCACAAGTGCATGAACTCCTTTAGTTTCGCGTCCACCCCCGCTGCCCGGTACATACTGCTCCAGTCCGCCTGCAAGAAATGAAGGCACAAGGCGTCCCAGTTAATCTTGCGCCAGGGGCGATAGGTGAAGGACGCCCGGCGACACCGCAGCCCGCGGTAGGGCACGCGCACAATTATTGTCAGATGGTCAGCAATCGGTACGAGCGGCAGTTGAATGGCCGACTCAATATCCGGGACATTGGTGATGATATGGTCCAGCAGTGTTGCCGTCGGCCACAGATGGGTCGGCTGCCGGACAAGCTGAGAGAGGCCGAGATCCTGCAGCACCTGTCCGTAGCGACGAACACCGGGGCAGTCGGAACGAAGAAGGTTGATGTTCATATCGCCCAGGCAGAAGGTTGGCTTGCCGAGACTGATGGCGGCACGCAGCTGGTCTTGTAGCTCGTCCAGGCCGTCAGATACGGGCTCCGATGGCGGGCGGTAAACCACCCCCACAGTGACAGCACGGCGTCCCCCGCTACTCACAGACACCCACAGCGTCTCGCAGGACGAACCGGTACTTGATATAGGCAGCAGCTTCATATTGAATTTTTCCTTACATAGGATGGCGACGCCACCGCCTCGGGCTGCAGCGGCTGGACGGCCGCGGCCCGACTGGGCCGGACGGTCACGACGCACTAGTTTATAGCCTGGAAATACTAGGATTCTGTCGGACACGGCGGAAGAGAGCCAAGTTTCGGATAAGCACATAAGGTCTAGTTTGTGTTCTTGCAGAGTGCGAAGAACACACACAGTTGCGATCGGTCCACCAATTATCCGCTATGAATTGTCTGCGAGCCTCGAGTGCTTGCAGCACGGGAGCCCTATAGCTGGCGTTGTCACCCTCACTCGCCGAGAGCCGACTGTGCCATGACTGTTTCTGTCCTGATGTTTTTCAAACTTTCGCCTCGCCTTTGCTATATCGTCTGATCAGTACTAGACGATCCCTGGGTAGTGGTAAATTCGAAATGGTGCTGTAGCCCCTCGACTAAAGCCGGTGACTTGAACGCTCCGATTCAATATACCTGATCAATCAGCGGAAGCTATTATGAATGGTACACTCGGTATCGGTAGGATGTTCGGGGGTACCCTTAACTATGGCTGGCCCCTAGGAACGTAGGCTATGCTGCTCCACACTAATAATTACTGGTAGACTGCGCCGCTTCACAGTTATGCGTTGCGTGACAGTCCGCAAGTTTCACCACCGGTCAGCCGTAGGTATTCGCTTGTGCGGTCGTCGGGTGGTCATTTGCCCTGCAGCCATGCAGTGAGAAACACGGGTCTACGCTGTTCCCGCCTTGCATTCCTCAGTCGGCCAAACAACATTGGCAGTTCAGCGATCGGTCCACCACTCGACCTCTGTAGACAAACAGTTTGATCGCTGTGGATTTCGGACTTCGGCAACACAGAATGAGCTGGAAGTGTTGGAAGGAGCTCGGTTGGAAAGGAGAGGGGAATTGTATGATGTCAACGGAGGATTCTCCTACCCTACAATAATAACATAATTTCTAACTTTTACACTTTTTAGAACTTTAGTTTGAATTCTTGCTGGGGTGGCTTTATAAACCAGGATCCAATTGCTAAACAGACCTTGCTTGAGCCCTAGCCGCATCACCCGATCCATTGATTGCAGTTCTACAGTGGATATTTGGCAAAATGCTTCACGTGCCGCTAGTGCACTCACACGGCCACCCCGGAAGCTCGCTTTTCCACATTATCGTGCCAGTTGCCAGTTGACCCTCCTAGCCAGTTGCCTGCGCAAGCGTGTGAAGCGGCTCGAACCCAGCCTTTCAAGGACAGGAGAGACCAGCGCAGGCCAGTGCCCAAGCCAACTGAGCTACCGGGGCGGCGGATCCCAAGGCGGCGCTTGCTTGCTTAATTCAGATTCATTGATTGATCGATTAACTACTTGCTTACATTACATCTGTTTCACTGATATTCACGCGTTGTTGAGCATGCGGCATATGTTGTATGATATGAATTATTTGTTGTATATATTGTACGCTATATTGCAAGCGACATATTCAGATTATCTATGCGCAAATAAATATTTCTTCAAACGGATACCATCTAATTAGTTTACCATAATACATTTTTAGTTTATATTGCTTCAGCACGAAATGTAACCGGGTCGCTCGTTCTTCTTATTTATCCAATAAGATAAATTATTTCTCTCCGTTCTTATATATTCTTATAATTATATGTCTCCGTTCTTCTTATTTATTCATAGGTCAGGATTCACACAAGCTCTGCTTAATAATTGGATCCTGGTCCATAAAGCCACCCCAGCAAGAGTTCGAGAAGAGTGCCAGAAATATTGCTTCATAAAAAGTAAAATATTTGTATGGTAAAATAGTTGGATGGTGTCTGAGTGAAGAAATACTTTATCCCCACGGAATTCTGAATATGTCGCTTGCAGTACAGTGCACAACATATGCAATACATAATATATCATGCAATACATTCCTTGCGCCCCAAAACATGTGATTCTCAATGTAGTAGATGCAATTTAATCAAGTAACTAATTGACTTGTCAACGAATCTGAATGAAGCAAGCAAGTGCCTCCCCCTGATTTGCCGCCTCGGTAGCTTAGTTGGCTAGAGCGCTGCGTGCACCCGTCTCCGCTGTCCTGGCAATGCTGGGTTCGAGACGCTTCGCGTGCTCGCTTTTAGTCCCCGGCTGGGAGGGTCAGTTGGCAATTGGCACGATGAGGTCGAGAGCGAGCTGCCGGGGTCGCCGTGTCGGTGTATTGACGGCACGTGAAGCGCTTTGCCAAATTTAGACTGTAAAACTGTAAGTCGTGGAATCATGGCCAGGGTTCACGAAACCAGCTATTCTTAGCAATTGGATCCTGGTTCATAAAGCCACCCCAGCAAGAGTTCGAACTACATTTCTAAAACGTATAAATGTTGGACATTCTATTATTATTTTGGGGCCAGATAATACTTCATTGACATCATAAACCTCCCATCTCCTTTCGCTACATCTTTGCAACTGAGCTTTTTCCAACCTTTCCTGCTCATTCTGTGTTGCTGGAGTCAAAAATCCGCAGCTATCAATTGTTGCTTATCGACAGAAGTGCAGTAACCTGCTCGTTTAACTGCCAATGTTGTTTCGCCGACAGAGGAATGCATGGCGGGAACAGGGAAGGCCCGTGTTTACCACTGCATGGCTGCAGGGCAAATGGTCGCGTGACGACCTCACACGCGAATCATATGGCTCGGACACTGGCCGGTGGCGAAGCTGGCAGACTGTCACGCAACTCATAACTGTGAAACGGCGCAGCCTACCGGTAATTTTTGGTGTGCAGCGTCACAGCCTACGTTCCTTGTGAGCCAGCCATGCTAAGGGTACCCCCGAACATCCTACCGATACCGAGTGTACCAGGTGCTTTCTGCCTGCCATCCATCGGATTACGGATCTTCAAACTCGGCTACGCTTCTGATAGATGCACCACCGGAAACCGATCGGTTGGATTCATCATTTGCGCCTAAATTAATTTAGTGTTCCAACACAACACGAGATGCCCAAGCTTGCCTGTCGGTGCAGGCAAGTGATAAGTGGGGTATCTACGAGCTTGCTTTACCTGCATTATCTTAGCACGGATACTATTTGGAAGATTGTAATCGGTGCAAAACGATTTCCAACGTTCATAATTAATCAAATTCTTTGCACTCATTAGTGCTACTGGTGTTCGTAAGTACCAGCTATTGTCATGACACTGGCGTTGCTCCACGATGAACGAAACAATACGTGATGACGTCACTGGCGAGCGAAACTCCACGTCGACTGCACGTTTTGTTTTGCCTTTCTGGACGTAAACATGCAGTGAGGATGTTATGAATTTAGAAGGTTGCTGTCGTGACCCTGAACATCTACACGCTCGCTGCTTTTGGGTAGAGGAACCCACTTGGCACTTGCGCGAGGCTGACATGCTCAAGCCGGTAGCCACCTTGAATTTATCAACCATGGCGATGCTGTAGGAAATAATTTCTTTTCCGATCCTTCTGCATCATTTAGGAATCGCTTTGACGTCACCAGAGGTCACCAGCCAACAGGGCAGCAGGCCCACAAGTAAACAGGTGCACTTTCGCGATCCTTTATTTGCACAGACGTAGAACACCAGTTTGTCCCGCCTTTCGTCACAACACGACCAGCACGGCTTCCAAGCATTTACAATACACCGGTTGAGTCGGCACACACCCCTCTATGTACAGTCGCAGCTTGCCTAGATAATGATGCGGGTATCGCCCAGCTCCTCGTCCGACGGCAGCTTGATCTTGGCCGGGTCCACCAGGTTGTAGTCGAGCAGCGGCAGACCGGCCGACTCGCGCGCGTGGATCTGCAGGAATGCCTCTCGGTGCGCCCAGTCGAGACCCCTGCGGCGTACTGTGTGTCAGCGCCGGTCTTGGCGGTTGCAGGACGAGTCATGCCGGGCCCTTCCTCTGCATTAGTAAGGAGGCTAAGACCATGCTCCTTGGCATACAGGAACTTAGGAATTAGCGCGGGCTCTGTGACAGAAGCTACCAGTTAGTTATTTGAGTTTAAGGGTGCTTCGACCAAAGCGTGATGGACGATCATGCGCGCCCAGACAGAAGCTATCAGATGCAGAAACTGTGTCATCACCGAGCCCGGCCAGGTGCACGTGCTCAGATTCCCTAGGGTTCTCCGTGCCACGAGGGTACCAGTCTCGGCAGTTACAGCAATGACAGTCAGCGGAGCCCGGAGCCCGGATCCCCGAGCTCTAGGGAGAGCGACGGAGGCACCGAGGAGCTAATGGAGAAGCTTGAACTGCGATGTATACACGGAGGGTTGACAGTGCACCCTCTTGATAGCGTCGAGCATGATCACATGCCTGTCACAAGCTTATCGACCCGTGTCAATTGCCGAGGGCCGCGGTAGCTCAGTCGGTAGGGAGTTGGCCTCTTAGTCGTAAGATCATGGGTTCGAATCCCACAACCGGCGGGATTACCAAGTCCACCCGCGACCAACCGGCGTGAGAGGTTGGCGACGTTAGATTAATGACCCAGCATTTGAGTGCGTCGCAAAAGAACCCAAGTACCTACCGTGTAGCTGCATGACCACTGCAGTCGATGCGCCCATAAACCCCAATACTTATCGTGGCAATGGACACGTTTCACGTAATGGGTTTTTGTTTGCCAAAAAAACTGTAATAATGCTTCGTGGACAAAACTGAATCATTTTTCTCACAGGAGAAGGATTGACAGCATAATTTAATAATTTCACTTTGGGGTTGCCATCGATTTAAAAACCTCGTAGCAATGACGTCACATATGTGGGGTCACGAAGCGGAGAAGCCCGAAACGCACAGGGAACCACACGTTGGGTTGTTCCATGCAAAGTTTTTCAACCAACTCACATCATGGATACTAAGGCGAGGGCTTATGATATTGAAATGTTATAAATGTTAACGAAAATATAAAGCTTGGAAGGGTAGGTAATCTATTATCGTGGTAATACAGCAACTAGCATTTTTGTTTCAAATCCGAGGCAATGCGGTGCGTACAAACAGCAAAAGCTTGTACTATGTTTATGGGTAAAATTAGCAAAATAATGAAAAAGACAACGACATAAATTATGTTGGGCTTAGCTGAACAAACACCATGCCTTCCCCCTCAGCAAACCAGAAGCTGTTTGTACCTAGTTCCATAATTGGCATTCCATAGTGGGATAAACCGCAAGCTGCATCCCAATGCAAGTACTTGATACGTGATCAATGAATAGCATGCCAAGTTTATTTTAATTTGTGAATATTGCACATTTCACATCACATGATCGGTAAAATGTATGGGCAAAATACATAGAGATGCAGTTGAAATGCACATGTGTATTGTGATAGTTTGGCAGATGTCATAGCATACCTTCAAGCAGTATTGTGATGGAACAGAGTGGGTAAGATGCCTTCTCTAATTACTGCAATATATTGATGATGTCCGTGGAGATATTGCAAAAAGGACTGCTGTCAAATGACAAATTGCAGGGATGATTTTGCTATATGCTATGGATATTGCTATTTTGTTATATATATTTGCATGTAGACCCACCCTTAATGACAATTGTTTTCATTTCAAATTGTTTACACCATTTTTGCTATTTTAGCACAGGTCATGAGTGAGCTTTGAGTGTTTTTTTTAAAGAACACATGGCCTCTGACAGCAACACTGCCCACTGGTAAAGGCATCACGCATACTACTGACATCACCGTCATCAAACAATCAACACAGGTTGTAGAAAGTCACTCATTAATAGGTATGATCCATGCATGTTTGGCTTCTGCTGCATCAGCTGGCTTTTTCATCATCGCCCCTCTCCCCATCCACTCTATAAAAGGTCAATTGCAGACACTGGGTCACACGGTCGTCACTAGGTGCCACGGCACTCCACCAACCATGGCATACTAAGCAATAAAGTATGACCAGGAAATTGTCAACACCTACGATACAAATCATATAACCAGGGAGCATGCCCTAATTTGCTACAAGATACCGCATTTGTCTAAAGTGTGTTATAAGTGTAATTGCCACATTGCCAGACAGCCACAGCCACAGCCAGGAATTGCCCAAAGGGGAGGGACGGATTATGCGTAGGAGACCATCCCCGCAACTTTTAATGTCCCGGCTTTTGGCACTTACTTACAAAAGGCCATAATTTCCCTCCGAAAATACAATTTTTATTTTAAAAAAAACCCTATTGGGGCTGGATCGTCGGGTCCCTCGCTCTTCAAATTGCCAGTAAATATCGCACTGTTGTGCACAAGGAATGAAGACCGCCTAAGCATGCACCTAGATTCTCCAGAATGTCAAAACGTCTTTGGAAAGGACATTGATTCGTGATTCTGTAAGAAATGGTTAAGTGGTGGACAGTTCATTGTTTCCGTACTTCACGAAAAAATAATCATCGAGTTATGACGGCGACATCGACCGGGGCCCGTAAACATTCGTGAGAGCCCGTAGACGTTCCTTATACCCTAGTAAAGACCCGTGAAATTGCGTAAATGCCCGTAGGCGTCGTAAGGGTTCCGCAGACGTTCATAAGGGCCTAGTTAACATCGGGAAGTGCTCGTTATGTCGGCCATACAAGTTTTGTTGGTCTTTTTATCTTCGCCGTGGCGATCTCGTCGATGATCAGTTCGTTATTTGGACATTGGGGCGCTTCGACCAGTGTTCGATCATTCGTGCCCATGCATGGTCAAGTAGTTCATAAGGGCCATCCCATGCCCAAAGGAGGCGGCGGCGACGGCCGTTCCTGTTCGTTACGTCCCATACGCATTGTAGGTAATATGTTTGTGGCAAAGGCATACTAACGAATATATGTGCTATCCTTCTTTACCACTATGCTTCGCTAATATACCTTCATTGAAGTGTGAAACGCCCATGTGTTTTCATTTACTTCATCGCAATGTGCTGCTTGTTTCAATTTGCATCAATAGGGTTTCCTGGAGGGATTTTGGAAATTTAGTTTAAACAAAATTTATATAATAGATGATACTCCTATCAAATTTTACATCCGATGCGCATTATGAAAAAGACCCATGTTAGCCAGTCCATCCCTTCCCACACATTACACCCGAATCATTGGAGATGCAGTTGCTCAGTTTACAATGTATCGGGTTACCGGACGCCTGTGGCAAATTGTTGTCCATTTGCATATCTACTTTTACTCCCCGAGCCCATTGCATGCAGGCATACAAAGATTGAATGCAGGATGGGTCAAAATCGAATCACACTTGTGTCGAGAACAGGTCTGGAAAAACAAGCGTTCTCTGTAAGGAACTCCTCAGAGTCCAACAGAAAATGAGCATGCATGAGATCCAGATTCATGTGCATTTTTATGTGCATCCATGTTAGATGTTGGCAACATGGTGGGCCACATAATGTCAAGATACTGGATGTTGCATAGTCAATGACAATCATGTACTCTAAATCAATGAGTACAAACAAAAGGTAAACATACCTGGGATCTGGTAGGTATGCCCAAATGAAGCTTCCAAGCATGACACCACAGCTGATGGTGAGGAAGAACATATAATGCATCATCCACCTGTCATCTGCTTCACTTGTAATGCTCCAGCCAAAACTCTGCCATTGCTGAAAATATATTTTAAAAGTCAATTATATTTGAAGACTTCCAAATTACGTGATATTCAGCAGTCAAAAAGTAGTGGTGCTGCATAAACAACAATGAACAATGGGAACATGTTCAATTGTGATTGCAATACTAAATTGTAGAAATGGCATCTGCCAATAAAAACATTTCAGTTAACTAACCAATATAAGTGAGCACTGAGGACTGGGATGATGACTAAGTCAAGAGTCAGGCTATATATAGAGCGCTCCATTTTTCATCAGTCTCCCACACAGTACTTACACCTGTTTTCACTTCTCCTCTCAATTTTTTCTTAGCTTCAGGACTGATGGTAATACGATGTGGTTCTTGGATAGGCCCTGTTGTAACATTTTCACCAATTAAATCCTTCTTCTCTTTAGTTGTTGATACACATCTTGCTCCAAGCAGTTGTCCGTGCCTGTTGACCATTCTTGACAACAGAGGGCCAGAAGCTCTCCATAAGGAGGTCATCTCTCCTATAGGGTGTGCAGGTTCTATGCAGAAAGTACACCTGGAACATATCACTTGATTAACATGAATGATCATGAGTTTTTTTTCACAAAGAGAAGCATTCAGGCAAGATACAAGGTGTGTTATCAGCTTAGCTCACATCATGTAATGAAAATATATCACATGTATACAATGCCAACTCTTGCCTGCAAAGCAGTTGTGAATGCCGCCACAACAATATTATGGTTACCACGAGATAGCAGCACACAGCAGTGGGGCAGCATGTCACAGTTTTGAATGACATTATGCATTATTTCCTGATAATTGCATTCTAAAAAGGCCAGGGAGCAGCCAGCTACTGAACCACGACCCTACTTCTGGGGAATATTTTCTCCGTTTTCTTAGAATCTCAATTAACATGGTTTTTGCTGTAGACAGTGCACCATGATGCTTCACATTTCATCTTTTTGACAATACCATGTAACATGGCTCATACATGACCTCCCATGGTCACCTCATGCTTTCCAAGGTAATTGACCGTAGATGACCACATTTCACCAAAAATGTATTTGAGGGTGTTTTCTACATCCTGAATTTGGACCTATTGACCTTTTTTTTACCTTTGTGCAATTATTTGCATGATGTTAACAATCATATATCATGCTTGGTGTAAGCTGTAGGGGATTCTTACATGGCCATGTCAAATAATAATTTCTTGTTAGGTGTGAGATGTTGAATCGAGACAGCAGGATGTCAAAATCACCATGGAACTAATGCTACTCAAAATACTTCTGAAGTCCTTCAAACCAAGTTTTGAAACAATTGTGTACATATGCCTGCACATGTTTTGCAAAACATTGAGAGGTACCTAGTTTGGGGATACTGATTAAATGATAACTATGCACACACCTAGGCTATAAACTGATATTGTGTAATGTAGCACATGGGTAATCCCATTACCTGGAATTGCACTATTGGATGTTCGTTATCACAACCCCTAAAACATCGTGGAAAGGATAAGCAGGATAGGTAATCCCATTACCTGGAATTGCACTATAGGTTGTTCGTTATCACGACCCCTAACCCATAGTGGAAAGGATAAGCATGATACTTGTAAATGGAATACTGTTAGAAGCAAGGCATGGAAACATCACAAGCACACACCAAGAAGCATGATGATGATACTTCTTCAGGAAGGATGTCAATTCAGTGTTCAGTTAATGGCATATTCCACCTTATTTCAGGAATAATTTATCACTGCTAGATGGCCAGTTCTGAAATATGATTCCCATGATATTTTACAGAATTAAGCTACACTCTGGGGATATTTTTCTGCTTAGTGGTTTTATATCCAACAATATTCAAGAAGCAAACTTTGATGTGATATATCACCCTTGATAACTATTATTGCATGTAGGAAGAAATATTATCTGCATGTACTTTTCTGGTATCTTTTCTAGATAGGCTTGACCCAGATGGGCCCCTGTGGCTCTTATTAAGCCTTAACACTTGATGACTATGACTTGTATTAATCTACCTTTACAAATATATGATTTGAAGGACATCACATTTTAGATTCCTTCTAACCATAGTTATGGGCACAAAATGACCTAGCTGTCAATGTGACCCTAAACATCAATTCGTCATCTTTATATCAAACATGTTACACAAGGGCACCAAGTTGCCAATATCCAATTTTCAAGATGTTTATACTAAAGAGAACTCAGGTACATCAGAAACCACTGAAGGTTATGCCATCGCAGGTGATAGGTTAGAAGATCTTACAATAAGTAGTTAGAAGCAAAGTAAGAAGAGGTAGAAGAACAACTGCATAAAATATAACCTAATAAAGCTGCAAGTAACCTACTGGATTTCATGGAATATGTAACTGGAGAAGTAGACAATCAAAGCAGGCTAAATGTTGTGTTCTTAGACTTTAGCAAAACTTTTGATAAGGTTCCACACAGGCATCTATTTAATCAACTAGAGCAGCATGGGGTTGATGGAAAAGTTCTAAATTGGATTGAAGCATGGTTAAGGTGATGGAAACAAAGGGAATTCCCAGTGCTAAATGGATGTAAATCTGAAAGGAACATTGTTCTGAGTGGAGTGTCACAGGACTCTGTTCTAGGACAATTTATCGTTATCATTTTTGTGGATAGCATGGATATAGGGCTGAGGAAAATGGTGTTCAAATTTGCTAATGACATCAAGCTGGTAGGAGTGGCTAATGGTAGTAATCAATATAGCAATATTGAAATATAATTGGGAGGATCTAAAAGTGCGCTGGTCAATGACAGGTATGTTTTAACTTGAAAAAAGTGGGAGGTTATGCAACTGTGGACTGGTGGTGAAACATTCAAATATGCAATGGGGGTATGGAACCTGATGTTATTGAAGAGGAGAGACTTAGACATGCTAATTTCAAATGGCCTTAAATCAGAAAAAAAAACAATGTACCTCAGCTAGGAACAGGGCAATCACAATGTTGGGAATAATTAATAGGAGTGTGGGGTACAAGTGCAAGGGAGTCATGAAAAAAATTACTTACACATAGAGTAGAGAAAGTAGAGTAGAGATATAGTGTAGTGATATAAACATTCCAGAAAAAATGCAGTGCAAAGCCAATAGACTCATCAGTGGACTATGTAACTTAGAATATGGAGAATAACTTGTGGCACTAGACATATACACACTCAATTATAGGAGACTAAGGGGTGATATAAAGACAAAGACATAAAAGATCAGTGCAACTATGAGCCACAAGGGCCCTTCTTGGTTGCACTCTGGACACTGAACCAGTTGCCCACCAAATCCATTGATCAGCCCTCCCTGGAATACCGAAAAACAAGCCCTCTTTTCTTATACTGAGTATTGCATAGGGGTCTTCAATTCGGGTTCAAGTGGATTTTGGTCACCAAAATCCACTTGATCAATTTGGTGTCATTAAAAATCACCCTTAATGTCTCTAATTGTAGTTTTGACACATATTATACAATAGGCCAAACAAACATCATCACAAAATTCCCCATTCAACTTTCAATAGAAAGTCCATGGCTGAGATTTGAAGCAATTAATTTAGTGCTTTGAATTATTGGCAGTTCTGAGGGTCTCTTGGCACACACATCAATCCAGCAAAATTTTGCATATTCTGTACTGCTCTCCATCCAGTGTGAGCAGCACTCCCACATGGTGTGTCCAGATTAGTGATTTGCAGCATTGATGCAAAAGTGATTGTGATTAATGTAAATGTTATTTCATGAGTTGCATGCATATTTATTTCTTGGGCAACATAAGCATACTAGGGGTTGCCATGCCACCCCAGCCGGCACCACCCGTACGTACAGAAAGTATGCACGTACCGCTGCCAAACGGTAGGTAGAGACCGTTCATACATACGCTCGCTACATACGCTGGTACAGACAGTGCACTCTGTCGTTATGGTCGGTAGTATGGACCCATAGTGTGATCATTACAGCCAGCGTTTTTTGTTGCTGTATTTCTTACATGGTTATATTTCTTGTTTTTCTTTGAAACATTATTTGTTATGTTGTATTTCCCAACTCCAACCCCCTTGGTGCTATTTTGCCTCCCAACAAAAGGGGAATATTGCATTTTGCTTTCATTTGCAGAGGAAATAATCAGTCACATCATGCCAACCACATTCATAAAGATTGCATTGGAAAAATAAATTTTGATAATTATAAAATTACCTTAATTACGAATTTACCATTTCATTAGGTACTGTTCAATTGGAAACGTTCTAGCCATATTGACAGCAATTTAATCCTAGCACTGACATTCTGTTTTGCTGTCATGTGCTGCACTGAGGCCAGTGCAGTCTCCATACAAATCAGTAAGAGAATTGATATTCACTGATAGTCATGAGTTGAATTTTTATTTCAGCAGTATCACTGATAAAACTATTTTTATTTAAACTGTTGAGAATTGCAATTGCTGTTATCTTATAACTTATGCTCATTATTCCAGATCTGCACACTATATCACTGTACTGATTGAGTCAGTACAGCATGGCGAATGCGGTGCAGCAGATACATGAAATCGCACGAATACAGGAGTCTGCAGAATGAAAACGAATGTTCTGGTGAAAATCACAAAGATGTTTGCAAAGCAGGCTGCACCCAATGCACGCTGCACCACCTCTCCCACGGCTGTTAAATTTCAAGGGTTGTTAAAATACCCGGATCTCCCGAAAATCTACTCCTTTCTCAATAGGTCTTCGCTGCGCCGTCAAACGCCGCCGTAATAGGTACAATCTGTTCCGCATATAGTGCAAAGTTATCCATGACGTCACGTAGGTGTGAAGTTTCCCCTCTACCGCAGTCTGTACGAAGTATTTTATGTGCATTGCTTATTTCGATTACATCCCAGTTTCACTTGGTTTCAGTGAAAACTGTCTTAGAAACGTAGCTTTAAAATGCATTGTTGAGCTGGCGAATAGTATTCGAACTGATGAGAAAAATAACATGGGGTTGACTCTGGCATATTGAACTATGAATTGTTCGGAGGCGGGGGGGGGGGGCTGTTGGCAAGCATGTACTTCCCAGAGCCGCAAATGTTCTAGTAGACAGGAAACTTCTCCTATCCTAACCTACCTTACGATATGAAACCTCCACCTTTAGGCTAACATCAAACCTACTTCCTGTGCCAACACATGGCAAGAGTCCTTCGGTAATGGGTCACTGGGGGATCCATGTCCATGATAGCAGCTACGTATTCGTATTCGGATTCAGCGACGGATTCTATTTTTTGCGGTACCATTAGAATCGGGTGAAAGTCGCATAGCACGTAACAAGAAAACAAGATCTGCCTTTGTGAAATCATTCCGAAGCATTCACGTCGAGGTCCGTCCGTAAATGAACCAGATATGACCTTTGGTGACCACATTATCCGTCAAACTACAAATATGTGATATCCTTCAGGCTCAGCATGGAAAGCGCGATCCATCGGTGTTCTGTATCTTATCCTATCTTATCTAAATTGAAAGTGAGAGGGGACTTTTCATTTCCCCTAGGGCCTCGGCTCGGCGAAGGTAGATTTTCCGACCCGACCGGCGAGGGTTAAAATCGTCATTTTGTCATGATGCCGTGATCAGACTCCAATGACAGAGAAACAATGGCGAACTTCAATTTACACCCGTGTGTGATGTGCATTTACCCATGCATAATCAACCCGTTGAAGTAAAGCGATTTCCCGTTTCATTCTCTCTTGCGGTGTATGTTTTTGGTATAAACCAAACAAGTGCTTGCCGAATTGATCGTTTTCAGGCGAACCGTGTGTTTCGCGTTCGGATTCTACCGTTGCCAATTATTTTCATACCGGGAAACACGCTTCGAATAATCACGTGTCACTCGCGAACCATGGCAGCTGGTGCGCCTCTGTTGGACTACCACGCCGTTTTGCAATGTCGAGCCACCAGCGCTGGCAATGTTGTTTCACTGTGCCCGGGTGTTTGACCCGTGCATGTGATTAATCCCGTTGTGTCATGTGAGAAATCCCGGCCTCGTGTGATTTAGATCCCGATTTGTTTGCTCTTTAATGCAAAGCATAAGCTACGCATAAGCTAAGTTGGGAATGAGGCAGGATCATTTCGTGAGCAGCACTGCACGGAGTGTTTTAGCTCTTGGCCCGCCACAGATCAGCTGCACTCATCGCGGTTTGTGTACAGAACGCCAAGCGGATCATGCGCTCCAATTGCATCTCTGCTGCCGTTGCTGATGTCGGCTCGCGTGCTGACGCTCAGTCTGTAGCTGGAGCGCCAGCATTACGCCTCAGAGTCGCCTCTGTCCCAGTGCACCGGCGGCGTGCTGGTGAAGCTGGACTCGCGCCGCTTGATCACCGAGGTGGTGCGGGAGATGCACGCGGCCGAGCTCGATAAGCACAGGCTCTGGTAGCCGAATCAGATGTGATGGACCCAAGGGCGTCACCACCGGGGGGCAGGGGGGCAGTCGCCCCCCTGTTGTGAGACTGGGGGGCGCCGCCCCTGAAATTTGAGGAGGCCCCTATCCGGAAATGCACAGGAAAAAAGTGAGCAAGGAGGCCGACGAGACATGAGAGGAGGCCTCCAAGACGTGAGAGGAGGCCCCTAATTCGAAGAAGGAGTCACCTAGGAGAAGATAGCAGGCCCCAGAAATCAAGAGAGTGCCAACAATTGGCACGGAGGCCCCCAGGAATGCAAAGGAGGCCCCCAAGATTGAAAAGGAGGCCCCCGTGATTACAAAGGAGGCCCCCAGGATTGTAAAGGAGACCCACAGAATTGCAAAGGAGGCCTCCAGGATTGCAAAGGAGGCCCCCAGGATTGCAAAGGAGGCCCCCGTGATTACGAAGGGAGGCCCCCATGATTGCAAAGGAGGCCCCCAGGATTGCAAAGGGGGCCCCCAGGATTGCAAAGGAGGCCCCCAGGATTGCGAAGGAGGCCCCCAGGATTGCAAAGGAGGCCCCCAGGATTGCAAAGGAGGCCTCCAGGATTACAAAGGAGGCCCCCAGGATTGCAAAGGAGGCCCCCAGGATTGCAAAGGTCTCCAGGATCGCAAAGGTGGCCCTCAGGATTGCAAAGGAGGCCCCCATGATTGCAAAGGAGGCCCATGATTGCAAAGTAGACCCCATGATTGCGAATGATGCATCCAGGCTAGCGAAGGATGCCTCCAGGCTAGCGAAGGAGGCCCCCAGGATTGCAAAGGAGGCCCCATGATTGCAAAGGAGGCCCCCAGGATTGCGATGGAGGCCCCTAGGATTGCAAAGGAGGCCCCCAGGATTGCAAAGGAGGCCCCAGGATTGCAAAAGAGGCCCCCAGGATTGCAAAGGAGGCCCCCAGGATTGCGAAGGAGGCCCCCAGGATTACAAAGGAGGCCCCCAGGATTGCGAAGGCCCACAGGATTACAAAGGAGGCCCCAGGATTGCAAAAGAGGCCCACAGGATTGCAAAGAAGGCCTCCAGGATTGCAAAGGAGGCCCCAGGATTGCAAAGGAGGCCCCTGTGATTACAAAGGAGGCCCCAGGATTGCAAAGGAGACCCCTAGGATCGCAAAGGAAGCCTCCAGGATTGCAAAGGAAGCCCCAGGA
This sequence comes from Ashinkailepas kermadecensis, assembly GCA_034440615.1. Classification (NCBI taxonomy): domain Eukaryota; kingdom Metazoa; phylum Arthropoda; class Thecostraca; family Neolepadidae; genus Ashinkailepas; species Ashinkailepas kermadecensis. The sequence goes on from JAOTOM010005088.1 coordinate 412,103, forward strand.
TTGCAAAGGTGGCTCCCGTGATTACAAAGGAGACCGCCATGATTGCAAAGGAGGCCCCCAGGATTGCAAAGGAGGCCCACAGGATTTGAAAGGAGGTCCCTAGGATTGCAAAGGAGGCCCACATGATTGTCAAGGAGGCCTCCAGGATTGCAAAGGAGGCGCACAGGATTATCAAGGAGGCCCCCTGGATTGCAAAGGAGGCCTACAGGATTGTCAAGGAGGCTATCACATCAAGTATATCACATCAAGACCTTTACAAAAATAGAACTCGATGTTTAAAAGTTCACACCGAGACTCGATCGAATGGACCCCAGCACCAGAAAATTAAGAACATTTCCGGCAAAAATTACCCGGAGGGCTTTTATATTCCGAAAGGTGCCATCGGCTGAAAAAATCTCCTTCGGTGGCCGCAGTGGCATATCAAAGGGGCAAATGCCCCCTCCCTCCTAAGAGGGATATGCTCCCAAGAATCGAGCCGAGGCCCCCAAAAGTCGCGCTGGGGCCACAAAAATTCGCGTCGGTCCACCAGAATTCGCGTAGGGGCTCCAAGTAAATGCGGCGGGCCCCAGAAAACTCGCTCCGAGGCCCGAAAATCTGCAACAGGAACCGCCAAGATCGCGTTGGGGCCACAGCTAAGTACAACGCGCCCCGCAAACTCGAACCGGTCCCACCAAATATCGCGCTCGGACCCATAATTCCCATCGGTAGTACCACAAATTTGGTCTGGGCATCAAAAATTCACGTCGGGGCTGCCAACAATTGGCGTCTAGGCCTCCACATAAGCACCGTGTGTCCCCCAAAGTCGCATCGGTATCCGAAAAAGAAAGCCGGAGCCCTCCAAATAAGGAGGGATTCCAAAAAAGGTTCGGGTCAGGAAAATGGTTCTGGAGCACCGAACATATCATCAGATGCCTTGAAAAATCGCGTACGGCATCGAAAAACATACCGGAGCTCGAAGAAAATCGAGGTGAGATGGAAAAACATGGCGCCAGGGACTCGAAAAATCAGGCCGAGATTCGGAATTTAAAGAAAATTCAGAAGAGGTCCACAAAATCGCGTTGACCCCAGATAACTGGCGTTGGGTCCCCGGAACCACGCGCCTGGGCGCGATAAGTTGCGCTAAGACCCAGAAATATCGCACCGAAGACCCAAAATCGTACTGGGATCCACAGATGTGCGTCAGAAGCCCCAAATAAACACAGCGGGACCCTAAGAGCACAACGGGGACCGAAAATGTAACTGGCCCTCCAAAGCGCAGTCTCGCAAAAAGCGACAGGGCCCTAAAACATGCGTTGCAGCCATAAATAAATATAGCGGGAACTCTAAAAAACACACAAAAAAACAGCGGAAGCTCTCAAGGCACACAGGGGCAATGCGACCGCACAAGGGCCTGAAAAGAGGCTGGGGTCGCAATAAGCAACATGGCCCCAGAACGAACAAAAATACCGGGCACTAAATAAATACATTGAGATCATTGAAACCGCCTCGACAACTAAGAAAAAATCATCGGTGCACAAAGAAGCAACAAACCCTAAAACGAGCATGGGTTTCGAAAATGCATTGGGCCTCGAACAAAAATGGATTGGAGCCCTAAGACACATCCGTAGACGAAGAAATACGAAACGGGTCCAAAGAAGTACACTCAGGCAGGGCCTCGGTTCGGTAGCCAACCTGGAAGCATGTTTAATCAAATATATGAGGTGCATCAAAGCTCAGCGGGTATCCGCATTTCTTCATCATAAAATATGAGAAGTAGGGAACTAATGATCGAATTTAATTAATCGAATTTTCACAGCGAACGCCCATACAAAGAAAGCATTTCATCACGTCAGGTAAGCCGCAAGTCTATCATGTGGCAGCAATTAGCAAAGCGTAGGAGGCCCAGCAGAATCCGTAGCATCGCACGAAGTGTGGCGAATGCGCCGAATGCGCAAGATGGGTGTGCACATGCACTAACGTTGGCGTCGTGGCGACCGGGCACTATGAACTGGAATGTCTGAAATTGGTAAATTTTACCTTTTAAAGTGATCTGTGTAGGTGTAATTTCAGCAGTGCAAGGTGACTTATCAAGGGATACCAAAAGAATACATTCGAACAGGATGGGGGAGCCATGGTTGAAATCCGACGAATCAGAAACGATAGTGGTAGATTAGGCCCCTCGACAGGATAATTTAGTTGGTCACTAATTATTTTATATAAAAAGGTCACCTTTGACAAAATAGTGGTCGAAATCGGAAGACTTTTTATTGAGTAGGTGGACCCCTCCAAATACGTTTGCCCCCTCCCCTTGACGCAAATATAGGTACGTCACTGGCACTGACGGATCCAGGGGGCCATTCCGGCCATGGCCCCCCAAGCGCTTCAAAGGGGGGGTATAGTGTCTTTTGCCCCCCCAACAAAAAACCAATAGAAGTAAACTAAATTAAAATGCAGTAACCTTTGCTGAGGTTAAAAAATAGCTTTTCGGGTGAAATAATCTCCAATTTTAAAGGTATTTTGTTATGATTGTTTGGAAGTCCAGTATGGTAGCATAGTATTTCTGACGCATCGAGGGTTCTATGCTGTTGAAGTTCTGCTTACAGCAAGAGATGACGAAATCAGCAGTTTCATTATTCCTTCGTCAGATAGGTTCATGAAGTTTGTTTAGCCAGTAACGGGCAAGCGAACCCAGTGAGCCAGATTTCGAAAGCGGAATTTGAACAGGATGTTTTGTGCGAGTGACCAGTTGAGCCCAGTTGAGCAGCATGTTTCGTATGTTGGTGTTGGGGTTGCTAAGATGAAGAGACAGGCTACATTCACTAGCGGATCCAGGGAGGGGCCATTCCGGCCATGGCTCCCCCGAAGCGCTTAAAAGGGTCTTTTGGCCCCCGAAACCAACAGAAGTAAACTGAATGAAAATGCAGTAACCTTTGTTGAGGTTAAAAAATATCGTCTGGATGAAAGTATCTCCAATTTTAAAGATATTTTTATAATTGTTTGGAAGCCAATATGGTAGCATAGTACATTCTGACATGCATCGAGGGTTCTATGCTGCTCAAGTTCTGCTTACAGCAAGAGTTGAGAAAATCGGATCTGCCAGTGTGTACACGTGCACGAACGTTGACGTGGTACAAGACGTTGAACGTGAACATGAACGTTTTGGTAAACAAGAACACAAATCCCGTAACTTAGAAGCGGTGGAGGTAGGCTGGGGCCCCTACACAGGAAATTATGTTGTCATTAATTATCATTGTAAAAAATGGGTCCATTTGACAAATAGTGGTAGAAATCCGATGCTTTTAACCAAAAATAGTGGGAGAATGGGCACCCTCCAAATCCCTTCGACCCCTCCTCTGATGCAATTCCTAAGTACGCCACTGGGGGGGGGGAGGGGGGGGCTGACGCCGAAAACCGAAAGTTGGCCCCCCCAAACCGGTGGGCTAGATCCGCTAGTGCGTTTGCTTATTTATACCCTGGTATGGCTCAGTTCTCAGCGGAAAAAAAAGATTCTTGCTATTGCGCTTTGCGTAAATGATGCACCATGCCAAGAACAAACAAGACATCAATATGAAGCCATGTTCCCCATTCTGGAACCACACTAAGAGCCTAAAAAGCAATAGGAGGCCCTAACACAGTGGAGGCCCCCTTTCGGGGAGCAGGAGGCCCCTATCAATATTGCCCCCTGGAAGAATTTCGTGGCGACGCCACTGGATGGACTAGATCTCTGGTGGCGAAGAAGTTATTTTGAGAGCCGACAATTGCAGAAGTTGAAACATGGTGGGCGAAGGGTATGTCACATACGTCAGTCACCGTGTTGAGTGAGGAATAGTACTGACTTGTGGATCCGCCTGGAGGGCACTACTGTTTGGGGGAAATATTCAGCCGAATGTCGCTGCGTGCGACATTTGAATGGTTTCATGCATCATCTCCAGAACCTGCTTAGTTCGTGCATTTTCGTTGTGGCGACACTTAGGCCGGCTGTGGGCTTCCCAGTTTCGTTGTCCGATCGGATATCAGAGTTGATGCCTTGCAATGACAAGTGGCCACAAAGTGGAGGAACGGCAGCCACCCAGTGGTGACACCGTGTTGATGCCGTGATGACACGTAGCCGGTTTCCCTGGGCATGGGTACTAATCCGTGACGGGAGAAAGGCTCCACTGATCCAGGGCTCTCCATTTTGAAGTTATGACGGTGAAGGTAGCAGATTCTGCGGAGAGACAGACTGTGTGGGAGGACTGACTATGTGAAGCGACTAAGCGTGTGAAGGGACAGACTGTGTGAAGAGACTGACCGTGCGAAGGGACTGAGCCTTTAGAGGCAAGGGCCGTGTGGAGTGATTTATGTGTTCCACTTGTGCTGAAGCTAGTGCCGATTTGAAAACCTTTGCGTAGGATAGCTTTGAACTCATTTCCTGCTACAAAGTGCCTTGAATGTTCTTTTTAAGAACTGAACATTTTGTACCTCTAGCTAGAGTGGCACGGACGAAGGAGCTGGGGAAGCCAGTGGGGTGGAGGTGAAGTGGCGGAGGGGTTGATACTCCCAATCAGCTTGTGTCCGGCCGGGATCGAGACCAACCGATTATTATCGCCCTGTCCCAATCAAAGGATGTGAAACCGGCGACGCTAAAGCATCCTGTTAATGGAAAGTTGATATGCGATTGATGCGTTGCGTCGGCGTCGATGCCACCATGTTGATGTCGTTTCTGGCCACAGTTGTTGGAAATGGTCAGCTGAATGTCCAAAGACCGGCGCGGTCTCCGCGGAGGGCGGCTGGTGAGAAGACGACAATGCCACGGCTCAGTCGCCCAGTACCATGCAGCCGCCTGACTGCAGCTGCAGCTGCAGCTGTGCAGACTCAGCAGCTGACAGGTCAGCTCATCAGTCGACAGAATGCACCACCAGCAGCGACGTAAATTCGTCAACAGCAAGGTTAACTTGCCATCGGAGAGACAGTTGCCACAGCCTCTTCAATGTTGCTGCTGTCAGTTACGCAGAAAGTTTGCTTAGCACGGCTGTTAAAGAATGATGCCTGTAGGGCTTTGACGTTTGTTGTCGTTTGTTGTCAGTAAGGCTTGGTTCTGGTTTGTACATAGTGCTGCATTACGGCGCTTTCATGTCGTGTAGCAACAATACTTGTTTGGAAGAAACAAGTGTGTTTAAAATAACCCTGGTCCATAATTATATACTGATGTTTTGCCTGTTGATAAATTGACACATACAACAAAGAGTCTCAGAAGCACACATGTCCTCCCGTTTGGCTGTTGAGCGACGTTTCTCCGCAGGGTGGTCGTCACATGGCGTATGCACCACCCTTCCCGGAGCCTCAGGGACGAGGGCTAGATACTGGCGCTGGGAGAAGTCGACTCTGGCGAGCTGTTGGTGCTGAAGTGGGCGCTTCCCTCGCGCGTATGCTTTGTGATTTCGCTGTCGTTTCGCACGCTGATCCAAGCCTCCCGGCACTGCTACACACGCACGCGCCATCATAATCGTACCCAGGTCTCGATCAGCAACACGAACTGCGCGTGGACGTGATCGCAGCCAGTGAGACCGCTCAGGTCAGCATCGAGATAGAGCTGAAGGTGAGCTGGCGCAGTGGCTGCAGCTGGCTCCGGCCTTACCGTGACGAGTGCTGTGATGGTTTGGCGGAGGCACATAGCAATACCTGCGCCGCTGAGTTCATCTCTGCTGTATCATTCAATAGGGTGAACCGATGATGGCAGTCTCACTACGGACAGCCTCAGAAATAGTCTTGCTGGCATTCAGTATGCAAATACGCGCAGGTGTTGCTGTGTATAGATCGGATTGTTTCTGAGGTGAGATCACGGAGTGTTACTGAAGTAAGATCACAGTCTGGAATAGCCACTGGCAATATCGGTTGCTTGATACTACTTTGTGGGAATCCATTCCGGAGTAGAACCCTTCGTGTTGTATGCAAGATGAGAGGCAAAAGGGTGCTTTTCAATGCGCGCAATCGACGTCGGCGTAGTGTTGTGGTCTTGCACGTGAAACTGTGCCTCGTCGGAGTTCTAAGTTATGATGAAGAGTGGCCGTCGGCTGAGTACCTTAGAAGCAATGCCAATTCCGACCTCCCTCATCTGTTTTTCTTCCTTTCGTACTTTCCCTCCCAGCTCTCCATCACACTCTCACCACTCTCTCTGTCGGCATCAGTACTGACGGGACGAACAGAGACTGCGGCCGTACGTTATAACCTTGCGTGCTATCCGATGCCATGTTTAAACGGAGCCCAGGACAGAGTCCTGGGCGTTGTTGCGCAGGGAACAGGAAGGTTAGAAGACTATCACATTTTTGTTTTCCTATCAGTTAATGGGCTAAGTTAAGTGTTATATATTGCCATTAAAGTGCAGGGTTTTTGGAGGTGCTGCACCACTGGATGCCGTAGTATCGGCGTGCGTGCAGAAATCTTGTATTTTCGAAGATGCAAGTTTTTGGTTTTTCGTGGTTTTTGGTGACATGAGGTCAGTGAATGACCTTGACCCACATTTTTTTCAATGTGCTGCTTCTATGGAATGAGTTGAATCTGCTGCCGTTGAGAAGCTTGGAACATGCATCAAAACGAACAAGTTATGCGGTACCCAAGATTTGCCAGGCTTAACACAATGGTCAACTTGGTGACCTCTGGAGGTCAAACGGTTCGACGTGCTGCCGAACGGCACCAGGAATGTATTCGGTAAGGCATTGTAAGCAAGTTCGGTTTCGCCTGGCAGTGATAGTCCAGGGTTTGCCTCGCTTATACGATAACTGGTTCTCAATTTCAACTTCTTCAAAGCCACCAAACTATCAAATCTAACAGCCGTTAATGTCCTTATATTGACTGGTCTGATAATTAACCGAATACGGCGACCACTTGAGCAACAGTTTCAACAATGTCCACAAAGGTAAACACTAGCGAGTTCCTTTTTAAGTTCGTGCCTCCTAATCACCAGACACCCATGAGGGATAGCCGTCCAGCGTCCGCACGTCTGCTTACCTTCACCCGCTCGGTTACATCTTACCGCCTTGACCGTCCAGACGCGTCTGACCTCCTGGACTACTCTGCGATGAGTGCCTGACCAGGGCCAGTCGCGCACCACTCGGTCACACTGACATGGGTGCCGCAATGGTGACACGGTGCAATGACTTCCGACGGTGTCATAACGCAAGGACACAGCGTCCGCCGGCCGGTCGTCGTCGCGCCACACCGGATCTGACTAAGCATAACATCCCCGGCTGCAGCCGAGAATCGAGGCGTCAAACGTCGATGTCAGCGCGCCGATGGGTGCTGGACGAATGTCTGGCATCCTCTCGGAGCCCGGATCCCAGGATGCATGGGAGCCAAATGCATTCGAAAGAAGGGTTCGAAGTAAACTTCGTTACGGTATTGGCTACGTGCTGTGCGATTTTCATCCGATTCGGAAAGTACCGCCAAAAATCGAATCCGTCGCTGAATCTGAATGCGAACACGTCACTCCTATCATAGACGTGTTGCTCTCTCATGGACGCTCTTGACCAAAGCATACATTCGAAATTATCTGAGACGTTCCCGAATCCCCCACATATTCCACTGGCAGTCGCTCGAAACATCAGCATGAATGGACAGAATTTGCCGATGTTTGAGTGAACAAAGAATCGGTTGATGATACGACTGGTATCAATCAAAATAATGATCAATTCTGCATTCGATCGGATCAATAGTTACCAGAAGGAAGCATTTAAAAAAGAGTTATGGAGTTAAAGTCTCGGCATGGTTGTGCCCTTCTCAATTCCTAACGTCAATTACCGTATGTGGATGCAAACTTTGCGTAATGTATTACCTGAGAAATGCATTTGTTATTATGAATATATTTTCCTCATCACAAATGATTAATGATTGAGCGTGCTCCAACAGCCTATTTGCAGCTTCTTTGATATGTCAATTATCTGGCCATTGGGGGTGCACCTTTAATATTAGGAGTGCAGTCTCAAGGATTGGGGTGCGCCTACACCCTGAAAAGTACAGAGTTACGCCCTTGGATGGAAAGCTATCATCATTGGAAATTACAACGCAGAACTGAAGTCAGAATTCAGCAGTGGACAAATTTGTAGGTATCAAGATGTTGGAGGGCTCTTGCCCCACCCCCTGGCTGCGCCACTGATTCCTTGCGACATTTATGTCGGTGTTTGCTACCGCAAAGTATACAAGTGCGCGAAGTGTATATCTACGGGATGCACATTTGTACCCCTTGCTGAAGGGCATAATTTCTAGCACCTCATATTTTACGGGTAGTTGTGCTTATAAACTTACGTTATTCATTCCGTCTAATTTCGAAAAGTATTGCCATGAATTATGTAACATTATATTTTATTTTCTCGCCTATCTTAAAGTAGCGTAGTTTTACTGCAGATTAAACATGACTACTAATATTTGTTAAGGAAAGTCCTCTGGCTGACTTCTCTGTCATCAGCTGGCGAAGTCCTGAATGTTTTCGTTACAGGTCTTTTGGCGCGTGGGGAGCGGTGGTGACGCGCCGTGTGGGTTCTGTTCCGGATGATAACATCGTGACATATCGGGCGTATGAAGACTTAAGGAAATTTTGATATCTACAAGACAAAAATGGACCAGCAAAATATCATTAGTTTGTTGCGGAGCACTTTGGATCCCAACTTACAAAAGGATGCATCTGCCCAGTTGGACCAGGTATGCCGCACATGCTTTTATCAGCGCCAGCAATGGCACTGGGGCCTGTCAATGTTCGAACCATCATCTTAGAAAGTTGCATGAGTTAAAATTGTGAAATTTGTATCAACTTTTCAATCGTGCGTTTTTTCGCTTCCTTGAATCCTTCCTTAGTCATGTCAGCAGGTTTATGCTAAGAAGGGTAACATGCTAGCATGCTAGGCTTAAGCTACCTTGATCTCCACTGCCACAGTGCTATGTCAATGTACTTACTTTGGTGCATGACTAGGTAGTTACCTAATGAAGTGTTGTGACCTGTCCATGATAAACCAAGGTATTTATGCATAAGTATGCATACATTCATTGGAACAGGATATTGTCACATAGGTAACCAGGTATGTACTGCAGGTTGTAAAGCATGTAATTAATACAACTTGCATGTTTGTCACACATTAGTCCAGTACTTTAGCTTGTTTTGAAATGCCTTTGGGGATTGATATAAAGCAACTGAATGAAAACAAACGCTAGCAGTGGTGGCAAAAGTGGTAGATGACGTGTGAGGAAATTTTGAATCAAATTGGTGAAGGCAATGGTGATAAGTCTGTATGTTAATGGGAAAGGATTGCTTTTTAATTATAGTATTAATTGAATAATTTTCTGCAAATTGAATCATGTAATATATGTAATATCTTATATGTAGTATGTTGTGATAATATTTTCATAATATTTCATAATATATGAAATATAGTATATGGAGGCCAGTAGGTATTAGATGCTTTAGATGGTATTGCTGTTGATGTGTTTACATTCAGGGAAAATATATAGAAGTAGCCTGAATATTCTTGCAGTTTAAGGTATCTACAAGACAAGTTTTGAACACTATGCCTCCGTAAAGCAAACATATGGGTTAGGCTTGGTTATGTTGGGTTATAATTTTGTTGTAAGCTAGAATATTGACAGTGGATGATGTGCTCATTTGGTGACACAATGCTAGTACATGATCCTGCATCAGTAGGTTTTAGGCAATCCAATATCAGTATGTTCTAGGGAATCAAACATTGGTAGATTATCTAAGGTTAGGTCTTTTCTTTTGTTATTTTGCATTATTCTTCATTATGTATTAATATCCATTATATATTAAAAGAACGGTTATGCCCATGCATGTCCAATTCATTGTTCGGAAGAGAAGGAATAGCATGTATGTGCATTATTAAGTGTTTTTGTCTGTTGTTTTTCAATGCTGTTGGAGTTCATTTCATGTTCTTTTCGTGATGATGGGCGCTAAATGACCTTGTAGTCGGCGTGCCCTTAAGTCCAAATAACTAACTAACTCTTTTCTTGGTGAACTTATCAGGTATGTTTTAGATATAAGTACTTCAACTTGAGGTGCTTATATCTTGAAGTTGCCATTTCTCAAAGAAATAAATATCAAATTCATTTTGATCGTACCAGAAATCACCAGAAAAGCATATTTGAAGAAAAAAATTGGCCTCGGAGCTTCTATATATTTACCAGAAAAGAACATCGACTTCATTCAAATAGCATTCAAAAACACCATAATGTTTTATCAATGCAGATGCATGTTATTCTATCTTTTCTCAACAAAGTATGGGAAAGGTGCAGGGTGCAATTTGTGGTTTTGATGGGGCAATATGTAATGAAGAAGAATGCTAAGTTGCTTAATAAAAAACCTAACCTAACCTGGCCTAACATACTGATGTTTGATTGCCTATAACCCACTAATGTTGGATCTCCTGAAACCTACTGATGCTGGATTGCCTAAAGCCTACTGATGTTGGATCACTGAAAGCCCACTGATATTGGATTTCCTGAAACTTACTGATGTTTGGCCATATAGTATGTCACCATAGGGGTCTTCATCATCCACTGTGGCAATGCTAAGTGGTATGATTTAGAATAGTGAATATCTTGCTTATGTTATTTCCAAAAGAAATGGTAGAGGAAGAAGCTTGCTTGCTAGGTAAGCTTCAAGAAGTCCAGTCCATACATTTTCCCCCAATTCGTGGTCAGGGGCTACTATATAAATATCAAATCCAGATATCATTGCAGTTTAGGGTGTTCACAAAATCACTTTTACAATTTATTTATTCTTGCAGGTTTGGTTGGATTATGTTATATTCAATTATGTCACCTTTCATAAAGCTTTTGGTCTTGAAATTCTACATCATGCAGTATTATTTTGCCTAATGGTGTTCACAAGATAGGTTTTGTACATGCTTTACTCCCATGAGGCAAATAATGGGGTTTGGTTTTGCTTGATTAGGCTTTTTATTTGAATTATTATCCAAATGTTTTCTATTGTTTGAAATTTGATAGATGCTTGTCTTCAAAAGCAGGTTATGTCAGGTTATGTTTTATTGGGAAATTATTTGGACAAATTTTAAGAAAAATTATGGTTTTAGATGGAAAAAATCATACAAAGACTTGTTAGACTAGGTTAGCTAGTATTATTGTATTTTAAGATGTTCATGGGACAAGTTTGTACATATTTTATCTCCATGAAGCAAACAATTATTAGGTATTAGGTTAGATCAGTTAGGTTAGGTTTTTTGGGGAAAACAAATTTTCATTGAATATTTTTTTAAAAACATCTGATTTTTTTTTTCCAAATGCGTTAGGCTGGGTTAGGTTTTTAATTTGGAAAACAATTGAGAAAGAAAGTTATATACAATTGCTCCTTTTTATTTTCTGATATGGGTGGTCAGGCTAGGCTAGGTTAGTTTAGTTGATGTTTTCATTTGCTCCTTTTTTCATATGGTATATTTTGCCAACTCAAAGCCCTATTTTTGGTGTTTTGTATTTCAGCTGAATAGTGAGCATTTGCAGAGGAAATGGGTGATCACATGATCTTAATCATGTTCATAAATATATCATGGAAAAATAATTCCAATAATTCAAAATGATGTTAAAGCACACTTGGGTTTGGCTGGGTTATGCTATGCTTTTATTATATTTTTAAGTATTACTTTTTATGCTATGTTACCTAATTCAAAGCACCTTTTTGGTGGCATTTTCCTAATGAAGTGAGAAGTATATGCACAGTATTTGTGCATCAGTTATACAGTATTGCACTTTGTACAGTATTGCACAAAGTATTTACACAGGAAACAAGTGGTCCCATCACCTTAGTCACAATCAGAAGCATTGTATTGGAAAAATATATTTCAAGAGTTTATCAAGCACCTTAAAGTCCAAATTTACCCATCAGTGTTCATTATTTATTGCCTCACTAAAGCCCCATTTTGTATGGTTTCTCTTGCCAACTAAAGGTAAGTATTTGTGATGGAAATGACATGTCACATTATCATAATCATGTTAACAAACATGGTATTCAGCCCTTTTTCTCGAAGCAAAGTCCACTTCCAAACTTTTGAAGTTACTAGAGTTCTTAATATATAGGATACACAATTCATAATGCTTGGATGAAACCATATTGATATTGACTTGGATGAAACCATATTTTCTGAAGTTTGGAATATAATCTTCATATTATATTGAAAGCTATAATTTGAATGAAAATACCACATCTTCTGTCTGTATGCAAGACCTTGCATAGTCACCACTTTGCTACGTTTTGTGTGAAAGAACTGTTCATGGGATTGTGGGGGAACATGCCATGTGCTATGAGTATGCAAGATATTATTGGGAGGTCACTGCAATGGTACTACTTCAGCTTCATTTCTCACAGCTTACTACCAGAAATGAGTTGTGGTCAATGTTGTCTTGTGGCATGTTTATCAGAAGATTTCAGATCAGATGGTTTTAGGCAATCCGGCATCTATAGGTCTTAAGGATCCAACAGCAGTAAAAAGACGTTGGATTTGTTGCAGCTAGAGAAAGGAATTCAAAAGGAAGGGAAATAGAAAGGAGTTAGAGGGAATAGGGCTAGATATGTTGGGGTAGATAGGTAGGTGAGTAGACATTGGTAGGTAGGATGTTGGTAGGTACTTTGTTTTGAATTTATGATATATTAATTAGGATGTTGAGTATCTTTTCATTCAGGCTTATAGTACCTTGCCTTTATGGGCTTACCCAGATGGGCCTCTGTTGCTCTTATTCAGTCTGAACACTTTATGACTGTTGTGGGAGGACTACATGCTGCAGTAGAAGGTAGCCATTTTATATGCATAACTGCATCAGCGTCGCGTGATTGTTGCAGATGCACAAGATTATCGGCTTCGCACCGAGCCTGCTGCAGATCGTGATGAACTCTCAAGTGGAGGTTCCGGTGCGTCAGTCCGGGGGCATCTACCTCAAGAACATGGTGTTGCGGAACTGGCGCGACCCAACTTTCCAGCTGAAGCACACGCCCGCCGAGCCGATGCACTTCCTAATTCACGAACAGGACCGCGCCATCCTGCGCGATACCATCGTGGACGCGGCCGTCCACGTGCCGGACATTCTCCGGTGAGCGTTTACCGGCACCGTGAGATAGTTCCCACCAGACGTTGGCGATCAGCTGGTACATGGCAGGTGGGCACCTCCAACCTCTAGGATGTGGGAAGAAATTAGGAGGGAATTATCTGGATTTGAAGATGCATTGTTTATTTGTTTATTGGGTGATTTACGATGCACTTTATGCGCGATCACGGCTAATGGCACCGCCCACACCGTTTTGCCGGTGGGCCGCGGGATTTGGAAATGTCCAGAGTGGTGCGAGTGTTGAATCCGGGGGGCGCAAAATGACCAATGCAGTCGACGCGCCCTAAAGCACAAATCCACCACCACTTGGTATCCAGAGTTCAACACCTTAACCACTCGGCTACCTCCGCCCTGAAGATGTACTGTCAGGCGTGGATACGTTAGCTATAGTAAGCTATTGTGTACAAGCTCTGTTGCCACAAAATCAGAAGACAAAGCCTTCGTTTTGCTGTAGTACTATCCGGATTTTAGGACGTGTTGACAAGCCCAGATAAGTCAGCTACAGTAACAATACTTGAACATCCACTTTGCTGACAGTGTCATTGGCATCCTGCTGTGGTCTGCCATATTGGTGTAATGTCCGACCCTGTGTATGCACGCGTGGGAGCCCGGTATCACGCCTCTTGCCCTCGCTCGTCAAGTGTCTGTAATGGAGCTCTATATAGGCAGAGGCACTTGACTGCTGTGGATGTGCGTTTTGAATATGAAAGTAGATATTGCCCCTTGCCAGGGAGTTCTGCGGCCGTGCGCGGTATGTTTTCACTACTCAGCGCTCGTGTCGTCCTCCACAAGCAACTGTAGCAAACATCTTGATGGGCCACGGTAGTTCAGTCGGCAGGGCGTTGGACGCCTGATCGTGAGATCGTGGGTTCGAATCCCACAACCGGCAAAATTACCGAGTCCATCCGCGACCAATCGGCGTGAGAGGAGAAGAGAGGAGGCGACGCTGTGTGGCCTTGCGGTCAAAATGCGTCATACAAGAACTCGTTCTTCCTCTTTTCAACTGTTACGTGCGACTGGTGACGTTTACACCTGGTGGCGGCTGCTTCGGCGAGTGGTCGATGGGCATGACTCGTGCCTTCTGTCACGTGACAAAACAAGCATAGCAGAGCACAACTATTGCTTGCCTCTGGTGGTCTATGAAGTGGTTTGATACAGTGCCTTTGCAAGCATGATCTGGATATTGAACATGTGGTTGGTGCGCCGTCAGTCAGCAAATCACTGCCATTTAGGTACACGAAACATTTGTTCAGGGCGCGTGATATTTATTGTTTCTGAAGACTGCTCATTGAATTGATGTCATGCAGATTGTGTGTTGCATATTTCACACTCATATTATTTCCCCATGGTTTATTGGTTAAACAACTACTGGCACGCGTCGGCGAGAGCTTCCAGTGCTGTCAGCCCCACCAAAACCAACGTAGTTAGAATATTTCGGTCTATTTTCATCCTTCAAGTCGTGACTAAACTGCTACATGATTTCCGGTGCAGTTAAGTTTCTCAAAGTTCGATCGGTGGGTATGCAGCAGAATCCGTCGAAGGTGTGCTCTACGTTGAACTGTGCAACTTCCAGTTGAGTTGACACCGGCGTGTTTCTTGAGGAAGTTTTAGCCTTTGCCTTGTCGTGGTCTTACCGAAGTCACAATACCAGATGAGTTAGGAATACACTTGATTGAAATACGGAAACAATGTATCATAGCTGCAGTGCCACAGCTACCTGAAATATAGCCTTCGATTATTCACCTGAGCTCCCGTCCAAAAATGTGCATGACGATCTCGATATTGGTACGTCGGTGTGCAGTTTCAGCAGCTTGTACATCCACCACCGGGATTACCTCCTGTTGTCCACCGCCCCATGAGCTACCCTGGCTGACCAGTGTGTGCTCCCTATGGCAGCCAGCAGCTGGCCTCCTGTATCAACGAGATGGTGAAGGCCGACTTCCCCGAGCGCTGGACCAACATCGTCGACAAGGTGTCGGTGTACCTGCAGAACCCCGACCGGAACGTCATTGCAGGAGCGCTCCGGTGCATGTACGAGCTAGTCAAGAGCTACGAGTAAGTACCAACTGCAGCGCCTCTCAGACGTCTTGCTCCGCTCGCAGGTGTGCGTTCGAGCCGAAAGAACGCATCAGGAAGTGGCCAATTCTGGGTGGTAGTCCACAGTACCTTTGAAACAGAGACACTGACATGTTCCTCCTCTTTAGGAGTTAATTGGACACCGGAAATGAGATTTTACACTCGTGCTGGACTGTCTGTGTGACCGAAATGACTATTTTCAATGTGTGCAATTGGTGTATGCATAGACAGCATTTCAGCTGCACGGGTATGCGTGTGCCGGTCCGAATGAAATGACTTTCCAACTGATGTGCGATGTGGACCGCCGACACGCCCTGTCCCTGCGCAGATACAAGGGCGAAGAGAAGCGCACCCCAGTGGTGGAGGCGATGAACCTGCTGTTGCCGCTGCTGTACCAGCGGCTGGGTGAACTGCTTCCCGACCTCAGCGAGTCAGCCGTCCTTCTGCAAAAGCAGATCCTCAAGATATTCCACAGCTATCTGCAGAACCAGCTGCCTTTGGAGCACGTAGGTGTTAGGCGACGATCGGACCGATGTCGGGTGCAGCGCGTTTCTGACGAGTGGGTTAACAGCATAATCTGTACTTGGCTATGAGAAACAATTAATATCCTATGAAGTGGGTGCGATAGCCTGAATATGATTATGAGGAAGATTTGCATGGGCTAAGAGATGGAGTCTATAGCAAACTGCTTTTGTATCTGGTATAAATTATAACCATGTACCCAAACATTGCTTCAACGTCATTTCCCACGAAAATATGATTATTAACCTTCGAATTTCTGTCATATTTTACGAGTAGCATGCAAGCGAGGGAACTAAGATCACGCACCAACGACAGAAGAGCCTCGGCAGCAGCAGCGACCGTCGGGGCGTGTTGTCCGCAGATCACGCGTCAGGTGTTCACCCAGTGGATGGAGCTGATCCGACAGGTGGCCGAGCGGCCCGTGCCCGAGCAGGCCAACCAGATCGACGAGGAGGAGCGGCAAAACCTCTGCTGGTGGAAGTGCCGCAAGTGGGCGCTCCACCTGCTCAACCGAACCTTCGAGAGGTACTGTTGCACATGGTGGCTGGTGGGAAGCTGGGGCTGAAGACCCTGCTGGCTCCAGCTGCTCATCTAGGCCATCTAGTAGTTTGGGAAAATTTGTTGACCACCAGTATGCAATTGCCGAGCTTGTCATTAAGTGTTCTTGCTGGCTGGCGCAACGTGAACTCTTGGCTCCGTGGTTACGAGCCGAGATCTCGTCGCCCTTGCTGGGGAACGAATATTCGGGATCTACACGTGTCAATGTGACTATCCCTCATACACTGTCGTGAATAGCTGTTTTGTTTTATTAGCGTGACCTAATTTTAGATGTATGGGCAATATCATAGTCTTTTGAGGGTACGTACCATCAGTTCGATATGGTCAATATATCCGAGATGTGCGACTAGTCACTTTGGGTCTGCAACAAACATGTCACCATCCCACTGATCCACTGATAACTTATGTGGTGGAAGTCTGGCATGTGTATTACACAGTGCGCTAGCATTGACCAATTATTTCTAAATATGTGTCACCATGGCATTAATTGCTGTGCCTCTAAGTAACGATTACTACATCATCGTGCCGGTGCACTGTATTTTCTGCGGTCATACACGTGGTCCAGACCGTGTGCTCATATGATTTCATTACCGCCTGGCATGGTGGTACAGTTTGTGACGTGACTTTTCACCGGCTGCAGGTACGGCAGTCCGGGTCAGGTGTTGGACGTGTACGAGGACTTCGCCGCGTGGTACCTGAAGGCGTTCACACCCGGCACGCTCAAGGTGCTGATCGGCATCCTGGACAGTTACCGGAGCGGGCAGTACGTGTCGCCGCGCGTCATCCAGCAGACACTCAACTATCTCAAGAAATGGTGAGCCGAATACCCCCCCCACCCACACAAACGCGGCATGCGCCGCCGCCACCGACCTGTGGTCCGGACCGCGCCGGCACACCGCTGGGAATGGGCCGCCGAATCACTGGGCAGGCGCGATCTTGACCTGGACCTGAGATCTGGGACAGACGGGTCTGGCCAAGTCGTAAATGGACAGCCGTGCTCTAGACACGGGCCGTCGAGTTGCAGGGTAATTGCAGGCATGGAACTCGCCGCCTCCATGTCGGTGGTAGCTCCATCTACGCCGAATCGGCAAAGGCTCATCTCACCGCCGGTAATGTGGGCTAACGAAAACAAATCGTGCGAGGTTAGCTACTGCATGTTGAAAAGGAACTGCAGTTGTACGGTGATATCAATGTCCGGCTTTATTTGCCAGAGTTCGTTTTGCAGATGTTGAGACAGGTAAAAAGTCTGCAAAAGGCAAGTGCTACTTGCCAACAGTTTTTTTGGGGTGAAAAATGTGTATCTGCACATGTTTGGAATCAACACATACAATTGCACCAGGAACGCTCTGGAAGCAACACTTGGAGGAAAAAATCGAAAGCATGGTTGTTCCAACGTTCATCAGTCTTGCTCAGCACAAGTGCTAGACTTCACCAATCCAGCTCTTCGTTGCCAATTGTTATGCAGCTGTTTGATTCCACTATCTGGCAGCTTCAGCCTCCATGTCAACACTTGTTCTGCACAAGCCTGCCATTCGGGCGTTATCAGTCTTGTCGACCTTTTATTTCCCTTTAGCGCTGCCATTTAGCACGTGTCCCCACTGTGAACTGACGTCCTGCTAACTCCGCACGCTAATCTGGCGCCCGCTGGCGGCAGTGTGCCGTTGGCGTTCTCCTGGAAGCTGCTGAAGCCGCACGTGCTGGTGGTCATCAAGGATGTAGTGTTCCCGCTGATGTGCTTCACCGATGCCGACGCTACTCTCTGGGAGGAGGACCCCTACGAATTAATTCGCATGAGATACGGTGAGTATGCTCCTCGGGCAGGATGTTCAGCAGTTTGCACTTGTCGCCCGCCGCCGGAGTCCCAATGGGTGGCACTCGTACCCAAAGTGTGAAACTTACTTTCCGGGTTGGGAGTCTGAGTGCATACCAACTTCTTCCGGAGTACATTTCATGGACATTATTTTTTTATGCATGGAATCTGTTGACCAGTAACCGACAGGAAAAACCTATGTAATCAGTACCTACATAATATGCATATGTAATATGCATTCTCATTTCTCGTCAAATCAAATGTCAAACATAGGAACAAAGAAGTGAACAATGGATGGCACCGCCCGGCATTGACCCGTAATAATCAGCACTGTTTCATCTCTCATAACTCACAGGAGAAATGCGCTTTCCTTTCACTGTTGGTCTCAGTACAAGGCTAGCCATATGAAAAACAAACAAATACTTCACATTTCACCCTCAGCTCAGCGCATACCTACCTACGCAGCCAAGTTCCTACGTAATACGAACGCAACTCCGCTACCGCATACGCCACAGTTGGATGTGATCAAAGCAATGGATTAGTCAAGGTCTTGTGTTTGCAGTATGACACTGTTAACCATGTGTTCAAAGTTGCTAATGGTTATGACGTCATACAAAAACTACCTCGCATTGATTGGTTGACGGACAGATTTCGGAACAGAAAACGCTAACGCAGCCAATTCTGATCGGTGGCCTCCGGGACTCCAGAGACGCCTCTTAAAACTGTCAAACTTTCCCACTATATGGGTGGCAGGAACACAGGTTTTCCAAGACGCGACTCCAGAGCTGGAGAACAGTGTACCCAGTGCGCATGCGCATCATCTTGCAAGTTGCTGTTGGCGCGTTGTTGTCGGCAATTCCGGTGGTTGAGATTGATGGAGTGTGTGAAGCTGGGGTCCGGCTGCTGACTGCCACAAAAAGCGGTTAGTTTGAGTGGTGACCGTAAGTGGAATAACCAGCGTTTTTGGGGTTTCTGTTTGTTTTTATTGATATCTTTGTTCCCACATTTGTGTCGGAATACATGTGAAGCTCATCCTATCCAGTATGAACCCGGAGTGCAAAAATGTTTTCAGAGATAGAATATCTTAAGAAGTGCCTTAATTCCCATCCTGCTCGCACCTGTGTATGCATGCATATATCCTCAACACAGTCAAGTAGTCTACCAAAAAATGGGCGCGACACGACCATGGTAACCGGGACGCCCTGGAGTCCAAATAGACAGCTAACCAAGAACTACCGAAAACTGAAGCGATTATAAACAAATATTTATTGTGAAGGATTTAGTGTTTGGGGAATATTGGATCGTAGGGGACAAGGACCCTCAAAGGAAAGCAAATAGTGCTGATGGTCCTACCCTTCTCGAATTGGGTGTTGTCACTCATTCAGATATTGAATGGATATAAACTGCTGAACGATTTTTAATTACTATCGCCTACACCGTCGAATACAATTTTGTAAGTCGCTTACAGGTACATTTGCCCGTTTTCGAAATGGTGGATATGTCATGCATATTAGCTCCATTTAATGCGCTCCCCAGCACAAGTATCTGTAACGGTCTGGTCGTGTAGCTGTATCTGGTCTTGACGAGTTGCTACAAAGCTCTTGTCATTCATGTATGAGTTGCCTCATAACTGATGCTGTGGAACATGTCAAGTGTTGCTTTTCGGTCACAAGGTCCTAAAATAGTTGCATGCTGCACAAGTTCGAAAACTAGCAGTTTCGTAGCGTAACTTCACCGGAAATTCACCGTCCAATTTGAGATGGTCAATCTGTGAACTTTATTCCTATTCCTACATCGATGTACAGCGCGCTTCAGCTCCAGTAGCCGGCTGTCGCATCAGCTGACTATTCCGACCCACCGTTCCGACGGCAGTGTCCGACTACGGCAGGGTTAAAATAATGGCTTTTCGTTAGGTGTGAGATGTCGAAACGACAAAGTAGGATGTCGAAATTTGCTTTGGAATTAATGTCATTGAAAATGATTTTGATGTCTTTCAGACTCAAATTTCAGCCTATGGTGTAGGTACTTATGACTGTACCTTCATCATTTGTTTTGAGATTCATAATTTAGGAAGAGCTATATTCAGGATAGAGGAAATAATACCTATGCTATAAACTGGTATTGTATGCCATATCACATTTTAGGTAATCTCTTTACCTGAAATTACATTGCGAAATGTTCGTGTATCCCCATTCCTTATCGAAAACATGTACATGATACTTATAAACAAGATTCTGCTAGAAAGGAGTCACGAAGACTTTATAAGGACGCATCAAGGAGCAGGATGTCTATACTTTTTGGAGAGAGATGTCGATTGAGTGTTCAGAGAGTGGTATATTCCACCCTATTTTACGAATAATTTATCACTGAACTACGGTGTGTTAGCCGTGCCGCGCCACCGCCGACTTCCGCTCCGCCCCACAGACACCATGGAGGACTTCGTGTCGCCGGTGACCAGTTCGGGTGCGCTGCTCAACTCTGTGGTGAAGAAGCGGAAGGACATGCTGCGCGATATCATGATGTTCGTGGTGCAAGTGCTGACGTCGGCCGAGACGACGCCCCGCCAGAAGGACGGCATCCTCCACTTGTGCGGTGTGCGGTGTGCCGGCGCGCCGGCGCACTGCCTGCCGCCGTCGTGGCGAACTCGGCACGCCGGCCGGCAGCACTGGCGATCGCTGCCACATAACACATAGTGTCAATTGTGACGGGCTTGTCGTAACATTAAGCGTGTGTCGTGGCAAGTAGAAAATTTGACCACGCCAGTCCTGGAAATTCATTCCTGATGATGTTTTGCTGCTGGAACATTCCAAGTTTGATGGGAGTAATGAACATGTCAGGATGCTGGGGTGTAATTGCCATTATTAATGCAGATATATATATATATATATATATATATATATATATATATATATATATATATATATATATGTATATATGCATGTATGTATGTATGCATGTATGTGGTGACTGACAACTCAACATGATGGATGATTAGCATAGAACATGCTTGCTTCTGCCATGCCTTGATTCATTGCTTCTGGTTTTTTTTCTTCTCAGGTTGGCTTAATTAGCAAGGTGTTGCTACGGAAGCAGGTGTACAAGAGCCAGATGGAGGTCATGCTTACCACACACGTGTTTCCCGAGTTCACCAGCCAACAAGGCTTCCTGCGGTCACGGGTACGTGTTTTGCTGCAGGCCGCCGGTCAGAAACAATCATCCTGAAGGTGTTCTTGTCGGTTGGTATTTTGCTCACCCAGTCGTAATTCGTCCCAAATGTGGCGTAAAATAGCTACGTAAAATAGCCGCGACGTTGAACACCACGCACCACTGCGGAGAAATAGCGTCGGTCGGGTATTTGCCGAGCGTGGTGCGTTATCGCGTGCTGTCACGATTTCGGAGAAAGCCGGCGGCTACACTGGCTGGAGCTGTTTTGAATGGTGCTGCCAAATCGCTACCATGCTGACTACGAACTCTGTCGGCGCAGGCGTGCTGGGTGATGCAGAACTTCTGCAACATCAAATTCCAGACAGAGGAGAATCTCGTCAACGCCGTCAACGCCCTGACCCACTGTCTGCTCAACGACAAAGAAATGCCCGTCCAGGTGGAGGCGGCCATCGGCCTCCAGCTCATCCTCGAGTTCCAGCCGAAGGCCACCAAAATACTCGAACCTAACGTGAGTAGCGAGCGCGGCGGTGAAGCTGCCAGTGCGATTGGTGGGGCGCGGTGTAGAGTCGCTCAACAAATTCAGATTGGTTGCTGAGAAGAGTGGCGCTTTGTTTAAATAGCGCTGCCATCGCGCTTGCTATTGCGCTTGTCTTGGAGACTAGTGATGCATAAAGTGGTGACGCGGAGTCAACCTCTGGGGGCCCAGTGACCGTGTCGTCGGCGCGCCCTCAAGGCCTAATAATCAGTCAAGCGGAGTCGACCTCTGGGCGCCCAGTGACCATGTAGTCGGCGCGCCCTAAAGGCCTAATAATCAATCAAGCGGAGTCAACCTCTGGGCGCCCAGTGACCGTGTAGTCGGCGCGCCCTTAAAGCCTAATAATCAATCAAGTGGAGTCAACCTCTGATTTACCTGGGTTGGCACGTTTTTGCAACTTCGTGGTTTGGTTCGATCTACATATACGTTTTGTAGCCGGCTGGTCAAAGCTAGTTTTACCAGTATGGTGGTTTAAGCCAGCCAAAACTCATTCCACTTTTAAGTTTTAGCCATGTTTTGAAAGCGCGTCACTGAAACAGTTCCTCGTGCATTGATAGGATCAACCATTTACCATATTAAGTGCATCCATGATGGATATTTTGCCAGCTTTGATTATAGTGAAAATGAATGTTCCCTGGACAATAGCACAAAGCAAATTTAGTCGCAAGGAAACTGGCGCAAAGGTACAGGTAATATCCAAAGTAAGTGCCTATGCTGTGCACCAGCAGAAGTTTTGAGAGCTTGATATACTTTTAGGTATGAAGACAATACTTATGCATTATCTTGGCTGCCCACTTGGTATTAATTTGCAGTTCATACAGCACCTACCCATAATAGTGTTCCAAGTGACAGGTGTGAAGCATTTGTTAACTTGACCTGTGTCACAGAAAATAACCATAGGTACAGCAGTTTCAGCCTGCCAGGCTCACATGTCAATGATTACATCTATTTCAGTCCACAAAATATTGTCACAAAGTTAGTAAGATGCACTTCAACACGAAGTCGACAATATGCTATGCTAAACTGCCCCATACTAGGTGAGTTGGTGCGGTGTTCGGTGCCAAAACACATAAATCAATCGCCAAGGACGTCATGCCAGGACACACAGATCGACACCAGCAAACAATAAGCAAACAATAAGCATTGAATATGCAGTGTTGAGATGAGAACTGCAACAAGATTTTGATTTTGTCTTGGTATTTATCAATGTGTTCATAGGTTCGCGCATTCATTCAGCTCTACCATATTTTTTGCGATTAAATATAAATGAGAATGCATTTGTGCACATGTCTATTCTGTATTTCAGACCCATGTAGATAGTGATTTTTAGGTATGAAATGTTAAATATAAGCTGAACCTATACTACTTCGTGAATAGCATTGCGAGTTCTTGTCAGTTTTAGCTTGCTTTCACAGGCGTAAGCCAATGTTGGCCACTGACATGGCTAGAACTAGTTTTAGTTGGCTTTTTGTCAACCCTGTGAGCCATGATGTGCATGTGTACTGACATGGCTGCTGTGCAAGGGTTATGACCGTCTGGTGTCCGTAATTTCCGTGTTCCCGTGTTGCTGCGTCTCAGCATTAAGTTATGCTAATCTGCTCGCGCGTCTCCTTTACTTTGTTAAATTACTTACTCTGCGATTCATTTACTCTGCTCTTTGCAGTCATAATTGTTAGTTCTATTGCTTCAATTCTGGCTGGCTGGCAAGCTGTTTCTGTGTTCAACTGTCCTGGCTGATTGGGAAACTTCTACGTAGATGTCAAACGTCCGATGAATTTATTTTGCGTGGACCGTGAATTTTTACTCCTTTATCGGTTGTCCTTGTGAATCTTGCACTTTTTATGTGTTGCCTTGGCGCGAGTCCTGCGGAGTGATCATAGATGTCCTCTGCGTTGGTCGTGTGTCTGGTTCGCTTTCTCGTGCGTGTGGTACGGCTTTTGTTTTGGCCTGCCCCGTGTTGACGATTCTGTGTGTTCGGTCCCCGCGTGCTGCTGCGTCACTCACCAGTCCCGACCATTCAGGTACGAGCCGTTCTGGTGCGCATCCTGGACGTGATCCGCACCACCGACAACGAGGAGCTCACCAGCTGTGTGCAGCGCATCGTGGCCATCTACCACGAGGAGTTGACGCCCATCGCGCTCCAGCTGGCCACACTCGTGTTGGAGGCGTTCAAGGCGATCGCCCTGTGCACCAGCGATGACGCCGAGGATAAGATGGCCGCCGCCATTGGGCTCATTAACACCATGGACATGATCATGGTGGGTACATCTGGCGTCGGCGGGACGGGTGCGATGGGCGCTGTATAACCAATGCAGTTGATGCGCCATAAAACCCTAATAACCAACTGGGACGGGTGCGGACGGCTTCGCGTCACAAGCCAGGCTATGAGTTCGCTCATGTGGTGAGACGTTCGCCATTGTGTGCTATATTGTGCCATATTGTGACAGTGCTGGCACTATATAGTGTGGTCAATTGTGAAGTTCCTGAACGCATGTGGACACAGCTGTTGCGAGATTTGGGGACCAGCGGGGTGGCGTATGTGACCGTTGCAGGGCGTGTGTGAGGACCATTCGGAGGTGACGTATGTGACCGTTGCAGGGCGTGTGTGAGGACCATTCGGAGGTGACGTATGTGACCGTTGCAGGACGTGTGGGAGGACCAGTCGGAGATCACGATCCGGCTCGAGCCGCTGTTCCTGCAGGCTGTAGTGTTCGTACTGGAGAACAGCGTGGTTGACCTGTACGAGGACGTGTTCAAGCTGGTGGTGAGCCTCACCATGACGCGTATCAGTCCCGACATGTGGAAGATATTCGAGATGATGTACAAGGTGAGCGACTCGCCGCCGACCCTGGGCAATAGCGCTTTAGTGGGCTCATCTTGCGTCCCTCTCGACTGTTTCGAGGCCATTTAGCTTCTTCGTATAGCCGATCGGACGTGGATTAACCCAGAAACTGGACAGTTAGTAAGTCTCGAACTTCATGTCATGGGGTCGAAAGTTGAGCTCACTAATCGCTGGGCTATGGAAACTCCTCGGATGTTTAGCGGATACTCTGACAAGGGCTGAGTCAGTCCTCTGATGTGTACCTCTCGGGGACCGGCTGGAATATTACTCGGCTGAAACTGTTGCACAGTTAATCTAATCAAGCGATGCTGGGCAGCTGTCGCTTCTATATGTGCCACCGGTGTTCGTATTCGGTTAGTTCTGTTGCCATGTTGGCCGGTATATTATTGTGTCGGTAGAAACTTTGTTGTGTTGTATCAGTCAATTTTCCGGAGAGGATAATGTTCCGGGTGACAAAAATCCATGGTTCACAATTTTTTAAAACAAAACTGATCGAAGGTCTCACACATGGTTGGAAGCATGGATTTGTTCTGGATGTTTTCATCCAGAACATTTTGTTATCCAGGAAATTATGCACTCTTTTCCCCAAAATATAAATTGAGTGACTTAAAAATGACTGGAGCCTCTTGCCGTTTCACGAGCACGTCCAAAACTAGCCGAAAGGTACACGAAAGGGTTGTGTGTCAGAACGGGACATACATTATCCTCTCCGACCTGGAATGCCCCCAAATTTTCCTCTCCCAATCCACAATTCCAAACCATAAATCCAACTCTGGTCTCACGCCACTCGTGGCACCGCCTGTTTGGCGTTTCACAGCGATAGGAAGTGGCAGTTTGGTATGACCGAACCTGGAGCGAGGTTTCGGTCGCGTGCACTGCTGCCTCTGGCGGTTGGCATCTGACTCCTCGCCACGGGCAGGTTTTCGAAGAGGACGGCATGGAGTACTTCGACGACATGATGCCGTCGCTGCACAACTACGTGACTGTGGACACTGAGGGCTTCCTGGCGGTGGAGGCGCGCGTGGTGGCCGTCTACAACATGTGCAAGACCATCCTGACGGGCGACGTGGAGGAGCACAAGGAGGTGCACGCCGCGAAGCTGCTCGAGTGTGTGGTGCTGCAGTGCCAGGGTCGCATCGGTCAGGTGGGTGGAGTCGCTGACCCGGTGGCTGGCAGAGCTGTCACAGTCCAGAGGTGTTCACGTTTGATGAAGCGTATGCTCTTGTATCCAGCGATGACAGCATGACTACCATCCCGTCGTCGAAACTAGTCATGACAGGACTAGCCTGGTCATTGGCAGATCCGGCCAGTCAGATTTATATCGGTTTGGGGAGGGGGAAAATATAAAAATGGACGTCAATTTTGACAATCTCATCGGATTTAGTTACCTTAGGAACTGGGGTTAAGCTTAAAACCATATGTTCTAGAATGAATGTTATTTTCCCGCAAATCGTGATTTGGCCAGTTTTGCTCAAAATTGGGCCATCCTGGGAGCGGGGAGAGAGGTGGCACGGCTCCCCTGACCCCCTGGAGTTTGGGGCATGTTACACCGACGTCTTCAATATCACACATTTTAGGGCGTCACTGGTATCGGATATATCGGCTTTCGCACCACGCCCACTTCGGGAAACGTACGGCGCATTGTCTGTCTGCCACGTAGTTGGCTTTAAGAGCTTCGCAGAATGTACTTTGTTCATTTGTCTGGATCACGCGGAGCAATGAGAGCTGCTTATTTCACGACCGATCGTGAACGAGGCCCCGTATAGCAGGTGCCGGAGCTGGCGAGAGACAGCGCGAGAAGTGGATGAGGTGCTACCGACTCGCACTGTGACCCGTCCCTGTGGACTGGTGACAACGTTTACCACTTACCGATGGTTGCGGTACCGGTCCGGTGATGGGTGGCACCGCGCAGTGAACCAATTATAACAGCACGGGTGTACCCTCTGTGCACGTACCCATTGCTGTGCGTACCAGTATACTGAAATTAATTCATCGTAGTGCTGGGATGTCGAGTCAAAACATCAACACCCGCTACGGCGATGAACATGTCGATGATAAACAGGTATACAATGACACTGAAATGCCACAGCAGCAATTTGTAGCGAATCGTTGTCAAAACATCAGCGTTGAAATCACAGTGTGAAATTGACGTTGACTATTGGAGCTGAATGCTGTCACATTTCATGGAAGCACAGTCAGCATGTCGAAATGTGAGGGGGGGGTATTCAAAGCCAGTTGTCATGAGGTGTTGGTTTCCACTTGGATTTGAGAGTTTCCGGGCACCGTTGTGTTGTGTGCCGTGCGGAGTGGCCTCCGGACGTCCACCCGGCCGTGGCTGGGCGTCTCGTCTGCACCAGTCGGTAGCGAGTATGCCAGCCTGTCTTCGTGGGACCGCGACCTCCTCGGCAGCGGTGTGTGCGGAGCTGCCGGTCTGTTCAGCAAGAGTCGTGTTGATTCGCCACGGCGGGTCGGTGCCAACCGCTGTCGTGGCAGCCGGCTGATGTCGCTCTCTCGTCTGTCGACAGTGCCTGCCCATGTTCATCCAGCTGATGGTGGAGCGGCTGATGAAGGAGATGCAGTCGGGCGACCTGCGCGTCATGTGTCTGCAGACGCTGATCGCCGTGCTGTACACGGAGCCGCAGCTGCTGCTGGACACCTTCAGCAAGATCCCCGTGCCCAACACCAACCTGACGCTCGTCGACCATTTTGTCACACAGTGGCTCAGCGACCACACCAACTTCTCCGGGTCAGTGCGGGCCGGCCATCTTGCCCAGGTGTGTCTCACCGACAGGATCTTGGGTCATTGAGCGGCTCCAGGTGCCGTGCTGCAGGGCGAGCCCAGCCATCTGCGGGCGCGGTGTGACTGCATAGTGGTATATCGGCTGCTGTCTATAAGGCGTGACATGCAGGGAACAATACCGCTAGAAATGTACATTTCCTTGGTCAATGCGTCGTAAGTGATGATACACGGATATTTGCTGGTCATGTTTTGCCCAGATAGGTGATTTTGGCCGTACCCAGAAGGCATCTGCTAGGCGGTGCATCTGGCGTGTCGTAGTGTCGTCTGTGAGCAGGATCCACGACCGTAAGCTGTACGTGCTGATGGGCTGGTGTGTGCTGATGTTCGTACGTAGTCGTCTGACCAGGATCCACGACCGTAGGCTGTGCATGTTTGGCTGGCGTCGTCGTCTGTGAACAGGATACACGACCGTAAGCTATACGTGTTTTGCTGGTGTGCTGATGTCTTAACGTCATCTATGTGAGCAGGATGCACGACCGTGAGCTGTACGTGCTGCTGGGCTGGTGTGTGCTGATGTTTTAACGTCTGTGAACAGGATCCACGACCGTAAGCTGTACGTGCTGATGGGCTGGTGTGTGCTGATGTTCGTACGTAGTCGTCTGAGCAGGATCCACGACCGTAAGCTGTGCATGTTTTGCTGGTGTGTGCTGGTGTGTCTTAACGCCGTCTCTGTGAGCAGGATCCACGACCGTGAGCTGTACGTGCTGCTGGGCTGGTGTGTGCTGATGGTCTAATGTCTGTGAGCAGGATCCACGACCGGAAGCTGTACGTATTGGGCTGGTGTGTGCTGATGAGGCTCCAGAGCAGGCCGTCTGCCGTGGAGTCGGCTACCGACCGCATCCTGCCCGCCATGGTGGTCATACTCAGCGGCCTCAAGCGCGCCTACGAAGGTGACTACACCCCCCCCCACCCGTGGTACTGCTCTGTCTACCCCAGCTGACGCCCCGCTCACCCGTATTGATACTCCTCCCGGGCTAATGTCCCGTCCACAGGTGTACGGAAATTGTAAAAATGTAAGTGGAAATTAGGAGCTAATACTGAAATAACAAAATGTCATTGGGAGCTAATAAAAACTCACTTTAACATCCTGGGAACAGAGTTTTGACTGCATTGATTGGCTTGCATGGGAATGGAAACCATTCAACTTTCACCTCCTATTTTCGCTCCTCAATTTCGGGCGGATTTTCGTGTTTTTGTTTTGCAGTAGACGATTTGTTACAGTTCAGCATAAATATATTCCTGTCATATCTCCTGACACGTTTTTTTTTCAGCATTGAGAGTTTTAACGTATTTTGATTTCCTCCGTTGTGTAGTGAAGCTGTGCTCCAGTTGGGAGTTCCAGAACATCTTGTGGCGTGAGTGATGGTCTAGAGAAACCTCGTTCGGATCACGGATACTTGGTTCGAAAGAATTGCTGCTAACTGGACTCTTTATTGGACTTTCGAATGGCAAAGGGCGGCAGCCGGGCGCTTGCCCGGCTGCCCGGCTACTCGTACCAGCTGCTACGGTGTGGCGGGACAGCGGCTGGCGCGTTCGAGCACATACAGATATGACTTGGTTACCTAATTTGATGCTAAAGGTACTGCTAGAAACTAACTTCGTCACAGTTGTAGGAAAATGAATGTCATCACCCTGTTGTCCACCCGGACTGAGATGCATCGCCCACCTAGGCCATCTTAGCTACCTTGTCGCCCAGTGAAGCCACCTCACCGCCCACCCGCGCTACCGTACCGCCCACCCGGGCCATTGTACTGCCCACCCGGGCTATCGCAGCGCCCACCCGGGATACAGCGCCGGCGACCCGGGCTGCCGTACCGCCCATCCGAGCTACCGTGTCGCCCACCGGGAGCTACCACAGCGCCCACGCGAGTTTTTCTTTTACTCCACCCACCCGGGATGCTTTTAGGCCTGTGTGTTGCGTTTCTTGCTGTGGAGGTCTGTTCCCAACAAGCCATTCGTCGATAACACCAGGCCAGTGTTAAAATAACGGTTTTTCATTAGGTGTGAGATGTCGAAACGAGTACAGTAGGCTGTCGAATTCGCCATGGAAACAAAGCCATTTAACAGAAATTATAAGTTATTCGGACACACGTCTGATCCAACTGCATACCCCTTCGTGCACCTTTTTCTTTTGTTTTGAGATACCTAATTTAGGGGTTTATTTTCTTAAGTGTTTAATTTTAATTAATTAACTATAACTATGTAATAAATAAATATATTGGTAATTAATTATCACTAAATTGATTTTAGTGATATCAATACAAAATACATATCCATATCAACTGATGTACAACGGAACACATCGTAGGTAATCCTTTTACCTGGAATTGTGCTGATAGGTGTTTGTGCATCACAATCTGCAATGATGAGCATGATGCTTATCAAGCATGATGCTTATCAACAAGATACTGTTGAAAATTAGATATGAAGACTTTATAACAACTCATGAAGCAGGATGTCGATACTCTGTTGGGAGGGATTTCAATTCAGTGTTCAGAAAGTGGTATATTCCACCGTATTTGATGAATAATTTTTCACTGCACCAGGCGGTAAATAATGTGTGGCCATTCTGCTCAGTCTGTGGTGGTGACTGACCATGTGTGTTGAGATTGAGCCCATGCCATCCGAGTGATGGCTGGAAACAAAATTAACTGGTGTATTTGAAAGTTGTGTTATCATCGAAGTCCACGCTTTCATGTGCATTTGTTAAGTCGTATGTGTCGGTGTGTACGTCTCACGACTATTCTTTAAAAAAAAGTGTGTGTCCTCTGGCAGCGCGAGCACTGGAGGGCGAGGACAGCGACGACGACGAGGAGGCGGAGATCGCCTCGCTTGACGAGGACGAGGACGAGATGGATGAGGACTCGATCCGGTATCTGGAGCAGCTGCAGAAGAAGGTGCAGTCGGCGGAGCCCAGCTCGCCATTCAGCATATCGACCAAGATTATCGAGGTGAGCCAGCCGAACGGGTATCCGCCCACGCGAGCAGAGCTGTCCCGCTCCGAGGCGATATGGAATGACAAGATGACGTGTAATTGCGATAAAACCAGCTACAGGTCACACTTGCACCGGAGAACTATGTTGCACAAAAAAAACGTTGAATGCATTCTTGTACTGAGGACACTGGAAGGCTTTTAAAAGATATTGGTGCTATAATAGAACATTTTGTTCGGCGGCGACGGGTTTTGGAGATGCGGCCAGGGGCATGGGAACGCTCAGCCATACCAATACCTTTGGATTGTGTAATGCACGGGGAAGTGAGTCTGCCGCTGCTGCCTGTGAAGCTCTGCGCCGCCCTATCCCTTCTCTGCGTGTGGTGTCACGTGACGTGCGTGACCCAACTCGTGACGTCAATCTGGTGTGACGCTCCTCCCGGCTTCAGAGCGGTGGCGACCGTCTGCGGTGTCCGCGCTGCGTTGTCCCGTCCTGCCCTGCCCTGCCCTGCCCTGCCCTGCCCTGCCCTGCCCTGCCCTGCCCTGCACTGCCCTGCCATGCATTGCCCTGCCCTGCCCTGCCATGCCATGCCATGCCATGCCATGCACTTCCCCGCACTGCCCTGCCCTTCCCCGCCCTGCCCTGCTCTGCTCTGCCCTGCCCTGCCCTGCCCTGCCCTGCCCTGCCCTGCCCTGCCCTGCCCTGCTCTGCTCTGCCCTGCCCTGCCCTGCCCTGCCCTGCCCTGTCCTGCCCTGCCCTGCCCTGCCCTGCCCTGCCCTGCCCTGCCCTGCCCTGCCCTGCCCTGCCCTGCCCTGCCCTGCCCTGCCCTGCCCTGCCCGCCCGCCCGCCCGCCCGCCCGCCCGCCCGCCCGCCCGCCCGCCCGCCC
Source organism: Ashinkailepas kermadecensis (assembly GCA_034440615.1). Lineage (NCBI taxonomy): Eukaryota > Metazoa > Arthropoda > Thecostraca > Neolepadidae > Ashinkailepas > Ashinkailepas kermadecensis. The sequence goes on from JAOTOM010005088.1 coordinate 443,304, forward strand.
GCCCGCCCGCCCGCCCGCCCGCCCGCCCGCCCGCCCGCCCGCCCGCCCGCCCGCCCACGCGCCCGCCCGCCCCGCGCGATGCCGACTAACGCGAGTCGCGGCGGCAGGACGACGGCAGCGAGTTCAGTCTGGACTACGACGAGCAGTTCGAGGACTACACAACGCCACTGGACGCGGACGACTGTCCGGTGGACGAGTTCGTCGTGTTCCGCGAGACGCTGGAGGGCCTGCAGCGGCAGCAGCCCGACTGGTACGGCGCGCTGACGGCGCCGCTCACCGACGACGACCGCAAGCAGCTGCAGGAGGCGTTCACGATGGCCGAGCAGCGCAAGGCCGCCGCGCACGCCGAGTCGATCAAGAAGCAAGGAGGTGAGGCCGGCCGACCCAGCCCGAACGGCAGCCGGCGGGTGTCGGGAACCGTCGGTGTGGCTGACCCGGCGGGTGTCGGGAACCGTCGGTGTGGCTGACCCGACGCCAGCGTAGCCGACCGCGGTTGAAGCATGGTCTGGTCCTGGGTGTTTGGCATCCATATTTTTATCTCCGGGAAATTATCCACTCATTTTTTGCGCAAAGCATGAATGGAGTCGTTTGGAAAGCTCAAAGCTCTTTGATCAGCATGCCCAAGCCTGGATGGAAGGTACAAAAATAGGTATTTGGTGTTAAAAAGGAAGTTGTCCTCCGACACTAACATTCCCCCATGCCCCAACATTTTGCTCTGAATTCAGGGTTCCAAGACAATCAAACCCGAATCGAAACTGCCACCTTTATCTTATGCTAATATAATTTGCCTGACTTGTTTTCAGTGTTGGAAAAACTGGCGTTTGTTGGTGTTATGCATACCAATAAATTTTGTACTCCAGGATTGTGACTGGACAAAATGAAATATTTTGTACTCCAGAAGGGAAAAGGAAGAACAACATTGTTTGGTTGAGTTCTACCACTCTAAGTCCATACCTGAAAACAACTAGCAGTTTCAGCAGCCCGTATGCGCCCACTCACCAACAACCCCTGTCGACCATAACAAAACTTTGAAACGCGTACAGCCTGTATAGCATGCCATACCAAGACATGTTTCTCGGTGTTGCGCTAAAAACGTCTCCGCTGGCCAGTTACAACTGGCGGCATGTGACGTCATGTGAGAAGATCCTACTTTTGTGTCACTATATCGTCCATATTTAATTAAATATGTATTCAATATTTATTCAATATTTATTCAATATTTATTCAATATTTATCAATATTTATTGTTATATATTATGCATTTATATTAATCAACATTTATTCAATATTTATTATTCTGAGTCATGTGCAATTATCCCTAGTTGGCAAAACTGGCGGTACTTGGTATCGCCGGAGTAAATATTTCAGGCCCCGTTTGGCAATTAAGATGCTTTGAATGCGCAATCGAAGGTCATTTTGTTAAAGAGACAACTTTTTTAGACACCATGAGCCCGTTCAATGCAAAAAAGTCACTTTATATTTCCTCAAAGTGGCTTTGGAGCAATGAAGTTCTCCGAGGTGACAACACCAAGAAACCAATGCCATTTGTGAACTTATGAATGACTGTCCAATAATATTTTTGAAATCTGTGCTAAGATAAATTGTGCGCCTTGAAATATAACTGCATTTGGAGTTCATCAGTGTCGGTGAAGGGTCTGTAATACCTGTTCCGATTTTACTCCGACCCATCTGTTGCCGGCCCGGTAATCCGCCGTAGTTTTACCGCTGGGGTAAGCGAATCAGACCCGGCTCTATTTTCCAGTACATCTTTGACAACTGTTGGGAGGGACGGGCTGATGGAGTTGGTGAGTGTTTGTGGGTTGATTATTTTTTAGGTTTGTGGTGTGGGTACCCAAATGTGTACTGGCAGTGATAGCTAAGTGTGCCCATTCGGTTTCACTCTCTGTCGATTGTCATCATGAGATGTGAAGTCGTATTTCCATAAGTTTGGATCACACTGGCGAGTGTGGCAGGAAGTGGCGCACGATAGAGACCATTGTTCAGAGAAGTAGGGGTTGGCTGTGGTGTTTGCCACGCCTGGTTTTTCTCCCCTGTTGTAAATAGATCAGCCGGAAGGTTTTGTTTGCCTGGTGCAGAGGTTGGTGGTGAAGGTGGAATGGTGTAAAGCCTTGGCTCGGCGGTTGTCATGGGTTTCGATTCCTTGTGGTGCTGGCCATCCCTCCCAGGGTCCACTGATGGGGTCCACCCCCAGTTAATTGTATCTTGCTGTGAGGAGCTTGTAAAACCATTTTCATCATTTTAAACTCATCTTTCTACTGGAAGTCTTCCTGATAGTTAGAAAACCTCACAAGTTATTCCCATTTTTAAAAAGGGTTCAAGGCATGATGCACTACATTATTGCCCAGTGAGTCTTACTTGTGTCCCATGTAAAATTCTGGTGTGGTAAAACGTGTAATTGTTGAGCATGTAACAGCATGAAATGCTAACATTGATTTGTAATTCCATTAAAGCAATGCTACCTAATTATGGACAACTCCTCATTTTTTTACTGCAGCAAAATTTTGGACATGGATGTTTGCCAAGATGTTTATGCATACAACAATGCTAACATTGGTTTTCAGCCCCATTAAAACAAGGTTAATTGTCGGCAAGTGCATTGCTATTTTTGTATTCCAGCTCAACATTTTGTACTCCAGTTAAAAATTATGTACTCCACTACCAAGAAAAAAATATGGAAATCCTACACTGCTTGTTTTTGCACCATGCTAATGACTCAACCTGTACCGTTTTCTGGTAAAATTTTGCATTTTTCTGATGCTGGCGGGATTGAGTGTGGCCACTCAATATCATTTTAATAAGTGGCAGCCCCGCAGCTATGTGATGAAAGTAAATCGAATGTAAAATAAATATACTATTTTTAATCAGCTTCTTTTCATAGCATCTTTTGATTCCTTTTCTTACTGTGAAGCTATCAATACCATGTTTATATATTTACCAATCAAGGTCGGATTCTACGGCTAGACGCGAACAATGACCTATTCTGACTAGGAGCCAGGATATATTTTAGGAGCTAAGTAATTCGTCAGGAAGAAGCTTTCGGGTAAACTTGTGTCGGGATGCGTTTCAGACGCTCTCATTACATCGCAAGAGCCTGTGCGATGCAATGAGATGCACATGTGCCTTACTCGGATATGCGTCATATGTATTTGTGTTAAAATATATTCGTAATTGTTGGTCGCTATGCTGGTGCTAAAGGGTGCGAAGTGAGAACCATTATCACCTTGGATTTGCTTTAATGTGTCGAAACCACCTGCTGGGGCGCCCGTTATATGTCATGTGCGTTGCATCAGGCTGGTGTAGAGGATACAGTGTTACGTAAGTAGTATGACGTGTGTCCGCCGCATTCTGATGATTATTTGTTACTCGCGAGTTCGGTTTTATGTAAGGCCGCTGTTGAATGTTGTCTGATCTTGTCATAATCACTTCTCGAATATTCTATGGCTATGCATGTTGCTTAATATTAGTTCTAATATTTTCTCTATTCTTTTTTTATTTATTAAGCAATGTTTTAACATTATGTTTATATAAATTCATCATCTATCAGTATGGTGAACAGTATGGTGAACAAGGTGGAGGACAGAACGAGCACTATCGCTGGACTAGAAACGTTCTAAACTGAGCATTTTCGTCGTTCTCAAATGTAATCATATTGAAGCCATAATTGATGCCTTGGCCGACAATGACCGGAATTGCGACGCCCTCTTAATTCACGAGCACCATAATGGTATTCATACGTCACCCGGAATCTGAAACAACGCAAAATTATCTTGCTACCACCGTAACAAACGCCAGAGGTACGGGGTTCGATTCCCTGCCGTGCCCGTCCTTCCCGCTAAGGTGAGAGGCAGGCGACGCCATATGGTCTCAGCTGCTGAGTGCGTCGTAAAGCCACAATCCATCCATCATCGGCTGACGACAGTGAAGGAGTATTGTACCCGAGCTCTGCGCGCACTCACACAAGTCCGTTTTCCAGGCTACAACTTCGAACAGAAGACGGTGCCGTCGACATTCAACTTCGGCGCCGGAAACGTGACGTTTGGGAGTCCGTAGCGGCGGCCGCGTGCGCTCCGAGGCAGCTGCCAAATTTGCCGGGCGCCGGCCGGCCGCCTCCGGCAGGAGAGACAGACGTGGGGCGTCGCCGCGCCCGGTGTCCGCAGCCGCCCTGCCCGATCAGGTTTTCATATTTATCGGTTCGACTAGCGCGGTGCACGCAGCCGGCGCTGGCCGTCGACTTGTGGCTTCAGGTCGTGCTGCAGCCCCGCCCCGCCCGGGACGGCAGCGCCCCGGACGGCGACCTCCCCGGACGGCCGGTCGACCGCCACCCCTCCAGCAGCGCCGCGCAACACTGAGAGTGCGCAGCGCGCGCCAGGCCGCACTAGCGACGCTATAGGCCACCCCCACTGTGATGTCCGCCACCGACGGCCGTCGGCGCCGCGGCGACTGCGAGCGAGCGAATTTTCGTGCCGACAATTTTGTTGCCTTATTGTTGTTGCAAATCTGCAGCGTTACAATAATAACCGGTCGGACGTGGGAGGCGTTTGGTGGTGACTGGCGGCGTACGAGGCGGCACGCCACTGCCCGGACACGTGTGGCATTCGACCGCAGTGCTGAACCCAGTGACGCCACGGACGACGGCGGCCGGTCGCGCCGGAAGCCACGCCCCACTCCACGTGCGACGGTACCGAGTGTCGCCGCCGCACGGCGCCACGTGGGCCGACAGTCGAGGATTCATACACGGCGAGCATGAGCTGTTCAGATTCGTGGTGTTTCGCTCTTCATTACCACTCCGAAGCCCTGGTGGAGGCGATCATCGCTGCCGAGGATACACCGGGGGAAACTTGACTACATGGTTGTTTGTCGTGTCCTAACTGCATTCATTTGCTGTCGGTCGCTTGCCATCTTGGGAGCAAGCGTGGCGGGAAGGGAAAATCTGCCCCGGTTTTGGTAACGGAAATGTTTCGGCGACGACGTGCGATTGTACATTTTCTGTTGCTTGTATTGCGGTATTCTATACAAATATTACACAGAGCTGTGTGAATTGGAGCAATCCTCGACTTCAGAAAGTGATAGCTACACCGGACTGCGTCGGCATGCTCCGCACCAATTGTGCAGGATCAGTCCTCTCAACCGCGCCACAACACACCCGGCGCTCTGTCACTTGGCGGGCACGCGAGCCCAACATCCGAGAAAGCAAAATTGTCACAAGCGGGCATCCACACTCGGACGACACACGCCTCCAACGATGACTTGTACAGCGGCGCTGGCCGCGCGCCACGCTACCGGCCCGGCGTCGCTACAAGAAGGTGACGCCCAGACCGAACTGGAGGCCGTGTACGACCCGGTCCGACCGCTGCACGCGCGTCGGCAGGCAGTAGTTGAGCTCGAGGCGCGCCATCTCGCCCAGCCGCATCGACAGGCCGACGCCGAACGCCAGCCGCAGTCCGGCCAGCATGATCTCGACGCTCTTGGTGGTGTCGTCGCCTGCGCGGGCCACGTCGCACCGCCGTTAGCGCGTCACGTGACAGTTGGGACGTCAGCACGGGTGGAGGGGCAGTGGCGACCGTGGCTTACGACGAAGATGGGGGGGGTCGGATCAAACCTCCGGTATGCCAAGCACGTTTGGAGGGGACGCATAGGTCATGAAGGGGTACTCCGCAAGTGAAATTAGTTTGTGCGCGGAGACAATTTAATTTGGAGTCGGGCACTGAACACGGCATCCATCCGTTCCTGTTGTTACACAATCGGGTAAGAAGCTGTTGCACAATCGGGTGAGAAAATGTCGGGGAGGCAGGCTTTCAGAAACGTGATGGTAGTGTCCTGTTTACCTGCGATCTTGAACCACGCTGATTTCTGCAATACTTGCCCATTTGGCGTGATGCAATAAGCGTGCTACAGCTACCGACCAGAGGCGGGGAGGGACTTCGCTCCTGGGCGCGGCCAGCACTCACTGAGTCTGAAGTTGCCGATGTTGCCGGCGTTGACAAACAGATGTGTTCGGAACATCTCGCCGAAGCCACCCTTGGATCTCCGGAACGGCAGCGGCGTGTAGATGTGCATCGCCGATGCCCAGTACATCTGACCGGTGTACCGCCAGCACGTGAGTGGACGGTACCGCCGAGCTAACCGGCACCTGGCGTACTGCCGTGCACCTTGTGGGGGGCTGCCACCTCTCTCCGAGCCAACACCATGTTGCCAGACTTAGAAACATGACGTCGGCTACCCTGCGTGCACCGAAGCAAAATAACCAATGCAGCCAGCGCGTCCTAAAGCCTCAAAGATCCTGGTTAGCCTTAGGGGCATCACGATGAATGCATATGTTGCAGTACACCCAGTTTATCTCCTGTGAAACCAGTTAATTTAATAAAACCTCGTCATAACAGTGAAGTCCATATTTTGTGGGATGCGGCCGCAGTAGACTGCAACGCTGGCCCCAGACCAACGTCTGTAAAATGGATATAAACAGGCAAAGTGTCTCACAACATCTATGGTCTGTAGTTTGTCTTTTTCACTATTTTTCCCCGGTGCTTAGGCATGTATCAGCATTCATTTCCAACAGCTTCCTGAATGTAACCGAATACATGACACCGTGACGAAGATGCCATTTATCACATCGCCACCTTCTCTGTAGTGATGAGGGGCATAGGCGCTCGAGGGAGCATCACAGTACGGCATGAATTATGCACATTGGAACATTTTGTAAGAGAGCTTGTATTGTTTTATGGAAATAGCACGCGAAATTTGACAGACACGTCTTCGGTACCGATTCGAAATCCACAAACTGAAAACATCTTTCGTTATCTGTCAGAGATAGGATTTTAGGATATATACACGCCGCTGTAAAATTCGTAAGACCTGAAGTACTCACAAATGCTTTGAAAGCTACATGGAAAATGGAAGCTAAACACTTTTTGTCGAGTCGTCCTTGAACCCAAACAATTAGCCGTTTGCTACATCCAGAATTGTGTTGAGAAGTGGGAAGCAAACCTGACCCCATTGGCGGCGGGGCAGAAAGGAAACAATACCCAGTGACAACGCGGCGGGGATGGGATTCCACCTCTGGTGCAGGCACGGCAGGGAGGCAACTACACCTCCAGTCAAGGCGCAGCAGGAGGGCAGCTTGACTTACGTCAGCTCCGGTGAAGGCACCGTCCGACTGCGGCCCGATGCCGCGCATCTCGAAGCCGCGCACGTTGAGCGGCCCGCCCAGGAAGAAGCGGTCGCAGATGTTGTACGTCTTCTCCGGGTACATGGGCTTCATGTGGCCGCACTGGAATGCCGCTTGCACCGTCTGCCGGAGCGGAGCCGCGGGTGGGCCGCGGGTGAGCCGTGGGTGAGCCGTGGGTGGGCCGCGGGTGAGCCGTTGGTGAGCCGTGGGTGAGCCGCGGGTGAGCCGTGGGTGAGCCGCGGGTGAGCCGCGGGTGAGCCGTGGGTGGGCCGCGGGTGAGCCGCGGGTGAGCCGTGGGTGAGCCGCGGGTGAGCCGTGGGTGGGCCGCGGGTGAGCCGTTGGTGAGCCGTGGGTGGGCCGCGGGTGAGCCGTGGGTGAGCCGTGGGTGGGCCGCGGGTGAGCCGTTGGTGAGCCTAGGGTGAGCCGTGGGTGAGCCGCGGGTGAGCCGCGGGTGAGCCGCGGGTGAGCCGTGGGTGAGCCGTGGGTGAACCGCGGGTGAGCCGCGGGTGGTCGGCAGACGGCAGCGTCGGCGGGCGAGGGCGCGGCCCGGCAGTGAATCGCCGGGCGTCGACCGCCGCACACAACTCGACGGCACAGTCCGGGCGAAATCGGCCTCAAATTCGCAACAATGAGCGCAGCATAACGCAAACGGGCGGCTGTGCATTCTGAGATGATGCGACCATTTCGAGACATTGCAAAATGGCTGGACACACGAAATGGAATGTGTGCTGCGTGACGTGCAATGCTTTTGCAATTTCTCCCACACACCTGCGAAACCACAAACTTCAGGTTCCCTCAACGAAGTGATAACGCATGACACGTTCACCTAATAGGGATACATTACTGCGCAATATATCCCACAAATGGTACTTACAATGTCGAACGGTAGCGGAAGGTTGTACTGGAGCTCTGCTTCGTGCTTCAGGTACCCTATGTTGCCACCCAGGCCAGCCAGCTCCTGGTTCAACCTGACGGACGGGACGAGGAGGCCGAGTCAGTGCGGCTCCTGGGTTCATCAGGACACAGCAAACGGTCGGCACATCAATCAAAGTCACGACAGTAGTGCATCCCGCTGGGCTGTCCGGTCTCGGTTCGCTCTGGTGGTATTAGATGCAGTGTGTAGTTCCAGCTAGCTGCTAGCAACATGGTCACATTTCCTACAATGGCTTTGTCGCTTGGGTGGAAATGGTACCCTACATCTGGCAGCCTGTTGCATTACCACATTCGTATTCCTCGTAATCACCACACAAATAACATTCATGGGCAGCATGCCAATACATTGATATACAAAACTCGTATTTTCGCAAGCATACCCGACATGTGCGAATACAAGACACAAGCTTGGCATGAGCGCACCGACAGCTCCCACCCCCGCCTCCACACACTGACCGTATGAGCGCGCCCTCGGTAGGAAAGATGGCCGAGTCTCGTTTGTCGACGGTAAGCACGTGCTTGACGGCCGACTTGAGCGAGTGGCCAGACTGCTGCCGCACGTCGAACGGCGTGGTACGGTCCAGACAGGCCAGCTCGCGCCACGCGCAGTCGTAACGCAGGGAGTGCGCCACCTGCAGACCACGGGCCCAGCACAACCCGGGTAACAACAGGACGCGCGGCCAGACTCAAACTTTTCAGTGGTTTCGAACAAGGGAACAACATTATTCAATACAATATCACTAGAAATTACTTCAGCGAATTAAAGAGCATAACTAAGTATGCACAAACTTCCGTCAAAATTACGTGGCCTGTGTGAAAACGGCAATTCAATTCGCATCTGCAACAACATTTGCAAACACAAATTGAGGAAATTGATGTGACATCTAGTCTGGCATACCGCGAACATTCTACAATTCCATCAGCAAATACGCCTCTGCATTTATTTTTATCCTGGGGGGGATTCATGATTTACAACTCAGAAACTGTTCCAGGCCATCGTATCAGCCCAACTTCTTCTCACCACTTCGCTGCAACCTGTCCTTCATAATCCTGCTTGCACATTTTCTATTATTGCACACTGCGCATAAACGCATACACCAGGTTTTGGCCTAAATGACCAATGCAGTCGATGCGCCCTGCAACCCAAATAACTAACCAGGTTTTGGCACCGTTCATCACAAGTGCTAAATGTCACAGATGTCAGCGTCAAATGCTACTCTGAGAGAACATCAGCATATGTCGGATGCACAGAAACCGAATCAGAATACCAGCTTCCTACACCAGCGTAGAGCCTGTCCACGATTGAAGCGCGGCGGCCAACTCCAGCATCACTCCAGCCCAACTCCAGCTCAGGCGCCCAACTCCGGCACACTCACGTCAGTAGCCGAGTTGAAGCTAAGATCCAGCAGCAGACCTCTGTCGATCTGTCGGAATCCCGACCACGGGAAATCTGTGCCGGACTGGTACACGGAGCCCGTCAGCCTGCAACGAGACAACATCACCGTCCTAACCACGGAGGGTGTGGGGCTGGTACACGGAGCCCGTCAGCCTGCAATGAGATAACACCACCGTCCTAACCACGAAGGGTGTGGGGCTGGTACACGGAGCCCGTCAGCCTGCAATGGAACATACAGTCATAACCAAGGAGGATGTGGGGCTGGTACACGGAGCCAGTCAGCCTGCAATGAGACAACACCATCGTGCTAACCACGGAGGGGATGGGGCTGGTACACGGAGCCCGTCAGCCTGCAATGAGACAACACCATCGTGTTAACCACGAAGGGGGTGGGGCTGGTATACGGAGCCCGTCAACCTGCAATGAAACAACATCATCGTTCTAACCACGAAGGGTGTGGGGCTGGTACACGGAGCCCGTCAGCCTGCAATGAGATAACACCACCGTCCTAACCACGAAGGGTGTGGGGCTGGTACACGGAGCCCGTCAGCCTACAATGGAACAACACCACCGTCATAACCACGGAGGGTGTGGGGCTGATACACGGAGACAGTCAGCCTGCAATAAGGCAACACCACCGTTACAACCACGGTGAGATTGCCTTGAAGACCTGGGCTATACACTGAGCGTGACTACCAAGCAGCAGGACTTCTACGGTTTGTGAGCATGCTCTTCGTACAAGCGTGTCAACATCATTGAACGCAAGTTGACGTTTGTAAGCCGGTTAAAAGTCGCACGGCACACGTAGCGGTCACCAGCTGTCCAAGCTGTTCGGGTAGGCAGGCTTGGTTTCCTGACTCGCGCTGTGCGGAGGGTGGGGGTGGGGGGTGGGGGGTGATGTCCCCTGACCCACGCCGTCCCAGCGGTGACGTGCCCGACTCATGCTGTGCGGGGGGGGTGATGTCCCCTGGCTCAGACCCAGCCGTCCCAGCGGTGACATGCCCGACTCACGATGTGCGGGGAGGTGATGTCCCCTGGCTCAGACCCAGCCGTCCCAGCGGTGACATGCCCGAATCACGATGTGCGGGGAGGTGATGACCCCTGACCCACGTCGTCCCAGCGGTGACGTCACCGACTCACGCTGTGCGGGGAGGTGATGTCCCCTGATCCAGACCCACGCCGTCCCAGCAGTGACGTGAGTCGGGAGACTCACACTGTCGGAGAGGTGATGTCCCCTGACTCAGACCCACGGATGCTGTCAGGGAGGTGATGTCCCTTGACCCAAACCCCAGCCGTCCCAGCGGTGACATCCCCGACTGACGCTGTGCGGGGACGTGACGTCCCTTGACCCAGACCCACGCCGTCCCAGCGGCGGCGTGCCCCACTCACGCTGTGCGGGTCTGGTTGTGGAATGGCTTCAGCAGCGCCACGTTAATGCCACTCGTCTTGTTGGTGCCGTACGTGTACTCGGCCTGCAGCCGCTCGCCGCGGCCGGCTATGTTCGGCGCGCGGCAGTTGAGCACCAGCGAGCCCTCGTTCTGACCCACCAGCGTGTTGATGCCGCCCAACACGCGCCGCATCTCCTCCACCTCAAACGTCACCTGGTGGCCGTTTGAGACACTCTAGTTACAAATACAGCACTGTAGATAGCACGCAGGCTTCGGGCTTTGGCAGCAGTTGACCTTTTGACACTGTGACGAGCAAAAGCCTGCACGGAGACAAACAGTTAGAATATGCGGAAAGACAGAGAAACGGAGAAGCGGAGGGAGCGAAATAATGTGCTGCCGATTCCTGCCGATTCTAGTACATCCATACTTACCAAAGTGGGCCTTTTCGATGGGCATTTAGCTATCCGAGCCCCTCTTCTTCAGGTAAAGGAGCAAAGGAGCTTTTAGCACAGTATCGCCAGCTGTAACGGGCAGGATGTCCCTGACGAGATCCCAAGCGACCGGTCCAACGTTTTGCGTACGTCGGTGCTAGATAGCGGCCAAGAGGAATAATATTTCATAAGTTCCATTTTGTTACTAAAATTCCATCTTCTAGTGCTGGATTGCGCCTTAGGAAATTAAGACATTCCTATGCTTCACACTAATCATTCACAACACAAGAGAGTGCGCATGTTGTTATTTCGGATGCTCATACAATGCTAATCAGCTGAGTCGCTTCCCGACGACGGAGTGCTGCTGTTAATTGCAGGTCCACCGTAATTTTGACGATGCTTGTTCTAATTTCCCACATGTGCGCTGCCTCTGACGAGATATTCTCCACTCCGACACCGTGATGCGAACTCACTGTCAGCGTTCGCCGATCGGTACTGACCTCGAGACCCCTGTCGGTGGCGTCCGGGCCGCGACTGGTGTCGATGAATACGCCCACGCTGCGGAAACAGCCGAGCTCCTCCAGCCGGGAGCGCACCTGGTGCGAACGCGTGATCACCTCCTCGAAGTTGGCCGCCTCGAACAGCGGCCGCACGCTGTCCTGCACCAGGTCGTCCTTGGTGCGGCACACGCCGTCCACGTTGATCTTGTCGATGCGCGCCTGCCGACACCGGGTCAGACGTGGTCGACTCGCGCGGCCGACACCCCGATCGCATGCACAATAGACACACGGCAGACAAACAGTGGATACGGTGGCGGGGAGCGGGAAAACAGTCAATTTTGTCATCCAGAGCAATTAGTCATCCAATAAGTTATCCCCTCGTTTACTTTTCTGCTGGAGGGAATGATGCTGCTTGGCAATGACGAACTCAAATTCTTCAAAAATGAACAAGAAAAGAGAACAATAATCACCAAGATCAGTTGGTTCCTCTCTGACTCCTGATTCAGTAATAACGGATTTAGTAATAATTAATTTTCAGTAATACAGCCTCAGCATGTTGCTGTATACATGTGGAAGAAAACCAGGAGTACATCTGAAGGAAGCTTGATTTTTTTCCTTTGCTCCTGATAACAGTTGTCCGAATAATACGTATCATAAACTATGGACAAGTGAAAAATTTAGCTTCCTTTACAAAAATGAAGATTTCGCTCACCGCTTATAATAGTTTGAAAGCTATGCACTCGAAATCGGTTCGAAATCAGTTCGAGGCACACATAGAACCACATGCACTCGCGGAATCGTGCTGTGCGCACACGCGTGGACAACCTATGCACCCCTGTGAACCCTGCAATGCTGGCAAACCCTCCCTAACATTAACACGCGACCACAGGAGAACACACCACCGGTAACTTAACACTCGCCATCCGAGACACGTGTATCATTCATCCAAAACGGCTTCCTCGCGACGAGCCAAGAAAAATACCTAAAAAACACCGCCGTTTTACATGATTCATGGCACGTCGCTTGTGGACCTTACATTCTACGACATTCTTATGGTCCTAATTCGAACTCAGTGAACATTTTTACCTTTGAGAACTCCGGACGTCATTTTCAAGTTCGTACAAGCCGTTGTATACATTATTAGCAAAACGTCGACTGAAAAATATCCTCCACCATGGAAGGAGCGAAAATTGGTTAAACTATAAATACTACTCGCCGAGTAAAATATGCCCGGCAATTTGCATGTAACAATGTGTTGTAACAACAAAAATAAAAGCACTACCTACACGGATCTGAAATACCTAGAAGGCAACATGCGGATACAAACACAAAGTTTTTCTCTGACGTTTTTATTGCTGTAGCAATCAAAGAGAACAGCAAGAATCTGGCTGATGTTGAATACCATCTACAAACACATGTATACATACCTAGACAGAGTCCAGCCTGCAAAGAGTAATAATTTAAAAAAATAATGGTTGCAGTTATCGTATCAGCACTAATCATTCCATTCTTAGCATCTTTCCCCATTCCAGTTGGTTCTCGTTGGCACCAATATGTTCTGTACGATAATGTTTTTAGTGTTTGGCTAATGCGCTTTTATTCCCCACACTAAGTTGTTGGGAACTTTGGGATGACAAATTGATCAAAGTGTTGTATGTTGACTTTGATACAGCTTTGCAAACTGGAACAGACTACCATTGACATGTGACTTGGCAAGGTTCTGTCGTTGTCGTTTTTTTTTGTAATACGGGTAAGGTCAACGAACACTTGTGATCTATCACTTTTGAAGGCAGATGGGCAGATGCTGAGCTAAAATGCAAACTAAAACAAAGCAGGCAGTCAAGAATAATGCACAGGTAGCTGCCACCGCACCTAGTATATCACGCTACCACAAATTTCAATGGCACACAGCATAAGTTTGTATTTTGTCCAAAGCTTCGGGCCGGGTTCTTCACAAGGAAATGTTTTTGCCCTATCGTCCTAAAAACATGTATTTTGAATGTAATAAAAAATGTTAAAATATAAATCAGGAGTGCAATCAATATGAAAGACAATTCATTTTAATAATGCAAAGCAGATTCATTTAAGCGGCGCATTCCACTTTGTACCTTCCCGAAAAGTGGCTAAAACTAAAGGATGGAAGGAGTGTTAACCGGTCGATACCACCAGGTGGCAAACACTAGCTTTGACCAGCAGGTTGAAACCACGATATAGCACGGCAAAACTTTCACGTGCCAAAGCCTGCCGACCATGGTTAGAGATCCCGGGTGGGTCGGGGGTCCGGACCCCTCCCCCTGGTTTGGTACCCTGCTAATGTTAATTTGTCATTTTCCCTATTCAATCAGAAAATGTCATGAAAATAAGCACTTGGACCCCCTTGGCTCGGTGAGAGATCTCTAGTTTTGACGCCGACCTTGTACACCACGCGTGACGAGACAAACGAGGGGAGGGCTTCAACTAACCTGGCCGCTCGGTGATGGTATCCACAAGTGCGTACGTTCTGAGGTCACATGAAGCGACAACGTACTTGCATGAGTGTATGAGCGTCAGCTACATCCTGAAGCCTACTTCGCGACATTGTCGCTACATCCTGATGCTTACCTAGCGACATTATCGCTACATCCTGACGCTTACTTCCCGACATTATCGCAACAACCTAATGTTTACCTCGCGACATTATAGCTAAATCCTGACGCTTACCTCGCAACATTATAGCTTTTATCATGACGCTTACCTCGCGACATTATCGCTACACCATGACGCTTACCTCGCGACATTGTCGCTACATCATGACGCTTACCTCGCGACATTGTCGCTACATCATGACGCTTACCTCGACGACATGTCTTACATAATGACGTCCTCACGACTAGTCACATCATGACGCTTACCTCACGACATTATCGCTACATCCTGACGCTTACCCGGCGACATCATCGCTACATCATAACGCTTATCTCGCGACATTATCGCTACACCCTGACGCTTACTTCCCGACATCATCGATACATCCTAATGTTTACCTCGCGACATTATAGCTACATCCTGACGCTTACCTCGCGATATTATCGCTACATCATAACGCTTATCTCGCGACATTATCGCTACACCCTGACGCTTACTTCCCGACATCATCGATACATCCTAATGTTTACCTCGCGACATTATAGCTATACCATGACGCTTACCTCGCGACATTATCGCTACATCCTGACCCTTAACTCGCGACATTATCGCTACATCATGACGCTTACCTCGCAACATAGTCGCTACATCATGACGCTTACCTCGCAACATAGTCGCTACATCATGACGCTTACCTCGCGACATAGTCGCTACATCATGACGTTTACCTCGCGATATTATAGCTACATCCTGACGCTTACCTCGCGACATTGTCGCTACATCATGACGCTTACCTCACGGAATTATCGCTACATCCTGACGCTTACCTCGCAACATTATAGCTACATCCTGACGCTTACCTCGCGACATTGTCGCTACATCATGACGCTTACCTCACGGAATTATCGCTACATCCTGACGCTTACCTCGCAACATTGTCGCTACATCATAACGCTTACCTCGCGACATTATCGCAAGCAGATTCGGTGCACGGCATGACTGAAGCCGCCAATAGCCAACGCTTTGGATAATTCTGACCTTTGACCTGCTTTGGAAGATCACTAATTGTCCTAAGGATACTACCAGATGCCATTGGACTTGCATTGCAATGCGGAACCCGTCGTTTTTTTTTGTCTGATGGCTTGGACTCAATTATGGGCGAAAATTTCTAATTGGGTAGCAACCAGCAACCATCCCTCGGCTGGTAAAGCTAAAAATGCGCCCGGTAGACAAGGCGAAATAAATCGCAAAACGCCACGTGCACAAAAAAAAACAGAATCCCTTAGGTACGACATGGATGTAACAACTGCGGAGCCTGGTAACATATATGCCTCAGCATACCGGAGGGAAAACGATCTGCTTATTGCAGTCATTGTTCCATCTGATATGGGATTTGTTGCTACAATTTTACAAGCAACATTACACCCATGATCTAGACATAATTGCAAAGCAAATAACGCTTTTCGCCACGACATGCATACGCACCCATCCCGTGACAGCATAGAATGCAAACTCCATTCTCCTCACCTATATATCGACCAAATGTACGTAGCTACGCAGCCAATTAGCACCGCGCACAGCCAACACAAACGTGCACACATGTGCTGGCACATCACCAATCGACACCAAACATAGCCAACTCGAGTCAGACACCAAGAAACCATAAGGACACTGATCGGCATCACCTGCACCCGTCCCCAATCGTCATCGTCATTGCACATCGCCGCTCGTGCACTGTGATGAGCAGTGCACGTGCACAAACAGTGCCAACGTGAGACCTTGCACTGTCGCATTAAACAAAAATCACGTCGTAGCGTGCCGGAATGGTGCTATTGGGCACAGCAATAGACGACGCAGGGGTGCAGCCACAGCCGAGACGGCACTCACCTGGATTGTCTTGAAGTGGTCGAGCATGGAGTATTCGTCGCCTGACTGGGCCACGTGGTCGTCAGACGCCGCCTGTCCACATCGAGGCGTCATCACACTCCCAACACGGCCACTGGTCGGCAGGGAGCAGCGGCACACGCCACTGTCCGTGCAGTGCGGGGAGGGGGGTAGTGGATGGCAACCCCAGTGGGTGGTCAGCAATGGGATCTGATACTTTCTGATACATCTGATCAGTTCGATACTTTTTCAGTGACCTTGCTACCATTAAACTAGCACCGGCTTAATGGTATTAAGCTACATGTGACGGGCTTCCAGGCTATCTTTTCCCAATGCTGGGAAATCTCTGGAATAAAGTGCCCAATCTTAAAATTCGAATTTCCATTAATACTTCGGAACCTGAATCTATCGGATAACCTTAGGTACAGGACTAGTGAACCTCTGGGTGCACTGATCACAACTGGCGTCAATGAAAATATTTACACATTTTACAAACACTTGTTCTGGCCCACGAAACTCGATAAAATAGGGGCTACAACCTTTCAACACCTACCCGAAAGCCAGTTGTCAGCTAATCAGCTGACTTTATGGAGGGCACTTTCGGTTAGGGATCTCCAGTCACATCAGATTAGAGAAAAAGAAGACTAAATTTCGGTTAAGGCTGACCAGAATGTTAATCATACGCTTTCCGAACCAATTTACACAATTGGTTGCAATGGGAAACTAAGACGTATTGCATGTTTCAGAAAATTCTTGCAAAACGACGTCAAATTAATTTTACCAGCAAACTTTTCCCTTCACGAAACCCTAAATGGGACATTTAAAGGGGAGCAACTTTTATTAACAGTGATGGGACATCCAAAGTTTTTGGCATGATCCACATCCCACCAACTATACTGGCCCTTGCACCGATGCCCGGAAAATGAATTTTGACAGACATAGCTGTTCAAGCCCCTACAAGCCCCTGTATCAGTCCTGGAAGGACACTACCTGGGCTTTGAAGGGTCGCTTCTGGAACTCCAGAGGAATATCTTCCAAAAATTAGTGACATCGTATATATAACGTGACGTACCCAAACATGAGGGGCAACTCGTAGGTGCACGAGCATCACTGACCTTGGCTTGCACTGATCCCATGATGAGACTGGGCGTGTGGAGCAATGCAACTTCAGTTCAGTTCCAATCCTTGCAGTGCAGCTTAATGCAAACCCTGAAAATTCCAATATTTTATGCACATTGCTATGGCGGCGGAAACACAATGACACCGAGGCACTGCGCCCATTTAAATTCCCCAAATGAATGTTGGTAATATGGCAATGATTGGAAAGAAGGACATTAAATGTGTCGGTTGCCCGCGCGTAAATCTGAACGTTCCACCGCTGATGGCCAACCGCACAGGCATTCATCGATAACCACACCTGACACCAGTAGTGTAAGTCAACGAAGCTTGGAGAATGTTAATTACATGAGTCAGAGATGACATGCCTTCCTAAAGATGCCCGACTGCCGGCCAGACATCTCAGATGGCAGAGAGCTGACATTCATTGTCCCCACGGTCTGGACAATTAAGGGTTCCAGTCGCTACATGAGCATGCATTTATATCTCAGGAGGGTCAACTGACAATGGCATCCAACCCTGTGAGACCAGAGACATGGCACTGGCAAACCCTGCATTCAACTAGCACTAACCCTTCATGCAAAGAATACTCAATTCGCCCAGGAATATACCCATCGGGTACAGGGTAGTTTCTCTCACACTATAGTTTGATTGATTATTTGGGCCTCAGGGCGCGCCGACGACGAGGTCATTTAGCGCCCATCACACTATATTTTGGAAGTATCCTAGAATAAGTCACATATTTGACTCTCCTAGCACATGTCTGACCCATGATGTCACACAAACTGGATGGGTTTGTCTCCAAGTGGTTGCATGCAACACACTTGGCGACATTATTGAGGCCTGGGTCTCCACATCTCCAGGTTTTCAAATTGGCTGTATCTATTTCGACTACTCTGCTGCCTTCCAGAGCGTTAATCATTCCCTGCTGAATAATAAACTTGATAGTACAATCAATCTAATCAACCAGCATCAGCAACCTTCCTGTCCAAATTAGCTCTCACTGTATTATGCTTGCAGATGATGCCAAAATTTGTTGCAGGGTTATCTGTATCACTGATGCAGCAATTCTTAAAGGTGATGTGCAGAAAATGTAACAGTGGTTTGAAACCTGGAGGCTGCATTTAGACCTGGCGAAATGCAAACCATTTCCATGACTCAGAAGACAACCAATACTAACTCCCCAGTTCATCTAAAACACTCCCTGGAACATCGTGGCACCATCCGCAACCCTGGCGTAATTTGGGACCACAATCTAGCTTTCAGATTACACACAGGAGGAGGACCTTCTTTGTATAGAAGTCAGGAGAAGAAGGTCAGGATTATTTATAAGGTAATGCAATTTATGCAAATTTTGAATACCATAAATCCACCACTTCTGTGGTACAGAAGTGGTGTACCACACAAATAGTGTATTGTACCACTTTTGTACTCCATTGTACCACTCTTCAAGAAAAACATAATTGTGTTCCCCCTAAGTGAGATGTGAAATTGATTTTAGTACCACATGATACCTTTCTTCCTGATCTATTGCATAGGAAACATTTTGTGTTGGTTAGATGGTAACTATTAAAAACAAATCAAAATTAAACAAGGTTACCACTCATTTTGTGGAACTTTGGAACAAAACTGCTGCTGCCATACCAATGTAATATTTATCCTGTGATGGCATATATTTAGATAACAAATTATAATTTAAAGAAAAAAGCAGTTTGAAATTGGTAGTACACACATCTTGAGACCATTGCTACTATGATAGCCCTGTGTACATGGCTCATAAGGCATGCAAGCATAATTTGGAAGGTTTTGCTTTTGTTAGCCAGACACAATACAAGCAATGAAATGATGACATAAAAACGCAATCACAGCAAAAAGCAACATATAAAAGCTTATCAAGTAAGTTCTTCATTTATACCAACACACCATTTACATATTCTTCTGTATGTAGAACAGCCAAGGGACAGACTGACAAAGATAGCCCTGGCTCTCCCTACTAAGCCAGAGTGGTTGACTTAAGTGCACCCAGCATAAAACAAAACTGGCTTAATCCATTGTTCACCAGAAAGAAAATGAGGCATATTGCTGATGCCTGTGAATTCACTTCCAATCAAACATTGGAAGGGCTTAAAGTATTGGGTTAATGGGCATAACTTACCTTTAGCACATTGCACAGTACTGTAGCTCTAGCACAGCACTGCTCTACAAACTACTACTTTTGTCTTGAAACAAAACCAATTATATGACTTTTTGTGTTTGTAACTGCCTAAATTTATATACATTTTTTGCACCAAATATTCTGAATGCATAATTTCCAGCAGGAATGAATGGCCAATCATCTTAATGATGTTCAGAAATGTTTCTACAATATTTTGTTATCAACAAACCATATCAGGCCTAAAGGAAGTTTAATGAGTTAGGTGAGTTTTCCACATATTTATTATGTTCATGTATATGTTTCTTAAAAACATCTTGCACATCAATGGGAAAGCATTCCAATGGAGATGGCAGCTTTTAGAAGAATCAATAAATTGTGAGAGCATTAATGCCTTCACTGTGTGGGTGATGACAGTGTCTAACTTGATCTTTGAACTAGATTCTTGGAAGAATGAACACAGTGTGGATTTTTTTTCCAAGTACCATAGTATTATTCCCCAGGACCATCTCATTGCGGTATGTGAAATGTGCCCAGCTTGAACTACACAAAACCCTGTAGACAACAAGTGTTTCTGGCATTCCGGAGGAATGGCAAAATAGTGTATCCTGAAGTGAAAAATATGCATCTGCAACAGGAACAACAGGAGCAACATGAATGAATGGTCACATTATCGTAATGACGTTCAGAAACATGCTTCTAAAATATATTCACTTAACATTTAATATGTCTGAAAATGCAAATTTACTACTAAATTTTACCAAAGTACAATAACTTACAAAACTCACAAGTGTGCTGAAATTCTGAAATTTGAGTGAACACATAAGTTCTAATCTTACAACATATATAG
This sequence comes from Ashinkailepas kermadecensis, assembly GCA_034440615.1. NCBI lineage: Eukaryota > Metazoa > Arthropoda > Thecostraca > Neolepadidae > Ashinkailepas > Ashinkailepas kermadecensis. The sequence continues at coordinate 463,765 of JAOTOM010005088.1, forward strand.
TTTATTTACTTTGACAGTGGTTATTGGTTTTTATGACACGTCGACCATTGAGTCATGTAGAGTCGCCAATCTCTCATGCCGATTGGTCACGAGCGAAGAGTAGCGACAGATAAGGCTCAAACCCACAATCTTTGGATTGTGAGATGGGCAACTTACCCCTAGACTACTCGTCCCCTACTTTGACAGTGATTGGAAGTACTATGTGGTTGGTTTGGTTTGATTACATTAGGCCTTTGTTTTAAGCACAAAAAACAATTTTGGGATTTCTTTTTAAAAAATACTTTTAGGCTAGATAAGGTTAGGTTTTTAAGCAGAAATTTTTTAAGAAAGAAATTGTTTGAAAATGTGGTATTATTGCAGCATAAGGCAAACACTAGACAAGTTTTACACATATTTTACCTCCATGAAGCATACAAAGCAGTTAGACCTAAAAAAATTGTTTGGGAATTTTCCACTAAAGAAAATTGCTTTCTTGCATGGAAAATTAGGCTAAGTTATGCTAGGCTATGTTACATCTTTCCTTGGTAAATTTGTGTTAAAAGGTGTTTTTTGGGGGGGGATTTTTCTTCAGAATACCATGTTTATGAATGTGACTAGGATGATGGGACCACTTATTTTCTGTGCAAATTGTTCTTTTTAATTGAAAAATTTTCCAACTTAAAAAACCTATACTAACCTAACCCAACCAAACCTAACCCATTTGTTTGCTTTATGGAGGCAAATGCATGTAAAAACTTTTCTTGTTACCACCCTAAAGCACAATAACACCAAAAAGTTCCCAAAAATTTGTTGCACATTTTTTTTATTGTAATTTTTTTTTCTTCAAAAGTGGCTTAGGTTAGGCTGGATTAAGTTTCTTTTTTATTTTGAGAACTTTCAGAAGATAAACTGCTTGACATTTTTCTATTATTATTTTTTGTAATTGATTTCTCCAAAGGTAGGTTAGGCTAGGTGAGGTTAGGTTACGTTGCATTTTTAATGTCTTTTTTAACATTTCTTTTTATGCCATGTTACCTAACTTAAAGCCCCTTTTTGACATTATTTTGCTCACAACCTGAAAAGTAAGCATTTGCAAAGGTTGGTTGATTGGTTATTGGTTTTGCAACACATCGACCATTGAGTCATGTAGCGTAGCCAATCTCTCACTCCGATTGGTCGCAGGCGAAGAGTAGCGACAGGTGAGACTCTAACCCACAATCTTTTGATTGTGAGACAAGCATCTTACCCCTAGACCACTCATCCCCTAGCATTTGCACAGAAAATAAGTGGTCCCATCACCTTTGTCACCTTCATAAACATGGTATTCTGAAGAAAAAATTTCAAGAAATAAAAAAACACTTTTTAAGACAACTTTACCCTATTTTCCATATTTTGAACATTATGCTATATTACCCAACTCCTAGCCCCCTTTTGGATGTTATGTTCCCTCCCAACTGAAAAGTATGCATTTGCAGAGGAAATGAATGGTCACATCATGTTCAGCACATTCACAAACATGGCATTAGAACAGGAAATTCCCAGAAATCAGAAATTACCACAAACTTCAAATTTAATGCTTAGGCTAGGTTAGGTTAGGTTATGTCACATTTTAAAATCAACTTTGAACATTAATTGTATGCTACATTACCCAACTCCAAGCCACTTTTTCGCTGATATTTTGCCTCCCAAATTAAAAGTATGCATGTGGAAAGGAAATGAGTGTGTACATCATGCTAACCACTCATAAGCACCACATTTAGTCAAATGGAATGTTCTCCATAATCATTGCAAGACCCACTCCAATAAATAAATAAAAATGCGATGTGAGAACGCATAATCAACTTTTCGAAGGAACTGCTAACACTTCTTTTGTGAGTTAAATAAATGTGGCAATGCCAACCAGTGGCTCGTGACATACCACAACACCGCTGTTCATCGCTATTACAGTTTATTGTAACAAATGCGTCGGGTAGGTCGGGTATGCCAGCTGCTTTGATGCTTCCAACTTTATTTGAGGTTACGCACGGGCAAGATACCCAAGATACCTTTACTAGAAGGTAGATCGAAGTTTTCCTTCAAGCCCGCATGACGTCATCCGAAGGTTTTTTAATATGGTATCAATATGGTTGCAGAATACTTTTTTCAAATCATACGCAATGATTACTTTTATTTTGCTTCCTCTACAAGCAAGTATATTTATCTTCCGCTGACGCCTTGCCGCTGACTGAGTTATTAATATTGTCCTGTTCTTTCCATTGAACATTTGTTACGACACATATTTTTATCATGCATTGGCAAGGTTGGATTTGTGCATTGTAATCTTGCATGTTGAGAGGAATATTTTGTAGTCATCCAGTATGGAGAATATTTTTTTTTTAAACATGCATCGTAACTCAATCTGCACCCCCTCTCGGTGAATTTTGAGCACTTTTACTTGATCACAGCAGCTCATGGTCAAACTTAGGAGGTAACTTAGGAGATTCAACCTCCAGATGAGAAAACAAGAAACAATTTTCTGAAGAGGGTAGTGTTCTGGATTCCAAAAATCCACGAGCAGCGTATTTTTCCAAACATGTACATATCTACCTACATTGACATACAACAGTCATTGAAAACATAGCTTTTTCTAGGCCAGCTAGACTAAGGGCACGGTGCATTATTCCTTGATTAATTTTCCATGGATTATTGACGATACATGTATAATTGCATGTTTATGTACAATGCAATCATGCTATGAATGCCTTGAAACTTTCCATGAGTTGCAGTCTGATTTCCTGTTGTATGAATTCAGCATCTAGATATTATGTTTGAATGTAACACATCTCTGTTTCAGGTGTCATGCCTTACTGTACAGTACCATAGCACAGAGGTGGCACTGGGCAGGCAACTTTAATAAAGAAGAAATCTGGTTACACCATTCTTATCAGGATTCTGCCTTAGCAAAATCTCTTAGCATACAATAAAACACGTCTAAGTTCTTAAATGTTGGGGAGCCAAGAGTATACTCCAAGCATTTCAAAGAAATTGATCAGACAAGAAACCTAAAGAAAGATCTGCTCAACCCTGCCTCTTTGCAGCGAAGCAAATGTCTCCTACCATCAGCTATTCCTACCATAATATTCCCACCAGCCAAAACCCTGGGTAATCATGAATTTTTTATATTATTATTGATGTTTACATCATTTGCAAGATTACTTTGTTGTGTTTTCCCTGCTTCATTTGCATGTTGACAATGTTTTTCCTCCACCAAAGAAAAAGATGGATAGGCCTGGTTAGGCTATATCCTTGTATGTCAAGATTTTGATACTTTTCTCTGAGAAAATAGATTAGGCTAGCTAATTTTATGCTAGGTTACCTTGCAATTTCTAAAGCTTTAAATAATTAGTTATTGTATATGAACCAATTTAAAGCCCTCATTTTTGGTATTATTTTGCTTTTCAACGAATTTGTGTGCTTGTTGGTAAAAAAATATGTTCTTTGTACACCGAAATAACAATCACGATAAGACCCTCATGTCAAGCATTTACCACTAAGTTGTAGCTACACTAAGTTTGGGTCAAAGGTATGAGAAATAGATGATTTGGGTCAGATCTGCTGACTGAAATGGTGCATTCATGAGCTACATTTTTACAGAATGGACAAAGAATGATATCAGGTGACAAATGTATCCATTAGATACATTTACAGTGGAACAAGTTTTTTTCTGCTATATAGTGCGCTGGATCCAGCCCACTATATCTGTTCTATCATCAAAACTTAGTCTGGAATACAAGCATAATCATTTTTGTTGAAAAAATAGCATAGTTCTTGTCATAGGAACACATGTTCAACTTTATTAACAAAAAGTATCAAGCCTTTTGGAATGGCATTATATGGGTTTTGCTTAAGTGATTGGAGCACGATTGCTCGATGTCCTGACCTGTGTATTTTAAGTATATGTCTCAAACTTAGTATAAAGGAGAGGTTATCATGAGATAACAAGTGGTGATGCCTATATTTAGGTTGATTCTTTCCATCAACAATTATAGGATTTGTGTAAAATGCCGCCACACGCCACGGTCTTCACTGCGGAGTTGATGGCCATCAGCAAAACTCTGGCATACATCGAGGTTGACGACGATATTTTACATGTTATTTTGACTGATTCTCTGAGCAGTCTTGTGGCGTTGCGCAGTTTTAACCAGCAACATGTCATCGTACGATACATTTTATCGCACCTTACTTCTCTGCATCGCATGGGAAAACAGGTCATACTTTGCTGGATTCCAGCACATGTCGAAATCCGTGGTAACGAGCTGGCCGACAGGGCTGCAAGGCGTGCAGCACAAGCGCCAAGGAGTCGCGTTCTCCCACTTCTTGCCAGTGACTACTACCCAATTATCTCATCACTTATTCTCAGACAGTGGCAGGGCAAATGGGACCAAGTGGAGTTCAACCAATTAAAGCAAATCAAACCATAGTTAGCTCCGTGGCCAACGTCCTTCAGCCAAACTAGAAGGGACGAGGTAGCCATCTGTCGTCTCAGAATTGGTCACACTCTAGCAACACATAGGTATTTATTGTGCGGGGACGACAGGCCGAAATGTGTTCAGGTGTAATGCCGCACTGACTGTGCACCATGTGCTGGTGGCGTGCCAAGCATACACAGAAGAACGTAGGCGCCACTTCGGATATGATGCGAATGCTCTGAGGTTGAAGGACTTATTGGGAGATTATTCCCGATTTATACACAATGGAGCAGTTTTGTGCTTCCTTGCGGAGATGGGATTTGACGTAATCGGTAATACATGCACCTGCCTAACTGATTATTTGTTTCCCCAGATCTTATATCAAGCGCCTTAATAGCTACCGATGTTTTATATTCGTTTGTGAGTCTGACGCGTGCTTAGGCAACCTTGTTATGGGTGAAATATAACCCAATGGGGTTGACGCACCCTAAAACCCCAATATTCATAATTAAAATGGCAAACATGCATAAGAAGCCTCTGGGCCATTTTTTATCACAATGTTGTTTTTCTGGTGATTTCTGATTTCTGATTTCTGATTGTTCCTTTGGAAAATGAAAACTTCCAAGCATATAAGCGCTTTAAGTTCAAGTACTTCTATCTAAGAAATCAGTCCAAGAAAATAATATCAAAAACATTGGAATAACTTTTTAAAAAGCAAGAAGAAAATTGACTACATATACCTGCTATCCCACCTCAACAACATATGGGAAGTGTGGGAAAAGGTTTTGGGTGTGGTGGTATATAATGAAAAATAACATACAATTATCAATAAATATTAATGCAACCTAACCTAGCCTACTGATGTTCGACGGCCTAACACCTACCGATGTGGAATCACTTAAACGCACTAATATTGGATTACTTAAAACCTACGGATGTTGGATTGCCTAAATATGATTTTAAAATGTTATTTTCAAAACAAATTGCAGAGGACTGTCCATAATAGCCAATGCACGTGGAGGGCATGTATCGTGAAATAAATAAATAAATATATAAATAGGAAGACGTCAGCCTTCCACAGCCGCCGGCTGCCAGCGACCATCGTGCAGACAACGGGTCAGGCGTGCACGGTCAAGTTCGCGGACCGCCGATAGGTCATTCACATAATGACCAGATCAGGTCGCGAGTGATGCCGTTGCTGTATCCGTTCCCGAAGCCGTCCCGTCGGCTCCTGCGACGTCATTTGCCCGAGGGGTATCTCAGCTGAGGCCACCATCAGTGGTAGTCTTACCTGCTGGCGTGTGTGTTCCCTTGCCGCCCCAGTTCAGTACATAATATATATATATATATATATATATATATATATATATATATATATATATATATATATATATATATATATATATATATATATATATATATATATATATATATATATATATATATATATATATATATATATATATATATATATATATATATATATATATATATATATATATATATATATATATATATATATATATATATATATATATATATATACAAATACACAAATATATATATTACGTGGGCTATATGGTGCCTCCTGTCGGTGGCGGATCCAGGGAGGGAAGTTGGGGCATGCGTCCCCCCCGCCAGAAAAGGTGGCGTCCCTTCGACTAGGAAAATGCGTCCCTCCGCGAAGGCTCGAGTGCACCCCAACACCCTCGAATTTTTCAGCCACAGGCGCCTCTCGGCAGGAAAGGCACCCCTCAAGCTACTTTCGCGGTGGCGCCACTCCAAACACTTGTCCCCTCCCCAAGATGACAATTCCTGGATCCGTCCCTGCCTCTTGTGGCAGCTATTGGTTTCCTGTAGCGGTTATGGGACCTCCTATGACGACAGAGAGCCTCCTGGGGCGGTCAGATCATTTCAGGCGGTATTCTGTGGTTACGTTTCGGAAACTCTCCTGCCACTGAGGGGAAGAAGCTAAGGCGCACTTAGCTCCCCCCCCCCCCTTCTGTCTGTCCTTTCTTTCGCTCTTGAACGGGGGTGACAACTTGACCAGCTAAAACGGACGGTAGAGGGAGCCTACCAATATCGGGAAAAATCCCTTTATTTTGGAGGCACTTGATGGTCAGCCTGCCGGAAACGGCACATTGTTAGGCAGGAAGATGGTTACTGGGTCATTTAGGATACATTTTGCTGAAGCTGAAGAATAGGTCTTTCAATTGGTATACGTCAAAGTGATCTATATTGCCATAAAACATGCAAGACAGCGTAGAGAAAAACGGTAAAATTGCATGTAAACCAATGGTGAAGGGAAGCCTTCAAGCCCGCTACCAAACCAACTTCGTGGGGGCCCGAAGATACCTTTACTTTAGCTGTCAGTTGACGTCGATCGGTCAGGGTGTGTGGTGTGTCACGTTTGGAAGTGGTGTGAGGTTTCGAGTAGAATGATTAATGGCTTTGATAGTCGCGAGGTTGACCTGTCATTACACAAAAGCGATGAGCTAGCGCATTCCCGGGTTTGCAGCCAGACAATGTGTAGTACCTAGCACACCTGTGTTGAAAGCGTCCAGTCTGAGTCCAATGAGTCAGTCTTGCAAGCACCTAGGTAGGTAGGTACTTAGGTGCATACCTACGTCGGTACCCATTTGTGCAAAGAAGCATACAGCTTGGCAGAAGCGATTCAGGGAAGCTAAATTCCCTGATGTATGGGAAAGCTCATGGCAGACACAACTGTTCAGATTTTCCTGGATGAATTTCTGCTCACTAGCACTGCAGTGACAGCAGATGGTGAACGTGGCAAGGATGTTCATAGCTGGAAGAAAAATTTAGTTGCAAATCCAAGCCACTACCCTGCAAAAAAAGGAGAAGTGAAAGACACATTTGAAAGTCTGCTGGCGAATAGTGACAATGCAGCATACAATGGAACTATTGCTGCCATTGTAAGCTCTCTGCTTAAGAGTGCCACTGAAATACTCTTTCTGGCACCAGTGAGCTCACAAGACAGTGGAGAAGTTAAGGGACAGGAAAGTTCTTGCAGTGACAGGCTCAAGATTGTGCATCCATTTTCATGCCCTGTGTGTGATTTTGTATTGATTGAACCTGTGACTCTTCTGTGTGGACATACCTATTGCAAGAAGTGCCTGGTGAAGTGGAAGCCATCTGCTTGCAGACAATGTAATAAGAAACTGTGCATATGTGAATTGGGCAGTGCAAAGGCTAATATTTTAGTGTCTAACCTGGTAAATAGATGGTGGCAACCAGAACTGAATGCAACAGAAATCCGTGCAAAAGGCAACCAAAGTGTTAGCAGCCAAGACTATGCTAAAGCTCTGCAACTATACAGTGATGCTCTGGAGCTAGGTAAGCTGATGTTATATATGTATTTGCAATGACATGGTTTTGTTTTATTTCATCCATGGGCTCTTGACAGGATGCATTCTGAGTTTAGACATGTGGTTCAGCAATGTTGAATGTAGCATGATGCAATGCCTGTGAACAGAATGGGAAGCTTACTTTTAAGGTTCAGAGTTCAGAGTCACTGCATCAGAGCAGTAGTGCATTTTCTCAAGGATGCTGAAACTCACTTGGCCATGTTTTAATGGGATCAAGCTTCCTGATATTTATGAAGTCATGGGAACAATACTCTGCAGCAATTGGTTGACAACTCAAGCTAGATTCCACAGCAGCCCATTGGGTACATATCAAGGCTGGTGACAAGACTGTGCATCTGCCCACTGGTAAAATGTTCTCTGGCCCCAGAGGATGTCTCTGAAACCCTCAGTGTATCCCACCATATTGGCAGTTTCAAAGCAAGTTTCCAGGGATGCCAGGCCAGTGTTGAAGCTCACAGAGAACATCTTACCCAATGCATATGTACACTGTCTTGTAGTGTTGTAGTTGGAATTTCTGGTCATTGAGCTTGAGTCTAGTATGTGTGGCTGTTGCTTGATGGTATGAAAAGTAGCTAGTTTAAGTGGTAACTGTGAGTAAAATTAACCTGTCCTTTGGTGTATGCTGTTTGTTTTTAGTGATTTTGTGTTCCTTCCATATGTTTGTGTTGGAGTACATGTGAAGCCCATCCCATCCAGCATGAACCCAGAGTGTAAAAAAGTTTTGAGAGATGGAATCTCTGAAGAAGTGCTTTAATTACCACCCTGCCCAAGGAGTTGCATGTTGCCAATGAACCTTGAAATCCTGATATTCCATCCCAATGTTTTTGTCATGATTAGTGGTGGCAATGCCAACATTGGAGGGGTGGGGGAAGTGCTCTTCCAAAAACATACAAAGCTACAGCTCTGCTTGCATTGTAATGCACATTGAAAGATTGAGGGTGATTGGACAAAATTTCCAATTGCCCTTTCCTTTTGAAATACAAACATGTATTGATGTTAGATCCCATGTTGTACCTGAGTCCTATGTGACTTCACTTCAGCACTTTGAATGGTTTTATCCATTCTCAAATTGCTGGCTGGGTCTAGTAGGCATACCATCAGTGGTGTATTAGTGTGTGACCCAATTAGGTATATGCATTTTTACCAGAACCATCATTTGATACACATTTGATGGAGCCATTACCCCCTCAATGGTGGTCTGCCCCCCCCCCCACACACACCAATATCTAGCAGATTCAACATTGGCATGGGGTGTTTTGAAGTGCCCCCCCCCCCTCTCAGTGCTGGGGAGCCTCATAGCTAATACATGCATTTGTCACAGCCCACCCACCTACCCAACCAGATCAGTTTCATAAAATGTTGCACTTGGCCCTGAGGCATAGAGCAGCTTGATATATGTCAACAATTGTTTATGTGACAGTGGTAATAAATGCATAATGTCTGCATATATGAAGAGGTGGGCACAATCCACATTTGAAACAATTTTTAACAGTCAACATCATCACATTTCTACAAATGTGTTATATGTAAAGGAGAGGTACATGGCAAAACACTCAGGTTCTGCCTGGGTGTGAGTTTTAAATGTGTTTTGGGAGACTAAGAGAACTCCCAGCAATGCTTTCATCCCTTCCCATAAGGTCTATTATTGGACAGCACATGTGACCAAATGGAGTCTGACATCATTTGAACCCAGTCTCCACCTAAGTCATTTTGGCTAAGTTGCATCCCTGGTCTCATGACTGCTGGTCAGGGGAAGTTTTCAAACAAGTTTTTTGTATGATTGCCATATTCATAGATTTCTCCTATGGGGGTAGGGGTGATGGAATGAACATCTCCCAAAATATTACCAAGCCATACATTTATTTCTAATATCTTTAGTGGTAAGAGCAGTGGTGTCACTGATACAAGCCCTTGCAATTAAAGAATTAATGGATCTATGAGCAGTTACTGATGATCCTTCCCCCTTTCAATATTATTGTCAATAGTTGGCAAATGGCTTTATATATGGATTCAGATGTATATCAACAGTGGTGCAGCCAGGATTTTCTTAAGAGGGCTCAACAAAAAAAACGAATGAAACAGATAATTATTTTTGCGTGGGCAGAAGAGTTTAACCAATTGATTAACAAGAGGATATTTTATTCAAACCTGTGGCAACAAAATATCAGGTTGCACTTTCCAGTGAATTTCGACATTTTATCACAGGACAGTTCGTTGTCAAACATTCAACTTCCAAATTATAAAAAGGATAGGATAATTATATGGAGAAGATAATGCTCTGGATGTAAAAATCCAGGAATAGCGTACGTTTCCAACCCTGGTCATAGTTGCAACTTTTGAGAAGTTTGGCAGATGTATCAGCTTTTCATACCTGTGGAACAAGCAGTGCACCTTACACAAATGTTATGCAATGAATGTGGAACTAGGTTACCATTTTAAGGGATGTACTTTCTGGATGCAGCTGTTGGCAGATTACAGATGTAATTCAGACATCAATTTACCTGAACCAGTAAGTCATATTTTCTTTCCCAGATATTTTTAGTGTGTGTGGAGCTGTGGTATGTATGTGAATTTCAGGTGTTTATCCTATTATATACGAAATCAATAACATTTGGTACCGTCTAAAAAGGTAAGTACATGAAACATTGCACAACTGTTATGTCTATTTTGCGTGCAATTATTCTGGAATGGAAGTTTCCTCTTGTAATAATTCCGAGTCTGCACTAGCTCGTGCTCGGCCGCCTCAAATCGTGTAGTACAGCTATTCGGCCATTGCAAATTACCAAAGCCCTGGCAGTTTTGTATTCGAGAAGTTGCGTAATAGGGATCTCTGCAGCTCGTTCAACACGTTAGTTACGCAATAGCTACAGCTGATGCTGTAGCTGAAATACAGCAGCTGAAGCCAGGACAAGCCCTCATTACGGCTGAGCACAAAATGACCCGAGTAGTCTGCGCGCCCTAAGGCACCAATCTACCACCACCTACATCAGGCATTTTTTTGCCTCACTTGAAATATTTATGAATTATGCGATTTTGTGTGATGAGACGAATTCTAAATTTTCAGCGAAACAAAATCGGTCAAGCTCAAAATCGTCCCATTTCATGTATATTTCTGGAGCAGGTGTCCCCTCCCCCACCCAAGGAAAACTCTTAGATGCGTCCCTGGTTGCAAGGCGAACATCCTACCCTTGGATTACTGATCCCGGTCCTTTCAGTTCTGGAATATGGCTACGCCATGTCTATCACCGCTTCTTTCTGTCTTGTTTAGCCCAAATGTTAGTGTTTTGAGGGTTAAATGTCATCCCTCTCTGCACCGCAAGAGGTTTGGAAGTATGTCGCACGGCTAGCACTAAGCATTGCAATGCATGAATAGCAGACATTGTTTCCAATCCGAACGGACTCTGCCAATGTGGCATATTTTCCCGGGACTAAAGGTCATCAGAGAAGTAAAAGCAATACGAATCGGTCGGAAGATCGCACCAGCAACAAAACTAGCAAGAAGTGTGATGGTGCCCTCTGGGTCTTGGCCTGGACTTGCGACCCGCCGAGAGCTGCTCACCACCGCGCATCAATGGCAACTGCCCCCCCCCCCACATAACACCGGCGTGCCACCGGTCAGGTAATGACATTTTGGTGCATATGGTGCAGGTGCATTCACGTGTCAACAAGTTGTCTGGTGAACGAAGCTACCAAAGAAGGGGATGCCACCATACAAGAAATTGAGGTGGGACCACGGCATGATGCTGTTCTATTCTATTATGTTGTCCCGATATGAAGGAACCACAAAGTTAGCTCAATTATTTAAATCACGGTAAATATGTTTCATGGGCATCAATACGACGGTTTATTTCGGTTTTCTTTTCGTCGTTATATTATCACTGAAATGGCTTACATAGTTCCCTTATCACCCCTAACGTTAGTGAGCGACTCGATCTTCCGGCATATGAGCCTACATTTAGCTGGCTAGCACATGTTTTGAGAACTACCCACGTGAACGCGCCCAGGAAGTTGGTATTCGAATAGGAAAATAGGTAAAAGCGCCGTATTTTCGTCCACCGGTGTTAATCAAGGGGCGTCATTAGGCGTACTGCTTTTAACGTTTGCAAACGACATGTCGCTTTATACTCAGCGCTGCCATTTTTACCAGTATGCCGACGACACTCGAGTATTAGTCACCGGCAAAAAACAAGATATGCAATATACAAGATATGCAAGATACAATACAAGATATGCAAAAAACAGGATCTTTATTATGGGGATGGAGCTGGTTTTACCTGGCCTCTGACAGATTCTCCAATTCTATGAAAGTCATTGCTGCCGAAGCACAATCGTGTTTGGCTACAGGGGTGCGTTACGCCGGTTACCGAAAGTTAATGTGAAATTTGGTAACTCGATCTTATCAGAGAACAAAACGGTTGAGAACTACGGAGTACCAAGTGACTGACACTTGACTTTTGACGCACATAGTGGCCAGTGACCAACTGGCTTGACAATGTTCTGGCATTATTATTGCTTTATCTCATGCGAGGCATAGTTCACCGTCTGACATAAGTTTCCTCTTAAATCGTTGGCTGTATCCAAATTACAATATTCGGCGTCGTATTTCCATACACTCGACACAGAATCGGATGCGGATGCACCCGGTGCAGAAGTTCAACTTCTGTGCACGAGTTGTATGTGGGAAACGGGAACACGGTCACATCTCGGGCGATTTGCAGCACCTGAAGTGGACGCAACAGGTCGCTTTGTAGCACTGCCTCATTCAAGGAGCACTAATGACCGGTTATCCCCGCGGCATCGCAGAACAGCTTACCGACGCATCTCGCCAACACAGCTCGCGGTCACATGGCCAGCTACAGCGACCAAATGCCAGAGCAAATGCAGATACACGCAGATGGCTTTGGCGCCGCTGATTCCTACCACCGATTACCGGCCGAGCTTTGTGACGTCAGACGACGTGACCAGCTTAAAACTCGACTTAGGGGCGTTCCACGACAGCTCGACCCACTGATAACACCCTCACCTCTCAGAATGCGATTGGTGTACAGGGTAACTCTAGGGCGCTGGTCTCGAAGCGACCATTCTTAATCTCATCAGAACCCAAAGCCAAGAGCTATGCTCTCTTGCACTTCCAGGTCATTGCAAAACATTGGTACTTACGAATCGATATAAATCCATGGTTTCTGTGGATAAATGCAAAATGAAGTCTATATTTAGAATCCCATTTTATCATTGATTTCAAATACGTAATTTGTTTTGGGCCAACTTTACATTTGACCCCAATGACTTCGCGACCTAGTTTTAAGGTCAGCAAAATGATCGCTTCCCCTACTTTTTTAAAGAAAAGTATTTTGGAAAAAGACAACAGGACACTTTTATATGAATATGCAGCCAGAACCTTGTGTATTTTTATTTGGACCGTGTTATGTGACCTCTAAAGGTGATCCTGTTTACATCGCGAATAATATCACATGCAGATTAGCATATGGAGCCATACATTTCGTTTAGAAGTAGGGTGGAAGCGATTACCATGTAGTAGTCTATTTTGACATGCTCATTATTATTAATGACACCTTTTCGTGACTTTATATAATCTAAGGTCACAAAAGGTCAAACTCGGGAGTCAAATGATCTTAAATGAAACCAGGTACTAAAAGATAGTTTTCAGATTAGTGAATTGCTTAGTTCTATCAGAAAACTTCTCTTTTATCGTCAAAGATGCTGCCCAGGGATTTCGTTGGGTCAACTCCTAATGTACCATGCATCCATTTGTAGTTTACTGGAACAGCCACACTCCTTCATTTCGTGCGACTTGTCACAAAAGTGTCCTGATTCCTATGTGACTGCACGAAGCACAACGCAGTCGTGGTTCATATTTTCCTGCCTCTGCTTCTACCATTCATCCGACAAGCTCAGAAAATAAATTGTGCTTACCTGGAGGGCAACCTCGAGGTGAGGTCACATGTCATGCCAAATAAAAAGATTTGCCTGATTTCGAGAGCTCATATTTTTGACGCAAACCAGGGCATCAAGGTAATATAAAATATCAGCTGTGGTTGAATACATACAGTATGTACCTAAACTTGTCCATGTAAGTACTTTCTGGCCTCGGGTCAAGTAAGGTCACTTGAGGGGAGGTAAAATTGTCGCTTTGATTCAGCATACAATGCAATTCATTTTCTAGCACACATTTTCGCAAGGATCTTGAAAAACTGACAAGTATTCGTATATGCTATGGATTTTTGCAAATCGGTATAATCTGGCATGACGCGTATGAGGTCACAGGTCATGTCGAATAGGAATATTTGAGTGAGTCCAAAAGTGCACCTTTTCACTGAAAACAAAGGCATTAGAGTAACACCAGGCGTAGTTGTTGGTTGATACATGCATTATATGCTAATAATTATACAATCTGAACTTGTCCTGGGGTCAAGTCAGGTCATCTGGGGAGAAGATGCAAAATTTTCGTATTGGTCAGTGTGCAGTGCGTTGCATGTTTATAGATTACATTTCTAGGAGCTCGAAAAACGGACCTACACCTTCATGTATACTACATGATACTCTCGTCTTCTGTCGTATCCACTATGTCCTACGTGAGGATTGAGGTCATGTGGTGAACACTCAACACTCAAGGAATAATTACGGCTGGATTGACCTGCCCGCGTTAGATTGTGTCGGATGACAACAAGCAACCGTTTGATTGTGTCGGATGACAACAAGCAACCGTTTCAGGCGGGACAAGCAGCACCTGCGATCGAGTTTGTGATGTCATTTTGACATGACTGGCATTGTTCCTCAAAACAGATATATGTATGCTTGATCTATGATGATCTCACAGGTAAGGATGTCTTTGGTGACCTTTTTCAAGGTCCGCCACCCAAGATCAGGTGACCAGGAGTGCCCCTTCCTCTTACCCATCGACTGCAAGAACCCATCATAAAGTGAACAGTAAAGTCGCGGCACTTCTGGCTAAGAGGTAGAAAACAAATAAACAAGCATGCAAATAACCCAGTGTTAGAACAATACAACTAACAATGAAGAATGCTGTAAGTAGTCAAAAAGGAGCCATATGACTGGCCCTAGATCCATCCCAGAAAGAAGTTAAGAGCTAAATCATAATGTTAGTAGCTAGCTTATGACAAGATGGTAGTGGGTACTCCTAATCTGATATGCATTTTACTTAGGCTCCTCATATAGCTCCGTCCGGCTAAGCATAAGCTTGTTGCTAGGTGGATTGTGGGAGGAACTATGGTTGGGTGTTTTTCATTTAAACTCCTATGCAGTTAAGCACACACACACGTACACATGTGCATTCCCAGGTATTAAACAGATATAGTGAATGCATAATAAAGCCATTTATACATCGGAACATGTTTGCGCCGTTTATACATCGGAATTGGTTGCGATCCTCAAGACGCTATGCTTCATTGAAGTCAGTGAGTACTACTCATGTGTTGTCCTGTCCGACTCTTTGAGCAGCCTATCGGAACTGGAAAGTTTCAACCCCCGGGAAGCTCTTCTGCGGGACATCTTATATCGGCTCACCCTACTGAAACGAGGAGGAAGATTCGTTTCCTTTTGCTGGATCCCAAGCCACGTTGGCATTAAGGGGAATGAACTCGCCGACGCAGCGGCGAAACGAGCGGCACAGAAACCATGCACTCGCATCCTCCCTCTCCCTTCACGCAATTTTTACCAATTGATCTCAGAATACATGCATGAGAAATGGTAAAGCAGCTAGGACGCCCTGGGCACTAACAAACGCCCAAGAAATCAAACCACGAATAGGGTACTGGTCGTCGTCTTCCAGGGAAGTACGAGCGGAGGAGGTGGCGTTGGCACGACTCCGAATCGGACACACATACATCACACACTGCCACCTCCTCATAAATGAAGACAAACCAATATGCCCACGATGCTATTCTCCACTAACGGTACATCACATTCTCACATGTCAGCACTACGCACAGGAGAGAGCCTAGTACCTTGGAACCAACAGGACATTCTCCAGTCTCCTTCGAGACGACTCGGAATGCTTAGGAAAGGTGTGTCGATACTTTAGGAAAGTGAGATTTTTGATAATATATTCAGGTCAGTAAAAACCAGTCACCCAACCACAACATTAAGACATGGCTCTGACTAAGTAGTTCTCTGTTCTGTTATGGACGCTAAATGATCTACCATGGTCGATGCGCCCTAAAACCCTAATCACACACATAATCACACACAAGAAAGCCATTTAGTATTTCCTCAAGAAGTATGTCTTCGTGTGATTTTTGGGAACGGTCTTAGAATCTGGTATCTCCGTATGCAGGAAATGTTTTGCTATGATAATATTCCGAAGCTTTTGTCCAAAACATTCAGGAGTAAAGAGACGATTATTTTTGTTTGAATAGGTGTGTTGGAAGTGGTTTGCAATCTTGTAGAATGTGGGGTATGCAGCGATTCCGTAAAAAGAGGTCTGATGGAGTGAGGAAGCTGATTATGAATGGATTGTTTGCATAAATTGTGTATTTCTTAAGGTTAAGTCTTAAGATTCGCACTCTGAGGGGGAAATACACCCTCGATAATGCACATCATTCTTTTCTGAAGTAAGGGTAATTTGTGTGTCCGATTAGCATAATTTGCACCCCAGAGAAAACGACAATATTTATGTATATGGGGATGTATTATATGTATGATGTATAATTTATATATATGGGAGAAGTAATACATTGCATAATTTTAGGACGTGCTTTTTGCCTAGGATGTATTTTATTTTTGATACCGTTCCTATGTTACAACTTATTATGTTTGAAACACTGATGATATGGGATGTAAATTCCAAATTTTCATCTGTGTATACACCAAGATGCATTATTATTGAATTTTTATGATTATGATACTGGATTTTTATGAAATTGCAACCGCACCAAATTTAACCTGGACATCAATATCTGTTTTGTGATTGTTACATAGATGGTATACAGTTATCGCTTCATTTAATGACAAATGATTCGAAGGAAGCCATTGTGAGATTTTTGGCAAGGAATTTGTTATTTTGTTCTGATGCTGTTGACAATCAGTGCTTTTGAAAAAAAGCCGTGTCATCAGCATTCAGAAATGTCTCACCTTCTACATGCAAATTTACTAAATGACATACATACATACCGATATATATATATATATATATATATATATATATATATATATATATATATATATATATATATATATATATATATATATATTATATATTATAAAAAGTAAGGGGCCGAGAATCGAGCCTTGTTGTACACCCATTATATTTTTTGGTCTGAAAGCAGAGGTGCTGCTATTTTCTGTGGTAAGCTTATGCTCTTTCTTATAGATATGATTGTATCATTTTGACGCCATTTCCCTTCACAGTCAAATGTAATGTTGGTTCAAGACAAGTTGCATATTTGAAATCATGGTTAGCTTGGGATTCTGAATCTATACTTCATTTTGATTTTTTTTTAACACAACAAAAGGTTTTATATTGATCTGTAAGTATCAAAGTTTCGTCATGACCTGAAAATGCAGGAGGGCATAGCTCTTGACTTTAGGGTCTGATGAGATTAAGAATGATCTGATTGAAATCAACGCCCCAGAATTATCCTGTACACCAATTTTATTCAATTACTGAGAGATGAGTGCGTTCAAATCCAACGCGACTGAGTCGTTTTGTCCTGGAACGCTCGCTTACTCAGCTGCTGCTGGCATGGATAGATTAGTGCGAATGTTTGAGTGCTGATTGTATGCCTGTCTTTATTTGCGCCATTATACAATGCTGTTCTTCCAAATGGCGGATCCAGAAGGTTGTTTTTCGACTGTTTTTTTTCCTTTTTGGGTGGGGGCAATTAAAATGCCTTCCCATTTCGAAAAACTTCAGACTTGAACATTCGGTGGGTCCGTTTACGACCATATTCTTCTCATAATTTGTGTTTAGATTTCGAGAAAATGGCATTTTAGTGGAAAAGTTCGGGGAAAATCAGCCTTATTGAGGGGCGTTGCCCCCGTACCCGCCCCTTGATCCGCAGTGGTTCTGCCACATCGTGTTTTATTACCAGATCAGCAACTATACAGTAAGAACTACGCGTGACATTGTGCAACAGTTGTACAAATATATGGTTAAGTCTGTTTTCAGCGCAGTGTTTTTCATGGCGTGATATCAGCTGGTCTGATGAACACTGTATATATCAGATACACGAAAGCAAATTCGTTCATTCTCTTCAAGTTTTAATTCTCAGATGGCGCTCCAGGCTAGGAAGACAAGCACATCCGCCGTATACGTGCGAAATATATTGACGTGGTCGTGAGAGTAAAAGAGGGTATGACATTTGCCCCCACGCACATGGTAATGCGTGTGCTAGGCGCAGGTAGCTGAAGTTAACCGCAGGAAAGTGAAGCATAACTAATTTCCACTAGCGTACAGCATTGAGTATACTTGGTGAATTGTAATAACTCTGCTATCGTAAATGGCCAATTATAAGCGTGCTACCTAGACGTGTAGATGTGGTAAACGTGGTAAATGACCTATTCTGACGTCCTTGAATGGGCTATGTAACACGCAATGGTGTTTTGATGGTATGAGTGGTCGTAAGCATTTGCCGCAGGCTAAAACCATAACCTTAGAGCGTGAGCCACGAGGATTTCTGGGTTGTTTCTCTTATATTGCATGTGCTGGCCTATTTTCCAATATTTCCAGTGCGGAAACTTTGAATCCAGTCGCCAGATCGAAGACCACAGTGAAGAAACAGACCACAAAACCGTTAACGGGGGCCGTCCGTGCCGTATTTCCGTGCAGAGGCCCACGAGTGGCCAGCGAGTGGCGTCTGTTTGGCCTTGAGTTCGTGTGTGGTGCCAGTTACTCGCACCGCCTGGGCGTGGGCTGGTGAGGAGGCCGGCAGTCTGCGCTCCTCGTAGCTGGGACCTGGTGATCCCGAGTGGGCCTCTCTAACCACACGGCCGCCGACTGCCACGGCCGCTGCCCCCGTCTTTCCTCCGGCGGCCACTGGCCCTGGCTCCGGCTACTACTGGTGAGGCACGTGAGGCTCACACCTGGTGCGGTGCCGCACTGTAAGAGGCACGCTCGACCAAGCCAGCGGACAACGCGGCGGATCATTTTCCTAAATGTAGTATTGCACCGCTTTTCGAACGGAGCTCTGCGTGACCAAGCTGGTGATAGTGTTGCCGACATGACATGGTTATGCCGCGTTTGGGGCTGAGCGAGGTGTGATGTTGCTTTCGTGAAAGCGACTAAAAATTGGTGCATGTTTATTTCCGTTACTTTGTGCAAGAACTTTGGAAAAGTCGGTTTGCATCGGTTTTGCGATCTAGAATCACGAGCGCGTGGTTACACACCTACCGGCCTGTTTCGTATCTTTAAGCCCTTATCGTGTGCTGCACACGCATTGTAAGCAGTTGCCGCGGGCTAAGACCGTAAACTTAGAGCGTGAACCACGAGGATTTACGGGTCGATTCTTTCCCGACTCCGCAATAAGGATATTGTTCAGTGTTGGCAAGTTTGACTGGCGGGTCCCCCATCCCCGTCCCCATTTCTAGACGTCTAGCTTTTATGATGGCGCAATTTCCCGTTGTTCCTTTGCCAGCTGTTTACTAGGCGTCTCCCCTGCCTTACCTTGTTCTTGGGCCCTGTGTACTGCGCAGTTCAGCTTGCTCGCCACGCCACACACGGAAGCAACATGGACTATTGCGTCGGTGACGTCCTTCACTCTGATGCGCCAACAGTGGCAGCTGTTTGCCGGTACTCAGGATACTTCCTGCAGTCTTACTAAGCGTCCCTGCCAACACACGAACGAGCGAACGAGCCGCGTCGTCGTCAGACGCTCACGCGACAGTCGGAAGTCAAGGTCGTCTCACGCCATGCCCGCCGAGTCTATATACAACGGCCTCGTAAAGAAAACGGCCGAAACGTAAAAACGAATTTCGTGGTTCGTTTTCAAGTAGGGATGCACAGCGTGAGGCTGGGTCGAATATTTCCATGAGGCGAACGAGCCGCGTCGTCGTCAGACGCTCACGCGACAGTCGGAAGTCAAGGTCGTCTCACGCCATGCCCGCCGAGTCTATATACAACGGCCTCGTAAAGAAAACGGCCGAAACGTAAAAACGAATTTCGTGGTTCGTTTTCAAGTAGGGATGCAACAGCGTGAGGCTGGGTCAGAATATTTCCCATGAGGCGAACGAGCCGCGTCGTCGTCAGACGCTCACGCGACAGTCGGAAGTCAAGGTCGTCTCACGCCATGCCCGCCGAGTCTATATACAACGGCCTCGTAAAGAAAACGGCCGAAACGTAAAAACGAATTTCGTGGTTCGTTTTCAAGTAGGGATGCAACAGCGTGAGGCTGGGTCAGAATATTTCCCATGAGGCTGTAACAGGAAGGAGCTGAACGTTGCTGAGTGATCCCAAACAAGGTCATCATGGTCAACATATCATCATATGTTATGCTTATTTCCCGTTGTGGTATTACTCGTGAGATGCTTTCTTATTTGTTCTTTTCTGATCTTTCTGAAACACTCAGGTCTCTTGCTCCAGCACATAGGTGTACGTTTCTGAAAATTATTGGGAGGGCGCATTGCATGAAGGCGATGCGTGGACCTAAATGTATTGAGAGGGCATACCGTTTAAGGCCCATGTTAAAAGTTCACATTATTGAGATTGCACAGCTAACATTTTTTTTCGGGGGGGGGGGGATGTGCCCTCCCAAAAGCACATACAGCTACACTCCTAGTATTGGGATGGCACGGCCAACATTGTGGGGGGAGGGGAAGTGTCCGAAGCCTATGTGATTCAAATATACATTGCAGCGTGAAAGAAATCGCCTCCCTTTTAACCGCTTCTCTGCGCCACTGGCAGTGCATGCTGTGCTATGCACGACCTTGTGCTGATTATTTGCGCATTGTAGGTATCATGGTGAGACCTGGGTAAGACCAGGGTGTGCGCTCCAGCACATTAGTCCAATAAAAAAGGGAGACGCTTGAGCCGACCAATCAGCGTTTGACGACCTCCGTCGATCGTGATAATGGTAAACAAACAAATTTTGTCTTTAGTGCGGCGAAACCGGTGACATCCACACAGATATCAAATTTTTTCCCCTGTTAGCGGTGACATTGTGATAAAGTAGTATTAATGATCAAGATTAAAGTAGCAAGAATGCCTTTGTAGAAAATTAGCACGAAAAATGGAACAATCTATGAATAATAGCTTCCACAAGTTTTGCCCTACCGCCTTTACTATTGCCACGGACGGCGGAGGTCGTCAAACGCTGATTGGTCGGCTCAAGTTTATATAATTGATGGTCGGCTCAAGCGTCTCCATTTTTGGGAAGCGGAGCGTTCTACCTGGTGTTCTATAGCCTTGGGTAAGACCAACGTAAATCGTTTGATTCCTCGTACGTGTAATGTGATACGTAACAATTCTGTGATGTTACGTTTTGAGGTCAAAAGTCTCCCCACGCTACACTATTAAGCGGTTTATGTGGCCACCAGTACCAGTACCACCGTTTCCTCATGAGTGCATAGTAATGCCTGGTGGTACCGAATAGTTGTGAAGTTGAGCTACATTTCATGGCAGCTGTTGCCTAATTTATATTTCGATAAATGAACGTTAGCTTCGGTCCAGCCTGTAGCTGCCGTTATCTGATGCTCGTGTCGTAAGGATGTGTCGCTGGCGTGCTAGCCGCCCGAGGTGCTGGCCTATCGACCTTCTGGCGACACCACGTCACCCTTTCTTACCGCCATCGATTAACGCCCGCTGACCGCGCCGGCCGACCTGTGGCACGGTCCACCATGTGCTCCTCCCCACTGACCTCACTAACCAGGTGTTGGATGTTCCCTCCGAGCAGGCCCGCTTCTAGCCGAGCCCCGCACCTCGCCGACACCATCGGTCCTACCAGCCACATCCTGTCCCACAGGCTCTACTGGCCCTATTGGCCCCACCTTCCCCATCGGCCTCACCGTCCCCACCGACCCCACCAGCCTCACCGGCCCCACCTATGGCCGGTGGGGCCCACCGGCCATACCGGCCATACCGTCCCCACTGACCCAACCAACCCGACCAGTCTGACCAATCCTACCGACCCCACTGACCCCACCGATCCCACCGACCCAACTGACTTACTGCCCAACCGATCGACCCCACGTACAGATCCCGCCAACCCAGTCGGTGACCATAGGGACGTCACCGACTGTGCCCACCTCCACAGTGACCCCGCCAAACCTACTGACACGCTGTCGCCGTCCACAGCACCGCACGACCACATCACACTCAGCAACCGCAGTCACGTGCTCAACAAAATGGCCCGCAACGCGGAGGCGCTGTGCGACGCCGAGGCGGCAGTCCAGCGACAGCCGTTCTGGTCCAAGGTCAGTGACCGGACGTGAGCCGACACCGCCTCGGGCAATGGAGTCCATGGGAACGCAGGTCGTGAGCTGCGAAGTGGGTTTGATGATTGGTAGAATGCGCGGGTGGAATATAACCCTGGTGGATGAACGAGTCGCAGGAAGTCAGTTTGTCTCGAGAGGAATAGCATCCTCAGGAAGGAACGATCAGAACTTCTTCGGAATCTGTTTATTTGCCACAGGGTAGGATTCGGTGTCAGTTATTCACCTGGCTCGCGCTGAATGCTCTGCAAGGACCGACATCTCACAAGCTGCGGGCGAGTCGTGTCGAGTTTCACGTGTTTTGTCGGCTGAAATAAGTTTGCGGTAGCTAACCGGCCACTTTCATCAAGCGCACGCATGAGCATTGGCGAACAGGGGGTGCAAGAGGCGACCCTACGCCAACGCCATCAGCTTGTCTGTATCAGCGTCCAGGAATGTGCCAATGTATGTGGAAACCAGCACTTAACAGAAGCTTGTTTTGATCTAAAAAAAGACATTGAACTCCAGTGTGATGTTTCCTTTTGCTGAAGTACCGAATTGTCATGGGATTCAAAAGGGCATTTTGATCAAGAGGACAATTGATACAGATTTCACAACTGGCAGCAGAAAGTCAACTATGAATGCTGTCATGTGCATATTATACCATCAATGTCCGATCTAACTGCAGCTCATGAGTTGATACCATATATTATGAGTTGTGGCTCATTGGTATTTTATGTCATTCAGGCATTATTTATGACAGCATTCGACCTTTCCTTCTCAACATCATTCCAAGTCTAACGTAGTGAAAAAGAGAGGCTCAACTATATCGAAGAGTGGGTATACGGCGAAATCTGGTGGCTCCTCTTTTGGCATTCGAAACTGTTATGGGATAGCGGGCACAAAAAGCAAAAAGGGAGAAAATGGGGCCACGTCGGAATGCTTTGCTCGCATTTACCTAGCGTGGTCTTCAGTGGCATAGCGAGTATGAGTACCTCCCCCCCCCCCCTCCTCCCCCGACGGCGGGTAACCGGACATATGATGTCAGTGTATGTAGCGAAGGCCAGCCGGCTCATTCGCTGGCGGAATGTTCGGCAAGTCATGTGCACGTTGTGTAGTCTCCTGCCTGGTACGACCACTCCGATGACGTGCTGTGATGGTGCTAAGTGATCATTATGACCGGTGCGCCCTAAACCCCAAATGACCAACCAATGTGGCACGCTGCCAGCCATATCTTGAGGCTCGTTCGATGCTGGCTGCCAGCTGTTTGCACCATCGGTCGGCGTCTGTCATGTTACGGGAGAGACATCGCATTTGTCCGACACCATATCCCAATCAGTGGAGAACACACGGCGGCGTTGGTGGCTTGCGACGGCCGTCGTAACGCGTCCTGGAGTGCCTGCGGCGTGGTGCTGACGCCGGCTCTCGGCAGGGCTACTTCCGCCAGGCGGCCGCGCTCAGCAGCCTGGGGCGGCTCGAGGACGCGCTGGTGGCGTACGTGCTGTGCGCCGCGCTGCAAGACACGCCGTCGGCAGTGCTGTCCGAGCTGCAGCTGGTAGGTAGGCCCGAGCACGGCCCGTGACATGTCACCGACACTGATCTGTTCTGCTGTCCGAGCTGCAGCTGGTAGGTAGGCCCGAGCACGGCCGTGAAGTCCCGACCTGATCTGTTCTGCTGTCCGAGCTGCAGCTGGTAGGTAGGCCCGAGCACGGCCCGTGACATGTCACCGACACTGATCTGTTCTGCTGTCCGAGCTGCAGCTGGTAGGTAGGCCCGAGCACGGCCCGTGACATGTCACCGAACGATTTTTTTTCCGAGCTGCAGCTGGTAGGTAGGCCCGAGCACGGCCCGTGACATGTCACCGACACTGATCTGTTCTGCTGTCCGAGCTGCAGCTGGTAGGTAGGCCCGAGCACGGCCCGTGACATGTCACCGACACTGATCTGTTCTGCTGTCCGAGCTGCAGCTGGTAGGTAGGCCCGAGCACGGCCCGTGACATGTCACCGACACTGATCTGTTCTGCTGTCCGAGCTGCAGCTGGTAGGTAGGCCCGAGCACGGCCCGTGACATGTCACCGACACTGATCTGTTCTGCTGTCCGAGCTGCAGCTGGTAGGTAGGCCCGAGCACGGCCCGTGACATGTCACCGACACTGATCTGTTCTGCTGTTCGAGCTGCAGCTGGTAGGTAGGCCCGAGCACGGCCCGTGACATGTCACCGACACTGGTCTGTTCTGCTGTCCGAGCTGCAGCTGGTAGGTAGGCCCGAGCACGGCCCGTGACATGTCACCGACACTGAGTCTGTTCTGCTGTCCGAGCTGCAGCTGGGGGGTAGGGGGGCGAGCACGGCCCGTGACATGTCACCGACACTGGTCTGTTCTGCTGTCCGAGCTGCAGCTGGTAGGTAGGCTCGAGCACGGCCCGTGACATGTCACCGACACTGATCTGTTCTGCTGTCCGAGCTGCAGCTGGTAGGTAGGCTCGAGCACGGCCCGTGACATGTCACCGACACTGATCTGTTCTGCTGTCCGAGCTGCAGCTGGTAGGTAGGCCCGAGCACGGCCCGTGACATGTCACCGACACTGATCTGTTCTGCTGTCCGAGCTGCAGCTGGTAGGTAGGCCCGAGCACGGCCCGTGACATGTCACCGACACTGATCTGTTCTGCTGTCCGAGCTGCAGCTGGTAGGTAGGCCCGAGCACGGCCCGTGACATGTCACCGACACTGATCTGTTCTGCTGTCCGAGCTGCAGCTGGTAGGGGCTCGAGCACGGCCCGTGACATGTCACCGACACTGATCCTGTTCTGCTGTCCGAGCTGCAGCTGGTAGGTAGGCCGAAGCACGGCCCGTGACATGTCACCGACACTGATCTCCTGTTCTGCTGTCCGAGCTGCAGCTGGTAGGTAGGCTCGAGCACGGCCCGTGACATGTCACCGACACTGATCTGTTCTGCTGTCCGAGCTGCAGCTGGTAGGTAGGCCCGAGCACGGCCCGTGACATGTCACCGACACTGATCTCCTGTTCTGCTGTCCGAGCTGCAGCTGGTAGGTAGGCCCGAGCACGGCCCGTGACATGTCACCGACACTGATCTCCTGTTCTGCTGTCCGAGCTGCAGCTGGTAGGTAGGCCGAGCACGGCCCGTGACATGTCACCGACACTGATCTGTTCTGCTGTCCGAGCTGCAGCTGGTAGGTAGGCTCGAGCACGGCCCGTGACATGTCACCGACACTGATCTGTTCTGCTGTCCGAGCTGCAGCTGGTAGGTAGGCCCGAGCACGGCCCGTGACATGTCACCGACACTGATCTCCTGTTCTGCTGTCCGAGCTGCAGCTGGTAGGTAGGCTCGAGCACGGCCCGTGACATGTCACCGACACTGATCTCCTGTTCTGCTGTCCGAGCTGCAGCTGGTAGGTAGGCCCGAGCACGGCCCGTGACATGTCACCGACACTGATCTCCTGTTCTGCTGTCCGAGCTGCAGCTGGTAGGTAGGCTCGAGCACGGCCCGTGACATGTCACCGACACTGATCTCCTGTTCTGCTGTCCGAGCTGCAGCTGGTAGGTAGGCTCGAGCACGGCCCGTGACATGTCACCGAGACTGATCTCCTGTTCTGCTGTCCGAGCTGCAGCTGGTAGGTAGGCCCGAGCACGGCCCGTGACATGTCACCGACACTGATCTGTTCTGCTGTCCGAGCTGCAGCTGGTAGGTAGGCTCGAGCACGGCCCGTGACATGTCACCGAGACTGATCTCCTGTTCTGCTGTCCGAGCTGCAGCTGGTAGGTAGGCCCGAGCACGGCCCGTGACATGTCACCGACACTGATCTGTTCTGCTGTCCGAGCTGCAGCTGGTAGGTAGGTCGAGCACGGCCCGTGACATGTCACCGAGACTGATCTCCTGTTCTGCTGTCCGAGCTGCAGCTGGTAGGTAGGCCCGAGCACGGCCCGTGACATGTCACCGACACTGATCTGTTCTGCTGTCCGAGCTGCAGCTGGTAGGTAGGCTCGAGCACGGCCCGTGACATGTCACCGACACTGATCTGTTCTGCTGTCCGAGCTGCAGCTGGTAGGTAGGCCCGAGCACGGCCCGTGACATGTCACCGACACTGATCTGTTCTGCTGTCCGAGCTGCAGCTGGTAGGTAGGCCCGAGCACGGCCCGTGACATGTCACCGACACTGATCTCCTGTTTTGGGCGTGTACTCAACATGTATGGAGTTCGCTGGAAGATTTCCTTTTTCCTAGAAGACGAACGTTTTGCGAAAATGTTGATCTAATTCAGTTCTATAATTCAGTATTTCTCTAAAGTGCCATCCTCCGCACAACACTTCATTTTCAGTTGTGATGCACATGGAAAACTGTGCTTTATTTTGTGTGGTCATTTTCGATAATCATCCCGTTGTATTCATAACTAGATAAAGAACCGGCAAACAGTTGTAGTGATCGGATGAGGATAGTTCGTGCTGGGACGTTGCCGGCCATGTCATCACGTCAGTCTCGAACTGTGCTCACAGTGTACATCTCACAGACTGACCGTGCTGAAGCTGCGACCATTTTACCGCCGGCAAGTGGCCGGTCGTTCGTTACCTCGCTCGTTCGCGACCACAGTTCGGCTAACCTGTGCCCGTTTTCCTCGAACCGGCACTCGCACTCCTGCCGACCCGCGTCCGTATTTCCTGCAGCCCGTATCCGTACTCCCGCGCTAACTTCGCGCCGGTTTCCCGGCAACCGGCGACCCGTCCCCCATGGTGAGCACACGCCCACCGGGTAACTGTGAACTGTATCGGCACCAGCTGCTGAAGCGTATCCTGCGGCGGCGGCACCTCTCCGACGGCCACGTCAGCAAGCAGCGGCGCCGCAACGACTCGGCCAGCGAGCGGCAGCAGCGGCGGCGCCGCGACAGCGGCACCAGCGAGCAGAAGCAGCGGCTCCGCGGTAGCGCCTCCAGCGAGCAGAAGCAGCGGCTCCGCGGTAGCGCCTCCAGCGAGCAGAAGCAGCGGCTCCGCGGTAGCGACTCCAGCGAGCAGAAGCAGCGGCACCGCGGTAGCGACTACAGTGAGCAGAAGCCGCGGCTCCGCGGTAACGACTCCAGCGAGCAGAAGCAGCGGCTCCACGGTAACGACTACAGCGAGCGGAAGCAGCGGCTCCGCGGTAGCGGCGCCAGCACCGACCTGCAACACCACCTGCACAGCGACGACAGCGACTCTAGCACGGTGGGTAGCGTCACCGGTCCACAGTGGGACGAGGTACGGCCTAACGGGCGTGGGCGGACTGTCTTACCACGCGTTGACTCATCTAGGCTGTCCTTGGCCCCTTCGGTGTTACACAAACTGTCTCAGATTCCTCCGTATTACCCAGACTGTCTCGGGTGCCTTCCGTGTTACACAGACTGTCTTGGGTGCCTTCCGTGACATGCAGGCTGTTTCGGGTGCCTTGTGTGTCATCCAGACTGTCTCGGATGCCTTCTTTGCCATCCGGGCTGTTTCGGGATGCCTTGTATCGTCCAGATTGTCTCAAGTGCCTTGTGTGTGTCATCCAGGCTGTATCGGGTGCCTTGTGTCGTCCAGGCTGTCTCGGATGCCTTATGTGTCATCCAGGCTGTTTCGGGTGCCTTGTGCGTCATCCAGACTGCCTCGGATGCCGTCCGTGTCATCCAGGCTGTCTCTGGTGCCTTGTGTGTCATCCAGACGGGTGCCTTGTGTATCGTCCCGGCTGCCTCGGATGCCGTGTGTGCCATCCAGGCTGTCTCGGGCGCCTTGTGTGTCGTCCAGACTGCCTCGGGTGCCTTGTGTGTCATCCAGACTGTCTCGGGTGCCTTATGTCGTCCAGGCTGTCCGGGCCATTAATCATTGTGGTTCATGGCGAGTTGTACAATATGGTTTGCTGTATCTGCCGATGAGTGGGTGCACCAAATGGTCAAATCATCGGCGTACAGAGAATATTTTAGACCGGGAGCAATCAGGTAAGTTGGTCCAATGCATCGTTGATCATAATGAGGAATAGGGTTGGGGATGGGACGCTGCCTTGCGGGACGCCTTGATCGTGAGTGTTGGGGCGGAAATAGACGTTGCCGCAACGGACAGTGAAGGAACGATTGTCGAACAAATTGGCGATAAAGGTGGCCATTCTGACCTTGATACCAATTCGGTGTAATTTAATTCGATGGGCAGAACTGTGCACTTTATTAAACACAGAATGCAGGTCTAGAAAAGGGCGATAGTTGCGATTTTGTTCGCGAATCAACGCTCGATTGAGTCGACAATTTCGATAAGGTTGTCAACGGTACTTCGCCTTAGTGTGAAGCCGCTTTGGAAAGGGGATATTAATTTTGTTATTTTTAAGATAGACTCTGATTCGTCCATTAACCATGCGCTCAAATATTTGGCAAGCACAGTTAGTGAGAGAGATAGGGCGATAGCTAGAAGGGAGGTGTCCAGGCTTGAGAGGTTTAGCAATAGAGATGATAGTGCTAGAAGACCAAGAGGCTGGGAAAGTACCGTCAATCCATAGTTGATTTAGCGCCGAAAGGAGGTTGTCTTTATCGGAGTCAGAGAGATTTGGAAAGAAGGTGTATGCCAATTGATCAGGGCCAGCAGCAGTGTTGGTTATTTTTTAGAGGGACAAATCTAGTTTATAGAGGGTAAAGGGGGCGTTGTATGGTTCAGAGTTGTCGGAGCCAAATTCACAGATGGCAAGAATGCCGCGAAGGAATGTGGTGGTGTGCTGTGAATACTGAGTGTTGGAGATGTCAGAGTATTAAGTGGCGAAGTGTTCCGCGACGGCTGTGGGTTCTGTTATGTGGCGTTGGTCAACCGTCATTTGTGGGAATGCGCGGTGTGGGGATCTGCCATTGGAGAAAGAGCGAATTTGGGTCCAAATTTGGGAGATGGGCGTAAATCTATTCAAAATAATGAATTGGAATATAGTTGTCAGCTGTGTTTTTTGGCCGCAAGGATAATTTGCTGACGTTTTTAGCCTGCCGGGCTTCTAACATGTCTTGTGGGGTCTAAATTTCCGCTCAGCCCGCCGCCGCGGGTGACGACGCGTTGGCACTCATCGTTCCACCACGTCACGTGTTTACGGCCGGGGAGCGGGCCGTAAACACGTGCCGTAAACACTCCCCCTCCTGTCCTTGCACTTGCCAGGATAGGAGGGGGAGATGGAAGCCGAAGTCAGGTAGAGGACAGAGGTCAGTGGCAGGTGGACGGAAGGGGGCGATGTGTGTGTTGTGGGTGGGTGTTTGGTCATTTCAAAAGACATTTGGTCATTAAAAATGTTGTGGGTGTTGAGGAGTGTTTCAAAGTGATGTTCGCGTGGGGATGTGGTGTCGCAACCCCATGCCTGGTGGTGGGCGTTGAGGTCGTCCAGCACCAGACAGGGGTGTGGGAGGAGACCCCGAAAAGGTTGGTCACATAAGCTAAGGATAGCGTAGGAGTGGGGGGGGAAGATGAGAGAGAGAGAGAGAGACAGACAGACAGACAGACAGACAGACAGACAGACAGACAGACAGACAGACAGACAGACAGACAGACAGACAGACAGACAGACAGACAGACAGACAGACAGAGACAGAGACAGAGACAGAGAAGTACAGTGAGCTCTAGTTGTGCAATTTGGTCATCTACGGCAACACAATTCAGGTTATTGGCAATGGTGATCGGGCGATGGAGAAGGGTGTCCGAGATAAATAAGGCCACCCTGCCTGCGCCGGACTCTGTATAATTTCTGTTATGGGTGTACAGGGAGTAGCCAAGGATGTTAAAATTGTACTGGTCATTGCTGCGCCATCGGGTGGGTCTCTTGAACGGCGGCAATCATTGGTTTATTTTTGACGAATTCTGCCGAATGGGATATGAGAGACTTCGTATTCGATTGGAGCAAGAATTCAGTGGTGGGTGTCTGCATTAGTGGTGGTGGTGGTGGTGGTGGTCATCACGCCCTCGTAGGTGCGTGTGTGGCCGGGAGGGTGCACACCCTGAGGGGGCGACGTCGGGAAAGCCCATGCCTGAGAGGGCGTGGCAGCTTGGTGGCGCTGGGGGGGGTCGGTGGAGGGGGAGGGGTGGCTCGGAAGGTCGGGACGGAGGGCGTGCGGTCACCTTGGCTGGGGTCGGCCACAGGAGGGGGGGGGGGGCGAACCCACACCACCGGTATTGTGGGAGACAGTGTGGGGGGGGGGGCTCGTGCGGCGAGGCGGCGCTGCTGACGGTCCTTGGCGTCGAGCCAGGCTGGGCAGCGAGGGGACGAAGCCGAGTGCGATCCCTGGCAGGCCGCGCAGCGGGACTCGTCGGACGTGCACTCGTCTGTGGGGTGCCCTTCGGCACAGCGGCCACACACCGGCTCCTCTGGCGCGACATACTACTCGGGTGCCCGTACCGCTGGCAGAAAGCGCAGCGGGCCAGGGGCGGAGCGGGGTCCAGGGGCGGAGCGGGATTCGCAGATAGCCCGCCATGATGTGAGCAGGCTGGTTCAGTGTCCTGAAGCCAAGCTTCAGGACGGGGCCAGAGCGGGACCGGCGGCCGAGTCGGGTGACCTCGTACACCCCCTGAGGTGTGAGCTCGGTAAGGGGTTCCTCCTCCGTCATCTCTGTGAGCTCCGGGGCGTACGCCGTTACAAAGGCCACGTTTAGCCTGTCGGCCAGTTCTACGGCGGTGTCGGCGCCCAGAAACTTACTCATGTTCAGGAGGGCTCAGGTCTGGGAGGCTTCCCTGATCCGCACAAGGAGGGACCCCGAGCGGATGACCTTGGCGGAGTTCACTCCGCCGGTCCAGCTTTCAATCTCCCGCGCTATGGCGAAGGGAGATGTTCGTGCCCATGAGCCCTCCCTCCTGGTTAGGAGAAGGAAGGACTCACCCTCGGGTGGGTCCCGGGGAGGGAGCAGATGGGCTCCCTGACGGGGCGACACCCACCGCCCTCCGAGGGGGGGCGGGGGCATGCCGGGCAGGGGAGAGAAGGTGTGGAGTATACTGTGTAAAGGGCATCCAGAAGGGGAGCAGACAAGATAGGCACCCTGAGGGGGTGCTACAAGGAAAGGGTGAAAATAACTGTTGTGAAAAGGTGGAGAAAGACACAGAGTTGTAGGGATGTGATCAGTCGGTCAGAGGCGGGCGCAGTACGATGGCGCTATCCTTTGAGCCAGAAAGGAACCCCTAACCGGCTCTAACATATAGGGAGGGATGGGACACAAACACTGACGAGCTGGCCGACGGCACAATTCGGTTTCCCGACGACGCCCGAGAGCGCCGCTGGGCCGAAGGGAAGTGCGAGGGGAGCTGCGTTGGCTAATCCGGCGAGCAACCTTCAAGTAGTGGAGCTGTCGGCTAGTCCGGCGAGCAACCTACTCGTAGGCCGGGTGACTTACGTCACCCGAGGCGCGGAGCTTCCCGTAAGTGCCCTGAGAAGGGCACCTACGAGACAGCTGGAGTGGGTGGGTAGGGCACTTACTCGGCGGGCAGCGTCGCAGCTTGATCTCCGGATGTGATGTCGAGACGATCAGCAACCAAGTCTTCTCAAGCCTCCGCCGTTGATTAAATATGGAAGGATTTTGCCTGTTTGATTATGCTCATAATTCAATGAAGTGCTTCCACGATCTTTCACGAAAAATACAACAGTCGTTTTATCGACGCTATTTTCCGCTCATGTCGCAAGGCACGATGACATGACAATATTAGTTCCACGGTATTCTGTCAATTTTAGCCTCGGTTGGCTATTTGTTTTGTTATTGTATACCAGCCAACCAGTCCCCAGCCATATCATGCTTTATCGTCGCAAACGGCCCAACCAGAACCAGCCACATTTGCGAGGGCTTAGCCATGCCATAAGAAACGAAGTAATAGCCCAGACGCCAATGGCAATTCTCCACATTAGCAGGAGCAGCTTTGCCGGCGCGCCGCCTTACATAACGCTGCACGGCGGCGGCCGCCGGACTATTCGTCAGCATGCTGCCGGCTTACGCAACCAACCAGACGGGCCACCTGTTACGTAACAACGGCCGTCCCCACCCCAGTTGATGCGGTGCACTCGTGTCGGACGGTGGGGTCGCATCGGCGCCCGCCTCTGCAGCCAATGTTTTCGGTACAATCGCACGAGGGGGAGACGGGACTGACTCGCCACCTCTTGTTAGTGAAGAAGTTAGTGACGCCTGACTCGCCCCTCTATTTGGGCTTTGTGGCACGTCACGTTCGTTAGTGCAGGCCGGCTGTTGTGCTGATGAGTTCGTGTGCACATATCTGGCGTCACGCACGGTATACATCAGGAAAGTCAGATGGCAGTCAGTTGTCACTCGTGCGAAGATGGTCACGAAGATGTCCAATAACGACCGAGAACACCGTTGTGCCAGATATAGCTGGAGCGCAGGTCAGCCAGTGGAACGGACGGCGTCCAACGGCCTGCGACTGTGGGCGAGCCATTGATCACGCCATGTATTGCACCGGAAAAATCTACCGGCAGTGCCCGGCCCCGACAATCGGTTTAACCATACGTCATGTAGTCGTACAGTCATCAAGTTTTAAGACTTGCTAAGAGGTACAGGGTCGATCTGAGTTAAGCCCATCAAGGGAAGATACTACAAGACGAGAAGAAGTTGAGACACCTCTAGCCAATGTTTAACGAAGTTCTAAGGAGCTATTTACGCCGTTGTGTTAGCATGGCCAAAGTCTTAAGCATCACATGCCTGAAGGCCGGTTCTCAATCCACCATGAAGTACACCGGCTACTAGCAATTGATGAGCTGGGCGCTAAATGATCACATTTTTGGTCGAAGCGCCCTCAAACTCAAATGACTAACAAAACCAATTTAAACGTAATCTAATACATCTACTGATATAAATTATTCCCGTTCGCCCTATTATCTATCCCCGTACTGCACAACATTTAATTAAATGATATATTCTTGGATCTAATTAATATATCCACCAGAGGTGCAGCTAGGATGGGGGGGGGGCTCCCCTTGTCACCCAAAAATACGATAAAACGAGGAATTGTAAGATTTTCACCACGCAAAACCCTAAATCTTCGGTGCGCTTCTCCGCCGGCAGCTTTCCCTATTTCATCACATTTTTTTGGTCGCACCCTTTAGGAAAATATTGGCTGCGCCACTGGTATCCACCTAGTTCTAGAGAACTACCAACCCAATTTTGTTCCCATGGCCATTCTCATTAGCATCACAACCCTAAGGAAGGTACTGAATCCACTGCCATGTGCGTGCGTCTGTTACTGGCATAATTACTCCTGTATCAGCATGAGCTAAGACAAATGCTAGTATCAATTCCACTCCATTCAACTTAATCGTCATCCCCTTACTGCACAACTTATAATAAAGCATAAGATTATTGGAACTAAATAATCTTTCCAACATGTTTTGTGTACTTGATTCAATGAATGATTCTCCAGTACATCATCAGCCAGCGCATTCCATCAATCCAACACCTGTGGCTGAACGCTTAGTGGCATTTCACTGTCCTGCACATTGACTTATCTAACCTGAATTGTTGACCCATACGTGATTCCCTAAATATAAGACCATCATTCAGATTGACGTTATCCAACCGGTTTACCATATTAGGTATGCCCTTCATATCGCTCCTGCATCTCCTATGCTTGGATGAGTTGATCTGAGGCCGTAAGCCTCTGATCATGTTCTAGATTGCCTACTCCACTGATAAGCCTAGTAGCTTTACGCTGCACTCTTTTTAGCTTACCTATATCCCTTGCTAAGTAAGGGCTCCATGCCTGTGCACAGTATTCCATAAGCGAGGTCAGGGGTGCACATAGGCAGAGTACACTTTTGCCATAACTTGCCTGTTTTTATTTCGAAAGCTTCTAGTAATTATTCCTAACATTCTAATCACCCTGTTTTAGTTGAGTTACGTTGTTTGTTCTGCTTTAAGGTCCCTTGAAACTAACACTCCTTAGCCCTTTTCTTCTTTAATGGCATCGAGTTCACACCTCCCATTGTATATCTAAATGTTCTACCTCCAGGCCCCAGATGAATCGCACGCTTATGATTGTTGAAAGACACCTGCCATTTATCAGCCCCAGTAGCGGATACAGGGGGGGGGGGCGCTGGGGTATGTGCCCCCTCTCCATGGAAAGATGGCTCCCCTCGGGCGGGAAAAAGCTCGAGTGCACCTCCCCCCTGAACGATTTTCAGCTAAAGACGTCTTTTTCAGGGGAAAAGATGCTCCTTTGGGACGAAAAGGCTCGAGTGCACCCCCACCCCCGCTCAGCGAAACATAAAAATGCTTGTAAAACGCTTACCAACAAGCTCGAAAGGGCAGTATACTCGAGTGCACCCCTTCTCCTTCCAACCGCCAAACAAATGTTTTCGTCCGAGGAAATGTGTATCCCCCTGACGAAAATTTCTGGAGCCGCCACCGATCATCCCACTTTTAACGTTTTCTAAGTCTAGCCGAATATTGCTAGATTCATGCTGTTGTTCCCAGATTCCTACCAGTTTGATATCAACAATTTTAGGCACCCTCTTTTCCAGCCCTACCTGAATGTTGTTTACAAATATGGTAAATGTTTATGTTTATGTCTATTTGTATGACAAGAAACACCCACAGGCCAATGCTCAGTTACGGATGCCCTGCTCCAGTAATGGATCCTTTATGTATGTGTGTATTGTAGGTCACTACAATACACACAGATATACAGTCACACAATATAAAAACATGCGCGCACCTGCGTTCAACTGGTGTACAAAAGAAAAACAAAACAAAGCAAAACAATGCGATCATACACGGCGCTAAGTCAAGGAGGTTAATTATGCCAAACTTCAGTGTAAACGCGTCATTTCACTCATCGCAAATACTGCATGCCTGGGACTGAAGAAAATCAACATGTGGATAAGAGGCAAGAAGTCGGTTCACAGTTGCCGGTAAACGTTCCAGCAAGCAGTTCTGGACCGTAAGCACACAGGCCCAGAGTATGTAGAGTAAATTATATTGGCGTGTGCGGCGACCAGGAATGTGTAGACAGAAGGGGGACATTAAGTGAACACGGTTCAAATGGTGATGGAATATATTGTGTAGGACGCGAATGTCAGCCTGTGTGAGACGGGCCCTCAAAGATTGCACTTTGGAGGGGTTTAGAAGAGCATTCCAGTAGCAATCCCTGAGTCCGTGAGCGAGAGCTTAGCCACATCAGAAACCGGTGCTGCAAGCGCCCAAATCTAGATAAGTAAATTGACTGCGGCACCGCTCCAAATAACACTGCCGTACTCCACCACAGAGCGACCGCGAGCATTGAAAACAGCAAGGGTGGCTGTGTGCTCAAACCGTGCCTGTCTAGGAAGATACCGCATCTGCATGCTCCGCATCAGCAGTCTCAGCATCCGGTTTTCCTCAGATATAGTGGTGCCGATGTGCTGAACGAAGGCTAGTTTGGCATCTAAAATTACGCCCTGGTTTTGCATCTCTTGACGGCGCTGCAGCTGGCAACCGTTGAGGTAGCATGATGCAACGTTCGGTGCACTTTGGAGCGTGACGGGTCGGTACTTGGCAGCATTTCATTTCAGCGTCCAGGTTCGAGACCGTTGACACAACTTGTCCAAATCAGCTTGGAGAGCATCAAGGTGTGTGGGGGACTGTATGGTGTGGAAAATGTTCGCATTGTGTGCGTACAATAAACAATTTGTATATTTTGTCAGTTTTAACAATTTGTCAATTTGTCCCGATGTGAAGCGGGATGTCAGCGACAGTGTACAGAACAGCGGGCTGTGAATGCTAACATCGGGCACGCCTGAGAGAACAGGTGTCCATTAAGAGTGCTTACCACTAACCACAGCCCGCTGCATGAGTCCAGATCTAGTCTAGTCATATAAATCTAGTCATGTGTATGCCGTGCCAGTTATGTGTAATGAATGTTTCAGTTTATGCAAGAGTAGTTTCTGATTAACACTCGTAAATGCCGAAGCTTAGTCAGTGTATGTGGCATCCGTCTGCTTATAGCACGACATTGAGCATCAACATTGAGCTGTGGAACATAAAGGTTCGTCACACAGGACCTTTGGGTGATGAAGGAACGCTCATGGCCTGAAAATGACGCTTATAGGAACTGCTAATACTGGAGCGCACTGGACTAAAATCCTCGCGTGTATGTCATCAGGCTTATTCAGCTTTACTGTCTGCAACTTATTTGCTATAGCTCCTGTAGTTATTGTAATTGCTAGTTATTGCTGGGAGTCGGGAATCGCGAACATGGACGCGTCTAGCCAACAGTCATACACAACTTTTTCCAAGACCTCGGAACATATTGGTAAAAGAGAGGTGGACCTATAACGGAGAACTATGATGCCCCAAGTAAAACATCATTCCATTCAGATTTACATCCATTGAAAGCTACCCTTTGTTTCCTTTCCCGTAACTATGCTTCAATCCAGCCTGTAGCTTCCATCAACCCCGTGCTGCTTCAGCTGATGAATTAGACGCTTTTGTGAGACTGAAGTTTTCCTACGGTCTAAGTACACTACATTTGTCCTGCTTCCATTGTCAACTTTCCTAGTTATATAATCCATAAATTGAAGAAGTTTAGCTAAGGAAGACCTCCCAGATCGGAATCCATGAAGAGTACCCCTTAAAAGGAAGTTTATCTGGTCCCTTTAAATGTCTATCAAGCTGAGTCTGAATATTTTCCTTGACAATTTTGTTTTGTCAACACTGCAAACTAGTGAGGTTAAGCCAACTGGCCTGTAATTTCCCACAATTTGGATTAACCTTTTTGAAAGTCGGCACTACAATTGCACTACGTCAATCTGCAGGTACTTCGGAACGCTCAAATGGCCTGAAAATGACGCTTCAAGGAACGGCCAATACTTGAGCGCGCTGGACTAAAATCCTCGCGTGTATGTCATCAGGCTTATTCAGCTTTACTTTCTGCAACTGACTTTATATAGCTCCTGTAGTTATTGTAAGACCTAATATATCCCCTGCCATTACAAAACCTTCAGTGTCTCCATATGTACTTAAATTTTCTTAGTAAAAACGGATAGCCCACGTACCGCCGTCCGACGCTGGGCATGGTAGCGGCCTGACACTGGCCAGCACCAACGCCTGACTCTGTGCTGAGCTGACGTTTGGTGTGTGATGTTGGGCGGGCTCTGAGCTGTGTGGGGCTGACGTCTGACGGCAAGTATGGCCGATATCTGACTGCGCGGGACGACGCCAGACCTCTGATGCTGGGTGGGGCTGACGTCTGACGTCTGATGCTGGGAGGGCTCTGGACTGTGTGGGGCCGACGTCGGATGCTGGGTGGGGTTGACGTCTGATGTGCGGGCTGACGTCTGACGTCTGATGCTGGGTGGGGCTGACGTCTGACGTCTAATGTTGGGAGGGCTCTGGACTGTGTGGGTCCGACGTCTGATGCTGGGTGGGGTCGACGTCTGACGTCTAATGGTGAGAGGGCTCTGGACTGTGTGGGGCCGACGTCTGATGCTGGGTGGGGCTGACGTCTGACGTCTGATGCTGGGAGGGCTCTGGACTGTGTGGGGCCGACGTCGGATGCTGGGTGGGGTTGACGTCTGATGCTGGGTGGGGCTGACGTCTGACGTCCAATGTTGGGAGGGCTCTGGACTCTGTGGGTCCGACGTCTGATGCTGGGTGGAGTCGACGTCTGACGTCTAATGGTGAGAGGGCTCTGGACTGTGTGGGGCCGACGTCTGATGCTGGGTGGGGCTGACGTCTGACGTCTAATGTTGGGAGGGCTCTGGACTGTGTGGGGCCAACGTCTGATGCTGGGTGGGGTTGACGTCTAATGTGCGGGCTGACGTCTGACAGCGACATCTGACCTGTGCCGCTGTTCGCAGGACGTGCCGTTGGTGACGCGGAGTCGCAGTCCGTCGGTGGACGCGCGGCTCAGCCGAATCATCCAGCGATGCCATACCGCCGCGCGCGCGCTCAAAAGTAAGCCAACAGCGGCCAGTGTACTCCCGGGGTGCCAAACGCTGGCCCGATACTCCCCACAGGCGTGTCTGTGGGGACTAGATGCGAATGGAGACACTCCGTGTCTCTTGACAGCGATACCACCGACTTTCGGAGCAAAATGCATCATGTCACGGATGCGAAATCTGACGAAGGCAGGTTATCGTATGCACTCGTGTGCGGTATACGGACACAGGTTGTCTGGTCGTCGCGTGACAGTTGATTGTCATGGGTTCGGCTGATGCAAAGCTGACGTCGTGGCTGAGTGGGACTGACGTCTGATGACGATGACGTACTACTGACCAGTGGCTTCTCGGTAGCCTGTGGGAGAGGCTGACCTGTGAGGCGGTTTTTCTCGCCAGGTATTGATTTGGCTGGTAGCGCTTGAATTCACCTTGCCATTTTAAGTTGTCGAGTGAGGGAAGCCATCAATACGTCTCTGTTACCTACCGCTGCGCGACGTGCTGTTGCCCGCGTGCTGTTTTGTGTGGAGTGGAACTGTTGCCAGCTGAGCGACTCAACTTTCAGGAAGTTTCAACAATGCATCCAAGCAGGCAAAATTGTAATGACGCACCAGCGCCCCCGCTGTTTTGAGTCTGAAAGTTCCTGGAAGCATATGCGTCGCCACGCATATTAGATGGAAGTTGGAGAGAGGATGAGAAGGTTTTAGGTCAACTTTTTCCGCAGGCATAATATTTAAGTTCAATTTTATAGCTTAGCTATTTTGAAGTCCTATTTGTTTTTTTGTCCTCAATACGCCCCCGCCATGCAAACACACTATGTACATAGGGCAGAGGTTTCATTTTGCCGCATCCTTGCGGAGCAGTCTTGCTCTCAGGTTTCCCGCTGGAGCTGTGACATGTTTTGCGCACGACGGGGCTATCCCAACATGTTTATAGAACTACTCCTGTGACACCGAGGCGAGGCCTTGCCCTTGGACCTTGCCATCGGACTGAAGCAGCTGCTCAAAGACGGATCATGCCCGCGAATCAGATGTCGCCAGAGCTGGTCTGCCATAGCTAATCCCGTGGCACGTTGAACACTCCCCAGTTACTGCCGTCGGTGTAGGAGCCCGCCGAGGAAACGTCCACCCCGGGTTAAATTTAAACCGATGGCCTCCAACATTCTAAACAAACTCACTAGCTGGCTGTGCCGCCAAGGCAGTAAATGTCGAGAAGTTAGGCTTGACCCCCACCCTCCGGTGGTGGATTTGTGCTTTAGGGCGCGTCGACTGCGTTGGTCATTTTGCCCCCATGACCCCCACCCTCCGTTCTCCGTCGTGGCGACGGCCACGTCCAGAAGTATGTATTTTGAAGGCTTAGACATTAGATGCGGCGCAGGCGGCCTGGCTAGTGCCCGGGTGGTTCTCGGATGTTTTGAAGAGGATTAATGTTTGCATACACAGTAAAGAGCTCCATTAATAATGCGCAGGATTTGTGGGCGGAATTTCCCACTACCACAGGATATTTCAAACTAAGAGGGCTAAGCTGGCGACACGAAATCCCATGGTGTGTCGTGAGGTCAGAGCAGCTGCATACTGTGCTATGATTTTACGAAGGTGTCGCCAAGGTCACGGTTTGTCACCTTGGGTCAATCGTGGTGAACAGCCACTATCTGCCGTCTGGGGACCATTCTTGACGCAAAGTTGCACGCCGTTCCAAAGCGTTACGTCAGTTGATGTATAGTTCAATTCTGAACTGGCAAGTGGAAAGCCCCTTTTTCTTCCCCTGATCTCCGAGAAAGGACGAGAGATGAGGGAGAGTGCATCCTCCGCCCACCTTTAGCGCTCCTAGTTATCATCTTCCTGTCATATCAATCTGTAGATATCTCCCTGTAGATATCAGTTCGCCTGTCGCCTGCGCGGCATCCGTGCCGCGCCGCGCCGCGCCGCGCCGCGCCCGTCTCGGCGTCTGACGGGGCGTGTGGTCGACAGCGCGCGAGGGCAAGCAGTACACGCGCACGGTAGCCGATGGTCAGGCGAGTCGGGACGACTTCGAGTGCACGCTCTGCTACCGGCTGCTGTGGCAGCCGATGTCGACACCGTGCGGCCACACCTTCTGCAGGTCGTGCATCGACCGCTGGCTCGACCACAGCCCCACCTGTCCGCTCTGCAAGATGACGCTCGACGAGGTGGGTCGCCGAGCGCTCTAACCAGCTGAGGTATCGGGACGGCACTGAGCTACCGGGGTTTGGTTTTGCGTGGTGAAATTCTCTATTTCCTGTTTTGTCTTGTGCATTTTTGATTGCTAAGAGGGAGGGCAACCCCACCTTGGCTGCGCCTGTGTATATAAGACGTTGAGCTATTATCTGGCTATTGTACCTCCACCCCCCCCCCCCCGCCCCCGCTCCGGACATATTGACAGCAGTGCTTCTGGCCATTGCAGAATCCCATATTTCCATTAATCCGTGCCTGATCCATTCTGTTTCCCGGTGCCAGGGACGACTATGTCGTTATGGTGTTGCGAAACACGAACTCATTTCACATTGGGGTGTAGTTTTCTATACTTGTTGTGAGCCTGGACTCCAACATCTCTGCCTTGGTTCCACCTTCTTTGCCTTAGTCCCACCAACCGCTTGCTCTCTTTACATGAAACCCTATGGAGTGAGCCTCACCAACGAAATTGGCAGCACTCATCGCCTCGTTTGTTATTTGGTTTGTGGAGCGCTGTGACCAGTCCTTAATCACTCGCGTCCACGCTCATTGCCTCCATGCATTGGGCTCCAATAATTTTCGAACTTCTCCACCCATGATTCGCGTCCAGTGGTCACAGTCTGGCTGGGAAATGGGATAGCATTAGGTGCATGAACTGGCCTGCTAACATTTTTGTTTAATGCTCTAGAAAACAATAAGCCCCACGTCTTGCGATGCGTGCTCATTTTCTTCTTCGATTTAGCATTTGGGACGTCATGCTTGATCATTAGTGACGGCACTTTTGAACTTCACATACTCATTGGATGCCATGTCTGATGAAACCCAACTTCCCTAACTGTGAATTTGACGTGTGCAATTATTGACGTGTGCAAGGGTGAAACCCCAACTGTTAATTGGCAAGACAAAATTAGAAGCAGGGTGCGGTTCTCTTGTGGGGGAGTGGGGAGGGAGAGAGCATCTACAATCCAAAGCGAGATACCCAGGGACAAGTTTCGAAATTTCAGATCACTATAAAAAATTGTAGCTTTGGAATACTTCCAAGGCCTGCGCAGTATCATTGTGTGCCGAGAACTAACACATTGTCGCCTACGCATAATCGCCTACGCATTGTCGCCTACGCATACCTCTTGGCCCCGAGTAAGTTCAACGATCAGTTATCTGAATTTGTCCTAATTGGGAATAGTGTAGTGCACCAACAATGAAGCATCGCCCCTCGCCCGGAACTTTAATGAGGCCTTGCCGGGTGACACACCCTGATGTACACGAGACACTAAACGGCGGTGGCGTGTGTCGGTATTGTCGAGGGCTGCTGCTCCGCCGTGACGTCAGTTGTGACGTCAGCTGTGACGACGCAGTTCCTGGCCGACCGGGGCCGCGCCACCAACACGTTCCTGCGCTACGCCATGGAGACGCTGCTGGCGGCCGAGACGGCCGAGCGTAAGCGCGCGCACGACGACGAGCTGCTGGCCGACTCGTCGGCCGGCCACGACCGCCACCACCAGATCCCGATCTTCGTGTGCACGCTGGCGCTGCCGACGCTGCCGTGTCCGCTGCACGTGTTCGAGCCGCGCTACCGGCTCATGGTGCGGCGCAGCATGGAGAGCGGCAGGCGCGAGTTCGGCATGTGCATGCCCAGCAGCTCGCACAGTCACCAGTGAGTCGGACGGGGCGTGCCGAGTAGGCGGCACGGGGCGGGTTGTGTGTGTGTGCGGGCAGGCGGTGGCGAAACGCCTTGGATTAATGTCTAGATGGTGTGCGTGTCCGTGTGTGGATGAGGAAGGAAATGCGGTGGTTCCATGGATCTCTGGCGTTATACGCACCTGTCAGGAAATCGTTGTCGCCGTCTTGTTATTTAAAAAAAGCAATGTGATATGCTGCTCTGTGGCGTTGCCCTCCCTCATCAGTGCTTCGGAGCGCCGCAGCTAAGACGTGCGCTGCCTGCCCTTACATTAAGGTGGACAGAGCATCGCCTGAGCCGCTACCCACTGCCCTTTAACCTGACGACCGTGAACACCTGGCCGTAAGCCGCTGCCCGTGAACTCCTGGCCGTGAACCCCTGGCCGCTTAGCTCCGCCAAGCGCCGTCAACTGTGGCTCTATACCGAATGTTCTGGTGCTGTTCGCGTCCACACCCGAGCGCCGCTTCGTGTGATGAGACGGTGGCCACTGTATGAGGCGGTCAGCTGATTGTAGTGTATAAGCGGTTTAATCAAGGTGATCAATCGAGAAAAAAAATGCCGTGTCAATGGACTGCTCTGTGGAAAGTGGTGCGCCAATGCGTCACCAGG
Source organism: Ashinkailepas kermadecensis (assembly GCA_034440615.1). Taxonomy (NCBI): domain Eukaryota; kingdom Metazoa; phylum Arthropoda; class Thecostraca; family Neolepadidae; genus Ashinkailepas; species Ashinkailepas kermadecensis. The sequence goes on from JAOTOM010005088.1 coordinate 506,306, forward strand.
TCTTGAATGCTTATTCGGCGTGCATCGTTGATTGCCTTTGCCTACATATGCAGATACAGACATGCTGTATACACAGCAAGGGACTTGGATACGTTATGTAAGCTGTGGAAGCTGACAAGTTTGCTTCAAGTATACAGCGAGGTTGCGCTAATTGTGGCTTCGCCATCAGCCTTCCGTGGCTTACGAGTGCACCTATGTGGACAACTATAAGCCATTATGCCTTATTCAACGGCGCGGTTTTAACCTGTGCAGGGTGTTGATGTAGCCGCTTCCAATGGTTTTTCACAGCCACGGGAAAATGGCATATGTCAGTGGGCACCCGTCTGGAAGAACTGAGCAGGTATCCTTCCCCGACATTATGGTATAAACACCTTAATGATAAGTCAGGCCACTGAGTTATGACGTCATAAGAGATAGCATTTCAGACCGTTTTTCGCCGAAATCGCGAATTATCGGCAATCGCTCTCAATTATTATCTCCAAATGGCCAGCATTGGATGTGCTAAGGTGAGGAACAATTCAGCGAAAGTGTTCACATAGGTCAGTAATCTTCCCAACGTCGTTCAGAGGTCATGAAAACAGCTTGGCCTCAAATTACATTTTTCGGCTTCTGAGTCAGTCTGGCGTTAATTTGGACGCCGAAGCTATTTTGGTGTCCATTTGTGTCCCCAGGCACACAAACAAATGGTGTCTTCGGCCACTATTTCAGAAGTTTCCAAGACGAGGTCAATATTCCGACCCCACCTGACCCTTGACCAATTGGTCGAAATGTAACAGGTCTTACATTGTTGGTGTCCCAAGGCACTGAGGAATGCTACTTGAACTACTACTACCATTGGTGGTGGTAGTTATTGATTTATCGGCGCGTCGACTGTTTTGGGTCACATGGCGCCTCCAATCTCTGACGCTGATTGGTCGCAGGCGAAAAGTAGCGACAGGTGAGACTCGAACCCACAACCTTTCGGTTGGGAGGCTGGTATCCCAGACGCCCCATGGCCCGAGACACCCCATGACTTCAGACACCCCGTAGACGTGACCGTGGACGCCACACCGTGCCACGAAGCGCTCGCACAGACACCCCGTTGCGCGACAGGTTCGTCGACATCGGCGTCATGCTGAAGATTCGTGACCTGAAGTACTTGCACGACGGCCGCAGCGTCGTCGACGCGGTCGGGTCGCGCCGCTTCCGCTGTCTGGAGAAGGGTCAGCGCGACGGCTACTCGACGTCGCGCGTCGAGTTCCTCGCCGACCAGACCGTACCGGCCGAGGGTGTGCAGGGTGAGTTGGCTCGTGGCGACAGCACACGTCCTAATGCCGATGTTGCCGCACGTGATGTCCGATCTGGTTCTCTTGCCGACCAGTGCTCATTTGGCTGCTTGGGTCCGCTGGTTGTGCGTCCAACCAGTTGTCTGTTGATGTGACTGCCGAATATTGACTGTCCAGGGTGGTGAGTCAATAGCGTAATAGGTGGCGGATTAATTTCGTCTCACCGTGATGTGTTGTATTCAAATCTCGCTGGCTGTTTGGGGTCCCGTCATTCTCACCACCAGTTGATGTCGAGTGGCGACGCTGTGTTGTGAGGCGTGTAGTTGCATCGCAGAAAAGCATCCTGTTATGAGTGCGATTTTGTCTCAGACGTCGGTGCGACAGGGCACTGGCCGTGTACCGCCGTGCATGTTCGGCTGAAACTAACATGACTGTCTCGGTGGCGAGTAGTCGGAACTCTGGCTGCTGCAAGGTTCGGCTGGTGACTGAAACGTCGCCTCTTCGATTTATGACATAGGGAACATAGGCTTAATAAACGTCACCGTGCAGTTCAAACACGGGAAGTTTCCTATCGTTTTTCAGGGATTGATGCCAACTTATGGCAGCTTTAGCTCACTCGTCAATTCAGACGTGAAGGTTCCATTCACCTGTTGGTGCAATGCAGTTATTTTTTAACTTCAACACATCCTCATTGGTGGTGTCCCCCGTTAGAAGGTAGTGACGGAAGGTTTCAAGCGAATAAAAAGGTTTTGAGGAAATTAATTTCGCGAAGCGCATGTCTGCTGTAACAGCATGGACTGTAATCAGTATGCGGCAGTGGTTCGCTTCTGGAAGAAGAACATGAATACAATGCTCATTATGCGCGCTTGGAGCCCCAAATTAAACGTAAAAAGACGGCGCTAGTTGACACCGAAGATGCGATCGTCACGGTCGCGTTCACGACGTGCGGCCTGCAGCGCGAGAAGCCACCAGCTGACCCGAGTATCGAGGTGCGGTGGCCTTCCGACCGGCCGCTGCAGCGTACATCCGCCGTCGGTGACGAGCGACCGCGCGCGCCTTGCAGAGCTGCAGACGCTGCACGACCAGGTGCACGGCCTGGCCGAGAAGTGGTGGACCGATCACTTCCGGCGCGACAAGCAGACGCGCGTGGTCGCCTTCTTCGGCCACATGCCCGCCGTCGAGGTCGACTACTGGACGCTGCCGGCGGGGCCGTCGTGGCTGTGGTGGACGCTGGCCATCCTGCCGGTGCCGCCCCCGCTGCAGGTGAGGTGGCGGTGGTCCGCCGGGTCGGGTAGTACCGGCCGAGGTCTGCCGCTCTGCAGCGCCTCAGACGCGTCCCGAGGAAAGGGGGGGGGGGTGCATGCCACAAATACTTCGTAATCTTAGCCATTTAACATTACACCTATGGGTATTACGTGTATAGCGGGCTTGTTTTGCGCCGACCGCCCAGTCAGCTGGGAAGTCCCGTCTGTGGCCTCGGGTGTTCTCGAAGCGAAGACAGACTGAGTCAGGGGAGGCAGGATGGGAGCTCGCGGATGGACGCACGCGCGGGATGTGGCACCGGGTGGGAACACAGCGATCCCAGTCAAGACAGAGTCCGTCTTAGTCAGCAGCTGCAGCGAGGGGAATGCTACTCATGTAACTAATCGGCTCCAAGTGATGTGCACGTCCCTGCCCTCCACATTTCCAACGTTGTTGCAACATTGCGTGCCCATACGACGCTTTGTGCACATGGATCAGAGTGTGGTTACTTATTTGGGAAAACAGTAAGTTCAGAAATGTCTTCTTTTATATTCCCTGTTTACCATATGTCACGTGTTCATATATTGTTATAAGCGCGTTAAGCGACCCTTGCATGTGATCGGGTCCAAAAATGACATGCCACGGTGTGCTTACTTTGATGATACATGCACAGCATAGCAAGAGAATGTCTTGCGGGAATACTTTTTATGTTATGGACCCAAACGTTTCTAGTCTAGTTTTATATTAAACAGGAAGTCTACCCTCATGTTATGTTTATACATGCTTATTTTCCGTACCGACATGCCTATGCGGCACACATACTCGTACTATGCGCATCCGTGACTCGTGTGTGCACCTACCATAACTTGGCCTGCGTGCGTACTTACTGTAGCCTGACTCAGATGAACACATCGCAGTCTGACCCGAGTGTACACGTATGGGCCGCAGCTGGACATCCTGGCGATGACGTCCTTGAAGCGGAGGTTGCGCGCCGTGGCTGGTGTACTGCGGCGGCTGGCGCCGGCCACCTGACCGGCCCACGCCTCAGTCTGCGGCGCTCTTGGGCGACCAGCTGACAGGACCAGACCGGCGCTCCCAACAAACGCCCCTCCGCATCACGACCCGTCGACACCGACACTGCGCTGCCCTGTGACTGGGTGGGAGTGATGGGCGGCCTTCCGTGACCGGCACCGCAGCCGGTCAGGTACGTTACCATTGCCGGGCCGCCGTCCATGACAGTGGGTACGGTGTTCTCTGGCCAGAGGGGCCACTACACGGCCCTCCGGCTGAGTAGTGGTACATTCCTCAGTCGGGCCTCGAGTGTAATGCGATGGAGCATTGTACACCGGCGTCCGCGGAAGCTCAGCCTTCCCTAATGTGCGCAACTCGTGTAATGATCGTTTTATCATGCCTCTGGCATTCGTCCCTATATTTATGAGCGAATAAACGTTTTTTCCACACACGACCGTGTGGATGAGCCAACCATGACGCAGATGTGTGCTGATCACGCCAGTGGCGTTGATTGACTGGCTCGTTCGGCTCGGGTACGTAAAGGGTCAAATGTGTGCCTCGACTGCGCCAGGGCCCGGCATGATCGTGGCGGGATACTAAAGTAGGGTCGTAATTGGGGCAGAGGTTAGGCACCCTGACAATTGTTGGGAGCCCTGGCTGACTGGGACGTACCATCTTCCTGTCGGAATGTTTGGCTCCAAACGCATAGCATTGATCCGATTTGGAGGCGAATTCAGTTCAATTATAAGAGCGAGGTCTACCAGATAGTATTACCCGATAGCTATAATTTAACAATATTGGCCCGTTTGCCGTAATCAGTGATTAACCCGAGCGCCCTCGCTGGCGGGCTCAAACAACTAGATCCCTGTAACGCTCAGAACGCTCGGCTGCTAAGACCGTGTCAGGCAATACGTGCTGTGAGCGTTGCGCGAGAATCACCGTGGTGGTGGTGGATTTGTGCTTTAGGGCGCGTCGACTGCGTTGGTCATTTTGCGCCCATGATAGCCACGGTGTAGACCAGCTGGACACATCAATAGCGACCCAGGCCGCCGTCACCACGGACCAACGGCACACCAACCCAGCCGGCTGCAGCACAGGCCACACTCGCCGTCCGTACTGGAAAGCCGATGCATTTGCCGAACGCGACAGGGTCAACGGGGACACCGTAACGACACTCACAGGGCACCAGCCATACACAATATGGCCGGCGTCGGCAACACACGCGGTCGTGCCGTGCGACCCGGCCGGCCGCCGCGTCACTCCTCAATCACACCATGTCCGTCGTTGCGGTGCATCCGGCGAGCGCTTCTCACGCGGGCTTCACTTGGTAGTGACCCCGAACACTCCGAGCGCGGCAGCCGCCTCCTTTGAGTGATAAACAGTTCCGAAGAGCATGCAAACTTATCCGTATTAGCTAAATACTTAGTTATCATGTACCTTAAGTCCCGTAACTCTTGCCGAACCACATGGCTTCTGTAAAAGACGGGTGCAACACTAGAGATCCTGCCAAAACCCAACACAACACTACAAGATTTATCTGATTAGAACGTTCCATAGGAATTCACCTCAAAAGCCAGGCATGATTCACACATCAATGTAAAAAACACGAGGGGATGGAGGCCGTGAAAGCAAGGCCCCCCACCTCCCACCCGGAGCGCGGACGGACTTCACGCTCCCGCCGTCCGCTCCTGTGCTTGACTGAAGTCTCCGTGGCGAGGTGACCCAGGCCAAGCCACGCCTCCACCCGACACGCACGGCCAAGACGGCACGTCCGACCCAGGTCACTACTGACTCTGCGCCACGTCTGACCCGGGCCACGCACGGTCGGGCAACAACCTCGCGAGCACAAACTCGTTCACAACGCATCACAAGGGCCACGTCATCGCTGCCGGCCGCCGCCGGGTCAGTTCATCTCGGCATCAGTGTTCGGTAGTCCCCACTGCAACACGCGAGAGCGCTGTCATCAGTGCGAGCAACTGCACACATACACACGCACACGCATATGCAGCGACGATACGCATTGATCGCACCGGGGACGGTAGGCAGCGTAGTTTCGGGCACCAAACGACAATGATTCGAAGAAAAACGGCAAGGTATGTGTGTATGCCAAACAAGGCTACCCTGGCAATAAGCCGACATGCATCGATGAAAACAACGATGAAAGCAAAACACGAACAGAGACGAAATGAACAAGGAAAAAAGACGCTAAACTGGGAACATGGGGCACCCAGTGGAAAAATAAACCTGGAAACAAGACCTCTGGACGAGTAACGAAAACGAGAGCGGGGAAGGGAGGAAGCAAGAGGATACCACCAACCATTACCGCCAGCCATAAAACATGAAAAGGATTCCATACAAGGAACAGCACAGTAGCACCAGCTGGGGAAGGAGGGAGAGATACAATAGGAAGGAGACAGGGACAATGGGAGAGATTATGGGCAGATAGGAGCTGATGCAGAAAGGATGTTATTAAGAGAATGAGAGCGTGAGAGAAGCAGAACCTTGGGTTCTTTTACGACGATTTCAACCGCTAGGTCATATAGCGTCGCCAACCTCTTACGCCGATTGGTCGCGGGTGGACTCCGTAATGCCGCCGGTTGCGAGATTCGAACCCACACTCCTGCGATCAAGAGTTCGACACTCTACCGACTGAGCTACCGCGGCCCCGGGAGCGTGAGAGAGACGGTCAGAGTTTGAGAGCATGCGAGAGATGATGAGGGTGAGGCAGAGATGACAGGAAGGCGAGAGATGAGATGGAGGGAAGAACGATGAGATAACTATAACAGGGTGTGTGTGTGTGTGTGTGTGTGTGTGCGTGCGTGCGTGCGTGCGTGCGTGCGTGCGTGCGTGCGTGCGTGCGTGCGTGCGTGCGTGAGAGAGAGAGAGAGGGGGGGAGAGGGGAAGCGAGAGAAGAGTGTGAAAAGAGATAAGACGAGAGGGATGAAAGGGAAAGTGGGTGAAGGAGGGGAGACGATGAGGAGGGAGGAGTTAGTTATTTGGGCTTTAGGACGCATCGATTGCATTGGTCATTTAGTGAGGAGGGATGAGAAAGGGGGGAGAGCGGGAGGAGTGAGAAGACGGGCGAAAGGGGAGAAAGAGGAATGGGAGACTACCACATGCGAGAAGGCTCCATATCATGTCATATATAGGATGAATTGAATCGGTATGACACCTTCTTGGGCAGATCATGAGAGATACTACACACGGGAAGGATGGGCAGAATAAAACGCCCTACATGAAATAATTTTTTTTTTATAAATGCAGGTACATGTTTATGCTAGCTCCGTAATCCAAGGGTACCTACGTCAATGGAAAACAGCTCTATCAAAAGCGGCCAGGTCCCAGTGCTAACGTGCTCTTTTTCTCGTAGGTGAACCCATCGGGTCTTCGTCCTCGCTCGTAGTAAACCGGCCGTGAGGACACCGGCGCACAATATTTCCGGCTTCCTTCCATATTTGTCAGCATTCATCAACAACGGTAAAGCAGATACACTCAATAATACCCAGCCGTCGGTCGGGCCTGCCAAAAGTGGGCAGGAAACGGGCAGGCAACCGACAGGACACGGACGGACAACCCACAGGACACGGGCGGACAATCGACAGTGCACGGGCAGACAACCGACAGGACACGGGCGGACAACAGACAGGACACGGGCGGACAACAGACAGGACACGGGCAGACAACCGACAGGACACGGGCGGACAACCGACAGGACACGGGCAGACAACCGACAGGACACGGGCGGACAACCGACGGGACACGGGCAGACAACCGACAGGACACGGGCAGACAACCGACAGGACACGGGCGGACAACCGACGGGACACGGGCAGACAACCGACGGGACACGGGCAGACAACCGACGGGACACGGGCAGACAACCGACGGGACACGGGCAGACAACCGACAGGACACGGGCAGACAACCGACAGGACACGGGCAGACAACCGACGGGACACGGGCAGACAACCGACGGGACACGGGCGGACAACCGACGGGACACGGGCGGACAACCGACGGGACACGGGCAGACAACCGACAGGACACGGGCAGACAACCGACGGGACACGGGCAGACAACCGACAGGACACGGGCAGACAACCGACGGGACACGGGCGGACAACCGACGGGACACGGGCAGACAACCGACAGGACACGGGCAGACAACCGACAGGACACGGGCAGACAACCGACAGGACACGGGCAGACAACCGACAGGACACGGGCGGACAACCGACGGGACACGGGCAGACAACCGACAGGACACGGGCGGACAACCGACGGGACACGGGCGGACAACCAACGGGACACGGGCGGACAACCGACAGGACACGAACAACACGCACCACCAAACGGGCGGCCGTCGGCGTCGCCGTTTACCGCAGTGTTAAAACAATGGCTTTTCATTAGGTATGTGATGTTAGTTAGTTATCTGGGCTTTAGGGCGCATCGACCATGGTGATCATATAGCGTCCAGGTGTGTGATGTCGAAACCGGTGCAGTTGGATGTCGAAGTTCGCGATGGAAACATGTTTCAAATAAGCTGCATCAGCCCTTCAAATTCAATTTTGTGCCACTAGCGTACGCATAAATGTATGATCTTCGTTTATTTTGAGAAACACCCGACGTAGGGACACCTTTGTTGACGATAACGACAGCAAAATAGTTGCATCAACAAATCGCATTTGATAACAGGCCACATTACAGGTAATCCCTTTACCTGGAACTGTGTTACGATATACATGTGCATCACAACCCGTAGTCGTTCACATAAACACGATGCGCATACACAAGACGCGAGACACGAGACACGAGACATGGAGCGGGGACTGTATAATCACAATCAACAAACACGATGTCGATACCACTTCGGAAAGGGTGTCTATTCAATGTTCAGGAAGTGGTATATTCCATCCTATTTCACGGATAATTCATCGCTGACCCACCGCATCGTCGGCGGGCGTTGCCGGTCTGCCGGGCGCGTTAACTCCGGCGAACGACGGCAGGTGGGGCGTCGGTCGGACGTTGGCCGGCGGCGACTCGACGAACGGGTTGGCGGCGGGCGGCGTGGTGACGGGCGACGTGCCCAGCTGCTCCGTCAACCGCGTCATCTGCTGCGTCACGGCCAGCACGCCGTCCTGCTGCACGGTCAGGATCACCCAGATCACGTCTGAAAGCACAAACATCACGTGTCGGGCCACGTCCGGCGCACAACGCACCATCACACACACCACGCCTGCAACTGTGGCAGTGGACGTGATGTGGATGGCACAACACGGACCACGTGCAGGATTTGGGAAGCTTCCTGGCTTCATATTTGCGTTGTATAAGCTGCAACAATGAATGCGAAGATTCGCCACTGCATATTACTGTGATATTTTGCGGCTTGAAAGACGATACGTGCACTTCCTGTAGTGTAGACGCCTTGCTTCTGTTGTGGCGGGACGTCCCCACTCCTGTGTGGCCAGACTCGCCCTTCCTCGAGCCAGGGCACTACACGTGAAGGATCTCAGAGTCACTTTTGGTCAGCCTGTCCGTCCTCCACGTGACCGCCGACGGTCCTATCACCTCCGAGTGACTGCGGGAGGCCTATCGCACCTCCGAGCAGCTCCGGGCCGTCTCTCTCGTCTCCGAAGAGCCCCAGGTCGTTTCTCTAATTTCTGAACAGTCCTGGCCGACTCTCTCACCTCTCGGCGAACGGGGGCCGAGCGCCGCGGCCGCTCGGGGTTGGTTGGTTATTAGTTTTTACGACACGTCGACCGTTGAGTCATGTAGCGTCGCCAAACTCTCACGCCGATTGGTCGCGGGCGAAGAGTAGCGACAGGTGAGACTCGAACCCACAACCTTTCGATTGTGAGACGAGCATCTTACCCCTAGACCACTCGTCCCCACGGCGGCAGCTCGGGGAGAGGGGGCCTATCGCTCCGCCAAGCGACTTCAGGTGGCTCGCCTCACCTCCAAAGTGCGAGTTGTCGGCAGTGGTGGCGCGCCACTTGCTCTGGTATATGCCCGGCTGGCCTGGTGAGCGCATCTGCACACTGACGTCAGCCATCTCGTCCGGTGCCAGACAATTTAGCGGCACAAACGTCTGCCGGACGAGACACTCGGGTCAGTGACGACACCCACCCATGTGGCGGGGGGCGATATCGCGCGCGTTACCTCTCAGTCTGACTAAGATGTTGTCGAACAGAACAGCTGCGTGCGTTACCATCGTTGCACCATTCATTACCTACCCTCTCCCTGCACCACTCTCAGCATCCCCGTTTCGCCTTCTCACAGTGCCACACATCACCATCTCCAAGTACCACGCCTCGCCGTCTCCGAACAACACATCTCACCATGCCTACCCCCATTACCACACCTCTCCGTCCCGCAGCACAACACTCGTCCTCCCTGTCCCCTGCACTACATCTCACCTTCCTTGCCAACATCATCACATCTCACCCTGCCTACCCCCATTACCACACCTCTCCGTCCCGCAGCACAGCACTCGTCCTGCACTACATCTCACTACATCTCTGCACCCTGCATCTCCCTGCACTCCCCCCCTGCACTACATCTCACCTTCCTTGCCAACATCATCACATCTCACCCTGCCTACCCCCATTACCACACCTCTCCGTCCCGCAGCACAACACTCGTCCTCCCTGCCCCCTGCACTACATCTCACCTTCCTTGCCAACATCATCACATCTCACCATACTCGTCTAACAGCCTCACATCTCACTCTCCTCGCCCTCATTGCCACATCCACCTGTTCAGACAGCTGACTGCCGTAGAGGAGGCGCAGCAGGCAGCCGGGCGGCCAGGGCTCCCGACCGCCGTTCTTCACCCGCCACGTCTTGACGAAGAGGGTGTCGGGTGGCACGCTCTCGCCGCCGCCGACGGTGGCGTCCTCCACCAGCACGAGCGACGGCGGCGGCAGCAGCGGCACCGGGCCGCACTGCAGGTCGAAGTAGGCGCCGACCGCCTCCTGTAGGTTCCTGCGGCCGACCGACACCGCGCTGTCACTTCATAGTGGCACCAGAAACGGTGACCATCGCATGGGCTGCCAACAGCAGTGCTAGACACGCAGGACTTATCTCGATTTTTGGCATCGTAGATTATGCACTTAGAATAACAAGTCACGCATTCTGTGCTGCTTGCAGCAGTCAATAATGGTGCTTTTGTTTCCAGGCACTGGGACATAAAGTAGTCATGCTTACTTCTTGAGAAAGTGTATTTTGGTTCACGGCGAATGTGGCAATTAAAATAGGGCTTCGTTTCAATAAATGGAAGACCGTATTATTGTCGTTATTATTTCTTAACACAATTTGATATTCCGGCGCCAGAATTCGAATCAGGAAATACAGTCCTGATGAAGAATAACCTCTACGTATATCAAGATATTCTGTATAACACGAAGGCCACTCCCAAGATCGCTGCAAGTTCAGCCATAGAGTGGTCGACTGGCTAATTACAAGGGTTCCTTCAGAGTGATCGGAGCATAGAGGCAATGAGGAAGGTAAAAATATGCAGGGACAGTTGAAGATATCAGAATGTCCGGAAATAGCCAGGGGAGCCTGTCAATGTTCAAGTGTCCACTTGCATATACGAAGACTCAGGAAAACTATTTTGTCGACGAAAACTCAGACGCCCAGACATCACTGACATTGCTGCAATTCGCGGGAGAAGACTGATAGTCTGGGACCCATGAAACCGCTTCACCATAAATTTAAGAAAGGTGCTCAACACAACAGCCTTCATGTACCACAGGCGGTCAGCTACCATCCCAGTCTCCAGGGGACCTGAATATAATGTCGAACGTTTCGTCAGGACGATGTACGAAGTTCAAGCATCTACAGACTGCCTGCATGACCCATATGAGACAGCTAGGCTTTAGCATAGCCGGACATCTCCTTCAAAGTGGTCACAACTCAGGTCAGGGTTGAACAAACGGCAGACATTGTTTAATGTTGCCACCCAGTATATTAAAAGTATATTGTTGCCACCCAGAATATTATCCTCTCCGGGAAACCATATCACCAAAATGTACATGCTAAACATATTTCTATAGACACATTTGTGGAATATGAGTGTCACAAGGTCCTCAATCTGTGATTACTCTAAAGTAATCACAAGGACAACACTTTGTGATTACTTTAGAAATGTGAGTTAAAAGTTGCATGCATGGTAAGTTCTGATCGTTTAGTGCCTGCTGTGCACAGGGCACTATGATTATGCACAGTATGCAGTTTTAATGTTAATCAACTAATAAATTAGGCCAACTTCTACGTCATTGTAAAGGTCATCTTAAAACTAGATACTGTGCATAATCAGAGTAACTTCTGCTCGAATTTTTATTGTGACGACCGGAGGGTCTAGATGTCGATTCAGATTGGCCTGAACCATTGGCAGATTTTCGAGACTATCAGATATGACTGTTAATAATACAAACTCAATGGATTTGAAAATATACTGGCATGTGCTACATCATACATGTGGCACACCAGGGGAGTTCTGAAAGCAAAACAAAGTAGCCTGCAAGGAACAAAACCCCATTTCAAGATGGGAAAATATATTATAACATGAATGAAGTACTAAAAATGGTAATATTAAGGGCAGTGACATGTCGTTTTATATTCAAGTGGTTAGTCTAAAACCAAACATTATTTTTAGTTTTGGGACATCCGAAAATCGATTCAAAAGCATTTGAATGACGTTGATGAATTTCCATATTTATATAAATGATATGCTTCATCTAAATCAATGCAAATTTTGACATTTGCAGACGTCAATCTGGCCACAAATATTAGACATCGTGATTATCTGTCACTGCCCACCCATATCGGTGGTACCAATGTGAGACCAGGTGACAAGACAAGCATCCCAGGTGTAATGCCTCACCAGTTGTTCATATCCAGATAGAAGGCAGCATCACGCTCGTTGGCGCCGTCGCCCACCAGCTTGTAGAACTGGGAGATGAGCACATCCCGGTCGGTGGTGCCCATGCAGCTGAACTGCTGTAGCAGTGTCGAGTCCAGGTCCACGTCATCCACCTCCATCGTGTCCACTCTGTGGCTCGGCTCTGCACGGACGGTTACGGTCAGCTCGTGCGCGCACACGGCTGCTCAGTCGCCGTAATCACCAGTATATTTCGCAAACTCGCTGCCTGGAAACATACTCAGACACAAGTGGCATGTGCTAAGCTGTACATCACAATATTTCCACACGAAATATATGGCTACAAGCAAGATTGGAAGTCAAGTAGGTTGAACATGAACAAGGGAAAATGTACTTATTGGGTTGGCATGGCCAGGCAAGTTGCTCCATGATGTTAGCTAGATAATAGGTCCAATCGTTTTACTAGGAAATACATCCTGCAAATTTGCAAACACTTATCCAGTTTCAACACCCTTGAGCATAAACTACAGGAGGTTGAAGATTCATGAATTTGACCTTAGAAACAAAAAAAGCCATTTTAAAACATTCTTCAGAAAGGTATCCATGACACTAAAACTGGACAAGTCACTGACATGAAACCAATGCACACATGAAATGTAAAGCTACATTTTGTTCAGCAATTATAGAACTATGTGGCCTCCAAGTGCATTGGTATTGTGATTAACTGTGTCAAATGTGTTTTTGGTTGCTTTTTCTTCATATAAAATGACTGTGCAAAATGAGAAAAGATGAATCAAATTGATGGCTGAAATGAGAATTATAGTACAAACTAATTTAAATACATGCTTTTGCTCGTCTTATAAAAAACTCTAGCATTTAAAAATTACAAAAGGTTTGCCTGCTGGTTGTGGTGATGTAGAAAACTTAGTTAAATTTGGTAATAATGAATTTAAACCTAGGAAAACATTTCAAGGACTTCCTCAGAGGAAAAACCTTACAGATAACTATCCTATAGTCTCCTACTGACTAGCTTTTGTAAGGGATCTTCCCATTCTACCAACTACATCGCTAAACATTAATTACAAGGAAAATAGGTATTATTGTGATACAAGGTGTTTTTGGAATTTCTGGATTTAAAAAAGTACATTTATGACCATGATTCAGAAGATGTTACCACTCGCTTTCAGGGCTGATGCTTAATTTAATTTAGAGATGGTGAACATTCAAATACAGCATCATCCATGTCATACTCCTGTTCTCTGTGCCATAATTTATATATTCTTGACCTGGCGTTTCTCAGACGTGCTTAAGGGGAAATTCAACACTCTATGCAGTTCATTGAACACTTCTTCACGTCGAAAATGCTGAGTATCTGCCTACATTCTAGATATATTGTGCACACTTGTGACTCAATGTGAATGCGGAAGGAAAATGGCTGAGGCCAGGACATATGGTAGCGATGGAGACAGGATGGACTGATGACGTCATCACCAGCACAATGCCTCTGCCATTTACAATCGGTTATATTATAATACATTAGTTTAGATTAGGTTAGGTTAGGCTTCCCTATTTAAGTATTATTTCTTATTGTACTTTTCGAAATTATCGAGGCAAAGCAGGAGTGTTACCAAATCAGAAGTCAGACAAAGCAGAAATGTTGTTGGTATGACTTTCCTGAGTAGGTTCATCAGTGTGAGAATGCCTTCAGTGTGTGTGAATTGGGATGCAGCTCCATATGATATTATACAACTTTCTTTTTGAAACAGTCAGGCGAGTTTGAACTTCTTTTTTACATGCCAGTGATCTTCCGATCAAAGTGATTTGCCATGATTGTGTGAAGGACTGCCAGTTTCAAGAAGATAGACAGTGGGAGTGTTCTGAAGCATTCATGCCCCAAGAGAAAGGAGAGGAAGAGGTGCGGGTTTGAGGTGAGGCCAACAACCCACAGCCAGGACCATCTCATTAAGTTAAGATAACTACTTGTAGCACTAACTCGCCAGTCAATACCTCAGGATCATGCCTATGACATCATCACATCATACCAATGTTTCAAACTGAAAAGTAAGCATCAGCGCCGGATAAATAACATTTATATATGTGGTATCCCCCACAAAAAAAAATCCAAAAATTATGAAAACACATTAAGGCAAAAAAATTACCACCCAATATTTGGTACCATCAATGAGCCAGGTCCCACTATTTCATGTGATGAGAAATTGTGAAGTATGTGGTATCTATGACTTGAAACATAAATTGAAATGTCTCATATTTAGTTCAAGTTTGGGTAGGATAAGATAAGCTAGATGAAATGTGCTAAAATGGGGGTTTTATTTTGCTGAAAGCAAAAAAAGGTTAGATAGCAGTAAATATTATGTATGTTATTTATCCTAACCCATCATAAATGATAGTAAATTAAGTATATTGCTATTATTGCTGGCTATGGATCTACATAATAATGACGGCCCTAGGTGGTTAGATCATGTTTTTGGAGTTATCACAAAGGGAGAATATAAGTAGCATCAGACTGCTGCCATGTGCAATGAAAATAAAATAAAAGTTCCATGGATTGGGTTTAGTTTCTCTTTCTTGACTTATTACAGAACTTCTTCTCACAGTTCTCACAGATGATACCTTAAGTGTCTGGTGATGGCCATTTATAAAATAAGCAATGAGCCCATCAGCATCATCAAGTCATATATACGTCTAGTGTTAGATTCAGGACATCTTTTCCTTATACTTGTCTTAGAGAACAAAGAAAAACCAATCCATCGATCATCATTAGAAGATGGTATCTTCCTGAGGGTCAAGAGCCTTGAAAATTCACCAAAATGTGTATGCTGTGCTGCCATGGAAAACAAATGTGCATAAAACAACACATTGCAACAAACAAGACAAATAATTTCCATGGCAGTGTTGCCAATTGCTCATGTGTGTATTGGCTGTTGAGAGTCAGGCTTAGTTTTGTTAAGTTAGGCGAGTTGATCTAAATATGTTTAAATAAAACCAGCATTATTTCTAACCAACATCATAGCATAATTGCCAGGTTCCTCCACTCCTTATGCAATGATTATTTCTGCTTGAGAAAATAGCACCTACATAGTGACACAGTGCAAGAGAAAGCAGTGATATAGATCAATGTAATCAGAATCCCATTGTACCTCCTGACATTAGGATACATAATTTTGAATAATTATTCAGAAGTGCCTGAAGTTTGTGAAGGTTGTTGAAGTACCTGAATTTAATTAGGAATAAGAAGGACCAAAGTACCTGAATATTGGTGTAATGCAAAGGTATCACCAATTTTTGAGAAGGGTAACATAAACTGTAGGACATTAAAAAGGTCAGTTAGGTTAACCTCACTAACTTGTAGTGTTAGAAAGGCTTGTCAAGGACAATGCTCGGACTCATCTTGATAGTCATAGCCTTCTTAGGGACACAGCATGGATTTTGATACCAGGGATGTTGCTTAACTAACCTTCTGGAATTAATGTAACTGGTATGTATGTAGGGTACTAACTGTAACTAGTATGTAGTATGTAACTAGGGAAGCTGACAATGGAAGAAGTACAGACATAGTGTACTTAAAATTGAGCAAGGCTTTTCATGAACTTCCACATAGGCATCTAATTCATCAGTTGAAGCAGTATGGGTTTGATGAAAACGTTCTGGGCTGGATCAATGGCATGGTTAACCTGCAAACTTCCACATGCAGACCATACTGCTACTTTTGCTGGGGGAGGGGAGGGAAGAAGTTAGCCCTATTTTAACTGTTCCTTTAGATCATGTAGATAAATGTGGCTTTCACTAGTACATGCTGTCATCCTTCATCTCTTCAGTTGTTTTAAGTGCATAAAACTCCCCAAAAGGGGTTTTATTCACTTTTGATGACCTTGACCTGAGGCCAAGGTCACCATATTGAAAAGTCCCAAGTATATCGACCACGCCACGTCGATTGGTGCAGGTTTAATGAATTTCGGTTGCGTACTTGCGGAGCATGGGCGGCGCAACTACCCTTAAAAAGAGTTTATGCACTCTTGATGACCTTGACCTAAGGCCAAGGTCACCATATTGAAAAGTCCCAAGTATATCGACCACGTCGCGTCGATTGGTGAAGGTTTCATGCAATTTGGTTGCGTAGTTTCGGAGCATGGGTGGCGCAACAACCCTTAAAAAGAGTTTTAAGCATTTTTGATGACCTTGACCTAAGGTCAAGGTCAACATATTGAAACGTATCGAGTATATCGGCCATTCCACGTCGATTAGTGAATGTTTCATCAAATTCGGTTCAGTACTTTCGGAGTATAGGCGTGGCAAATATCCTCGAAAATGATGTGTATTTTGGTGACCTTGACCTAAAGTCAAGGTCACCATATTCAAAGCCCTACGTATATCTATCACGTCACGTCGATTGGCGACGGTTTCATGAAATTATATTTGGTAGTTTCTGAGTATGGGCGTGGTAAAAAGTCTTACAAATTGTTTTGTGCTTTTTTAGTGACCTTGACCTAAAGCCCAGGTCACCATATTCAAAAGTCCCATGTATATCGACCATGTCACGTTGATTGGTGAAGGTTTCATGAAATTTGGTTCTGTAGTTTAGGAGCATGGGCACCGCAATTATCGCCAATAAAGATGTACATATTTTACGACCTTAGGTCAAGGTCAAGGTCACCATATTGTAAAGTCCCAAGTAAATCGACTATGCTGCATCTATTGGTGATGGTTTGATGAAATTAAGTCGAGTCGTTTAGGAGCATGGGCACCGCAACATTTTCAAAATGGATTCAAAATGGCCGCTCCAAGTTTAAGGGGTAATTTAATAGCTTTACGTATCGGTGAGAGTCAACATATTCAAAAGTCCCACGGAAATCGACCCCATTGCATCGATTGGTGAAGGTTTGATGAAATTCGGTTCAGTAGTTTCGGAGCATGGGCACGGCAACAACCCTGGGCAACAGAGTAGACCCACCCCTGCAGAGGTCATATAGCGCCCATTGACCTTGAATGGGTGGAAACATTTAACTAGATGTAGAAGACATGCCAACACCTGTAATAAGAGCATGTTTTACCACCTAGTTCCCTAAGTAGGACAATCAATAGCGTTGCACAATTCATGATATCTGTGAAAAAAAAAAAAATGTACATTATTCTGCGACTAAAATAAAGTTTGCAAAAAGTTTGCAAAAAGTTTTCAAACAGGTACATTATTGTGGGAAAATTTGGAGCACAATACAGTAAATTTGAATGGATGTAAATCTGAGTAGAAGGATGTTCTGAGTGGAGTGCCACACAGCTCTGGTCTAGGGCCACTTCTCTTTATCATCTTTGTGAATAACATTGAGATAGGGCTGAGGAATAGGACATTCAAATTTGCTGATGACATCAAGTTGGTAGGAGTTGCTAACAGTAGTGATCAGTCTAGTAATATTCAACTAGACTTGGAGGATCTAAAAAGTGGGCTGATCAATGACAGATGTCTTTTGACTATGAAAAATGTAAGGTTATGCACCTGGAGTCTGGAGGTGAGACTTTCAGATATATAATGGGAGGTTAGAAACTGGATGTTATTGAAGAGGAAGGATATTTAGGTGTGTTAGTTTCAAATGGCCTTAAAGCAGAAAAACAATGTCTCACAGCTAAAAACAGGGCAATCAGAATGCTGGCAACCATTAATAAGAATGAGAGGTACAGGGGCGGTCTGAGGCACCCAAATGAGGTGAGGAAGAAAAAAATCCCGACCCCTTCCCCAGAACAAAATGACCTCGGATTTTCCCCACTTTATTGCTTTGGTTCCGATAATTCACAGCTTTTTCTCTCAGGTGGTGCCTCTGGCTGAACATTTTGAGGTAAGAATGCACTTGAGCCTTCCCAGAGCAGAGCCTCTTCCCGGCGGAGGGGCACCACCTTCTATGAGGGCTACATACCTCCAGATCCCTCTGTATCTGCCCCTACCTGGGCTTCCAAAAACAGCACTGACATCCCTGGTCCTTTCTTGATGACGTGTAATTTTTCCTTATATGATATATAAGAAAACTATGTTTCAAGGATTTATCAGTGATATTCCACATTCTTGATGATGGTCGATATTGGTGATGTTATAGTTAACAGATATATATATATATATATATATATATATATATATATATATATATATATATATATATATATATATAAAGGATAAAATAGTTAGTTTTCTGGAAGGAAACAGAGTGATTCAAGATACTCAACATGGGTTTAGAAAAGGGCGATCGTGTCTCACAAATCTCTTGGGACTTTTTTAATTTTGCTACAGAACAATTTGACAAGGGAAATCAGGTTGATGTAGCACATCTTGACTTTAGCAAGGCCTTTGACAAGGTACCTCATAAACGGTTAATGATGCAGCTTCAGGCCCATGGTATTGTGGGTAACATCCTAAAACGGATAGGGTTGTGGCTTTCAGATAGACAGCAGAGAGTGATGCTAAATGGTACAAAATCATCATGGCAAAATGTTCTTAGTGGAGTCCCCCCAGGGGTCAGTACTGGGACCACTATTGTTCATTATGTTTGTAAATAACATTGAAAGTGGCCTAAGCAGTAAGGTTTTGAAATTTGCAGATGATTTGAAGGTCTTTAGAGCAATAACAGGGCACAATGAGCAGGTCTTGCTGCAGAAAGACTTAGACGAGCTTGTGAAGTGGTCCGAAAAATGGCAAATGAAATTTAATTTTGATAAGTGCAAAATCATGCATGTAGGTAGGCAGCATATCAAGGCTCCATACTTGATGGGTGGCCAAGTACTATCTGTGACTCAGCAGGAGAAGGACTTAGGTGTTACTTTTAACACAAAATTGGGGGCATCAGAACAGACCAAAGAAGCCAGGAAGAAGGCACTAAGAATGCTTGGGGCAATAAATAGGAATGTATCATACAAAGGTGAGGAAGTCATCAGGAAGCTTTATTGTGCATATGTCAGGCCACATCTGGAATATTGTGTCCAAGCTTGGTCCCCTAGTTATGAAAAAGATTGTTGGCTTTTAGAGAGAGTACAAAAGAGGGCAACAAAAATGGTGAATGGTATGGGCAACCTGGCATATGAGGAAAGGTTGAAGAAATTGAATATGTTTTCACTTAGATATAGAAGGCTGAGAGGAGATCTCATCGAGGTATTTAAATTTGTTCATGGTCAGGAACAGGGTTATCTCAGGGAACTGTTTGAATTTAACAGAAATGATGCAATTAGAGGTCATCAATTCAAAATTAAAGTTAATCACAGCAGGACAAGGTTAAGACAGTCCTTCTTCACCAACAGGGTAGTAGAACACTGGAACCAGCTGCCAGAAACCATTGTCAGTAGCAACACACTGAACATCTTTAAGAACAGCATAGACAATCATTATAAGAATAGGGGGCTTGTTTTTCTGTATTCCAGGGAGAGTTGATCAACACATTTGGTGGACAACTGGTTCAGTGTACAGAGTGCAACCAAGAAGGGCCCTTGTGGCTCATAGTTGCACTGATCTTTTATGTCTTTATGTCTTTATATATATTGAAACATTTTCTGTTGTTGGTTTGGAAACATTGTTGAGCCCATACAATATGTGTGTGTGTGTGTGTGTGTGTGTGTGTGTGTGTGTGTGTGTGTGTGTGTGTGTGTGTGTGTGTGTGTGAAGAAGTAGTCATGCAAAGACCCATTTGATGTCAAATACCTTGCTTAATGTTTGCTTCAGTTTACTTCAGTTTTAATGTTTGCTTTAGTTTAGTACATGCACAACTTAACATGAATATATGAATTGTAGGTTTCTGATTACAATTGTTTAAAAAACTACAATTCATATAGTCATGTTAAGTTGTGCATGTACTTTGGTAAACTGAAGCAAACATTAAGCAAGGTATTTTACATGAAATGGGTATTTACATGACTACTTCTTCACACACACACAAGAAATACATTGTATGGACTGTCAACAATTTTTCCTAATATAGGCATGACTACTTTTGTCCATTCTACACAAGCATGGCACACCAAAAAGAGGTATTTAAGGAAAATCCAATCAGTTTTTCTTGCCAAACAAAAACTTCTTGTTTTTACTGATATAGAAGACCCTGAGAGCAAATCAGAAACAAGAATGCATGCACTGGACTTGATGAAGCTTACCCTGCAACTTCTTTATGTGCCATATTTTGGGGAAATAACATACAAGCAAGATATTCTTTCTTTGAAATCATGTCACCTAGAAGTGATACTGCAGATGGTACATTGATACATTGATGATACTCCCGTAATATAGTGATATTAGGTGATTCAACATCAGTAGGATTATGTGATCCAATATCAGTAGGCTTAGGTGATCTAACATCAGTAGATTATGTTAGGCTATGGCAGGTTAGGTTAGGTTATATTTTTATTGTAATATTACATAATTCTTCAATGCTTCCCCACACAAAACACTTTCTGTATACTGCCAATATATTGTTGAAGTGAGGGGGTATGGCATACATCTGCATTGTCAAAAAATAAAATTATGTGGTTGTTTAAAATGTTATTTGAGTGATTTTTATCTTCTTTTTGGTAAATTTATGCTTTAGGATGTTCTATGAATTCTTGGAATTTATCATTCTAATGCAATGCCCATGAATGCGACTAAGATGGAGGGACCACTCATTTTCTGTGCAAATGCTTGCTTTTCAGGTTGTGAGCAAAATAACACTAAAAAGGTGGCTTTGAGTTAGGTAACACAGCATGAAAAGAAATGCTTCAAAAATGAAAAAAGCAACATAACATAAATTAACTTAGACTAACCACACTTTCGGAAAACAAAATATTCAAAAAATAAAATGCAAAAATTAAAAGCAATGTATTTTCTGAAGACTTTTAAAAGTAAAAAAAAAACAGCCCAACCTAACATCAGCTGCTTTGGAAACAAAATAATTTCCAAATTAAAAAAAAAAAATTACAAAAAATTTCAAACTGAACAATGCCTAACATCCTAACCAAACCTAACCCATTTGTTTGCTTTATGGAGGCAAATGTGTGCAAAAACTTGTCTTGTTACCATCTTAAAGCACAATAATACCTTCTTTTCATCATGAAATGACTGCTTATTGAGATTATAAGTACAACTTCAAGTGCTTATGTCAATAAAATTCCATTTCCCAGATATGAATTTAAATTTATTTCAAATTACATTAAGACACTGGAAACACATTTTTGTTTAACCAAAAGTGCCCTAGGGGGGGTTTCTTCTATATATTCACCCAAATTACATGCATTGTGGAGACTCAAAAAGTTGGTTTTGTCATTTGGAATGGCCAAGTCAAAAATAATTATCACAGATGTTCAAATTCCTTGGATTTGGAAAGCTTGGTAGGTGCCTAACTAGGTACCTAAGCATGAGTTCAGAGCAACACTTTCATAAAATGCCGCTAGGTTTTGCATAATTTGAGATTGAAGAAAAAGTTTGCTCTAAAGGAGGCTGCTTTTTGTTGGCTTGACTGATATGTCCATCCTGGAAATACTAGTGAATGCATGAAATTTACAGAGATGACTAAGCATCACATCAAAGCCCAGTAAGAGCCCACTGATCACTAACAAACTTTCTCGTTGGGTTTTCGGTTCTAGTATTTGCCACTTCTAGTACCTACCTAAGTGGGTGGGTAGGTAACTTGCTCCTGCCCCACAATTCCGCACATTCCCTTTTCACAAATCAATGGGAACATTTGTGTGCAAAACATAGCCTGATGTACCTCAAAAGTGTCCCTCACACAGCGATCTCCATTAAGAGTAGAATGGATTTTAGTATTAGTACCCAGGACTGGACACAACTCCAAAAAGGCTGCATTCCCTGTGCTTATATGGTGCAATATATGGTGATATTTGCCAGAGGTATGCCTTTGAGGACCAGTGATATAGCTGTTTTGAAGCTAAGATATAAACGTGAACTTCAATTTTCACTATAATTATGAGTCACCAATGCATATTTGTTTCCAGTTTTTCCACTTTGCTATTTCCAGTGGATGAAAGCATCATCTGTACAAAAATAACATACCAAAATACTTCCCAGCTCTACTCAGGTGAGCTCTACTCAGCCTTAGTGCCTTACATGGGCTGACCACCCCTGGTGAGGTATAAGAGCAAGGAAGACATTAAAATACTGTACTCGTGCCATAAGCCTATTTATGACCCCACTTAGAATATTCAGTACAGACATGGAACCCTTATTTAGAAAAAGATATAGATATGCCAGAAAGAGTGCAGTGCAAGGCCACTAGACTCATCAGTGTACAAGATAACTTAGAATATGGGGAAAGCCTTATGGCATTAGATATGTACTCACTCAAGTATAGGAAATTAAGGGGCAATATGACAAAAGTATAAAATTATTAAAGGGCTAGATCAGGTCAATCTGAATGATGCCTTTCTATTTAGACTATCACAAAGAGGACAACATTTCAGGTTAGACAAATCAAGGTGTAGGACAGTTAAGCAACAGCAGGTCTTCAGTCAAAGGATTGCTGATCAGTGGAATAGACTGCCTGCTGAGGTTGTGGGGGTTCCTCATTGGATGTATTTAAAAATAGGGTGCACAATTTTTTAGGCTGTAAAGTCTCGGTTTTGGTTCTAAGCAATGGGGATTGCTTATTTATGCTATTTATGCTAAATAAGTGTGCACTGCACATACCCCTTTAAGGAGGCATGGATGTAGTTTGATAATTATTGGTAGGTCATTCAAGCCACATGTGCTAAAAGAATGAGTGAATAAGGCTGATATAGATAAGGTGTATAGGCATTGATGAGCACTAGCGCAACCAGGGGGGGGCCAAGGGGCCATGGCCCCCCCAAAAAATTTTTGGGGCCCGGTCCGAGCCAGGGGCCCGCGAAGCGGGCCCCTGGCTCGGAGTGGGCCACCCTACTCAGAGCCCTGGCTAGGGGCCCGCGAAGCGGATCTGTGGCTCGAATCAGGGGCCCTTTGAACCAACTGAAAATCTGGGGGCCCGTTTTAACCAGGGCCCGCCTCGAACCGGGGCCCATTTTGATTCAGGGGCCCGCATTGAACCAATAGCCCGCTTAGAACCAGGGGCCCGCTTCAACCTGGGGCCCTGTCTTGAACCAGGGGCTCTCTGGAACCAGGGGCCCACTTCGAACGGGGCCCACTTTGATCCAGGGGCCCGCATTGAACCAATAGCCCGCTTAGAACCAGGGGCCCGCTTTTACCTGGGGCTCGCCTCGTTTTAGTTTTTACAAACATAGGGGCCCGCTCAAAAGTAAGTGCATGTTTTCCGCAGACTTTTTTAAAACATGAGGGGGCCCGCTTGCGAGGGGGCCCGCTCTCCAACCGTGGCCCCCCGAACTGAAATCCTGGTTGCGCCACTGTTGATGAGTATGTGGAATATTGATGGATGGATTCTTTGGAATTAGTGATGTGGTGCACATTGGGATGATGAGTGCCCTTTTGCCAGGGTTATGGTATCTTCCCTTTGTGGACTTAACCTGGATGGGCCATGATGGCTCCTATTAAGTCTGAACACTATAACTTGATAACATCCTGATCTCATTCAGAAACATGTCATTATTTTTATGTAAATGCCATATCAGGTCTAAAGTGACAATTTACTAAAAATAACTATCATTCAGAGGCCAATTTCACTAACATCACAAGCTGTGTATTCACACTGAATTTGGTGGGAATAGACCTAGGTAATCTTCAAGTATTATCCCTCACATATTCTTTATATCAAAAAGTATTTAAGTTACTTTCAGCTGACCACCAGTTAGCTTTTGGTGACTTAATATTAAATAAGATTAACTATAATTAATGAAATACATCTTATTACATTGCAGGTTGCCTTGGAATGAACTTATCCTGCATTATGAAGTATATGGATGTACCCAGCCCAACTTACCTTAACAGGGGCTGGAGTACCGAGCTAACGAAAATGCGGCTTAATGGTTATCATAATCAATTGCAACATGATACTGGCTTCATCAAATCACAGCAACCCACGGTTCATTGTGAGTGCAGGAATGAGCCAAACCTACATATGGAAAGCATAGATGACAGCACACACATATGTGGAGGTTCAACTGCATTCAATGTTCATGAAGCACTTCTGAACTCCACTTTTTCAATCGTCAATCAAGACCTTAAGGGACCCTCAACCTGTTGTCATCATCATCCATGGCAAATATTAGAAATCATAGTGCGCCACATCTGAAGCAAATAGTACCGATAATACAGCATGCGCAATTTCAGCAGACTTATTATCAACCTTAGGGCACGTTTGCAACTCGGATCATGCGGAAGATGCTTTGTGTGACGTCATACGTATGGATCGGAGCGGCCAAATCACGGTTCGATGCTCGCAAGATCTGGAAAATTAAGTGGATCAAGTGGAAATTTCTTTGGAAGAAATTTACAAGATATATGACGTCACTAACATTAGCGCCTTGTGGCGCACATGTTGATACAACACGCACCATCGTACATGGAGCTCGGGAATGGGGCGATGTAGGTAATTTTCCTAGTTCAGTTGGCATATTTATATATATATATGCTATGTGCACTGGCGGATCCAGGGAGGGGCCATTCCGGCCGTCCCCCCCCCGAAGCGCTTAAAAGTACCCAAAAATGTCATACGTATGGAACCAACAGAAGTAAATTAAATTAAAATGCAGTAACTTTACCAAGGTAAAAAAATAGCGTCTGAATGAAGGAATCTCCAATTTTAAAGTTTTTAAAAATAATTGTTCGGAGGCTAATATGGTAGCATAGTAGATTCTAACACATATCGAGGATTCCATGCTGCTCAAGTTCTGCTTACAGCAAGAGTTGACAAAATTGGATCCACCAGTATGTACACGTGCACGAACGTTGATGTGGTACAAGACGTTGAACGTGAACGTGAACGTTTTGGTAAACAAGAACAAAAATCCGGTAACTTAGAAACGGTGCAGGTAAGTTATGGCCCCTACACAGGAAATTATGTTGTCATTAATTATTACTTTTTTAAATGGGCCCCTTTGCCAAATAGTGGTCCAAATCCGGTGCTTTTAACAAAGAATAATGGGAGAATGGGCACCCTCCAAATCCGTTCGACCCCTCCCCTGATGCAATTCCTCGGTACGCCAATGTGGGAGGGGGAGGGGGTGTCTGACGCCGAAAACCGAAAGTCCCCCAAAAAAAAACGGTGGGCTAGATCCGCCAGTGGCTATGTGGTGTATTTTTGGGTTCGGATATATCAAGGGGACACGTCCTTAGACTACAATAAGCTGGTAAGGCCAATATTGCCAAGGTAACAAACCAAGGGGTCCGAACCCCTCCGACCTACCCGAGATCTTCAGCCATGGTGCCCATGGTGCAATTGTCTCCTGTATCCTCGAAGATGTCTGTCAAAGAAGCATGCAGCTTCTTTCACCAAGCACTGAAAAGCCATCAACCACTCCGGGCAAGACAGCATCAATGGGAGACAACGCGGAGTTCATGCCACCAGATGGCAATGCAACGACTGTGATACCGGAGCTTGCGACCCGCTACCGTTAGAAGTGTGCGGTGGGAGGTTGTTGATGCCGGATTTCAATAGCTTTGCGCGTCATATTCCAGTAACCATTTAGCGACCTGGATGTTGGCTGTGTTTCTAAATTCAGGGCGTTGGTTCCCAGCCGAGGAATCCCGAAAATGGAATATATAAGTCAAGGAATATTTAAAGAGAAGCCTCCTTCATGCGATTTAAACACTCCCGTGCATGTGCGACACGTTTCAATGAGTCAAGAAGATGATGTTATTGAAACGTGCCATGATGAGTATTGTTTGACCAATATGGGGTATGCTATAATGCTTGCTTACCGATGGGTGACTATCTTTCCTCTTATTACTGTTTTTTTATGGTTTATGATTAAGGCAGTGCCTGTTGTTTGACTGAAGTTCAGATGTTTGATATCAGCATAGGTTCTAGGCAGGCACCAGATACGTTGTTGTACGTACTTTTAAAGGGCACTTTCCCCAGGAGCAGATACAGAGAGGACATTAGGGGCACCCTCCCCCATGAAAAGGTGGTGCCCCTCTTATCGGGAAAACCCTGACGAGGCACCACCCTTCCGTAGTGGGGGTGGGGTCGGGAGGATTGCGTGCCCAAAAGATCCGGCGGACTATCCAATGGTGAGCGGTCACACTAGGAGTGCCGCACTCGTCCTTCCATTCATACTCTCCCATTCCAATGTCCATCCCATCCCGACATCCATGTCCTTCACCTGGCCCTGCAACACCAACTATCCCTACTATAATCAGGTCGGACAACTTCCCGGGTCCTTCCCACCAGCTCAGTTATATCGGGGTAGTCGAGCCCCCCGGGGTTGACGGAATCCTGGAGGCTCAGGTCCCCCGTCGCACGGTGCTAGCTGTGACGGGGGAGCAACACGCCTCTTTGGTCCAGATATCCCGGATGGGCTGGCGGGCCCGTAGGGCCCCATACGGATCAAGTGGCAGGTCGCCTCGGGCCGGGGGCCTGGACTTCGTTCTGGCCCCTTTAGCCCGGCCGGCCGGGGTTAAGGGGTGGGCGGCGCTGGATCCCGGTCGTGATGGTGAGTTCCTCCCGGCCAGGCGAAGGCGCCGCCTGCCCCGTATAGCTCCGCGGGCGTCTGACGTTCTGCCGCTTGCGGGGCACAGGCGTCCCCAGTAGGGCCCCAGTGTGGCGGGATGTACGCAGGGCAGAAATAAAATACATCATATCGCATCCACAACTAAAAACACTCCTGGTCCTTCAAGCAGGGACCAGACCGGTCATCTACGCGGAGATATGGGCTCTCGAGGAAACGGTGCCCTCTGTAATCCTATCACTTGTATGCTTGTTTCCCGTGGAAGGAATATAAATCTGGCATCCCTGTCCCCCTTCCAAAGGCGGGATGGATGTAACAGGCTCGGTAGGATTGTTGGATGTGAGAAGTTGAAGGACGGTGCACTAGAGGTCGAGTTCGCGGTAGCAGATCAGACAGACGTGGCTCTCCGACCATCTGAGTTTGTATATGGCGTGAGGAAGAATGGGGAAAAGGAGGACGAAACTTATCGCAATCACCGTGGAACTCAACAATACAAAAAAACACCTCACGGGGAGTGATAAACTGCTTCGACCTGAGAGATGTTACCGAGGATGAGATTGTGGATGGGCTGTCAACTTTCGGAGTTGTCGGCGCCAGCGAAATGAAGGTAAAGAGAGGTGCAGACTTGATTTTGACCAACAACGTTATTTTAACATTCAACACAACACATTTACCTTCCGAGATGAAACCTACGTGCGTGTGAGAGTAAGGCAATTTCTTCCTAACCCCATGCGTTGCTTCAGATGCCAAAGATTCGGACACACCACTCAATTTTGCCATGGCCGCTCAGCGTGCAGCAGATGTGCTTCACATGATCATTATAGTGAGCAGTGCATTTCCGAACACCCCTTGTGTGTCAACTGCGATGCAGGACAGGTCCCCCACACCTCGTACGACCGTGCGTGTCCAAATTACATTAAGGAAAAGGAGATTATCTCACTGAAGCACACCCACAAAGTATCGTTTAAAGAGACCAGGAACCTCTATGAAAGGTCGCATCCAAAAATATCTTACTCTTCCAGGACCAAACATAGCTTGACAACCACACAACACGTCCAGCCCGACGAGCCATGCGAGTTCATCGCGCAACTCGCAGCTCTTCTTCGAGCTTTTGGGGTGCCTCTCGCCTCGCCTGCGAGGAATAGGCAGCCCACTGAAAACGACGACAGAGCGACGCTAGCCCCACCCACCACAAACGAATGCGCAGCAGAGCCATTGCAGTCCTCCCCGGTCAACCCCTGACGGTGGGGAGTGAATCCAAGCCCATCGGCTTAAGAGGCCTGCTCGGTCCTCTCCTCCTAAACCAAATCCATCCCCGATTACCACATCACCTACCAATACCTCGCCAACACCCACACTTATGCCTACTCCATCATCTTCCAAACCCACCCTCGTTAGCCCTACCCCTCCAGTTATCTCGGGAGGGGCAGTGCCGCCTCCCGCCGCGTCCCGGTAGTACCGACCTCGGCATCCCGGCGATTGCAGATGATCGAGGTTCGACCAGGAGCTCCCGATATGGGAGCATCGGGTCAAGCAAGCCGTGACGGGTCGCGCGACCCCTCGCTTTGTGTACCGGTCCGTGGCAGGCCGATGGCCTGCCCGAATCCCTGTCTGGGACCTCTCGGGCACTCCCCGTGAGGGTTCCTGGTGATGTGATGGACCGACCTCGTGATGTTCCCCCTCGTGAGAGCCAGACACGTTTTTCCCCTATTGCCAGACGCAAGAGGGCATCACCCTGGGCAATTTCGCCACCAGGCTGTGGAAGCCCTAGGAACCGTCCGCGAGCGCATTCTGCGTCCGCGAAGGCCAGGATCCACACTGGTGGATCCTAATCAGCTCAATGTACTAGTCATTGATGTGATTTTTTTTATTGAACTCTGAAACTTGGACATCTTGTGGCAGGGTAAGTTTGTGCGCATGAATAGGCTTACCACTTATAAAGTATAAGACACTTTGCGACCTTTATACATCAACCGTTATTCAATGGAACTGTCGAGGTTTTAGAACTAGCGCCCAGGACCCCCAGATGGTGTTAAACCGGCACGGACCTGTGGCGGTATATCTCCAGGAAACAAAGCTTCCACCTGACTAGACGGTGTCGTTGAGTGGGTACTCGATAATTCGGAAGGATGTGGTGACTGATACTGTGGCACACGGTGACGGTGGAGTGCTACTGGCGGCCCACAACAGCATTCCGATGAGGGAGTTAGCACTGCGTACTACACTCCAGGCAGTTACTGCTCCAGGCAGTTAGTGATTTTTGGCCACCGACCAATCACAATGTGCTCCGTATACCTCCCTCCAACGAATGTGTTCCCCACTGTGCAACTTGCCAACTTGTTGTCGGAACTGCCTCCACCGGTCTTGCTTTTGGGCGATTTTAACGCTCACCACACGTTGTGAGGATGCGACGATGTCAACTCCCGTGGTCGCCATCTAGAATCTCTAATCCTTAACGAAATGTTCTGTGTTTTAAATACTGGGACACGGACACACTTCTTCACACCCTCGAGAAGCACTTCAACCTTAGACCTCACCCTGGTCAACCCACAGCTAACCGAGTGCCTCGAGTGGACGGTGGACTCCGATCCATTGGGGAGCGGCCATTTCCCAATCTGGTTAAGTTATCTGGACGACAGTTTTAGGCCCGCGCCCGCAGCGATGGAATTTTAAGAAAGCGGACTGTGATATATTGCAGGAGAAAGCTGAAGCCGCTTTCCGCTCCGACCCAAGATCTCTGCCACTACCAGTGACCGAATTCATCGCACTTCTGTTGGAATGCGCCTCCTCAAGTATCCCCAGGACCCTGGATTATCTCGACGCACCCCTGTACCGTGGTGGACGCAGGATTGCCGAGACACTATCCGCGCTCGAAGACGCGCAGTTCGAGCGTTTAATCGCAACAGCACCACTGTCAACTGAATAGAGTTTAGACGTGCCCGGGCCCTCGCCCGGCGCACTATGCGAGAGGTCAAGCGTGTTTCATGGCGTGAGTATGTTGACTTAATCGATCTTCGCCAACCTCCCTGGTTTGGTCTCGCATCAAAAGCATCTCTGGTCGATTCAGTGCAGACCCACTTGCCACGTTGACGATTGGTGACCGTGAGGTGACGTACCCCGTCGATGTAGCCAACGAGATTGGTCGTGCTCTGGCCGGCGTTAGCCGCGTTGGCAACGGCGAACCACAATGTATCCGCCACAAAGCCCGTTATGAATCGACTTCGATGGACTTCTCCACTCCGAAGCACCTGTCGTACAACCGGTGTTCTACCCATGGTGAGATGAAATCAGCGATTAACTCGTTACGCAGTGTTGCCGAAGGACCCGATGAGGTGCGCCGCAATGAGCTGCTGAGACACCTGCCCTCCTCTGATAGTGGTGGTTATTGGTTTTACTACACGTCGAACGTTGAGTCATGTAGCGTCGCCAATCTCTCACGCCGATTGGTCGCGGGCGAAGAGTAGGTGAGACAGATGAGACTGGTGACAGGTGAAACAATGAGACAGGTGAGACTCGAACCCACAATCTTTCGATTGAGAGACGGGCAACTTATCCCTAGACTACTCGTCCCCCCTCCTCTGTGGTCGCGGAATTTCTCCGCACTTTTAACCACATATGGATGAATGGCGAGTACCCTCCATCGTGGAGCCAAGCTGCAGTGGTCCCACTCTTGACACCTGGGAAACGCGGCTTAAACCCCATAAATTATCGCCCAATCTCTTTGACATCTGTCTTAGGTAATCCAATGGAGAAGCTTATGAATGGACGCCTGTCCTGGTTAAAAAAGAAAAACATGACATTTTCGTAAACACGCAGTGCGGTTTTCGCAAAAACAGCAGTACCATTGACCATATTTTAACGCTGCACACAGAGGTACGCCTCGCTTTTAAGAGGAAGCGACATCT
This sequence comes from Ashinkailepas kermadecensis, assembly GCA_034440615.1. Taxonomy (NCBI): domain Eukaryota; kingdom Metazoa; phylum Arthropoda; class Thecostraca; family Neolepadidae; genus Ashinkailepas; species Ashinkailepas kermadecensis. The sequence continues at coordinate 537,186 of JAOTOM010005088.1, forward strand.
AGGCGTTGTATTCTTTGACATCGAAAAGGCCTACGACACCACGTGGCGTAGGGGAATCCTGTTGAAGATCCACAAGCATGGAATCCGAAGACAACTGGGCAACTTTTTACAAAACTTCTTAGCAAATCGTTGTTTTCGTGTCCGAGTCGGCAACTGCCTCTCGGATTAGTTTGTCCAAGAGAACGGAGTTACACAGGGGAGTGTCTTGAGTGTGACCCTTTTGGGGGGTAATGATCAATGATATTGGAGACTCGCTTCCTGTGACCGTTGGGCGATCCCTATATGTTGATGATTTCTATATATGATCATGTGCTTCACGGACACCGCCGATGGAGCGACAGCTACAGCTAGCCGTGAAACGTTTAGAGAAGTGGGTCAGTACGAACGGATTCCGCTTTTCCACAGCGAAGACTGTTGCCGCACACCTGTCGCCGCCGCATATGTCCCAATATGGAAGTCCAACTGTACGGGCAAGCGATACTGGTGCAACCGGTAGTCAGGTTTCTGGGAATGGAAGTTGACACACGTTTTGCATATCGACAACATCTTAAAATGTTACGGGATAAGTGTGTAAAGACTTTGAATATCTTAAGTGCGACCTATGGAGTAGACCGGGCATCGCTGCGCCTGCTATGCCGATCACTCGTTCCATCAAAGCTTGAATACGCGTGAGACGAAGTAGCATTGTGCTGCTTGAGAATTGTGCATACATATGCCACTCACTCTTACTTATTAACTGGTAATGATGTACCACGTTGTCTGAAATGTCACGCCCGCCTATTTGTACATCATGTCCTGCTTTCCTGCCCCGGTTATGAGGAGGAGCGTAGACGTCACTTTGGGCGTATTCAGGCATTGTCACTTAGTGACGTTTAGGCGACGACTCGGATATTGTTCAATTGGGGTGCATTTTGTATTACCTCGCCGAAGTATCATTTTCAGTAATATATGCACCACGCTGAAAATGCTGAATTATGCCTTGATGTATTTTACGTACCGTTCGTTAATTTGACTATTATTCTGCAAGCTTAGCTAGCTTGCATGTGCGATACATCGACGTGTAAATAACTTCAATTGTTATGGGCTCTACATGACCAATGAAGTTGATGCGCCCTAAAGACCTAATACCTAACTAACCATCCTACCGGGAAAGGGCGCCCTTCCGGACAGGCTACAATGAAACCCGCCTCGCTCAAAATATAGTTCAATCAAAGCGCTCCTCTGAGAGGAAACTACGCCTTCTTGAAGGTAAAAGACGTCCGGTACGTCCGAGTGCACCCCTCCCCAAGCGCTCAATGAATTTTCAGCTGAAAGCGCACCTCCGAGGACCTTCGCAGTCGCGCAATTCCAAGGAAATGACACCCCCTTCCCCAGAGGAGTGCCCACTCCCACGAAAATTCTGGATTCGCCCTTGGCCTTCCCTTATGCACAATCCTGAGATCCTCAGGCCGAAATTAAGCTCGGAAAGCTAGTAATCCATGCACAGTATGGTAGTTTCAGTTCTGAAATTGCATAGTTTAGCTGGGAAATTACACTGAGATAGGGGCGCAGCCAGAATTCTCTTAAGGAGGGGGGGGAGGGAGTGTGATGAAACGAAGACCACCTTCGACGCTCGAAACGAATCGATAATTTCTGGTTTTGTGTGGTCAAAATGTCAAAATGTCTTGTTTGATCTAGTGTATTTTTGGATGCTAAGGGTAGGGGCGGCCCCCGACCCCCTCCCCTTGGTTGCGCCTCTTCACCCAGGCAGGAATAATTTTGCAAGCTGTTATGCTCTGCATTTGGACAATTAATATTAATCTCCGATCTTTGTCCTAGAACATGACAAAATACGAGTGATCAGACAAAAAACATTCATGATAGAATAAAATAAGAAAGCAACAAGAAAAGAGTATCATGTACGAAACATTACACCAAACGCTGGGGACACCAGGTACACAATTCAGATCACATCACACGACCTTGGGTTCTATGTATAGGTCTCATCAGTGGCGGTTTCAGGGGGCCAAGGGAGCCATGGCTCTCCCCCATGTAAGTTGAGGATAAGGCGCCTTCCATGCAAAGCACCACGAGGGGCCAAGTCCTTCAGCTGGGCCACCGACAAGGCGGTATAATCTGCCATGAAGCGTGCTCCAGAGACGGGTAAAGGAGGGGGACTTTGGGCATGTGCCCCTCATGGAAAGGTGTCCATCTTGACCGAGAAAAAGCACCGATGGAAGGCCTGAGTCCACCCCTCCCCCTCCCCCGCTCAACTGAGTTTTTGTTTCTGCCCAAGGTGCTCATCTAAGAGGACAAGGCGCCCCTTTGAGAACAAACAAACGCATCCCTTCAGTATTCTAGAGTGCACCCACGGCTCATGGAGCCCCTTCGAGGGGATGGCACGCCTCCTGTAATTCATAGATCCGTCCTTGGTGTGCTTTACTCAGACGTTGACATTACCTATCGGCAACACCAGTAACTTAGCTGGGCAATCGCCAACACCAAGTAATCGATTTCACCAAGCTTCTACTATTCCAATCCCACACTGTTCACAAGCCAACTGCATGGGCGCGGCCAATGAGGCGAGCAATTCATGTCCTACTCGTATGTGTCGCCGCTCTGGCGGCTGCGTCTGGAAGCTTTCGCGCGGTGTCTCCCATTAGTCATCATTGTCGGAAGTGTCTGACTCGGCAATATACTTCGCCACATCCAATAGCCTGTTCAACTCAGATGAATTCAAGTTTTCCTGGACCCGCTCAACCATCGGTGTAATTTCTGGAAATTATTTGGGAAGGGGGAGGGAAAAATCCATGGAGGCAATGGGTAGACCCAAATGGATTGGAGAGCACACTCCATGGAGTGTGCTCTCATGGGAGTGGGATCTCACCATTTCTGTTCGACATTAGGCAATGCGACAAGATCCCGCTGCGAGCTCCGAACGCCGGAGGAATGAACACTTTCGTACTCGCGGAAAGTATTATCCGTGCTGCAAAAGCTCCCTTAGTTGTCCTTATCGAGTTTTGTATAGTCCCATTTAAATATGCAGGTCCAACACACAACTGATTACATTTCACTTAATGAAGGTCATCTCTGAGCCTCTGGCATTTTCTTCCATATTTCATATAGTAAAAAGAATGAGATTTCACGATTGTATGACTGGCTGCTTTGGAAGCTTAATATTGGCCCTAGCATATACTTACCAGCTACCAGGATCGAGTACATTAAAACACTCTATAATGCAGGATACGTTGAAATGCTCAACCAGGTCCATTCCCTCGGAACGGCTACAGTCATGCAGGTTTTTGGTGGTGTTTTAATTAGAATGACTCTATGCATTTTCTTATTGATAAATTCGAACGCATGGGTGGAGAATCGTTTTCAAAGTTGTTGTGGCGGCGGCGGCGACGAAGGCAAGATTTTCTTAAGGTGTGCCCCCATGGTTCAAAACCGTACTGATTTACCCCACAGTGTTTTGCAGTGTCCACAAAGCAGCAACAAAACTTAATGGATGACACGCTACAACCTCGGACCTTTCATGTGCCATTTTCGGGCATTCGAGGAACTTTTGCGCTTCTCAGGTACAGTGCACAGTAAAAGTAATGGTACCATATACTGAGCGACGTCAAACGGTCTTGTATCTCGAAAACTACACAAGATACAATGAGGGAGCATTACGCCTATACAGACCTGTTTCGTTGGCAAAGACGAAGACTCACACAGCACACAGAGCAATACCTCCAACACTGGAACAGTGAATGGGTGCTCCTGCGGCCTAGTGACGTGACCATCCGATCCGGTGTCGACCTCCTCTTGCATTCGTCTGGGGACAGAGTTCGTCAGACACTTACAATACATAGGAGTCAGCTGGTTTCAAACAGTCCGTATTCGTTCCTAGAGTTCGTCGCGGCTCTCAACTTTGCGGCTTTGCGGCTCTCAACTTTGGCATTATGGTGTTGGTCCTGCGCTTTCCAAAACATAACGCTTTATTCATCCCAATTTCGTTCTAAGAATGTTGTCTTCTACACAAGAGTAGAATGCCAACTGAATGAGTTCTCGAGTAAATACGTGAATGAGTGGAAGAGAAAGCAAAATATAATCTGGAGGGAGGCGAAAGGCAAATATTCCCAAATACTACACATTACGGACTGTGACCATCCAGAAGTTGCGGGAATGAACGGACGAGCAATACAAATGAACACCGTTGGGACCTCTGCATGTTTGCTCATAATGCAAAAAGACAAATGTGGACCGCCCAATGACCTATTATCATACGACTGCCGATAAAATGGTATGATTTTTGTATTTTCTCAGTGGGAATGCATTCACCATTAATCGCCAGAAATAAAATAAAGTTCGCGGACACATGGCACACTGTTATAAACTTAGGAATTTGCAATATAACACACTGTGATTCATTTTGTGAGAGTTGGAATTTTCCGTTCCGCTTCGTAGTTGATCAGAAGCTGTGTGAAAGAGCAGTAAAGCACAGGATGACTTGCCTGATAAGCGGAAGCGCCAATACGATGAACTTCTAGAGCCACAGATGACTTCTGAGAAGTGCTGCGGACAGGCAGTGCGCGCGAGCTAAATCCAGCATCGGTCTCAATAGGTAAGGTTAGGTGTGACGTATGAAGCGAAAACCACTAAAAATATGATCTTTGCTATGGAAACTAGGAACAGTAATTCTGCAGGGTGACTAAAGACTGTATGAAACACTTTTATGTTCAAATTTCGTGATCCTACGTCAATTCGTTTGGGGTAAAATGAGACTAATTATCGTACACTGCCATTTTTTCGTACGTTTTCGGGTCATTGATAAAACTAATGTGCACGTTTGATGGGTAATATAGTACAGCTAGACATTACCAATGTAGTTGATATAGTTGAAGCGTTAGTTTTATAGGTGTTGCTTAGATATTCTTAACATGCCTCGCCGTCATTTTTCACACACTATTTCATCGGCATGTTTGACTTTCATGTAAAAAATTGCAAAATATCCTACCATTTTTTTAAACGTCCAGCTGGGTCCATATCTGCAAGAAAACGAGGAATTACCTCAGTAAGCGACTTAATTTTGGAAATATTTGCAAAGAACAGGAGAAAGTAGCGGACACCCATTTAGGCGCACGTGTTAACCTGCGAATGACCGGGGTCATCCCCCCTTGATTTTTCACGATTACAATGGAACCATTAAAGGCGATGTGAAACGTGGCATACTCTACGACTGGATATTCAAATATATTCAAAGACAGTGTTAAAATTCGGATGCCCCAGCGAGCCTAGATTAGGTCAAATAAAGCACATAAACAAGTGCTTATACGATCAAGGGATTCTTATAGTGTTAACGACCATGTCATCTATGGATGTTCGGTGATGGTGTTGAGTTCATTTGCGCTGCAAGTACACATGACACTGTTCAATGTATCTGGGTTATCGTAGGTCATTTCAATAGACCATGGCCATACTGGGAACTACTAATTCGATGGAACCTATCAGTCATAAAGGAACGGAAGTAGTGCATTTGTCAGCCAATAATGATATATATAATTATTTACGCTGCATTACCGTACTGTAGATGTTATTCTATATCATAATAGTGAAGAAGAACCTTGGGTTCTTTTACGACGCATTCAACCGCTAGTTCATATATCGTCGCCAACCTCTCACTCCAATTGGTCGCGGGTGGACTCGGTAATGCCGTCGGTTGTGAGATTCGAACCCACAATCTTGCGATCAAGAGTCCGACGCTTTACCAACTGAGCTACCGCGGCCCCCTACCACAATAGTGCATCACGCTCCACGCACAGGACATGTCCTCATTTCCTCACGTGATCCAGCGTGACTTTGTGTTCCAAAATTTTCCCAGTTTAGCTTTTGAGGCATTCAATATCATTTAGTAAAAATATCGTTATTGTATTTGGTAACTTCGGCATATGCTGCGGTCCACCTGAGACTCCAGCATACTGTGCTCGACCTGACCTGTGACATCATCAGTGGCCTTTAGGTAAGCAAAATTTGGTGTTCCGACACTAGGATGTATCCAAGGGAGCGGGGGCGATTTCCCCCTCCTAGGGCTCCGACGGGCCCCGAGCGCGGCCCGTATATAATCCTCTACAGGATCGCCATGGCGGAGATGGAAAGTCAAACAACACCTTTTATGATTGTTTTCCAGTCCCTAAGAACGTCTACGAACTCTTAGGTTAATGGTCCTTATGAACGTCTACGGGCCCTTACGAATGCATACGGCCTTTACAAAGCTTACGGGCCCGTATAGGTGTGTATGAATCCCTGCGAATGTCTATGGGCCATCGTGAACGTCTACGGGTTCCCTCGGACGTCTACGGGCCCTTACAGCCATGTGCGGGCCGTTACAAACGTCCACGGGTCCTTGCGAACATCTACGGGCCCCTACCAACGTCTACGGGCGCTTATGATCGTCTATGGGCGCTTACGAACGGGTGCGCATCCTCACGAATGCGTACAGGCCCTTTCGAGAGTCTACGCGCTCTGTGAAGTGTTTTCTTACAGAGCTCGTAAAGAATATTGGATCGACGTTTTTTGCAAGAAAGCTTTGACATTCTGCATCTAGACGCATGTTCGGTGGTCTGCATTTCTGGTATATAACAGTGCCATGCTTACTTACAATTTGTGGAGTGGGTTCGACAACCCGGGGCCCCAATGAGGATAAGTGTTATTTTGTATGAGGGGTAAATGAACCTTTCTCGAAAGAAAGTGTTTGACATCGGGGGAGCTTAAGAATCGTCGCGGTAATCCGAGTCCCCTCCTTGGAATATTCTTGGCTACGTCCCTGTCCTGGCCACAACTTGAATTTTACCAACTGGTAAAATTGTTTGAATTGTCTTTAACAAATAATGTTACAGAAAACTGGTGTGGCAATGCCACACCAACTTTGAAGTTGGTGAAGTTGGTGTGGTCATGGCCATACCTGCCATACCGTATTCTCCACCCATGCTCGAAACCAGCCCATGCAAACTGGGCCTCGATTTATTCACTTTTATCACGAGGGAAATTCACAATCTACCAAACCTACAAATACCAAACAACTAGTTCTTGTTTGAATGCAAATACAATTTATCCCAAATAATTAATTGTTATTTTGAAATGTATTACAGTTCATGTTGCATTCATATCTGGCATGTCCCAGTAGAAACCAAGAGTGATGCAATTTATACTATGAAGGGCCTTCAGCGATCTGAAGGGGAGGAAATTGCCGCTGCAAACGTGCCGACTGTCCATACAGTTCCTTGTGCTTCATGTGGCACTTGTCAGAATGTCCAACAGCGAAGAACACTAGTGTATGATAGTATGTCCATGCTACAGAATGTCAGATGTGACTGACTGTGTTAATTCTGGGGCCGTTTTACACTTCGACATTCTGACGCTTCGATCTTCTGTTACTCTCCAGTATTTTTGGATGTTGGACACAGCAACATAATGTCCACACGTCAGAAGGCATACCAGCAATTGATGTTGCAAGGGTGCGACAGAATGAACAATGCGACAAAACGTCCAAAACTTCCATAGGGTCCCATGTTAATTCTGAAACAGCTTTGTACTTGAACATTTTGACGCTTGGGTATTCTGTCCCATCAATGTTCTTGGCTGTTCAACACTGGCATACTAGTACACCGGGACAAATGTTCAAGTGTCATGGTGTCCAAGGGTCCGAGTGTCCACGATGGTTTACTTTGTCGCATAGGCCAGCAAAATATTTTCAGCTTTGTGGACCAGGACGCTCGACTGCCGCTTTCTGGCGTCATTTGCAGGGATGCCCCACCAAGCTCCATTCTATTAACTTAAGCTTGGATGCACCTGTTGAAACAAGAGAATCAAGTCTGCAGAGAATCGCGCCCTGACATTTGTTCGGACACCCTTGCAGTCTGCGGGGAGGGGCGCTAGTCGTTGTAGGACTTGATTGTCCTCCAAAATTGTGCCCTGTGGAAGTGTCACGGGCTGCATGACCACTGCAGTCGATGCGCCCCTAACCCCCCCCCGACGTATCACGGGCACCTAAATGATAGCCTGCACTCCGACAGAAATTGGGCATTGCAGGGGGTAGGCACCCATTGAGCTCAAATAATAATTTCGGCCGAGCCACTGTGCTTAGGCATCGGTCAATGAAAGTGACAAAAATTGGGGTTAGGATGAAAAATGTTGAGCAGGGACGGGGATGCGGCATGAAAATTGCCCTGTACAAAATGCTGGGATTTTGCAAATGTAATAATGGCTTCATTTTGATATTTATTTGGTTACTTTTTCTTGAACATCTCCTCAGGTAGTGCAATGCAAGATGCGAAATCCTGCGTATCTGAAGGTATGGAAATAGTGTGTCCTTCTGGAGGTCTTCTTCTTTGTGCTCTCCCTGAAAAATCCTAACCATGTGACAGCAAAACATCTCTAGATCAAGCTTAAATACTTCGCTGGCTTATGTGGGTGAATAAACAAATTTTAGACGTTCTGCCGCGGTGTTTTAGCCCACATTGTCGGACAGGCAATAACACTGGGGTGCAGTTGCGGAATTTGGGGCCTTATGGACGTTTTGAACATTGTCACATTTGACATTCTGCGCCTTGAGCATTATGTCGTACCCCAGTGTTACCGGCACCGGCAGATGGTCCGCGGAGCAGTGCCAGAATGTCTAAGCGTCAGAATATTCTGCAAGACACAGCTTTGTTTCAATAGGCCCTTGCATATTTAGTAAAGCCCATGCATATTTAGTAAGAATCAATCAACCTTATTTTTATTTTAGTCTAGTTAGGCTACAATCTTCACATCCACTTTGTTCCACATCATGCCTTCATCTTGGGAGAAGATATTCCTATTCTCAAATTTGTTTTACGTGCGTAGAAAATAACCACCCAAAGCTCGCTTCGATCGTCCATATCTGTATCATACCATACAGTGCCGAAAGAAACATTTTGTATAGAAAGATTAGCACCTATTGCAATAATGTCAACAGATATCTTCAGAATGCAATTTTATTTCGGTAAACAGCACCTCCACTGTGACATCCCAGCGTGTATTCTCGTATATTGTGGGTAGAAGTCGCAGTCTGCTATGGAGAGCTCTCCCATAATGGACCTTTGATGACCAAGTCACAAGGCCACGCACTCGGCATACACTCCGCAACATGGTGACGTGGAAAAGGTACACGTAACATCGCGCTCCAACAGCACACATGTAGTAATGCATTGTGTTACAGTCAGAACTCCGGGCAGACGCGCCCGAGAGCATACATGTCGTGTCGTAACGCATTGTGTGGCAGCCAGAACTCCGGCTAGGTAGGTTTATGGCCCGGGCAGACGCGCCCGACAGCTGTACGACTTGGGGCACATTGATCTCCTGTTCTGAAATACTGATATCACCATAGAGAGACGAGTTGCAATTATACTGATACAGCTTGGCACAGCCCGTCGCTGGATAATTAACATCCTGCATGCCTTGACACTCGGTAAGTGGCAAGGTATGTGGAAGCACTTGCAAGCAAAGACTACGTATTTCGGTGCGATCATTGCATGGAACAAATGACACATTTAATACCACCGATTCAATAAGGCCAAAATATCTCCCGATCCTCAGGTGATCGGTTAACACCTGAAGCAATACAAAACCAACAAGTGCAAAGCTTGCACTTCGACATCCGCATCACTGATCTCATAATGGCCAAGGGCAGCGTGGAATGTTGATGAGGTGCAGGGACTCCCAGGTTGGGTCAAAATAGCCCTATCGAGATTCAGGGGACCATATAGTGATATCCAGGGCCCACAGGTTGAAGGGCTGCCCAACAAGATTCAACAACCCTCAATCGAGTTCTGGTTAATGTATTATTGGCATGCACTCGCTATGAATATAACTGAATGCTTCCATTGAGTGACTACGTTTTTCCCTAAGTAAAGGATGGCTTCCGAGTGGAGACTTCAGAGTCCAAGCAGACTGTTCTCTCCCAGGAACAATAACAAATCCTTTGGAAATAAGACTATTGGAGATAAGTGATATTACAACAACACCAACAAAAAAACATTCATGTTTCACCTAACTTGCATTTAGTATTGCAACTGATTTCTGATTTCCACCCTAGATTTATGTGTAACCCATGTTGATAAAATAGCAGTCAAATAAAGATCGCAAAATCACAATGTGGCCAATATCCGTATCCATACTGGGAAAATATTATATTGCTATAATAAAATCCCTGCCACGATACTGGTAACAATGCTATCACTGATGATAGATGGTTTATGGTCCCCACGACACTGGTAACAATGTCACTAACGAGACGATGGTTTATGGTCACCACGACACTAGTAACGATGCCATCACTAATGAGACGATGGTTTATGGTCCCCACGACACTGGACCGTTCCGTGTTCGAATAGTCTCTGCGACATTTCAGACCGGCTCGGCTGGTGCGGCCAGCCAGCCGCAGCAGCGCACAGCGCCGCCCTGGAGAGCATAGCGCACACCGAGCCGCAGCCAAACCAACGGTGTCAGTTGCGCCGGGTGGCGGTAACCGGTAGTGCCGGCCGCGCCCAACAGATGGCAGTGGCGCGGCTAGCTGGACAGCACCTGCAGCGCCTGGGCGTCCCGCAGCGCGTCGGCGCCGCGGTGCAGTGTGCAGACACGCGGGTACCCCAGAGCCAGGAGGCCTTCTGCCGCCTGCAGACACGAGTTACGGTGGTGTGATTGGTGTCCCTGGCACTCGATGGTTCGGTGGAATGATCAGAGTGGGGCTCGTCTCAGAGGGGTGTGTCAGAGGGGTGCGTCTCAGTGGGATACGTCTCAGTGGGGAGCGTCTCAGAGGGGTGCGTCTCAGAGGGGTCCACTCACTAACGATCGAGGTCCAGTCGCAACCGAAATCGATCACTGCGCAATCGCGCCGACCAATCACTAACGCGGCCCATGCCTTGGCTGCTGTTTGCCTTGGCTGCTGTTTGCCCATGCCTTGGCTGCTGCTGTCAATCGCGTCGACCAATCACTAACGCGGCCCATGCCTTGGCTGCTGTTTTGGCAGCTGCAATATGCTCGGCGCCTTCTGACGACAAATTGAGTTGGACAACAGCGAAACACATCTGAGGGACAGGAAGTTGATGCAGTTGGCGTGCATCCGTCAGCAAGTTTGAAATAGAAGTTGATACCAGCACCGATCTCTTTCCTATCATCGATACATATATGGTGTTGGTCCACTTCGGGTTAAATGTAAATGCTGTGAATAATGGATTATAGATGACTTGTTGTCATATTTCACTGATATGCCTTGCAGCCTACACCAACACCGGTCGCAGAGCAAGGTAACACACTAAGTGTCCCTTCTCAATCGACGATGGGCTTAAAGATCAAAAGGAACTCATCAATATAAGTTGCCCGTCATTGTAATACAGGGTTATATGCCGCAATAACGATACTGTTTTAAGACAGTGATTCAGATCAGTGATTTCGGCAACTCAGTTTACAGGAATATGCAGCCTTTTATTTCAATCTCATACTTCATATTCCTCCGAAAGGCGCATCTCAAATTATCAGAATCCAGAAGCTAAACACATTAACAAGGAAATGGTTGCTCGCTAAGTAGTAAGCTAGGAGAAGCTAACTTATGCATCCATTTCCCTGCACCTAGTAGTTTGCCTGGCCCACAAAGTTGACCAAATGAACTACGCAGTGCGACAAACATGCAGGCTCAGACTGTCGGAGCCTAAGGCACATCGATTGCAACGGTCATACAGCAGGCTCAGACCGTCGCTGCGCCATCCCACAGCAGACGGACACCAGGGGCCGACCGTCACCAGTGTGGCTCACCACCGTCGGCGGCGGCTGGCGTGCGCACCTGTCTGACGGCGTCCGTGTTCCTGCCGCCGACCACCACCAGCAGGGAGCCGCGCGCGGCGCGCACCGCGTCGGCCGCCGGTCCCGACTGGAGGCCGCCCTCGGCCGTCAGCAGGGTGCCGGCCGGCGCGTTCACCGAGCCCGCCAGACAGCCGCGCTGGAAACTGCCGCCGCGCTCAGGAAACACACCGGCGACTCTGTGTGAGGCTGTGTGGCACTGTGTGGCGCCGTGTGGCACCGTGTGGCACCGTGTGGCGCCGTGTGGCTCCCTGTGGCACCGTATGGCACCGTGTGGCTCCCTGTAGCACCGTATGGCACCGTGTGGCGCCGTGTGGCTCCCTGTAGCACCGTATGGCACCGTGTGGCGCCGTGTGCGCCGTGTGGTACCGTGTGGCTCCGTGTGGCTCCCTGTGGCACCGTATGGCACCGTGTGGCGCCGTGTGCGCCGTGTGGCGCCGTGTGGCTCCCTGTGGCACCGTATGGCACCGTGTGGCGCCGTGTGGCACCGTGTGGCACCGTGTGGCGCCGTGTGGCTCCCTGTGGCACCGTATGGCACCGTGTGGCGCCGTGTGGCTCCCTGTAGCACCGTATGGCACCGTGTGGCGCCGTGTGGCTCCCTGTAGCACCGTATGGCACCGTGTGGCGCCGTGTGCGCCGTGTGGTACCGTGTGGCTCCGTGTGGCTCCCTGTGGCACCGTATGGCACCGTGTGGCGCCGTGTGCGCCGTGTGGCGCCGTGTGGCTCGCTGTAGCACCGTATGGCACCGTGTGGCGCCGTGTGGCTCCGTGTGGCGCCGTGTGGTACAGTGTGGCACCGTATGGCACCGTATGGCGCCGTGTGCGCCGTGTGGTACCGTGTGGCTCCCTGTGGCACCGTATGTCACCGTGTGGCGCCGTGTGCGCCGTGTGGCGCCGTGTGGCTCCCTGTGGCACCGTATGGCACCGTGTGGCGCCGTGTGGCTCCGTGTGGCACCGTGTGGCGCCGTGTGGCTCCGTGTGGCTCCGTGTGGCACCGTGTGGCGCCGTGTGGCTCCCTGTGGCACCGTATGGCACCGTGTGGCGCCGTGTGCGCCGTGTGGTACCGTGTGGCTCCGTGTGGCTCCCTGTGGCACCGTGTGGCGCCGTGTGCGCCGTGTGGCACCGTGTGGCGCCGTGTGGCTCCCTGTGGCACCGTATGGCACCGTGTGGCGCCGTGTGCGCCGTGTGGTACCGTGTGGCTCCGTGTGGCACCGTATGGCACCGTGTGGCGCCGTGTGGCGCCGTGTGGCTCCCTGTGGCACCGTGTGGCGCCGTGTGCGCCGTGTGGCACCGTGTGGCGCCGTGTGGCACCGTGTGGCGCCGTGTGGCTCCCTGTGGCACCGTATGGCACCGTGTGCGCCGTGTGGTACCGTGTGGCTCCGTGTGGCTCCCTGTGGCACCGTATGGCACCGTGTGGCGCCGTGTGGTCGCCGTGTGGCGCCGTGTGGCGCCGTGTGGTCGCCGTGTGGTCGCCGTGTGGCGCCGTGTGGCTCCGTGTGGCGCCATGTGGCGCCGTGTGGCTCCGTGTGGCTCCGTGTGGCGCCGTATGGCTCCGTGTGGCGCCGTGTGGCGCCGTGTGGCGCCGTGTGGCTCCGTGTGGCGCCGTGTGGCTCCGTGTGGCGCCGTGTGGCTCCCTGTGGCTCCGTGTGGCTCCGTGTGGCGCCGTGTGGCTCCGTGTGGCGCCGTGTGGCTCCGTGTGGCGCCGTGTGGCTCCGTGTGGCTCCCTGTGGCTCCGTGTGGCGCCGTGTGGTACCGTGTGGCTCCGTATGACTCCGTGTATCTCCGTGTGGCACCGTGTGGCGCCGTGTGGCTCCCTGTAGCACCGTGTGGCACCGTGTGGCTCCGTATGACTCCGTGTATCTCTGTGTGGTGCCGTGTGGCTCCCTGTGGCTCCGTTTGGCTCCCTGTGGCTCCGTACGGCTCCGTGTGGCTCCGTGTGGCGCCGTGTGGCTCCGTGTGGCTCCGTGTGGCGCCATGTGGCTCCATGTGGCGCCGTGTGGCTCCCTGTGGCTCCGTGTGGCTCTAATGGTGGGCCGAGGCAGTCCGGAAATGGAGTCGGGCACGGTCTAGTCGTCCGGCGTAGGCGTGGTCTGGTTATTGGGAACACCAGCTGGGCGTGGAAACTGAGCATGGCTGATGGGAGTGATCCCCACGGGGCATCAGGTCGTCTGTGAGGGCGTGGTCCTCTGGAAGGACCAGGCAGATCTATACAAGCGTGGTCCTTTGGAGAAGCATGTGAGGTCTGTGTGGGTGTGTTCTCTGGAAACGCCCATCAGGCCTGCATAAAATGCCCAAGCAAGGACTTTTTCTCAGGAGGCATTACGCCCGCATTTGCTGTTCGTGATATGACACAAAAAAGGCTGCTGCGGAGGAATGAGACCATGGGACTGATCACCATTACAACCGCATAGTTTTGCCAGATGGTTTCAAACTTACTCACGAATTTTCCTGACAGGTTATTCTTATGCATGGCAATGCATAACTTTGTAACGAATCACCTAGACATACAACAGGTGCAAGGGCATTGCCACAACTAGTGACGATGTGAGCATAATGCAGTTCCGAATTAAAAAAAAAATAATTACTTAGCGGTTTCCCACCTTACGTACAGCATCACAACACAAAGGCTATCTTAATTTCCCCCCGCCAACACCAAAGCACACAGGCACAATAAAACAAAATACCGTCGGTTAGGTTGCAAGTAATTGAAACACCGAGAGTAGGAGTGTGTTGTTCAAACTGGGCCGTAAGCCGTCAGCTTGTACCACGCAGCCGGAGTCCACCACACACCGCCGTGGCCCGCACCCTGACGAAAGGATACTCGTCGGCGGGCCGCACGTCGACGACGCAGAGCCGGCCGGGCCGGCGGCAGTCGCGCAGCAGGTCGGCGACGCTGAGCCGCGGCAGCCGCAGCGCGCGCAGCTGCGCCAGCGGCAGCGGCGCGCCGTCCAGCTGCGCGCCGCTCCACTCGGCCGGCGGCGCGTGCTGCCGGTACAGCACCGACGGCGGCGTGGCCGCCTGGATGCGCCGCGACTCGCTCACCACCGACTCCATGTTGATGTCTGCCGGCCAGCGCGCTGACGTCAGTGCGGGCGGCCGTGACGTCACACGGTCGGACCGGCACTCCGCCGCACCGCACGGTCGTCGGGAGGGACCGGTCGTCGGGAGTCGACACGGACCGCGTACGCTGTGGCACATGCCACGATGGCACGAGGGCGTGTTTTGGCGTGATGGTCCCGGTGGCACGATGGCACAGGGTGTGCTGGCGTGGCAGTTCCGATGGCACGTTGCACGATGGTACGAGGGTGTGTTGGCGTGGTGGTCCCGGTACACAGGTATGGTACACAAAAGGTAGTCTACGTGCGACCCTTGTCATACGGGATAAATCGCATAGTGCTCGGCCATGACCCCGTAAGGTTGCTTTAAGTGTGGACTGCTTTTTTTCTCCAGCGCATGTCATCTGGTTACAGTTAGCGGTAAAGCCTCTGGCGTTGTTTCAGTGGCGACCTCTTTAAATGCCGTAAAACGTTGAGCATAACGTGACCCCGAAGACAGGCTCTCAATCTGCCACCACCCTCTGTGAGAAGAAGCACATTGGAGACGAGCCGCGGATGTTTCTGATCAGCCAACGTGAAGACGTCGTCACCATACTTTACCAACCGGGCATGTCCGAGAAGAGCAGGATGCATTCGTTGAAGCCGAACTGGAGCAGCCGGTCCCGCAGCTGCCGCAGCAGGGCAACACCAACGCACAGCGGGAAGCTGGAGTTCTCCAGCAACAGAGCATCCCACAGCTGGAATATCTTGTGTAATGGGAAAACATCTGCAACACAGTGCAAGCATAGATCAGCGTATAATTGGGTTCCAGGTCTGATTTTAAAATGCTACTTTTTGGTAACATAAAACAGGCACATCAAAATAGTTACGATGAGGCATACGCGTAATGTATCTTCACACACGGTGCCAAGCTACCACAATAATGTAAAATCTGGGGCTAATAAACGGCTAGCGTGTCATTGACGAAAGAACCAAGGGGAAGTACAGCTTCACCTCTCCGCTTCCATCTTACCATGGGTGGTGGATACAATCTGCCACATCAACTTCCTCCAAATCCACTGATCACTGTTCAGCGCTTTGCAGCGGCAGGTTTTCCTTTTGGCATCACCCTTCAAATTTATTGTGATCACTGCACAGCGCTTTGCAGCAACAGGTTTTCCTTTTGGCAACACCAACTCCCTTCAAACTTACTTTCCGGAACAGCTTTGCCGGTGGCCTTCCGCCTGCGCATCTGAGACATCATGCACCAGGCACACCACACGACACGTCACGGACCGCCGACCAGCCACTGACGTGTGAACATGGTGAGGAACCACGGGATGGCGTACAGTTCCGGCACGAAGCCGATCTGGCGCAGGTGTTCGGCCAGCACGGGGTCGACGAACGCCATCAGCAGGCTGAACACGGCCAGGTACTCCTGGATCACGGCCGCGTTGTCCTTCAGGAAGAAGCCGTGCAGGTACTTGGCGGTGAACGCCGACAGGCTGGCGTACGCCAGCGCTGGGGACACGCCGCGCGCGTGATGGCACAGCTTGCGCTGTTCGGGCTTTGTGGTGTGTGGGTGGCGGTAGTCACTTTACGTTATCTACTCAAGTGCAGATAACACGTAACATACAAATGAGCATTCCACAACGGAACTAAGTCCCGTTATATGATATTGCATATCATCCCATATGACCGATGATAATCATCGGTATATTATAGTTATTGGAAATGATTCATCATAAAATGAAGCGCCGAAGCGTGTTTTGGTAAGACCTAGTAACAGAACACAGTGTGGATTGGTGGAGAAGCGACGCATTATTTAAGCAAAACAACAACTTCTAAATAACACAAGATATTGGGGTCTGAGATGCATGACGTGCAATAACACCATGCTGATGCTAAAATAATGACATCGATACGTCGTGACCACCTGTCAGATTTGGGTGTCAGACTTCAGAAAATGGTGCAATTTGGACGTCAGAAAACAGAGCAGGCATTGACACGAGGCACACCAATGACCATCCCAAGGACAATGGGCTTGATTGGCAAAAAAAAAAAACGGGGAAAAAGCAGTGCGACAATTAGCCGATAATGCGGACAATGGACGATAATGGATAATTGGATACTTGGACGATAATGCGACCGTTGAATAATTAATTCAGGATAGAAGAAAGTCTTTTATTTTAGTTTCAGACATACTGCATTTGTATTTACATACATACATATATTATATATATATATATATATATATATATATATATATATATATATATATATATATATATATTCCAAACATGCTCTACAATAATCTGGTTTAAAGAAGGGGAACACAAGGTCAAGGGCAAAAGGGCCTTGCTATGAGCCGAAGGGTTTCAGACACATGCGCTAATCAGGCCCAATCTGCGTCAGTGCAGCCTGGCTGCAGAGTGCTGGCGATTAGCGCGGCAGGCGTGGCGGCGGCACCTTCGTTGTTGAAGTTGAGGTAGACGAGCGGCGCGGCCAGCGAGTCCAGACCCTGCCAGTAGACGTACTGGGGGTGCGTCACCACCCACGACTTCAGCACCCGCTGCAGCTTGCGGTGTCCGGCCGGTGACGAGAGTAGTTCGTCGTACTGGTGACAGCGCGGGATGTCCACCTCTATCTGTGTGGGAAAATGATCATATGTTCGTGTCCATCTCCATCTGCGTGGGAAACAGTGACGGTATGTCCGTGTCCACCTCTATATGTGGGGAACAATGGTGATATGTCAGTTTTCACCTCATCTGCGTGGGAAACGAGTATGATATGTTCGTCGATACATGTGGGAGATCTGCCAATGGAAGCATGTCGTACTGTTTGCAACGATGAATGTCCACCTCTATCTGCTGGAGAAATAGTGTTGATATTTCACACGTGCACATGGGAGAGCCTCTAGTGACTAGCTGTGGCCTGGTGGCTAGCTGTAGCTGTATTAGTGACAGCACCGGATGTCCACCTCCAAGTGTGAGAGACGATGGGGAGATACGTTCACCGTACACGTGGAGAAGTCACTAAAGTAGAACGCCGATCTCTACAGTTTGTATGCATGGTGTAACCACTCCGTGGACTGCTAAACAAAAACAAGTTTGTTTTCGTCTGTGTACCATTGGCAGCAGGTTCCCCGTTAGCAGTTCCGAGCTCAACATAACCTACATCACTCAAGCTTAATGTTGTTCAAACCGCTGAGATTATCCTCACCTGAGTACTCACTCAGATGAGACAGTGGGCACAGCTGTTCTGCAGTTGTCCATCACCTGCCGGGCGGTGGGGATGGCCGTCTGTTCCGCAGTTCACCTGTAGATTGGTGGGGATAGCCATCTGCTCCGCAGCCTAGTCGGTGGGGATGGCCGTCTGTTTTGCAACTCAACTGTCAGTCGGTGGGGCTGGCCGTCTGTTCTGTAGCTCACCTACAGGTTTGTGGGGATGACCGTCCCGTCTGCAGGTCACCTGTCAGTCGGTTGGGCTGGCTGTCTGTTCTGTAGCTCACCTACAGGTTTGTGGGGATGACCGTCCCGTCTGCAGGTCACGTGCCGGGCGGTAGGGATGGCCGCTTGTTCCGCAGCTCATCTGTCGGTCGGTGGGGATGGCCATCCCTTCTGTAGCTCACCTGCCGGTCGGTGGGGATGGTCGTCTGTTCCGCAGCTCACCTGTTGGTTTGGGGGATGGCCAGCCCTCCTGCAGCTCACCTGCCGGTCGGTGGGGATGGTCGTCTGTTCCGCAGCTCGCCTGTTGGTTTGGGGGATGGCCAGCCCTCCTGCAGCTCACCTGCCGGTCGGTGGGGATGGCTGTCTGCTTGTCGATCTGGTCGTACCGCAGCTGCACGGTCCCGGCGACCCGCAGCAGTGCCGCCCAGCCGTGTGCTCGGTACAGCGGCGGGGTGTCGGTGCGCGCCTCCTCCACCAGCCGCTCGGCGAGGTACGGGTACGCCTGCGACACACAGGTACATACTAACATTGAGCAGGGCCGGCGCCACAGCCGGCCACACGGAGCATGGCTGAACGGAGGTATATGCTGTCAGGCTATTGAAATGCTCGGGGAAATATGAATATCTAGAAATATCGAAAGGCTACGTTGAGATAGAAACTGCTTACGGAGAATTTACTGTCAATGGTACGCAAACGAAACAAAGCTGTTTTTGTTTTGCAGTTCACAGAGCGATTACACGATACCTACGAGCTGTGGATGCTGCTGTGCTCTCCCTCTCTCTGCATGTGGAGAGCTGAATTTCAGCTGAATCCTTGTCTGTCCAGCTTTGTGCCAGTATCCGTTTTACACGGTCTGTCACCATTTAATGATCTAGTTCTTTCCTGTCACCCTGTCTGATTGTGCAAACACAAGTGGGCCTTAGTCATGCCCCACTTCACAGCTTATCTTTTGAATACAAAGTTGTTGTTGTGACACTGCATTGCAGTTGGATCTCTGGGCAGGCCATCTGACACACTGTTTTTTTCGTGGAAGACACGAGTCCTTATCTAATATCCTACGCAATAACGGCAGCGGTTTTATCCGGGAGAGAACAACTTTCCATAATGCCAGTGATTGGAACTTTATTTGATTGGAATGCCAGTGACTGGAAGAACATTCCCTTTGTCATTGATGTAGACAAGCCACGAAATACAGCTTCAACGTATCTCGCTATGGGTACAGAATATATTTTGATGTCAGCTGACGAACGATACCGATTTTATTTCCGTCACTATAAGCGAAGCACATCTAAATTGACTACCATGCACTCTTAAATTAGGAAGTAAACATCAATGCAACAAACCAGCCAACAGATTATGTAAACCATGGGCTCCACCACCATTCGAGTCGAGGATGACTTCAATATCCTCAATATCGTGAAATCTTAACATAATGCCTCCGGACGTTACGTGGAAAGAAAGACTTAAAGACCTAGACCTAAGCCACCCTTGTATCCCACTCAATCATATTGCCCGTTTGATCGAACATGAATTTCTTCCGGTTCGTAAGTAACAACTGTTCATCAGGCACCCATAGTGGTGCACGAGACCACCAGAAAAGCGGGTGAGTCAGGATGACGTTTCAATTTGATGTTCCCCGTACAACGCCATAGGGTCAGGGACACCTGCAGAACTGGGAAAGCCTAGTTTTGCACGATACCCCTATCATCATATTTTCACGCGTGTTGCCATTACGCTCACAAAAGAATGTCCCTCGCGCTTGTGCCTAATTGTGACATACAAATGAAGTAACCACAGATGAACCCACAATCACATCAGATCAGATCACATCACATCACATCAGATCAAAACACATCAGATCACATCACATCAGATCAGATCAGAGGACATCGTCGCAGCAATTGTTCAATATTCGGTTAGTTCTCGCAATCGTAATCGCAGAGCTGCAATTATGGTCGGTGTCGGTTCGGCGGCGATTAGATAGCGAATGGCTGGCTCGGAGGCGGGCTGGGCCAGAACATCGTCGCTCAGGTGTGGCCGCAGCCGCCTCACGTGCCCAGCCCGCGCTCGGCCCGCGCTCCAGCCCGCTCCGGCCCGGCCATGGTGGCTGTCGTGCTGCAGCTGATCCTGCTAGGTGAGACAGCCGCTCCGGCCCGGCCATCGTGGCTGTCGTGCTGCAGCTGATCCTGCTAGGTGAGACACCCGCTCCGGCCCGGCCATGGTGGCTGTCGTGCTGCAGCTGATCCTGCTAGGTGAGACACCCGCTCCGGCCCGGCCATGGTGGCTGTCGTGCTGCAGCTGATCCTGCTAGGTGAGACAGCCGCTCCGGCCCGGCCATGGTGGCTGTCGTGCTGCAGCTGATCCTGCTAGGTGAGACAGCCGCTCCGGCCCGGCCATGGTGGCTGTCGTGCTGCAGCTGATCCTGCTAGGTGAGACACCCGCTCCGGCCCGGCCATGGTGGCTGTCGTGCTGCAGCTGATCCTGCTAGGTGAGACGTCCGCTCCGGCACCAGCGTGGTGGTGCGGCAACATAAGGCGGCCGGGCGCGCCATCGGCCTGGACCTGTCAGGTGGTTATTGGCACTGTTGCAACACGCTACAGGCGTCGTGTCGCCGCTACAGGCGTCGTGTCGCCGCTACAGGCGTCGCGTCGCTGTTTCAGGCGCTATGTCGCCGTAGGAGGTGTTGTGTCGCTGCTACAGGCACAATGTCGCCGCAGCAGGCGTCGTGTCGCCGCTACAGACGTCGCGTCGCTGTTTCAGGCGCTATGTCGCCGTAGGAGGTGTTGTGCCGCTGTTACAGGAACTATGTCGCCGCAGCAGGCGTCGTGTCGCCGCTACAGGCGTCGCGTCGCTGTTTCAGGCGCTATGTCGCCGTAGGAGGTGTTGTGCCGCTGTTACAGGAACTATGTCGCCGCAGCAGGCGTCGTGTCGCCGCTACAGGCGTCGCGTCGCTGTTTCAGGCGCTATGTCGCCGTAGGAGGTGTTGTGCCGCTGTTACAGGAACTATGTCACCGCAGCAGGCGTTGTGTCGCTGTTACAGGCGTTTTGTCTCCGTAGCAGGCGTCGTGTCGCTGTAACGGGCGTTGTGTCGTCTTAGCAGGCGTCATATCGCCGCTACAGGCGTCGTGTGGCCGTTACAGGCGTTGCGTCGCCGTAGTAGGCGTCGTGTTGGCGTTACAGGCATTGTGTCGCCGTAGCAGGCGTAGTGTCGCTGCTACAGGCGTTGTGTCGTAGTAGGAGGCATCGTGTCGCCGTTGCAAGCACCAAGAGACGCTGTGTCGCTGTCGCCGTAGCAGGCGTAGTGTCGCTGCTACAGGCGTTGTGTCGTCGTAGGGGGCATCGTGTCGCCGTTGCAAGCACCAAGAGACGCTGTGTCGCTGTCGCCGTAGCAGGCGTAGTGTCGCTGCTACAGGCGTTGTGTCGTCGTAGGGGGCATCGTGTCGCCGTTGCAAGCACCAAGAGACGCTGTGTCGCTGTCGCCGTAGCAGGCGTTGTGTCGCTGTTACAGGAGTGGTGGCGGTGCTGGCGCTGGCCTGTATCCAGCTGCGGTCGAGCCGCTGCTCCCCGTACCACACGTTCGGCTCCATGGTACAGCAGTGGGTCACACAGAAGCTGCTCACGCTGGCTGCCCGCTACACGAGGCACACCTTCGACAATGACGTCAAACACTTCATGAAGGTGAGGATGTGCCGGCGGACGTCGCAGCACGTGGGGTGGCCGACAATCGATAATATGGACTTCTATGCATGTAGAAATGGCTAAGAAGTTCAACCGGTGCAGAGAGTACGAGTGGGGAAGGGCAGGATCGCGCCCCAATTTTTAGAGTGCTGCTTTTACCATGCTGAGTGGTCGGAACATGATCCGGTGACTTCTTGGTGCCCTCGCTTACTTGTAACCCTGGATCAACACAACGGCAGACAGTACGTTTAGCAGGGTAAATATTACAGCCGCACAATGTTCTGAATAAGCCGCTCAGAACACACCTTCCAGTGGATTAGTCACCCTCGAGTAGTACACTGCTGTGAATGTGCTGTAGGCCTGTGGCGACTAGTGGCCGCTGTCCGTCACACTGATACCGCAACACTTCCAAATGTCTGATTTCACAGCGACAGACGCTCGTGGGGTTGCTTGATTATTTGGGCTTAGGGGCGCATTGACTGCGTTAGTCATAAAGCTAGTTAAATTTTGCAAGAAGGTGGTGTAGTTCCAAAGGCTAGGTGGCATAGCACATCTACAGCACATATATGCTTCTCTAAAGCATCATGGTGTCAGGTTGTATCTCCAATCATCGCAGCTACCCCGAAGCTGCATGGTGTTGAAGCTTCCTTGCGAATACACCACCCAGCACGCATTCGCTCCACCAGCTAGGCGGCTTGTCAGCTAAACCTGGACGTCCCGACAATGCCACACGGCTGCCGGTACTGGAAGTTCACACCACTGCCAGGAACTACCGACCTCATAGGCCGCTTGCCATGTTGGCAGGCTGACACTCGGACCTCGGCATCAGTAAGACCCTCGGACCTCAGTGAAAGTCCCATCCCCGAACCTCAGCGTCAGTCCCATTCCGAACCTCAGCGCCAGTCCCATCCTCGAACCTCAGCGTCAGTTCGGTCCCCGAACCTCAGCGCCAGTCCCATCCTCGAACCTCAGCGTCAGTTCGGTCCCCGGACCTCAGCGCCAGTCCCATCCTCGAACCTCAGCGTCAGTTCGGTCCCCGAACCTCAGCGCCAGTCCCATCCTCGAACCTCAGCGTCAGTTCGGTCCCCGGACCTCAGCGCCAGTCCCATTCCGAACCTCAGCGTCAGTTCGGTTCCCGAACCTCAGCGTCAGTTCGGTCCTCGGACATCAGCGCCAGTCCGTCCCCGGGATCTCATCTCCAGTCTGACCGGGCTCCGACCGCCGCAGTGTCAGGAGCGCCTGCTGCTCGATCTGGTTACCGCCGGTCGGAAGACGGCGTACGGGCGAAACCACGGCTTCGCGGGCATCGACAGCGTGGCGACGTTCCGTGCCGTCCACCCGATCACCGAGTACACCCACTACGCGCCCTACGTCAGTCGCATGGCCGCCGGCGAGAAGGCCGTGCTCGTGCCGGGCAAGCTGCGCTCGCTCGCCTGCACGTCGGGCACGTCCGGCAGCAGCAAGCTGATGCCGGTCACGCAGAGCCTGCTGCTGAGCATGCTGTCGGGCGTGCTGTTGGTGTGGGAGCGGCAGCGCGCCACGTTCCCGGGCGCCGGCCGGCTGCAGCGCCAGATGCGGCCGTTCGTGGCGCCGCGCTGGCGCTACTCGGCGGGCGGCGTGCCGATCGGGCCGGCGTCGGTGGCGCCGCCCGGCCAGCGCGACGGCCGCGAGCGCGTACAGTTCCTGTACAGCGCGCCGGCCGCCGTCGGCCGCATCCAGACCGAGGCGGCCGCCGTCTACGTACACCTGCTGTTCGCGCTGCGCGACCGCCAGCTGGGCGCCATCGAGGCGAACTTCGCGTCGTTCGTGTACGCCGTGTTCGCGGCGCTGGAGCGCGACTGGCGGCGGCTGGTGCGCGACATCGCGGCCGGCCGACTGGGCGGCGACGTGGACGTGCCGGCCGACGTGCGCGCCGCCGTGGACGCCGCGCTGCGGCCGGACCGGGCGCGCGCCGCAGAGCTGCGCGCGGAGTTCGCCGCCGGGCTGGGCGACGTGGCGCGCCGCGTCTGGCCGCACCTCAACTTCATCACCACCGTGACGTCGGGCTCGATGGCGCTGTACGAGCGGCGGCTGCGCGAGCGCTACACTGGCAGTGTGCCCATCTACAGCGCGCTGTACGCCGCCACCGAGGGCCTGCTTGGCGTCAACCTGTGGCCCGACGAGCAGCCGCCCGCCTACGTGCTCCACCCGCGGGCCATGCTGTACGAGTTTGTGGAGGTGGACGGCGGCGGCAAGCCGCTGCTGGCCTCGCAGCTGACCGTCGGCGACGTATACGAGCTGGTCGTGACGACCAGAGCCGGCTTCTACCGGTTCCGGCTGGGCGACGTCGTCAGGGTGGCCAGGTTCTACCACAGCGCACCCGTCGTCGAGTTCATGTACAGGTGAGAGCATCGCTGTCAAACCAACGCATATTAGATTTGCTGAATTGTCTTCCAAGTACAGATCAGTGTATTGTTAATTACAGGCTGCTCCAGTGCTCAGGGTTATAATAGTATGCTTCAGGACAACTTTCCAAGGGACCAAAATAAGGGAAGATATTCTAGAAATGTGCATATAGTGGAAAATGTTACAATTGTTTCGTCGATGGATGTTTCGAGAGAACATTTTCTCAGAGGCCCAGCGGTAGGCTATAACAATTGTAAAGATTGAACATGAACAAAGCAAAAAGTATCTCCCGAGGTGTGGCAGTGGGTGTGGCATTCGGATGTGGCAGTAGGGTGTGGCAGTTGGGTGTGGCAGTGGGACGTGGCACAGGGTTCCGTCCTGGGTGCGCCTATGAGCATGCTGAAATAGGTTCACTGGTTTTGGTCGCCTATGGAGCACTGGTGCACTTCCGCTACGAATCGATGCGGTGGACGCATCATGGAGATACTCGGGTATACAAGGCTGCATCGAATCGTCATACAGGTATAAAAACCACTCGGAATTACTTCACACGGAGTACAGCATCACATACGGAGTACTACATCACACATATGGATCAAATTTAACTAGCATGCATTCCAAATTATCTGCAACTATGCCAACTATGGAATTTTCATCTCAACGTAATGATCCAATGCAATACCATTGCTGAATAACCATTGACGGTAGTTACTTTTGTTGGTTTATACGACGTTTTAACTGACGAGGCCATTAGCGTTGTCAATATCTCACGACGATTGGTCGCGAGCGAAAAGCAACGAAAGATTGGACTCCAACCCCTAATCTTTCGACTGAGAGACGAGAACCCTACCCCTAGACCACTCAGCCTCACCTTGAGGGAAGAATGGTCCAATCCCGCATGTCATTTTCAGCAGGCGTGTTAAACTGGATACTAATCTCATCCGGTCCGGACACGCCATCTGAGCTCTAACGTGAGCCAATTGCTCGTCACCCAGCAGCCGCTTTGTGTCCGTCGGTTGGATATTTGGGCTTTGGGGCGCATCGGCTTCCGCTGTCATGCAGCGCCCATAGCATTGCGCCCGTCGTGGACAGGAAGGGCCAGCTGCTGAACGTCCACTCGGAGATGTCCGAGGAGGCGTTCTTCAGCTGCCATGCAGCGCCCATAGCTGTGTGCCCGTCGGCTTCCGCTGTCATGCAGCGCCCATAGCATTGCGCCCGTCGTGGACAGGAAGGGCCAGCTGCTGAACGTCCACTCGGAGAAGGTGTCCGAGGAGGCGTTCTTCAGCTGCCATGCAGCGCCCATAGCTGTGTGCCCGTCGTGGACAGGAAGGGCCAGCTGCTGAACGTCCACTCGGAGAAGATGTCCGAGGAGGCGTTCTTCAGCTGCCTGCAGCGGGCGGCGGCCGGCTGGCCGCCGTCTCTGGTCGACTACAGCACGGCCGAGAGCGTGCTGCTGCCGGCAGCCGCCCAAGGCCCGCCGCACTACCTCGTCTTCCTCGAGCTGGACGGGCCGGCTCTGACGGCAGCCGACGCAGCCCAGGTGAGATCCCAGGCCGAGCCGAGGTGTCAGAGCAGGCCGAACTTGTGAAACCTAAGGCGAGTGAGCGTGGCCCCAGCCGCAGCCGCAGAGATATCACCCGGCGGCTTTTGACAGGTGCCAGTGTCACTATTTCAGACATTTACGGTCTTCATCATACCGTATCTGGATCTCATCCTGCGCTGCTGAAGGAGCCTTCCTCGATTTACATCCCATTCATCCTTTCTGAAACCCATCAATCTCGCAACAAAGGAGCGAAGCAAAGCACATAGCTGAACTATGCCACCTTGTGTAACCTTGTACGACCTCATGCATGTTGGACGTCGAACACCCATACCTCGAGGTTCCTTTACTCACTGTACATCACGTCTGTATGCCCCGAAACCCCCGTCCATAACGCGCGCCCATCTCCCGCCAGCTGGACGCGGCTCTGTGCGCTCATCACGACGTGTACCGATCGTTCAGAGTCAAGGGCGCCATCGGCCCGGCGCGCGTCGTCTGCCTGCGGGCGGGCGCCTTCGAGCGACTGCGCTGCCACCTACTGGCCGGATCCGACACCAGTCCGCTGCAGTTTAAGGTGCCGCGGGTGCTGAGAGACCAGCGGCTGGTGAAGCGGATGATGGAGGATGAGGCTGTTTCGGAGGGACAGGCTGCGTCAGATGGACAGGCTGCGTCAGATGGACAGGCTGCGTCGGAGGGACAGGCTGCGTCAGAGGGACAGGCTGCGTCAGAGGGAGAGGCTGCGTCGGAGGGACAGGCTGCGTCGGAGGGACAGGCTGCGTCAGAGGGAGAGGCTGCGTCAGATGGACAGGCTGCGTCAGATGGACAGGCTGCGTCAGATGGACAGGCTGCGTCGGAGGGAGGGGCGGAGGACCCGGCTAAGGACGGCTGAATAATTACGGGGCTGATCTTGCTGTCCCGCCAGTGGAAGAACATGCAATACCAGTGGAAATGTCGCGGTGCGAGACCCGAGTACGCCTATCATTCCGTACAGCTTAGATTACCCTCAAGTATGTCCACCGACTTTACGGACGCAGCGAACGCAGCCCATGCTGAGGCCATCATGTTTGGCGGTGTCGTGGTAGTGGTGAATGCGTCGGTCGTATGCCGCCGCTGGACGACAGTGGCTAACGCTCTCGGCGGGCACGTAGTCGAGGACAGGTGCAGATCTTCTTGTGATGCTATTTGTCGCGAACTGTCCCAGGGCAATGTTGGTTTGGTTTGGTTATTGTCTTTACGACGCGTCGAATGTTCGGTCATATAGCGTCCCCGGACACGAACCCACAACCTTCCCGTTAGGAGGCGGGCACTTTTTTTTTTTTTTTTTTTCTTTCTTCTTTTAATAAATTTAATCCGAGTTATTGCTGGGGTGGTTTTGTGAACCAGGGTTCTATTGCTAAGCAGAGCTTGTTGCGTGAACCCTGGCCCCACCACCCGATCCACGAATTCCAGTTGAACGGAAGAATTTTGACCGAAAGTTTAACGTGCCGTCAATGCACCGACACGGCCGCCCGGTAGCTCGTCCCCGGCCTTATCGGGCCAGCTGCCAACTGACCCTCCCAGCCGGGGGCTAAATGCGAGCGCGCGAAGCGGCTCGAACCCTGTGTTGCCAGGACAGGGGAGACCAGTACAGGCCAGCGCTCTAACCAACTGAGCTACCGAGGCACTTCACCCCTAGACTACCCCCTTCCCCTGGAAAATGTGATCTATATGCTATGGGCTATGTGGATGTCACCAGCACACTTGCACACAATTAAATCATGATTTGTCCGCTTCACGTACTACTAGAGAACGATAGTGGAATGTGACCCAACCGCACCTGGTCTTGACAAGGTCAGGGGTGCCCGTCGGTAAGCCATCGGCTTTGAAACGCACGTAAATAGCTGACAATATGGGGGCAACGGGCGCCGTCACCTGGGCCAGATCAGACAGGTCGTAGAGCCCACATACTAGGCACACAGCGGTAACATAACGCACATTGAACACACAGAGGTAGCATAACGCACATTGAACACACAGATTTAACAAAACTCAGATACTGAACACACAGGGGTAGCACAACGCACACTGAACACAAACAGGCAACATACACAGAGACTGAGCACACAGAGGATACATAACGTACACTGAACACGCAGAGGCAAGAAAACACAGATACTGAACACGAGGAGGAAACCTAGCGCACACTCACAAATAACATCACGCACACTAAACACACAGAGGTAACATCACGTACACTGAGCACACATAGGCAACATGATGCAGAAAATTGCATCTTACAATGCCTACTCCCAGATAAATTGGCAGCACAAAGCAGGATGCTCGACATCGCCGCAAATACTGAGGCTTAAAAAGTGCTGAATGACGTCAAAATTCGAACACACGACAAATAATAACGTAAAGAAATAGATAGACAAGCAAGGCATCGCAACTTAAAATATTCAACATCTGGAGGATGAGGCATGATGTGCGTGTTCATTCCCTGATCCTAGGCTAAAGTGTGGCGAAGTTACAAGCCTCTCAAAAACTGCATGACCGCGACAGTGCAAGCAGCCATCTTTCAAACATTCGGCGATTTGAAACATGCTCGCGAAATTCTCGAAAATTCGCTTGGTAGTTCTGGTCGCACAGAGATTGCCCGCACCGGCCTGTCACCGGCCTCGAACCGGTATCGTACCGGTATCGTACCGGTATCGCACCGGGATTGTACCGGGATCGTACCGGGATCGTAACGGGATCGTACCGGGATCGTGCTGGCATCGCACCGGGATGTTTCCTGATCTTGCGAGCGCAAGACCTGGGCAAATCAATTCCTAGCGACATAAGTGCACCGCAAACATTTCGCTTGTGGAAAAGAGAAGCTCATTGGTGCCACTCCACCTCCCTAATCGAGTAACTAGGAGCTTGAGCTGCCACTCAAGGATGGCACAACGGGCACCGAACACCAAATAGCGAAGTCGTCGACGGCACGAGTTGGGCAATGTACAAAATCTGCACCAGTAGTGGGCCTCGTCGGCCTGCAATGAGCAGATGGTTACGTAGTGTGGGTCGGGAACAGCGTTGGCCGTGCCGGAGCAGGAGCACGACACTGACCTGCGTGAGCTGCTGGCCGTGCCGGAGCAGGGGCACGACACTGACCTGCGTGAGCTGCTGACCGTGCCGGGGCAGAGGCACGACACTGACCTGCGTCAGTCTGCTGAACAGTGCCGGGGCAGGGGCACGACACTGACCTGCGTGAGCTGCTGGCCGTGCCGGGGCAGGGGCACGACACTGACCTGCGTGAGCTGCTGACAGTGCCGGAGCAGAGGCACGACACTGACCTGCTGACCGTGCCGGGGCAGGGGCACGACACTGACCTGCGTGGGCTGCTGCCAGTGCTGGAGCAGGGGCACGACACTGACCTGCGTGAGCTGCTGACCGTGCCGGAGCAGAGGCACGACACTGACCTGCTGACCGTGCCGGGGCAGGGGCACGACACTGACCTGCGTGAGCTGCTGACCGTGCCGGAGCAGAGGCACGACACTGACCTGCTGACCGTGCCGGGGCAGGGGCACGACACTGACCTGCTGACCGTGCCGGAGCAGGGGCACGACACTGACCTGCGTGAGCTGCTGACCGTGCTGGAGCAGAGGCACGACACTGACCTGCTGACCGTGCCGGGGCAGGGGCACGACACTGACCTGCGTGAGCTGCTGACCGTGCCGGAGCAGAGGCACGACACTGACCTGCTGACCGTGCCGGAGCAGAGGCACGACACTGACCTGCGTGAGCTGCTGACCGTGCCGGAGCAGAGGCACGACACTGACCTGCTGACCGTGCCGGGGCAGGGGCACGACACTGACCTGCTGACCGTGCCGGAGCAGGGGCACGACACTGACCTGCGTGAGCTGCTGACCGTGCCGGAGCAGAGGCACGACACTGACCTGCTGACCGTGCCGGAGCAGGGGCACGACACTGACCTGCGTGGGCTGCTGACCGTGCCGGAGCAGGGGCACGACACTGACCTGCGTGGGCTGCTGACAGTGCTGGAGCAGAGGCACGACACTGACCTGCTGACCGTGCCGGGGCAGGGGCACGACACTGACCTGCGTGGGCTGCTGACCGTGCCGGAGCAGGGGCACGACACTGACTTGCTGACCGTGCCGGGGCAGAGGCACGACACTGACCTGCGTGAGCTGCTGACCGTGCCGGAGCAGAGGCACGACACTGACCTGCTGACCGTGCCGGAGCAGGGGCACGACACTGACCTGCGTGAGCTGCTGACCGTGCCGGAGCAGAGGCACGACACTGACCTGCTGACCGTGCCGGAGCAGAGGCACGACACTGACCTGCTGACCGTGCCGGGGCAGGGGCACGACACTGACCTGCTGACCGTGCCGGAGCAGGGGCACGACACTGACCTGCGTGAGCTGCTGACCGTGCCGGAGCAGAGGCACGACACTGACCTGCTGACCGTGCCGGAGCAGGGGCACGACACTGACCTGCGTGAGCTGCTGACCGTGCCGGAGCAGAGGCACGACACTGACCTGCGTGAGCTGCTGACCGTGCCGGAGCAGAGGCACGACACTGACCTGCTGACCGTGCCGGAGCAGGGGCACGACACTGACCTGCGTGGGCTGCTGACCGTGCCGGGGCAGGGGCACGACACTGACCTGCGTGGGCTGCTGACCGTGCCGGAGCAGGGGCACGACACTGACCTGCGTGGGCTGCTGACCGTGCCGGGGCAGAGGCACGACACTGACCTGCTGACCGTGCCGGGGCAGGGGCACGACACTGACCTGCGTCAGTCTGCTGAACAGTGTGATGCGGTGCAGCTGGTACTCGATGTCGGCCTCTCTGATCACCAGCGGCAGCTCGGCCGTGCCGGGGCAGGGGCACGACACTGACCTGCGTCAGTCTGCTGAACAGTGTGATGCGGTGCAGCTGGTACTCGATGTCGGCCTCTCTGATCACCAGCGGCAGCTCGGCCGTGCCGGGGCAGGGGCACGACACTGACCTGCGTCAGTCTGCTGAACAGTGTGATGCGGTGCAGCTGGTACTCGATGTCGGCCTCTCTGATCACCAGCGGCAGCTCGGCCGTGCCGGGGCAGGGGGCACGACACTGACCTGCGTCAGTCTGCTGAACAGTGTGATGCGGTGCAGCTGGTACTCGATGTCGGCCTCTCTGATCACCAGCGGCAGCTCGGCCGAGCTGCTGGCCGTGAGCTGCTGGCCGTGCCGGGGCAGAGGCACGACACTGACCTGCGTCAGTCTGCTGAACAGTGTGATGCGGTGCAGCTGGTACTCGATGTCGGCCTCTCTGATCACGTGAGCTGCTGGCCGTGCCGGGGCAGAGGCACGACACTGACCTGCGTCAGTCTGCTGAACAGTGTGATGCGGTGCAGCTGGTACTCGATGTCGGCCTCTCTGATCACCAGCGGCAGCTCGGCCGTGCCGGGGCAGGGGCACGACACTGACCTGCGTCAGTCTGCTGAACAGTGTGATGCGGTGCAGCTGGTACTCGATGTCGGCCTCTCTGATCACCAGCGGCAGCTCGGCCGTGCCGGGGCAGGGGCACGACACTGACCTGCGTCAGTCTGCTGAACAGTGTGATGCGGTGCAGCTGGTACTCGATGTCGGCCTCTCGGATAACCAGCGGCAGCTCGGCCGTGCCGGAGCAGGAGCACGACACTGACCTGCGTCAGTCTGCTGAACAGTGTGATGCGGTGCAGCTGGTACTCGATGTCGGCCTCTCTGATCACCAGCGGCAGCTCGGCCGTGTCGTGCAGCTCCATCTGACTCTGGCTGTGCAGCACGGGGCCCGACCTGAGGTCAAGCGGTCGGTCAGCACAGTCGGACCAGACACAGCCAACAGTCGGTCCGGCTCAGAGCCGGGGAGGCGCCGGTCACAGCGCGATCCGACCGGCCACAGCACATCGTCGGTGTGGTTCAGATCTGAGGTCTACCTGCCGACATGGCTGGAGGTTTTCAGGATCTGGATCCCCCGGCTGATGTTAATTTGTCATTTTCCATATTTAATCTGAAAATATGTCCGAAAAGTAACGACTTGGAGCCCTCTGGCATCGCGAGAAATCTCCAGCCATGCCCGCCGGCTAGGTCAGGTCACCCACACCACCATCCAGAGTGGGCAAGCTATAGTGAGTAAATAACCTCTGCTCCGCAATCACCTCAAAACGCCCAAGCAGGGTTAAATAATGGGCTTTCATTGGGTGTGCGATGTCAACAAGACTGCAGTGCTATGTCGAAAGTCTCCATGAACTATGTCATTCACAATATTGTTAAGCTCCTGCAAACTCAATCCGAAAACAATAGGATACTTGCAACATCTTTCTCGTTGTGCCTATATAATCGTCGGCTATAATCCAGTGATACATCTCAATATTGACCATGTTCGGTGGGGGCTGACCGTTTCTCGAGGAGCGGGTAGAAGGCGGTGGGCGACACGTCGCGCAGTCGGTGCAGTAGCGGCTCCAGCGGCAGCGTCACCACCCTCGGCTCGAACAGTGTGTCGCGGTCCCGACGGATGCCGAACGTCTCGCCCTCCAGCGTCACCACACTGAAACCAGTGTCACCACACTGAAGCCAGTGGTGCCATACCGAAACCACTGGCACCACACTGAAGCCAGCGCCACCACACTGAAGCCAATGGTACGACACTGAATCCACTGGTACCACACTGAAGTCAGTGATACCACACCGAAACCAGCGTCACCACACTGAAACCAGCGTCACCACACTGAAGCCAATGGTACCACACCGTAACCAGCGTCACCACACTGAAGCCAATGGTACCACACCGAAACAACTGGCACCACACTGAAACCAGCGCAACCACACTGAAGCCAATGGTACAGCACTGAAACCACTGGTACCACACTGAAGCCAGTGATACCATACCGAAACCAGCGTCACCACACTGAAGCCAATGGTACCACACCGAAACCAGCGTCACCACACTGAAGCCAGTGGTACGACATTGAAAACAGTGGTATCACAATAAAGTCAGTAGTACCATACTGAAGCCAGTTGTATCACACCGAAGCCATTGGAAGGACATTGAAACCACTGGTACTACACTGAAACCAGTGGTACGACATTGAAACCACGGGTAAAACACTGAAGCCAGTGATAATACACCAATAACAGCGTCACATTACTAAAGACAGTGGTACAACACTGAAACCAGCATCACCACACTGAAGCCAGTGGTCTCACACTGAAACCAGCGCCACCACACTGAAACCAGTAGTAGCTAGCCAGTAACAGTAGACTACCATACTGAAGTCATTCATACCACACCGAAACCAGCGTAACCACACTGAAACCGGTGGTAACACACTAAAACCAGTGGTACCACACCCAAACCATTGATATCACACTGAAGCCAGCCTCAGCACACTAAAGTAAGTCATACCACAATAAAACCATTGTCACCACACTGAAACTAGCAAACGTCCTGCACCGCCACGTTGAGACTATTGTGCCAACACCGAAGTAGGCAGCTAGCCAGTAACAATCAAAATCAGGATCTTCATAAAGCCAAAACATAGGTAGGAAAATGCGTTTGGAATTTATGACCATTTCGTGCTCGATATCCATGAATCATCAAGTTTCTGAGTTCACTGGTGGGCTCAGTGATCGCTGGTCATCAGACCGCCAGCTTACTGGGACGCGCCGAGGGTGGGCGATCATCTCAGGCTTACTGGGACGCGCCGAGGGTGGGCGATCATCTCAGGCTTACTGGGGCACGCTGAGTATGGGCGGATCATCTCCGGCTTACTGGGGCACGCTTAGTGTGGGCGGCTTATCTCTGGCTTACTGAGGCGCGCTGAACGTGGACGGCTGATCTCCGGCTTACTGGGGCACGCTGAGTATGGGTGGCCTATATCCGGCTTACTAGGGCACGCTGAGTATGGGTGGCTTGGCCTTGATGCGGCCCTGGTTGCGCAGCTCTGCCTCCAGGTCGCCGCCGGCCAGCTTCCACAGGTGGTACACCTCCTGCAGCGTGCGCGTGCGGAGGTGCGCCTCGACAGAGCCGGTCGGCGTCGCGGCCGGCCGGCCGTCATCCTCGTGGCCGGCCTCCAACATCAGCGGGAACGGCTGCACCTGCCGGGCGGCGGCCGGCGGCGGCACCGACGACAGTGAGCCGTGCTGCAGCAGCTCGGCCACGCTCGGTCGGCGGCTGGCGTCCGGCGTCAGGCACAGGGCGATCAGGTCCCGCAGGTCGTGCGGCAACGCCTGCGCGGTCACAGCGGGGTCACGGTACGTCCGGCGTCAGGCACAGGGCGATCAGGTCCCGCAGGTCGTGCGGCAACGCCTGCGCGGTCACAGCGGGGTCAAGTTACGAGGCCAGCGCCGGACCTGCACTTTGAACCCCAGGATCTGGCGATAATAGTTTTCGGATCATTCCCATACCTCGATGTATTGTGCTTATTTCCACATCTCGTTGGATTCCTTCACGGCGAACTACTCCAACTCCACATTATCCAACTCAGCCAGCTAAGTTCCGAATTGACTACAGCATGAGCAGCGAGGCCGCACTGGAACACCCACCCATCCGCCGGCGTCTGCCCACCTGCAGCTGGGCCTGCGCGCCGGCCTCGTCGGCCAGCTCGGAGAGCGGGTCATCGGCGTGCATCAGTCGGAAGACGCGCGTCACGGCGCGAGCCACGTGCTGGCCGGTCCACAGGTGGCGGCCGAGCGCGGCGCGGGCCAGCACCATGCCGGCCGACCACACGTCAGACTTGACGCCGCTGTGGAACTCGGTCTGCAGACCGGACGCCAGCACCTCCGGCGCCAGGTAGCACACGTCGCTGGCGACAGACAGGTGGCCGCCGTGGTCACTGTACAGTGCCCCGGCTGGGTGGGACGTCTTGCAGTACGGGCTGGAGGGACAGCAAGCACTGCTGGTGGCAATCATTTCAAGTGTGAAGGGGAAT
This sequence comes from Ashinkailepas kermadecensis, assembly GCA_034440615.1. Taxonomy (NCBI): domain Eukaryota; kingdom Metazoa; phylum Arthropoda; class Thecostraca; family Neolepadidae; genus Ashinkailepas; species Ashinkailepas kermadecensis. Next base: position 572,046 of record JAOTOM010005088.1, read on the forward strand.
GCAGATCAGTTCATTTCGGCAGCAGCCTGAAATCTCAGGCAGTCCTGCCTCCATTTGATGGCTGGATATTTGGGGCTTGGGGCTGTTATCATCGCTTCGGGCTGGACTGTTGTCCAATCACAAGATTTCTAGCCACTTCATGGAAACCGAGGTGATAATTGTGGGCTCATCTGTTGTCAATCACCTGATTTCCTATCCCCCTAGTGCACTGTTGGAACTTTCTGGTTCAGGTCTGGGTCCCGGGTGTGTAATATTACTGTCAGTTGATTATCAGCAGGTCATTTTCTTATGCTCTTGGAAAATACATCCTTTATGTTCTCCGGAATCGAAGTTCCTGATTGATGTTCTATAAGTTAGTTCAGTACATATGGCCCCAACATAAATTGCCCAATATATATATATATATATATATATATATATATATATATATATATATATATATATATATATATATATACACACATATACAAGAGCTCGGGCCCAAAAATAACGCCGCTGATCTTGTAGGTCGGGAATCGGAGGCGGGAGGGGAGAAACAAGCTGACGGTTGTTGAGCATTTTCAAACTTGTCGCAGCGTGGTAAGTCTCGACTGGATCGCCTCTCAGCTCGAGCCGAAGCATAGAGGTTTCCCGCCACTGGGTTGAAAACGTCAGTCTCCGAAACTCAGCACAGAATCAACATCAAGTTTTCCACCAAACTTAAGAAATCCGCGATGGAAATATCTGGGGCATGCCTGAGACCTATGGTGATGACTGGAAGCTACGTGTGTTTTTGAATGGCACAAGATATTTCCTGGAGGTAGGAGGAGCGTGACGGACAGTGACCGCTCAGGTTGTCAACACACATCGCCAGCCGATGATAACATTGACAAGGTGCCAGATGTGATTCTCAATAAGATCGAAGGCTTGGTATTCGATCCATAGTCGAGAAAGCTAACGTACCCAAGGAACTTATTTGACACATTACAGCCGAATACTTGAACATGAGGGAGGTGTGTGCCAAGACGGTTTCTAAAGTGCTGTCGGACGAACAAAAACAGCGTAGCACAAACTTGTGTCTCGACCTTTTGGAGCTCGTTGAAGACGAGCCAGATGTGCTGAATTCGGTAATTATTTGTGACGAACTTAGGATATTTAGGGGATATGCGGATATTTATGGGAAGATAGGTTATTTACGGAAGGATGAGAATATTTACGAGAGGATTTGAGGATATTTACGGGAAGATAGGATATGTATGGGAAGATAGGATATTTACGGGAGGATATAAGGATATTTACGGGAGGATTGGAGGATATTTACGGAAAGATATGGCGATATTTACTGGAGGATAACAGGATATTTATGGGAGGATAGGAGGATATTTACAGGAGGATAGGACATGTACGGGGGATAGGAGGATATTTACGAATGATCTGATGTTGTTTTTTTTTACATTTACGGTGTCATGATTGCTGAGGGGTCCCGGCGGCTAGACTACAAACCAACTTTTATTGAAGTCTTGAAGACATTGCGCGGAGGAGTGAGACAGAAATGACCCCAGAGCTGTGGATAATTTGGATGGATTTTGCATCGAACAACACGGTCGCACGCAGTGCTTTGTTTGTGAAGCAGTTTTTAGCCCAGAAAAGCATCACTGCTTAACCATTCGCCGTATTCGGAGACCTGGGCCGTGTGACTTTGATCTCATCCCCAAAATCAAGTCCGAGTTCAATGGGATACATCTTCTATCCACAGAAGAGGTGAAAGCAAGAGCCGATGGAACCGCTGAATAGCCCCACAGGTGATCTGGGGTACCGCTTTGAATGGTGACGGAAACGTATAAAGCAGTGTCTCGATTCAGAAATCTTGAAGGTGATCACAGCTGAAATCCTTTATCTGGTAAAGAAAAGAAGTTATGGCATCAGTCTCGCTCCTTTTGGGTCGGTGTCATCAATGTTACAGGTCATGCATGGTGCATGATACCAACTTAGGCCATTAATAGGGCGAACAAGCACCTAAATTAATATCATGCACCATGCATGAAATCTGACATTTATCGCATAACATATCGCAACAAAGCTGCTGTTAGAATATCAATCCCCGCCCCACCCCAATATATATATATATATATATATATATATATATATATATATGTGTCTGTCTGTCTGTCTGTCTGTCTGTCTGTCTGTCTGTCTGTCTGTCTGTCTGTCTGTCTGTCTGTCTGTCTGTCTGTCTGTCTGTCTGTCTGTCTGTCTGTCTGTCTGTCTGTCTGTCTGTCTGTCTGTCTGTCTGTCTGTCTGTCTGTCTGTCTGTCGGTCTGTCGGTCGGTCGGTCGGTCGGTCGGTCGGTCGGTCGGTCGGTCGGTCGGTCGGTCGGTCGGTCGGTCGGTCGGTCGGTCGGTCGGTCGGTCGGTCGGTCAGTCAGTCATTCATGGTATGCTGCTGACAGCGGCGAGTCGCGGAGGAGCTGTCGGCGACGTTTGACTCCCAGGCCACTCTGCGTAGGGAGTGACTCTAGGTTTTCGTCGGATAGCCGGGCACGCCAATCACGTGCCCGGCTGCCTCCAATTTCCCTTTGCTAAAGTCCATGGTGGTTAGTGCTGATTATTGGTTTTACGACACGTCGACCGTTGAGTCATGTAGCGTCGCCAATCTCTCACGCCGATTGGTCGCGGGCGAAGAGTAGCGACAGGTGTTTGCTAAAGTCCAATACAACACAGTAATCAACAATCAGCTTTTTGAATTTGCGAACCAGGGAGGACCCAACTAGCTATCCCAAACCACAAGAACCCCGGGGCTACCAGCCGCCCCCGGCTCCGTTACAACACGGAGCATTATTTTTTTGAGTGCATAAAATCTGGGTTCACAAAATCCAGGAATGGCACACTTTTCCAACGATGCCGCAATTAGTTCAAAATGACACTGTAGTTGACGCACCGCAATCCATAATAACCAACTAAGTAACCTTTAACTCTGGGGTCGATACCCTACTGCGAAGCGGGGTGGGCGGTGCTCAAGAACGGGAGACAGGACGCCGCGTAGCCTGAGAATGAGCTCTCCGCAATGAACGGCCACGCCAGACCAGCAAACCCCGAAATCAATATACTCGACAAAAGCATGGCTGCGAATAGCACGATAATCGTTGGCAACAAACAAATGAACCGTGGCGCGGGTGGGGAGGGACATAAGTACGGAAGCCCGAATTTGAAGTGGGCCGCCGCGAGCGAGCGATAAGCTCTGTCGCGACTCTCCTAGCTGCGTGACGCACTGACCCACGGTGCGGTTGCCGAGGATCGCAGGCGGACTGGATTGGACCACGGGACTAGCGCAGACACCCGCGCTCCGCGCCGTCTCACCCGATCGGGAAGGAGACGTACGCGCCGTCGCCAGTCATGTAGTAGAGGCCGAACTGCGCCAGACGCACGGCGCCCGCCTCGTCCAGGCGCACCGCCTCGGCCGTCAGGTTGCGCGCCACCACGTGGTGCTGGTGCAGGTAGTGCAGCGCGTGCAGCAGGCCGCCGGCGAGGCCCGTCAGCTGCACGGCGGTGCCGTCGGACAGCGCCTCCGCCAGCGAGCGCGGGTAGTGCTCCGACACCACCATCAGACGCTCTGCTCGGTCAGAGGGCAGGGGATCACTTACGGGCTGGTGTCATCTACCCCGAGCGTGTGGTGGAGCCGGACGGAGCTGGAAGACGGTGTGGAGTCATGCGGAGCATGGTGTCAAACTGTGTAAAATAATGGAGGTATAATTGAGGTAATAAATGACCGTATGCTCGCCATAACAGAGATAAATACATTACACCACAATTCATGTATACCAACTATCATACTGTATATCAAACTGGGTTGTTAACGAGTTGTCAACAAACAAACAAACAAAAAACGTTCTCAAAATCTACAGTTCAATTTTGGTCTTACTTTGGCCAATTTTGGTCTATGACTCATTTGGTTTTAGTGATAAAAACGCAATGGCTTCTGCAACCATTCAGATATTGCCTTAAAAACGTAGCCCTTGCGCTACAACAACATTGATTACTAGTCTGACACATTGACTTCAAGGTAACATAAATACGGATACAACAGTGACAAACATGCACATTGGAGAAATCAGAACGATATCATGGGACCAAGACACGGAAGCAGCAAACACTAAGCAAAACAATGAATTTCGCTTACCGTGTTTTCCCCGAACAATATCAACATAACTGCAGATGTTTGGATGCTTCAGAGTCTTCAGGAATTGAAATTCACCAAGTATTTGTATGGAATTTGGTGTTAATGGCAAACCATTCATTCCACATGATTCATTAGGGTGAGCAGAAGCAAAGAAGGTGCAAACACCCAGGCCAGCATTGCCCATTTGCGCCATGGCTTCCCTGAAAGAAAATCGTCTTCAAAATTTCGTGATTGTTTCGCACGACTGTGGAGAAAACTCCCGAACGTCAAAATCTCCCGAACGTCATCTCCCTTTCGCCCGCAGGTTTGCAATGTTCCGTTCATGCATGCAACTGATCATTGACCGAGGGCGGAATCAAGCACGGCAAAGTGAACACTTAGCCCCAAGCACCAACATCAAGGTTCGCTATTAGATACATATGAAAAATATCGACTGCATCGACCGTCCTGCGATCGATGCAGAACGGTATGAAGGTGGAGCAGATTATCAGCGACTTGTAGCCACGAAGAGTCAGATGCCCAGTTTTCTTTTTGGGTTTCTACGGCGAAGACGACGTCCCCGTTAATGTTCAGATTGTCAGAGAGCATGCATGCGAATAAGCCTCTCGTGTGCTTTACCCTGTCCGGAGAGTGGTAGGCCAGTTAGTTATTGGGACTTTAGGGCGCATCGACTACATTGGTCATGCAGTGCCCAAGAGTGGTAGGTCACCTAGTAGTCAAAACCACGAAGAGTAAAATGAGCCAAGGGTACATCGACAGTATATGGTCAGAGGGCAGCCTTACTGTTCTCCATAGGCTATTTATTATTATTCTCCTAGGGCCACCGCATCTAGCAAAGGTGCATCACTTTGGACGGACCTCGTCAGCTCCCAGGACAAGCCCATTGCAGCTCTATGCAAAATCATAAAACAGATATAACATCGCCAGGCAGAATATCCTCTCATATACCGATATGAGAGTAGATTAACACAAGTTAAATGCTCAACATCAATAAATAGATGTAGATTCGACAGATTCCAATATTTTTGTTAACTAAAGCTCCTGACATGCCTATTTGGATGTTGTAAATTGGCATAACAGTTTCCTTCTGGAAAGTTAACTTACCAAGACCATCAACACATCATTATAAGTGTTAACTGAGAGTTAGTACCGTGATGTCTGCTCGAGCTGTTATTTTACATTCAACCTGAAATTTTTGGCATGGTAAGGTTCACATTAATAAGATCTTCCTGGTGATGAAGGGACCAGGGAGGAGTATTGCCAAAGTGATGCATGACCAACTAACTATCATTCATAGCATTTTGTATGGCTTGATTATTGTCATGTATGGCTGATATTAACAAGCACAAATCATCCCTGCCTCCAACTTATTGGAAGCCTGACTTATGATACCTAAATCAAGTCAATGATTGCTTTTCAACCATTTCCATTTTAAAAAAGCTTATAAACCCCCAGTGTCCAACCTAAAATGTCAAAACTGATGTTTTTTAGCAGCCCACAACCGAACATGCACAATTTCACTCGACTAGTACCGAAGTGGGTACAACAGCATAATGGCAGACCGATCCGGCACCAGTCTGAGGGCTTGATGCAAGTGAAATATCACATTCATTACTGCCAAAGTAGCATGTTCAGTATCATCAAAGCATCATGAAACAGAGTGCCCACCTGTTCAAAGAACATGCATTATTGGTCAACGTCTGCATTTTACAATTTAGCACTTGCTGATCAGCAACACACACCTTTTTAGCGTATACTGCAACCAGCATACGAGGCTATTAAACGCGCTGGGCAAGTATGGCTAACAGGCGGGCTCTCGAGTTGGCAGTAACAGGACTGGGTATCCGCCGCGATCGACCAAGAGATTGTGGACCGACAGCAAACGGCCTCTGGTGGCAGTTTATGACAACTTGTGCTGACTACATGCGGGGTCAGTGCAGGTGGCGCTGGGTGGCACAGGGAGCTTTATGGGCTCGGAAAGTATCAACATAAAACCACTTCGAAAAAACAGTACTCACAAACATTGCGAACAAATTTGGCTAGAATAAAAATGTAACGAATGGGCCTAACATTGGCTCAAGGAACAAATATTGCAACCAAAAGTTATCAATGTTTCAAAACTGGTGTGGTTGAGCCAGGCCAGACTGCCCACATGGAACTTTTTGTGTACATTAGAAGAGCTGGGCAGCATAATTGCTTCAGCTCTGTTTCACCTCTTGTACATGATAAATGTGCACAGATGATAAGAAAGGTACACAAAGCAGACATGCCCCTAATCATATCAGTGCAACTGAATATTAAATAACTATCAACATCGATCTAGAGAATCCTATGAAATTCACAGCAAAAAATACAGCTGCCTATTCTCTCGCCCATCAACAGGAAGCACAAGCATAAGGTTCTCTTTCATGAATAAATAAATAGGCAATGAAGAGTTTTGTCTCCCCTTATCCAAATAAAAATGGAATGGGGTTGCAGACATGACATCTGAAGTGGAGCTCAGAGAATGGGGTTAGGCCCATGATATTCAAACAAATGGGCAGCGCATGACAGTGAACTTACATTAGGTAGGACATCTCAGGACAGCATAAAGTAGCTCACATCATACTTGCAATACCTGACAAGATTTGGAAAATTTGAGAAAATGCAAACTTTCAATTCACCTGAAGAAAACTGCAATTTATGCCATTTCATGTACTTTACTCAGCCTAAATCTGGGCTAAATGATCCACACATGGATGAATTGCTGCTGTCACCAACTCTGAAGGGAACAGAGGACAGCTCTGCCCCCCCCCCCCATACAAAAGGCTGATATGAACATTCGACTTTTGCAGTATGCATAAGTGCATTGTTGGGAACTAATGCTGAATGCAGTCAATGTCTTTGAGCAACAACTGCTGTTGGAAATGAATGAAGATACCTTACCCTTATTATTGTTTTTCTTTTGTCATGATGATTAATTTTGACAACTCCATGATAAAATTGTCTCAAAATGAACTCCCTACATTTACTTAAACCATCATCAGAATTTTGCTCCAAGTTCAATAGTTTTCTTCGATCTCTCATAAGCACCTGTAAATACAAATTGATGTCGTCAAATTCTCATCAGTCCTGGTTTGTGAAGAACAAAAACTTGGTGCAATAAAAAAAGTGGTATACAGAGCTTAGAAAAGGAAGATGACTGATAGTTTTCCACAATAAACTTGAGTTAGTAACCTGGGATATATCAGGTGTTAGCATACATAAGAAAACTTTCAGAATCTAACTTTTGTTAGATGATTTAAACTTTTGTCATGCATTCTAAACAGTATTCAGGCCAAATGCTGCACTGATCATGTTAACAAAATAGTACAATTCAGTTTAAAACAAAGGCTCAATTATGAGGGTCTTGCTATCATTTTGCTGTATAGATCATTGTATTCAGCAAGTTCTATATGCAAATGGGTCAATTTTGCTAACAAGGTGCAGAGAAGATGAGCTGAGTGAGATTGCCCACACCACTATATCAGAAGAACAGCAAGTAGCGATGTACTTCAATTGTGAATACTGGACAGCATGTCAAAATACACAATCTTAGGTTTTGAAGCAAGAATGTAAATACAATTTCAAACTCTGACAACTTCTAAATTCTGAGAAACATGATTTAAAAAATCAGCATTTTGGCATATTTCAAGGTAAGATAGAATCTGAATGTGGCTCCATTTCTGTTGGCTATTGCACATTTTCCAGGATTAATTTGTTTTACTTACATCCTGATACCTGACTGAGTGAATTTGGACATACTGATAATGAATGTTACTCTTCATCCCTCTGTTATGGATCCTCTCTGACTCCAGGGTTGAGTCACTATTTTTGAATCCTTGATTTGAAGTAATCTTTTCTGATCATTCAATTTAGAGGGAAAATCTTGCTTTCTGTCTGCAACATCAAAAACTGCTGGTGTACTTCGCAGAGAGTTTTCAGCATCTTATCAAAGAGCAGTAAGTTTGCAGTCATTATCAAATGGAACCATATAATCTTCCATTAGAAAAAGAAAAGGACAATATTCTGGAGGACAAACATCCAGGAACAACCTATTTTTCAAAGCCTGCTCTCTTCACTTAATTTGTCTCATGAGCAGATCAAATCAGGATACTTTCTTCTTGACATTCACTACTTTGACCTCCACACACCAATACATCAAAATGATTGATACAACTAACAAGTTCATGTTAGTGGAGTTAAGCAAGACCACTTGTAGGCAGGCATCTACATGACAAACACAAGCAGAATGGCATCTTAGTTGAATGACAGCCCCAAGTTGAAGTCATGCTTCAAGAGGAACCTTGGGTTCTTTTACAACGCATTCAACCGTTATGTTATATAGCTTCGCCAACCTCTCACGCCGATTGGTCGCGGGTGGACTCGGTAAATACCTCCGGTTCAGATTTCAAACATTATGTTAGTGTGATCTCCAACCCTGATCCACAGCTGTGGTGAAATTCTCTTTATGCAAATACCTTTATAATAAAAAAGGCCTGAACATCAGGTCTGAAGACACCAATGCTCCAGAAACAGTAATATATCTCAATATTGATGGATTTAAGCCAATCATGACTAAGGTGTTATTAAGTGGAAACCTGAAGATCAAGAGGCTGGCTTTAAAATGAATATAAAATCTCAGGTGCTATGTTTGATTCATCAGATATTGATAACTATTAGAGCAGTGCACTCCATCCAACAGTCAGCTAAATGATCATGACAAGCTAGATGTCTGGTTTCAGCCAGCTTGTTTTCTGCACATACAGCTATATACATTTTTTTTAATGAATTTAATCTGAATTCTTGCTGGGGTGGTTTTATGAACCAGGGTCCTGTTGCTAAGCAAAGCTTGCTGCGTGAACCCTGGTCCCACCACCCAATCCATTAATTCCAGCTCATCAGCAGAATTTTGACCAAAAGTTTAACATGCAGTCAATGCACCAACATGGCCGGCTGGTAGCTCGTCCCTGGCCTTATCAGACCAGTTGCCAACTGACCCTCCCAGCCAGGGGCTAAATGTGAGCATGTGAAGCGACTCGAACCCTGTGTTGCCAGGACAGGGGAGACCAATGCAGGCCTGCACTCTAACCAACTGAGCTACTGGGGTGACAAAATATATATTTTAAAAAAATTATTGATAGATAACAGAAGAAAATGATGATATGCTGTAAAAGTTGCAGCCACGAAGCAGGAGCATCATGCTTCCTGCAAATAACTCATGATTGTCTTCCTCATCAACACCAGATGCTGCTACCAAAGGGTTGAAATTATTTGCCACCTCTAGAAAAAGTACTATGCCTACCTTAACAGTCAACCATTTTTCCATTAAGAAAAAGTATGATATTTGTCCTAAATTAGAGCTGCTTTCTGACATTTTTGGGATATTTTTTTTTGGTATTTGTGTACTTTAAGCCATTCACAAGAGGAGCTTTACACACATTTTACCTCCATGAAGCAAGCAAAGAGCTTAGGTTTGGTTGTTAGGTTATGGTTTTTAAGTTTACATTTGTATATGTTCAAAAAAAAAAGAAGATATAACATAACATAACCTAACCTAACCTAGCATAACATTCCATGCATGAAATCAATTTCTTTTTAATGGAAAATTCCCAATTTTTGTGAAATATTTTCAAATTAACAAAACTAACCTAACCTAACCTAACATAGCTTAGCCTAAACTGTTTTTGAAAAAAAACATTTCTTTTTGTTTGAAACTTCCAACAATTTTTATTTACAAAATTTATACCATACCTACAACAAAAGCCTAACCAAACTAAATCCCTTTGCATGCTTCATGAAGGTAAAATGGTCCATCATGGGAATCAACCCCCCATGGATCAGCATTCTGTACCACTGGTACAGAATGCTAGCACCTTAACTGTGCCAACCATCCACACAAGGATAGGAACTCTTCTTGTAGAGCTTGCAGACTGGAGATAACTCAGAAATACAGATCTTGAAATCACAGCACTCCAATTCTATTGCTTTGCTGATCTCCAACAAAATGGTAAATTAACCAAATGGATGTCCAATTGATCAACAACTTTCTTGAGGGCATTGTCGGCTAACCAAGGTGGTCGGGGCGTATGGTCCCTACAAGCGTGAGACTGTTGGTTGGTTATTTGGGCTTAGGGGCGCATCGACTGCGATGGTCATACAGCACCCATAGCATGAGACTGTGCACATGGTTGCTACATCCGGTAGGCAGAAACTGCGTGTATTTCTGGTCATTACTCTTTTTTTAGGCAAAAATTAGGAGTATTTTTAGGCATGAAAAATAGCTGCCTAAGTAAGGTAAATATGCTATTCGACTAGACAATTTTACTTACTCTAAGAATATGCAAGAATATTTAGTATATCCCCGTCTGTTTTCTTACATAAATCAATCCAAGGACACTCAGTCGAATCAAATGGTGAAGCCACCACTGAAATTAGTTCTGACTGATACAAATCATGCGCAACAAATACAAAACTAATCCGATTGAAATGTAAGGCCATTGAATTAAAGAAAGAAAATGGAAACTAATACTTCCAATATATTATATTATTCCATTCACGCATGACCATAATCGTCACGCATGGCATGACGATATTGTATGCTAAAATGCATTCTATTAATAGGAAAAACGAATTTTTGCTAGTAATTGTGAATTGTACTTGATGTGCAAGATTTGCGTCATGACAATTAAATTAAAATCCGATCGTGACCATTTTATTCAGCTCAGTTGTCAATAAACAGACGAATATCACTGACAAATCTAGAGGGAAATTGGGGAATGTGCCCCCTCCCCGTCCCGCCCCGTGGAAACATGGTGTCAGTGACATGCCGAAGGGCGGGGGAAGGGGGCGGTTGTCCTCCCCTGAGAAGTTGTGGGGGCCCCAAGAACAGTGCCTGGGTTCACAAAAATTGCACGGGGTCTCTTAAAAAATCCACTGGGGCCCCAAAAAGATCGCATTGAAGCCCAAAATCGTTCAGGGGCCATTAAAAAGGACGCTGGGGCTGAAAAAAGTGGGACTGGATCCCCTGAAAACACCTCTAAGGCCCCCGAAAAGTCGCGCCGGGGCAACTGAAAATCACGCTGGGGGCCAAGTAGTCTTGTCGGGGACCCTGAAAATAACGCCGGGGCCTAAGAGGTCGGGCCGGGGCCCCTGCAAATCGCGCTGGGCCCCAAAAGTCGAACCAAGGCCCTGAAAATCACGCTGGGGATATCAAGAATTCACATCTGGATCTCTGAAAATCCCGCTGGAGACCCATAAAAGTTGTGTCGGGTTCCTTGAAAATCACGATAGGGGCCAAAATGACGGGCCGAGCCCCTGGAAATCACGCTGGGTGCCCAAAAGTTCGAGCCGAGACCCCTGAAAATCGCTGGAGCACTAAAAAAGTCTGACCGGGGCCACTGAAAATCACACTGGGGTCTCAAAAGTTCACCCCCCCCCAAAAAAAAAATAACGCTGGGGCCCTAAAAAAGTCGTGCCGGGATTCTTGAAAATCATGACGGGAGACCCAGGGGGTCGGATCGGACCTTAAGAATCACGCTGAGCCTGGGGATAAAAAAAAGTCGCAACTTGGTCCTCGAAAATCACATTATGGGATCAACAGGTCGCACCGGAGCCCCAAAGGACTCATCGGAAGCACCCACAACATTGAAACCGGGGCAACGGAAAACAATCAGGTCATGCAAAAAAATCACTCTTGGGCCCCAACAATTGTGCTAAAAGCCCCCCCCCAAGCGTGTTGTAACCACAAAAACGTATCGAGGGCGCTCAAACTCACGCTAAGGATCCCAACAAATGACGTCGGGGCCCGCAAATCACACTGAGGCCCAAAAAAGTCGCTTCGGAGCACTTGAAATCACACTGGGGTCCGAAATGGTCGCGCCGAAGCCCCCAAAACCGCAGCTAGCTCCCCAAAAATTAATCCTATCCGGAATGCCACACTGCGGCCTGGATCGACGAAAGGGACCCCGGGTTGACGGAAATGGCCCCGGGCCGATGAAGAGGGCTCCGAATCAACTGAGAACGCCATCAGGACGATGTGGAGGGCCCTTGGCTGTGGTAACGCGAAGGGCTTCTAGATCGATGGAGTGGTCCCGGGATCGTTGGAAGGGCCTCCGGACTGAAGGAGAGGGCCCCAGCTAATATGAAGAGCTTTTGGACTGGTGACGGGGCCCAAGCCGAAGAACGGACCCCTGACCTCATGGACGTGGCCCAAGCGTTTGAAAATTGGCCTCCGGCTTGCCGGGAAGGGCTCTGAATCGTCAAAGAGGGCTCCTGAGACGACAGAGGGGCCCTAGTTGCCGGAGAGAACCTCCGGCCGTCAGAAAGGGCACTTGGACTGACGGATGGGATCCAAATCGTACAAGGGCCCTTGACCTGAGGCAGAGGGCTGAAGCTATTGAAAGAGGGCATCCGACCAGACAAAGTAGGCCCTGGATCGCTAAGGAGGGCTCCTGCCCCGGCGGAGAGGACCCCTAGTCGCGGGAGAACCCAAGGCCATCGAAGACGGCCCAGATTCGGTATGAAGGTGGGCCGATGTGGGCCTAAATCTCCTTGTGTGATAGAGGAGGCCAAAACTTTTGAAAGAGGGGATTCCGGCCGGGAGGAGAGTGTCCTGAGCCGTGAAGAAGGATCCCTGAGCCGACGGAGGGAGGCCCCGCGCCGGACGTACAGGGCCGCTGGGCTGGCTTTGGCTCACGTTGATCGAGAAGGCCTCAGAGCTGATAGCGGGCCTTATGCCGATAAAGAGGCCTCCGAGCTACGGAGACGACCTGGGCCGAAGCGAAGGGTTTCCGGTGCTACGTAAAGGGCCTCTAAGCCCATTGAGGGGCCCAGGCTCTTAAAAAGCAGTGGCGTTTCCAAAGTGTGAAGGGGCATCTGCCCCTGGCGAGTCCAATGGGGCCCTCCATGCGACTGCCCTAAGGGGCAGAAATGTAATCGAGGTAAAATTATAACGCACCTAACAGCTTGGTAGAATGGGTCCTTGAGACCTGAAGACTTTCACCCTGATGGCTAGTAAGGGCCGTGAAGAATGGAGAGGACCCGCCCGAGAGCTGGAATGCCCATGCCAGTTGGAAAGGGGAAGACTCTCCGGAATAGGCCCCTAGTAGCTCAAGAAAAGACAAGGCGCCTGAGGGCCAGAAAGGGCTGGGATGATCTTGGCGATTGCCATGAGGAATACTAATGGCCAGCATCAGAGCTATAATATTTTTTTAACCACAACAGCTGTCGATAACTGGGAAGGGCCCCTACCAGCTTGAGAGGGCCCTTGAGGGTTAACAGAGCCCTCGGAGCTAAGGAGAGTCCCTAAGGCTAACGATGATTGTGACAAATACTGAGGGCCCGCGTCAGAGCTAGAAAGTCCTGGAAGCTAGAAAGACTGGCAAGGATTGGGAAGGGCCTCTAACATCTGGAGAGGGCTCCTGACGATTGGAAATGATCACTAAGCGCTAGAGTGGACTATATGTGGATGCCCAAGAGGTTTCGAGGGGTTACTATGAGAAGAACAGTGTCCCCTGAGATCTAAAGAGAGTTCCTGAGGGCTAGCGATGATTGTGAGAGAAACTGAGGGCCAGTTTCAGAGCTAACATGTCTTTGCTAGCCCGAAAGGCTGTCGAGAACTGGGGAGGGTCCCTGAGAGCTAGAGCGGACCGGACTGTGCTGCTCTTAGAACTCCTGAGAGATGAACAGAGTCACCTAAGAGCTAAGGAGCGTTCAGAGAGCTGGCGATGTTTGCTAGAAATTGTGACGCCTGTCTCGGAGCTGCAGGAGTCCACTGAAAGCTAAATAGTTTTATTCCAGGACTGGGAATGGCCAATGCAAATTGGAGAGTGCTCCTGAGAGATGAGTAAGTCCGCTGAGAGCCAGAGAGGACTGGACTAGGATGCTTTTGAAGTATATGGGATGGGCACGTGAGGGATTGGGGTCCCCTGCGAGCTAAGAGAGTACTTGAGAACTGACGATGAGAGCGAGGAATACTATGGACTATGGGATAAAAAAGATATCCTTGAGTGTCATAAATGCTGCCGAGGTCTGGGAAGGTCAGCCATCGCCACCTCAGCGGCGGCGGCCACCCCTGTGTCCACGGCCGCCACAACGGACACAGCCGTCCTAGCGGTGACGACCGCCCAAGTGGCCACAGCCATCCCAGTGGCCCGACCACAGCTGCTCCAGTGGCTACGGTCGTTCCAGCGATGGCGAGAAAGTCAGCCCAGCGATATGTGTGGTGACAGCCGCTCCAGCGGTGCCAGTTGCTTCGCCTTGGACCGGAATGACATCGGCCAAGCAAACAGAAATAAAAAATATAACTCGCAGGATGCTGTGCGTTTGACATAGCTAGTCAGGTATGTTGCTAGTACTTCCCCTGTCCCCAAATCTTGCACTTATTTTCTCTACTAGCATTCACGCCTCATTTTGAGGAAGTATGAAGGTGTTGGAAAGGCGCAACAATGTGGGTCTCAGAGGCACAGCCAGTGGGCAGCCCCCACTCCCTAACAGCCAAATATAAACTTGATCAACCCCGAAATTTGATAATTTCACCGACGAAAATCCTAAATTTGCATAGAAACCTTTACTTATTTCGTTACATTTTTGGGGTCAGGCCCCCTGTGGAATATCCTGGCTGAGCCACCGCTTCCTAGCGGCGGGAATACCTTCAAGTAATTAATGTGCGGCGAGCGCTCACTGACGTGTTTTCGCACGGAATAGAATCTGCGCAAAAGACGGAAAATTATTAATTAAACTGCGAGATAGGAGCTGGGTAGTGGGAACGCTATTTCTCCCCTCACGTAGACTTCATTCGCCTCTTCAAGCCTGGCGACTGGATTTACCACCAACACTGACTCATCTGAACCCCAAGCACCTCTGACCCGAAAAGCTTGCGGGTGGGCGAAATTTTAATTGAGGTGCACACATCTTGTACTTTGATGCAATTGTGGATTTAGTCCTACCGACATGCTTGCATTATTGCGAGCGAAACCGTAGATCAGGTATGACTTTTTCCAACTGACAATAGAAATAAAATTGAACCCGGCCATTGGGCCGGGACAGGCCGCGCCTAAAACGACAGGAAGCCACCTGCAGCTGTGAATTCCCGTCATATTTTAATAATTTCACCAGCAGTTAAGGTTCCAAAGCAAAATTAGATTGTGACATGCGCAAGTTGTAATGAAATCGGCCGAACGGAGGAAGAATTGATATAAGACATACACATATCAAATCATGATAGACACATAATATGCATGTGATGTGCATATTATATGTGTATATATATATATATATATATATATATATATATATATATATATATATATATATATATATATATATATATATATACATGTATATCCTGGCTGCACTGGACACCGCGAACATGCCGGGCACTACGACAACAGGGACGCCTTCAGCACCGGTAGTAGGCGGGCATGGTGGGCGGACGCTCCATTCTCAGGTCTGAGAAGTGGCACCGACACGCACAGCACACACACAAACGCAGCCAATGGTGATCGGATTTCGCCAGGCGTCGTACTGTGGTGGGAATGGTGGGGGTCTGGTGAAGAAAGTCCCCCATTAATCTTGTCATGCCTCCGTCTCTGCTCCCCCAACACAGGATGAACGAAGGCACATGTGAATTATCGTTGTCGTTGTGCATGTCAGTATGATCAGACGTATTGAAGGATGCACGGGCTGAGATGTGTCTTAGACGGCACAGGGTTCAATTCTGAAGCTGAAGCTCAGGGGACGATGCTTAATCGCTCAGTATCAAGGTGATAACAGGCTATCGGAAACAGGCCTACACTATTCAATCACACCACTGTTATCCGGAAGATTATATCTATGGCTTAGGATAAATGTTTAATCATGCTTTATTTTTGTGATGCAGTAAACATCAAAACATCACGGGAAACCATTTTATTTGTATGGCCTGTGGCTCGTTATCACAATGCACTTGAGCATTTCCCCGCCACAGATAATAATTTTCAGCACATACAAATCGACTCAATTGAAGAACTGAAAGAACTCAATAGAAAATACGTTAAAAATAATATGAAGAACACGGGCCAGCAGCCTACAACGACAAAGCACGAACGTAACTCAAACAACTACACCGTCATTAATCATTGTTGTGTTCACTGTGAAACTTACGTTGACGAACAGCCAATGGTGTAGGCTTGGTTCAGGGGGAGAGGCGATCATCTGAAGAGTGCTTCTCCCTACCTAAGCCCTCTGACTTTTTCAAATGTCTTCGGATGTCGGGGCGCAGCCAAGAATTTCTTCACAGAGTGGCCCGACCTCAAAATGTGATGTAATGGAGACCGCTATCGGCGCGCTTCGCGAACCCCATTTTTTTTCTCGCATGTTGAAAATCTCCAAATTTCTTGTTGATCTAATGTATTCTAGGTTTGAAATGGATTGGATGTGGACTTAATTGAATAGAACGCTGACAAACCGTGGGATTTGGATCTAAGATACTTTTTAAGATTCTTTGGATTTAAGATTGATCTCAAAGCTTGTTTGCTCCACTTGCTGGAATGAATAACTTTTGTTCTCTAAATGGATTGAATTTCGATTACTGTTCTCGTTGTCATTAGATTACGATTGTACATGTATTGACTTCTGCGGACCTGGTTTGAATTCAATCATGAAGTTCCAATACATGTTATGTTGTAACTACTAAGCAATCGAATAATACCAGCTTTGAATAATACCAGCACTAATAGTAATTGCGTGGAACAACCTAACCATCCGTCCATGGCGAAGACGCAGCTGGGCACAGAACTGACCCAGAAGACGCGGTTGGGCCCATGATTGACCCAGAAGACGCAGCTGGGCCCAGGACTGGCCCAGAAGTCGCAGCTGGGCCCAGGACTGACCCAGAAGACGCAGCTGGGCCCGGGACTGACCCAGAAGACGCAGCTGGGCCCAGGACTAACCCAGTAGTCGCAGCTGGGCCTAGGACTGACCCAGAAGACGCAGCTGGGCCCAGGACTGACCCAGAAGACGCAGCTGGGACCGGGACTGACCCAGAAGACGCAGCTGGGGCTAGTACTGACCCAGAAGACGCAGCTGGAGCCAGGACCGACCCAGAAGACGCAGCTGGAGCCAGGACTGACCCAGAAGACACAGCTGGGCCCAGGACTGGCCCAGAAAACGCAACTGGGGCTAGTACTAATCCAGAAGACGCAGCTGGGCCCAGGACGGACCCAGAAGACGCAGCTGGGCCCAGCATTGACCCAGAAGACGCAGCTGGGGCTAGGACTGACCCAGAATACGCAGCTGGGGCTAGTACTGACCCAGAAGACGCAGCTAGGGCCAGGACCGACCCAGAAGACGCCGCTGGACCCAGAATTGACACAGAAAACGCAGCTGGGCCCAGGGCTAACCCAGAAGATGCAACAAGGGTTAGGGCTGGCCTAAAAGACGGAGCTTGGCCAGGACCGACCCAGATGACACCGCTGGATCCAGGACTGACCCAGAAAACGCAGCTGGGGCTAGGACTGACCCAGAAGACGAAGCTGGGCCCAGGATTGACCCAGAAGACGCAGCTGTGATCGGGACTGACCCAGAAGCTGGTCAGGTGCTCGGATCGTCCAGCATGCAGGTAGCCGGACCATGACCGGCGTGTTGACACGACATAGCGCTCTGTGTCTGCACAGTCGATGCTCTGTGTCCGGCGACGTCGGCCCATGCCTGGGGTGGGGGCGTCGAGGGGTCCTGTACTGGCGCTGGACAAGGAGGCTCGCCATGCCGCTCACGTGTGCCGATCACTAACGGAGCCGGACCGATGCCGTGGCCTGCACTCCAGTCATCAGCTTCAAGGCGGCCCTGTGTCGGCCGTCACGGACGGACGGACGAACGCTTCTGAAGCTGGTGGAGTCAACGCCCAAGTCAAGCACGTGCAGCCCCACCAGCTGCTGTTCAACGCTACAAATCCAACGCTAGGATTGTCCAAAGTTTGCAGGGTAGGCGGAAAGCTCATAAGGTAAGCGCCTTTCCAGCTTCGATGGCCATGGTCCCAAGTCAGTCGCGACCCAGTCCCGGGTATGGAGGAACTTGAGGGAGGGGCAGGGAGAGTTCATGGCCCCTGCTTTTCGTGACCCTAGCTATTAGTGACCTGCGGGACATAATGACACTGGACAATACATTTTTCACCAACGCTCTTACGCTCCTGAACCTATGCACATATACCAGATAATTCACGACCCTGGCGTGAACGGTAGGTCAGGCGCGACCCAGGCGTGGACTGTAGGTCAATGACGGCTCAGGCGTGGGCTGGATGTCAGGTACGGCTCAGGCATGGGCTGTAGGCCACTGGCGACTCGGGTGAACTTTCGGTGGCAGTTGCATCCAATGGCGTATGTGCCGACAGCAGCGGGACATGATCTGCTGGGCGAGCATCAGTGTGCCAGGCACGATCAGCTGGGTGGAGGTCAGTGTCCCAGGCACAATCTGCTGGGCGAGCATCAGTGTCTCGAGCACGACCTGCTGAGTGAGCATCAGTGTGCCAGGCACGATCAGCTGGGTGGAGGTCAGTGCCCCAGGCACAATCTGCTGGGTGAGCATCAGCATGACAGGAACGATCAGCTGGGTGGAGATCAGCATCCCGAGCATGCTCAGCTGGGTGAGCGTCAGCATCCCAGGCATGATCTGCTCTGCAGTGATGACCAAGGTGACCTTTGGACTGTTGACATGCATGTGTACGCCGAGAGACGGCTGTATCTCAGGAATGAGGAGCATCCTCTACGGCGGCGGCACGGGGTACCGAGCGGAGGCCGTCAGCGGCGGAGGTCGTGTGCCGGTGTTGGCGGCGGTGGGACGACGGAGCGGCGCCCGCACTCGGCCGCGGCCGGGGCGGCTCGGGCGCGACCTGCCGCCACCGCACGGCAGAGGTCACGTCCGTGTCACCGCCGGCGTGGAAGCGTTTCATTAGAGCCGCATCACGTGTCCTCCTTACGGACGGGTTTATTTTTTAACGTGACGGCCGCGCGTTATCAGATGCTCCGGCGTGCGTCGTTACGGCGCGCCTGCGCGACGCGGCGTCGGCCGGCCGCCGCCACCGCCGCGCCACAGCGCCATTTGCGACCGGCGGCGTCGCTTGACCCAGCCGTGATGTCATACCACGCGCCGGTGACCCCTTGCCAGGCCATGCAGCTGACATGTGTTGCCGGCGTCAGCTACGGGGCGTCCAACCGGTTCTCGAGTGGCGCCCGGCGAGCAGCGCCGCCACGCGGCCGCCGCCGGAACCTCTGCACGGCGCGCGCTGCCACCGACTCCGCAGCATCGACGGCGCCGCATTGCCCGCGTAGAGCGGCATAAATTGACCTTCGGCCGGACGGCGCCGCCGCCGGGCCGACTCCGTCTAATATTATACATATTGCCTGGAATGGCGCGGCGCGCAGAATTTTAACGAGCCGTGCTGGAGTGACGGCGCGCTGTCGCGAGGCCCGACTGACGACCGTCCCAATGGCTGCCCTCGTCGCCGGCCGCCACCGTCGGGACAAATCATCCCCGCCGCCCACAGCTGCCTGACATCTTAGACGCCGTCTGCCGTGTGGGAGGGAACATCGTCAAATCCCGACAGCACCTCCCAGCAATTCGCAGTTATTTCTAGATTTCGCCTTTTTGCAGCAGGCGTTCTTCGGAACTTTTGCAACATAGTTCGCTAAATTAGTTCACTTACATATATCACGGGGCACTTGTGCTTACAGTGGCCATCTGCTCCGGGCTGCTACAGTTGTCAAGTGCTGCAATTTTACAGCCGAAGTCTGGAACGAACGTCATTTCATATTCTATGTAGGGGTTTGGACACCGACGATGGTACTTAGGCGCGCAATAATTTGCGAGTTTAATTACGTTATTGGCGGACACTGGATTAAATAGCGTAGACCCAGCTCAGGTGCAGCCAAATTCATTTCCGGAAAGCCATACTCCGCCACACAGCTTGATGCGGAGAATTCAGATTTGCCTGTGGTTACTCTGCCGGACTTGATAACAAGTTGCCTCGTAAAGGTATACCGGATTGGAAATCCTTTGCATTTGCATTACTCCTGGATTGCTCTGTATGTGAAAAGATCGCAATGTTTGCGCCTAATTTCCTATCCTATTGATACATCAATAGTAATTAAATCACGGTTAACACACCCACTTAGGAAACGCGCTCATGAAAGTATTTTAGGAAGGATCGGGGTGTAAAATGAAGTCGAATGGTTCAAAAGAGGTTCGAGGATATTCTGACATGGGAAATAATACAGAGAGTGTTGATTACTGGAGAAGTCAAGTAATTCAAGCCGATCAACTATACGAAAGGATGCGTACAGAAGGTGTATGAATCTTCCGGAAATTTCGGATAGGAACCATTTGTTTTCATTAAAACGCCAAGCGTGTATGGCTCTCTTGGCATGGTCCTCATGGGTGTACCTGAAATGGAGAAATTGTCTTCGTAGCTTACACTGATGCAACAAGTACATTATTTCTGCTTTGCAGCGAAATCGAGGTTTTATGTATATTTTCTCCGAAATTGCTCGAAGGCCTGTAGTAGGTAATATTAATCGCCAGATGGTACAATATTACCTTGCAGAAGATGTTCGCTGTGCTGTCATCACTTTTAGGATGCTGCACGTAGGTATGCTACGCGTAGTCGTGGGATGCGGATAGCAGCCATCAGAAACTGAAGAATCGGTGAGCCGCCTACTGGTACAGAGGAGCAAGGCTCCGTCAACTTGCCATCCAGGATACGTGGCAGAGTTCAAGGCGTAGAACTGGTTGGAAGGCAAAGCGGCAGGTTGCATTAGCGAGTTCATGCTTCGCAAGTGTGGGGGTGGGTGTGGTTGGGGTGAGCTTAGAGGTGTGCCGGACAATAGAGGTCATTTGCGCCGCCTTTAAAGCGAGTGGGTTTTGCAAGCAAGTCTAAGGCAAGTGTGCATTCACGTTCAAGGAGTCTTACGTTACAGTGTATGTGATGTTAAGGTGCTGAAGGTGGGGCTGGGCGGGGGACGACTCCCGGATGTTTAGTGGTTTTAGTTTACTTTACTCCTCTGCAAGATCATTTATAGTTTGGGTGGGGAGGGTTGGCGAGATAGCTGGTTTTGCCAGGGTGTCGGTATTAGCCTACTTTTGACGAAGAGCACCGAGGGGTCTTTACCGTGTGGACAAGGATGTAATTGTCCACACCGCCTATCACGCCGACTGCGGAGTGTTAGTTGTTAGTAGCGGGTTAGTAGCAGCATGTTTTCATGCAGGGTTGTGAGTGAGGTTATTACGGTGTTTTGCAGCTCGGCTCATCTACGTCTGTTTTACCTCTGGGTAGCCGTCTTACGTCATGAATTGCAAGGCAAATCGGCTCATCTACATCTGATGGCACCTCTGAGTAATCGTTTTACGCTATGATATATTTAAGGCAAGTCGGCTCATTTATGTCTGACGGGACCGCTAGGTAGTCATTTATTTCGAATGGAAAAGCGAATCGGTTTATATAAGTCCCATGCCGTTCGTGGATGGCCATTTACGTTATTCCTACGGGTGTATGCGAGGGCATACAATGCGTGTTATAGTGCGTGGTGAAGTGCGTGGTGGTGATATGGCGTCTACAATGCCCCTGCTAGTTTGGTGGTACAGATAGTCAAATAGTAATTGTAGGAGTTCTGGGTGTTTATCACCCAGAAGCGATGGGAGCGAGAGGGCGATTCCCTCTTTTTGGCAGAAGGCCTTAAGTGGTTGTCTTTGAGCGTCAAAGCTACCACAGTCTATCATGATGTGACGGGTATTTAATGTGGTGTTGCAGGTGTCGCATTGAGGTGTTGTATATTGACCATCCTCTAGTTGAGGATGTGTTAGTTTTGTGCAACCAGTTTCAAGTCTAGTGAGAATGACTTCTCTTTGACGGTATGATTGGTCTGATGTGTTCCATGTGCCTAGCGTTAGTTTGATGTTGTGGGTGTGGTTGGGGCTTGCAGCTGACGGTGAAATGCATAGTGAGATGACTGGTTTGGCAATGTGCGATTTTGAAACTGACTGCTACGCAGTTCAGGGGATCATTTTGCGTTACTCAACGATGAGGAATGCTGTTAGGTGTGTGTAAAGTGTGGCTGCGCCCCATTTCCGAAGTGGACCGTTTACGTTATCGACATGCCAAGTGTAATCTGAGATGTTGTTGCAATTTTAATCTAGGTCTCGAATATGTGTTTCTTGGAACGCAGCTAGTAGTGGTTTTTGCTGCAGGAATTCTGCTTTAAACTCTTTGAATTTGCTCGGAAGATCACCGGTATTCCACTGTAGGAAGGGACTCATTGCCGAACGTGATTAGTGTCTGTTGGTGTTCCTATAAAAGGGTTGGTGTCGTACAAGGGGACAGTTGGATACGGTGAATGGCGAGGGAGGCGTGTAATGAGTCAGACAGGACTGGTTTCCGGGCTCTGGTGATACGGGCTCTGGGTGGTGATTGGATTGTGTGGCGACGGGTGCGGAGGTTTGCGCTTGAGAGACGAGATAGGTTCGGTCGGGATTGGCTGGGTTAGGATTGTAGGTTCGGTCTGGATGGACTTGGCAGATGTGGTGGGCTCGGTCTGGATGGGTTTGGTAGGCGTGGTGGGCTCAGTCTGGGTGGAGGCATCGGACGAGGTTTTGGGATGTGTTTGGGTGTTAGCGCAGGAGGTGGTGGGAGGGTCGGTCTGGCAGGAGACGGTGGCCGTGTCTGATGTGGCCTGGGAATTTGGCCTTGGTTTGGCTGGCCTGATGGGTGGGGCAGGGGTCGGGAGCCCGGGCGAGGGAGTGCTAGGAAGGTGTCAGGATGGCGGGTGGACGCTAGCCTATTGGAGGCAGGGTGGCGAAGGGGTAAGGCAGGTCCTGTGAGAATTTCGGGTACCGGCGAGGAAAGGGATGGAGGCCAGGTCTGGGGGCTCTGTGGGGGGGGGGGTAGAAAGATGTCTGGGGTGGGGTGGATGTGGAAGGAGGCCGTGTCCGAGGTCTGAGGTGAGATGGAGGCGGCCGGAGGCCGTGTCTGTGGTGGGGTGGATATGGGAGGAGGCCAGGTCCGCAGTGGGGTGGCGTGGGGAGGAGTGGGGTGCGATGAGGGTGATGTCCAGGATGGGTGGAACGTTGAGGTGGGAGGTGTGCTGGACTCCGGGAGCCGGCTGCTGGAGTGTTGGTAGGATGAATTGGCGCTGGCCTGGGTGTGGGTGGGTCTCGGAGATGAGGAAAGCTCAGCTGCATTGCTGCGCCGGGCGGTGGGTGGGGATTGGAAGGGTGGGGTTTTGGAGGTGGGAGCGTTGCGCTGCGTTTTGTGAAATGCAGGTGTTGGCGTGCTGTACTGTGTGGCACACGCTGTGCTGTCCCACTCCGGCGCACATCCCTCTCGAATGCACACTTGGGGCAGTCGGGGTCGGTGACAGGATGCGGCCCATCACAGGCTGCACATCTCGTTTCGGTCGATGTGCAGTTGGACGTTGAGTGGTGTGCTACACACCGACTGCAGCGTGGTTCTGGTGAGGCGCACGCACGTTCACCGTGACCGTAGCGCATGCAGCAGTGGCAGCGTAGTGGGAGAGACACGTAACGACGTACGTCGTACTGCTTCTCATGTATGTGTACGTGTGGTGGGAGTTGTTGCGTGTTGAAAATCAGTGCCAAGATGTTGTCTATGGGTCTTGCCTCCCATCTGATGTTGTCTTCTGTAGCTGTGGTGTCGAGGAGGGCTGTGGCGTCAAGCGGTGCTGCTATGTTGGCGAGTGGAATCCTATCCATCTCTGGGGCGAGAATGTAGCCCCGGCTGGTGTTAAATCTGCGGTGCAGCGTGAACGGACAGCGCCGATTGTTGAATGTATTCGTGGCGAGAAGCGTGCGTGTATCGGCGCTGTTCTGTGTGCGTACGACGGTGTGGGTGGTGTGCCGAGTGATGGTGTGGTCAGGATGTGGCGCAGTGTTTGTGCGAAAGTGAATGAAGATCCACATGTGATGGTGTGCTGTGATTCGGTGTAGTTGCCTACTAGGTAAGCGCCTTGTGCAGAGTGGGCGTTAGGCGCCGATGTGGGTGTCGTGGTGTTAGGGTCTGGCCCGCCTTACCGGCAGGGTGACGCTCCTTACAGAAAAAGACCCGGATTCATTGCACTCCAGATCGAGCTTTCGCGCTTTGATCCCTGCCCCGGCCGCAATGGCCCAGAGCAGTAGATTCATCACTGCCAGGCTTCCTCCGGGCGTAAAGGTTAGCTGGGAGACAGAGAGAAGTCGGAGATTTTGTGTGGGTGGGTTTCTTTCTCGAGGTACCAGGAGCTTTTGTTGCCTGTTGTCTTCCTGCTTCTCTTCTTTCTTCTTGTCTTCTTGCTCCTTGTTCTTCCTGTCTTCCTGCTTCTTGGACTCCTCCGGCTTCTTGTGCTGCCTGGTGTCGCTCTTGAGCGTGGGGACGTGCGACCTCTTCTACGAGCCTCCACACGGAAGTACATCGTCCCTCGTATTTCACACGTATCCCACGACACTTGTATCACGCTATCAGATTGGTGGCGCTAGCATCGCACCAGTACGTAATCTCCATACCTGCCACAGCGCCGCTCTAACAGTCCGTGTGAATTGGAAGAGCTGGCGGGTAGCTGGTGTGACAAGTATGACAGTCTTTAAAATGTCACACAATGTTTTTAGAGCCAGACGCAACCACTAGACCACGTTCTGAAACGGCACCAATGGCCGTACACTCCTAATATCTGTTGACAGAAAGCGCAAAAACAGGTGCAATATTTCACCGTAAGAGGTGCCAAAGATTTGGAAAATATGGTGTGACAGGTATGGAGGATGCTTTCCATGGCTTGTGGCAATTTTTTGTTCCTCTGTACCGGTGGAGCACTCTTCTTTGCTCCTCTTCCCCTTAGGTGCTGAACCCTTTACCTCGCACATAGTCTTACGGTACATACATGGCGAAAAAGAAATGTCGAGCGTGAACACCTTTGGCTAGGTTACTAAGACTTATACTTGCAAACCAACATGCTTTAACCGGGGAAGTCGCGTTGATGTACCTCTTAGCTTTGTTAAAAACTAGGCAGACTTCGGACCTTTAACCTCAGACCTCGGCCCTCGGCCCTCGGAGAAGGCTATGACCTAGGGCCGTGCACGGCCGACGTAAAAAGCGCTTATGTTGATGTTAAGAATGGCCTACTCTCTCGCGTTCGGAAAGACCAAAATCCTCATTTCTCGACGTTTCGCGAACACTTTCTCACACCGACGCATAATTATCAAAAATCTTGCGTCACCGACCATTCTTCTTCTTCAGAATCTGAGCTGACAACATTGGGCCGCGGTAGCTCAGTCGGTAGGGTGTTGGACTCTTGATCGCAGGATTGTGGGTTCGAATCCCCCACCCGGCGGATTACCGAGTCCACCCGCGACCAATCGGTGTGAGAGGTTGGCGACACTATATAGCCTAGCAGTTGAATGCGTCGTAAAAGAACCCACGGTTCTTCTTCTTCTGAGCTGACAACGTTCACACTGTACACAATCGTGACGTATGTGAGATAAACTGAATGGATCCGTTTGCATAAAATACCCCGAACGCTGAACATGTAAGTTATATTCATCTTAACTTATTATTTCTCGTAAAAAACTCGGACGCAAAATGTATGGATTTTATTGCACCAGCCCAAGGCACCAGAGGTGCACTGTCGAGATCAGTTGCAGTACTACTGCTTATAGGGTAATAAGGTTATAATGAGCCGTTTATAAGCACCACTGCTATACACTGCTTGTAAGCAGCTCTCAAACACTGGTTGCAGACCATGGTGCTGCCTTGGGTGGCAAACCTTTGGGGACGAGCAACCATCTGCAACTTACTCAAGGCACGGCTAATTATGATAAGCCGTGTTTATCCAATTATAATTGAACAATCAGCCGTATAGGCTGATGATGTAGTACTGCAGGTACTGCGGCTGAAACGCCAACCGTTATGGCTGCAACACCAACCGTTGTGGCTGCAACACCAACCCCTATGGCTACAACACCAACCGTTGTGGCTACAACACCAACCGCTATGTCTGCAACACCAACCGCCATGGCTGCAAGACCGGCCTACGCTATTATTGTACACCAGCTCAAGCTGATTCTGCCTGAGGTGATATTATATGGCTCGGTTTGCCACACCATCTGTCTCCTTGGGGCTTGACTACACCAGCTCTGCCACTTATAACCACAGCAATCGCTAGTGACCATCCACCAATAGTTTGATTACGTTGTGCGCTTATCTCGGCCACCGCCCGGAAGATAAACGTGACAAAAATGCACGCTTCCCAGCACCAGGAGTTCCCAGCACCAGGAGTTCGTTCGGTGGCATCTGGTACATTTGCCCACGTACTTTCGACATCAAACCCCCGACTCGCGAGCACTGCACATGCACTTTGCCTAATGCGCAGAAAAGGCTTCATCAGAAGGCTTTGGAACATTCGCTTTCGGCGAAGCTCGTTGGAAGATCTACTACAAGGGCGGGGCGTGATGGACCACTCTCGAATTTAAGCTTTTCCCTATGACCCCAGCCACTTACACTGACAGGATTGCCGGTCACGAGGCCAGTCGGTCCGACTGATATGACACAGAACGGGCGCCCGGTGGTATGTACGTGCCCGGGCAACAGTGGTATGTGTTCGGCAACAGCGGTATGTGCCCGGGCGACAGCGGTACGTGTCCGGGCAACAGCGGTATGTGTCCGGGCGACAGCGGTAGGTGTTCGGACAACAGCGGTATGTGTCCGGGCGACAGCGGTAGGTGTTCGGACAACAGCGGTATGTGCCCATGTGATAGCGATACGTGCCCGGGCGACAGCGGTACGTATCCGGGCAACAGCGGTATGTGTCCGGGCGACAACGGTATGTGTCCGGACAACAGCAGTATGTGTATCGGCGAGATGAGTTCGGTTATAAGTTGGCTGAGTGTTACGTCTTTGCAAAGGTTGGAAAAGGAAGAGGAAAATAAACAAATGAAAGATCATAATTCATTCACCCAACAAGTTAACTGAAAGCAAAGCAAATAACATTCACAGGTGATTCTTGCTATCTGTTCGGAGGGGCTTGAGTCCCTCGAATGTTAATATGAACTCTCCGATGTTCGGCTTATCCCCCACCACCCCAATTTTCACATCGAACCCTGAGAATCGCCCCGAGCAGTCCCTCTTATCCGCTTTGGCTTTGCTTTGATTCCATTAGCTGCATTATGTGCATATTTTAGCATATTTCATGTGGCACATTATTATTCAATTTATTGCATGCGCTTTTTTTAGGCATACATTGTGAGGCTTACTCTTAAGAATCGATTTCACATTATTTCAGCTCGATTCGGACGGCTGGAGAAGCCATCGATCAGGGGAGTTCAATTACGCGCTGCGAACTGCACGCTTGAGGAGGGTTCTCTGAACCAGAAAATCGGCTACAAAGCCATATCTTGTCACACCACAGAACCGGTAGGCATATAGCATATCGGAGCTCTGATCTTGCAATGAGAAGCTCAGCAGGAAGCCATCTTTTCCCGGAACCAAGACAATTGGAGATAAGATTATCCGATCCCGAAGGATTTCCTGTCGCCTGTAAAAAGGTAGCTTTACAACCATTTGCATTGTCTTGTATGGAGCTCACCACTGTGGCACCAGTGGCTGGTGGCCAGGGTACCAAATAAGTTCCAACTTTTACTATAATTTAAGCATCAACCTTCCACTTAAACTTGTTCCTGGTGAAATTCGCCATTGCATCCATATAACGGCGAAGTAGAATGGCCAATTCACAACTCGATTTAACTCCTATTCACCATCTCATTTGCATGCCTT